>CM054057.1:122056390-123256390 GCA_028641055.1 Alopecurus myosuroides
CGGTTTGTAACACAAACCGGTCCTAAAGGTTTTTGACCGTTTGCTGCAGGGAGGGCGGCCCAGTGGACAGACCCTTTAGAACCGGTTTGTATCACAAACCGGTGCTAAAGGTTTTCTCATTTTTGCAGCAACTGCGGGGCCTGCTGTCAGACCCTTTAGCACCGGTTTTTAACACAAACCGGTCCTAAAGCCCTCCCCTATATTCCACCCCGAGCTCAGCTCCATTTTTTCCAGCTCGAGCTCAACTCCATTTTTGCTCTCTCCTTCCTCTTGTGAGCTCTAATCCATCCCCATTTTTCTCCACCATTTGTCAAGATTGTTGGTACCCATCGGTTCTACGGTTAGCATCAACATTCCATCTTCCGGCATTGCAAGTTTTGCTCGTTTTCTTGCTCATTTCATTTTTGTTGTGCTACCTAGGTGTTTGATGAAATGCCTAAGCTAGAGACAGTTCATCATTTGTTATGTATACATATGCAATTAGAGCTCAAATTTAATTATGATTTGTGGTTTTTTTAGTGTCGCGCGCCTTGTCCCCTTCCTCACCGCCGTCGATCGCCCCGTCACCGACACAACCTTGGTGAGCCTATTGTTTTTATTTACCAAAACAAATTTTGATTTGTATGATTTACATATTTACTTGTATATAATTTTCTTATTGTGTAAGATTATATATATATATATATATATATATATATAGCGCCATGGTTTTGATATCCATCCCCGTTGGCCCTCGTCCAGTCTATGATTCGGATGTGGTATATTATCTTCTATAACTACATATTTTCATTTCCTGATTATATGACAATTAATTACGCCGACCAACTTGACATAGATATTTTTATCTAGGAGGTAGTGGAACCGGAAATGCCAGTCGACCCTATTGTTGAGAAGTTACACTTAGATGAACAAGAAAATGTTGGCCTGAAAGAAAGATTGAAAAAAACTTAAGAAAGGTTGGAAAAAACTGAAAGAGAGAAGATGACCTTGGAAAAGGTTCTTGCCGGTGTCGTCGATGGTCACAAGAGCGAGATGGACGCAATGCGCCTGAAGATTAGAAAGATTAGAAAATATGCAATTAGTAAAGAGGCTTGGTATCATTATGCCGTCGGGTCAATTGTTACCTTTGTTGCGATTTTAATCGCATTTGTTGTTGTTTTTAAATGCATTAATCAGAGAGAGTTTTTATGGTTGGTTTCAGTGTGTATTTTTATGAGAACTATATATGTATGGTCACTACGCTACTTTGGTTTTAACGTGTGATGAACTTTTTGTATTAATTAATTAATTTAGTCATGATGATTTAGCATAATGGTTTTTGATAAATTTATATAATGCAGATGAACCGGCAATGGATGTACAGTGATCGACATTGTCCCGAATTCCTTAATGGCATGCATAGTTTTCTCAATGTGGCTTAGAAAAACAGGCAGAATGGATTTATTTTTTGTCCATGTAAAAAATGCCAGAATAAGAGGAATTTCCCTAACTCAAGAACCATACACACCCACCTGTTGCAAGAAGGCTTCATGCCCAGTTATTTTTGTTGGACCAAGCACGGAGAAAGAGGGGTTGTAATGGAAGACAATGAAGAAGAAGAGGATAATGATAACTATCCTATGTTCGGTGAACACGGTGATACTGAAATGGGGGAAGACGAGCGTGAACTTGAGGACATTGTTGATGAGTCTGATGATGATCTTCGTCAGGTCATTCGTGAAGAACAGATAAACTGCGCAAGTGAAAACGAGAGGTTGAAGTTGGAGCGCATGTTAGAAGATCCCAAAAAATTGTTGTACCCAAATTGCGAAGATGGCCAGAGAAAGCTGGGCACCACCCCGGAATTGCTGCAATGGAAGGCAGAGAATGGAATATCTGACAAGGGATTTGAAAAGCTGCTGAAAATAATGAAGAAGATGCTTCCAAGAGATAACGTGCTGCCCTGTAGTACATATGAAGCAAAGAAGGTTGTATGCCCTCTAGGATTGGAAGTGCATAAGATACATGCATGCATCAATGACTGCATCCTCTACCGCCGTCAGCACGAGAATTTAAATGCATGCCCGGTATGCGGTGCATTTCGGTATAAGATCAGGCAAGATGACCCTGGTGATGTTGAGGGCGACGATCTCCCCAGGAAGAGGGTTCCTGCCAAGGTGATGTTGCATGCTCCTATAATACCACGGTTGAAACGTTTGTTCCGAAACAAAGAGCATGCAAAGTTGCTGCGATGGCACAAAGAAGACCGTAAGGAAGACGATATGCTGAGACACCCCGCTGATGGGTCGCAGTGGAGAAACATCGACGATAAGTACGAGGACTTTGCACGTGACGCAAGAAACTTAAGGTTTGGTCTATGTACATATGGCCTGAATCCGTTTGGGGAGCAGAGTAGCAGTCATAGCACCTGGCCCGTGACTCTATGTATCTATAACCTTCCTCCTTGGTTATGCCTGAAACGTAAGTTCATTATGATGCCAGTGCTTATCCCAGGCCCGTCGCAACCCGACAACAAAATTGATGTGTACCTGAGGCCACTGGTTGATGAACTTTTAGAGTTGTGGGCTGAACAAGGTGTACGTGTGTGGGACGAGTACAAACAAGAGGAATTTGACCTACCAGGGTTGCTGTTTGTAACCATCAACGATTGGCCCGCTCTTAGTAACATCCCAGGACAGTCAAACAAGGGATACAGCGCATGCACACACTGTTTAGGCGAGACTGAAAGTATACATATAGGCAAGAATGTGTACCCGGGGCATCGTCGATTTCTTCCAGACAGGCATCCCGTAAGAAAGAAAGGAAAGCATTTCAAAGGCGAGGCAGATACACGGAGGAAGCCAACCCTCTCTAAAGGTACTGATATATATGACATGGTCAAAGATATAAAAGTAATCTTTGGTAAGGGTCCTGGCGCACAATCTGTTCGGAATGACGTCGACAACCACGTAGCCATGTGGAAGAAGAAATCTATATTCTGGGAACTACCCTATTGGAAATTCCTAGAGGTTCACTCTGCGATCAACGTGATGCACGTGACGAAAAATATTTGCGTGAACCTGCTAAACTTATTGGGCGTGCATGGGAAGAAGTCGAGAGATACACCAAAAGCACGGCTGCACCACCAACGTATGCACGAACGAGACGACCTGATGAATCCAGAGAATTTCAAAGGTCCTGCCAGCTACGCTCTTACCAAGGAAGAGAAGGAGATCTTTTTCCAAGTCCTGAGCAGTATCAAGGTCCCGTCTGGCTACTCTTCGAACATAAAAGGAATACTAAACCTGGAAGAGAAAAAGTTCCAAAACCTAAAGTCTAATGACTGCCACGTGATCATGACCCAGTTACTTCCGATTGCATTGAGGGGCTTCTACCAGAAAACGTGCGAGTACCCATTGTGAAACTATGTGCATTCCTCAACGCAATTTCTCAGAAGGCAATCGATCCAGCAACTCTACCAAGTTTACAGAAGGACGTGGTCCAATGTCTTGTCAGCTTCGAGTTGGTGTTCCCACCAACCTTCTTCAATATTATGACGCACCTCATAGTTCACCTAGTCCAAGAGATTTCCGTTCTCGGTCCTGTATTCTTACACAATATGTTCCCCTTTGAGAGGTTCATTGGAGTCTTGAAGAATTATGTTAAAAACCGTGCTAGGCCAGAATGAAGCATGGTCAAGGGCTATGGAACAGAGGAGGTCATTGAGTTTTGTGTTGACTTTATTCCTCACCTGAACCCGATCGGTGTTCCTCAGTCGCGCCATGAGGGGAGACTGCGTGGAAAAGGCATGCTAGGAAAGAAATAAACAACATGTATGGACGAGCAATCTTTCACTCAAGCACACTACACAGTTCTAGTTAATTCCAGCTTGGCGGCTCCATATATCCAGGAACACAAGGATATTTTACGCTCGGAATACCCGGAGCAAGCTGAAGATTTCATTGCTAAAGAACACGCGAAGACTTTCGGCGGTTGGTTGCAAAGACGTCTCATTAATGACAACATTGTTGAAGATGAGCTATACTTGTTGGCCAAGCAACCATCTTCGACTGTATTGACCTTTAAAGGGTACGAGATAAATGGTAACACATTTTACACGACATGCCAAGATAAAAAGAGCACCAACCAAAACAGTGGCGTCCGGTTTGATGCAAAAGACGAGAACGGGCAAAGGGTCACATACTATGGTTACATAGAGCAGATATGGGAACTTGACTACGGACCTTCCTTTAAGGTCCCTTTGTTTTGGTGAAAATGGTTCAACCTGTCAGGCGTGAAGGTAGACCCGAAGTACAGAATGACAATAGTGGATCAGAAGAATCTTGGGTACGGCAATGATCAATTCGTTGTAGCCAATGATGTGGCTCAGGTTTTCTATGTGAAGGACATGTCTAGCAGACCGAGAAAAAGAAAAGATAAGGAAGCGAATACATCAGACGATGAGCCAAGGCGCCACATAGTTCTTTCAGGGATAAGAAACATCGTGGGAGTCGAGGACAAGACAGACTTGTCAGAAGATTACAATAAATTTGATGAAATTCCTCCCTTCAAAGTCAAAGATGATCCAAGCATCTCGTTAAATGATGAAGATACTCCATGGTTACGGCGCAATCAGAAGAAAGGCAAGAAGAAAAATAGATAGGGGGTGTTGTTGGTGATGTGTAATAATGTATTAAACCTTTTATGTAATTGTGTTGACCATTTTGATAAATATCAAAAATTTGACCAGTTTCCACTAAATTTGACCATTTTGATAAATATCATTTTTATTTTTTAAGTGTTAAAATGACACCAACCTTTACTACCGGTTTCGTTGGGAAACGGACCATCCCTTTAGTCCCGGTTGGGGACACCAACCGGGACTAAATGGGTTAGGGTTTCGTTTGGACCAATCAGATAGAATCACACGGATCGTGTGTTTCTTTCAAGCGCTTGTGAGTCGTTGGATCCGGGGTGTGTTTCTTTCGAGCTGTTGCGAGCCGTTCGATCAGGGCTACGGTGTGTTTGTTTCGAGCTGTTGTGAGCCGTTGGATGAGGGTGTTTCTTAACCGTTGGATCAAAACCCTAGCACAACAGTTTGTGAGCCAGAGGACCCTATATATAGCCCACCTTCATACACCGGTCAGTTCATCGAGCTAAATACAAAACATCTGGATTCGCCATCATACGTCCTGCCGTGCATTTGGTATGCATATATGCACCTAGTAGACACGGTGGGGCTGTATGATGGCGATACCGATTGGTTTGTTCTACACCCCCCCTTTAAGGTTTGATACATCATATATTCAGTTCATCAAGCAAATACAAAACATCCGGATTCGCCATCATACGTCCTGCCGTGCATTTGGTATGCATATATGCACCCAGTAGCCAAGGTAGGGCTGTATGATGGCGATACCGATTGTTTTGTTCTACACACCCCCCTTTAAGGTTTGATACATCATATATTTTGTTCATCGAGCAAATACAAAACATCCGGATTCGCCATCATACGTCCTGTCGTGCATTTGGTATGCATATATGCACCAAGTAGCCACGGTAGGGCTGTATGATGGCGATACCGATTGTTTTGTTCTACACCCCCCCTTTAAGCACTACTAGGAAAAAGTTTACCCGTGACGCACCAATTCGCTTATCCGTGACGCACCAGGGCGCGTCACGGCTATCACGCCGCGCCTATTGGTTTATCCGTGACGCACCGAGCTGGTGCGTCGCGCCTATTGATACCCGTGACGCACCGTCACGGTGCGCCGCGGATATCGGGAGGCACGGCACGCCTAACTAAGGAGGTGCGCCACGGCTAGGAATATTGGTGCGTCACGGCTAAGTAATGCCTCCACGGCTAAGTTACTGGGTGCGCCACGGGTATGAACTTTTGCGCGTCACGGCTATCCTCCCTGTGCGTCACGGGTATCCTTTTGGGTGCGTCACGGGGTATACTGTGCTGTATTTTTTTGAAATACACGTACCGTATTATACAGGTAAATACACAGCTCAAATACAAAAAAATATCAGTAAACAAAATGTATCAAAACAGTTCTCTGACTAACAAATGATATATCATAGTTGATCATACTGTTTAATTAGAATCCGAATAGCTACGTCAAACAGTTGATTATGAATACAACAAAGTGTTTATCATGGCAAATAGACCTACATCATACGGTTAATCATCGGGACCGATTACATCGATCGATGATGCTTCATCATCGGGACAAGTGACCTAATCTAGTCGCCGATAACCTAATCATCTAACTAGGGACCATAGCATGACGAGCGAGGCGACGGCGACAAGAGCGGCTGCGATGGTACTTCATCCACGTGTTGTTCTTCTTCTTCTTATTTTGTTCCTCCTCGAGATGGATGAACCACCTAGCTTCCGCCGCCACTCTTGTGTTGTAGGATTGTAGGCATTCCCTTTGAACTTGTTCACCTGCTCGAAGGCAGTCTTCCCAGTGATCGTAGACTCCTGGAACCCTGCCTCTAAATCACCACGTAGCACCTCGGCATCTGTAATGACAAGAAAGAAAAGCAAAAACAATAGTTTTAAACATGTCTACAATAAGTAGTAAGTGGAGAAAATATAAAAAGGCCATCTGAGTGTGAACCAACTCTTTTAATCATCGGCATTTTATACAAAAGATCGAACGAACATAGGACCGGAATAATATAAAAGCAATATAATCAAGCATTGACATAATTGAGCATCAGTTACGAATGGACGATTCATAATCGTAACGATGTGTGCCTCATATTTAGGGTGGACACATACAAGCGGCCGTAGGTGGTGCCGCTGCGCCAAGTGGGATGCACAAGATCCTAACTTTGTGAAAATCACAAGGCGCAACGGACCACCTAGGCCATCTGAGTGTGAACATACTCTTTTAATCATCGGTATTTACTTATTCAAAAGATCGAACGAACATAGGACCGGAATAATATAAAAGCAAGATAATCAAGCATTGACATAATTGAGCATCAGTTATAGAATGGACGATTCATAACCGTAACGATGTGTGCCTCATATTTAGAGTGGACACATACAAGCGGCCGAAGTAGTGCAGCTGCGCCAAGTGGGATGCACAAGATCCTAACTTTGTGAAAATCACAAGGCGCAGCTGACCACCTGGGCCATCTGAGTGTGAACCAACTCTTTTAATCATCGGCATTTACTTATTCAAAAGATCGAATGACCATCACAAGTAGGACCGCAATAATAAAATGCAAGATAATCAAGCATTGACATAATTGAGCATCAGTTACAGAATGGACGATTCATAACCGTAACGATGTGTGCCTCATATTTAGGGTGGACACATACAAGCGGCCGTAGGCGTGCCGCTGCGCCAAGTGGGATGCACAAGATCCTAACTTGTGAAAATCACAAGGCGCAACGGACCGCCTAGGCCATCTGAGTGTGAACCAACTCTTTTAATCATCGGCATTTACTTATTCAAAAGATCGAACGACCATCACAAGTAAGACCGCAATAATGAAAAGAAAGATAATTAAGCATTAACATAATAAAGCATCTGTTACACGATGGACGATTCATAACCCTAACGATTGAGTTCGACTAATTTCGGAAAATGTAGCAAGCCTTACAATAGTTCTCACTCCTTCTGACTCATCCTCCCAGGGATTACAACGGGACAGCCCTCCTGAGTGATGAAGGGCCTGTCGTCACAGGTACTTGCTAGGTAGGTATCTATGTCGCGGTTCGGCATGTTGAACCGGCAGTAAAATGTCCCACTCTTGTTCACCACTTCATGAACGATTTTCGTAGCAAAGCACTTCTGGATATCATATATCTCTTCTCTAACCTTGTCATCGCCGACCATCGACAAGCGGGAGGCCCATTGTTGGACTTGACTAGGCAGGGTAAGGAACTGTTGATCCCGTACATACGCCCGCATATGATTGAGGACATAGTAGGTGTCTCGGTTACTGCCCGCCGGATGCTTGACGCACGCGAAAGTCGTCGTGTGGGTGAACACCCGAGCGCCCTGAACGACCTTCTCCCTAGTGATTTTGCCCCCCCTTGCGTGGTAGCCGGTGAGAGCATTATCCAAAACTTTCTTCACGTTGGAGTAGTCTTTCTTCACCGCACTCCCTGAGTCGAGATACGTGGCATGCGAATGACTGATACAAATGCAGATGAGTGTGCATTGTGTATATCTGCGCGGAACAATCCAAACAAAGTGTTGGAAAGGAGCGATGAAAATATAAAGAAAATCACTTTCGATTCGGCTAATAATATTGAATTACCCGGCAAAGTAAGGCACGAGGATGTAATCCTTGGTCTGGTTCGCCAGCATGAAGTCCCGGAGATATGTCGACGCGACTACCTGGTTCCCAACGCCGCACAACACGTCGTGGCGCATGTAGAAGGGGTCCGCTATCGCGATGCCCGGTGTATTATCCATGATGACTTGCACCGCCAGACTGAGCGAGTATAGGCGGATCATGGAGTAGTGCAGCGGATTGCTATGGAACATATCGAAGATGTCCGAAAACCGCAGTACTATCCTATCCGCGCCGGTTGACTCGACGAAGCCCAAGTCCTTTGGCACCATGGCAATGAAAACCGGGTATGATGGATCCTTGGATTCAAGAAGGCGCGATTCAAGAAAAAGAATGCTGTCATGCAAACTCCGCATATCCCCACTTGCGGCCTTGAGCTTGCTCTGGCTAAGCATAGGCTGACCAATCACATGCATCTTCGTATGCTTAGATGTAGGTGGGCCGTCCTGAACACGGAGCGGCATCTTAGCAGGCTGGCTCGCGGACTTTGCGGCCTTGGATCTAGGTCCTCTTTTCCGCGGCTTCGGCGCTTTCAGAATGATCTCCTTCTCAATCTCCTCATTAGCCGCCTTACGGATTGTGCTAGGGCTGAAAATAACTCCACCCTTCGCACTTTTCTGAGTCTCGGTGCAGGGGCGACATCTGGAGGCGTGTCTTCCTGAGAACCGAAGAGACGCTTGCAATTGGATTTATCCGCAGGAGGAGCCTCACCACGAGCCTCCGTGCTATGGTAGGGTTCTTCTGGAGGAGGAGCAACGTAATCTCCGCCATCAAAGTCATCAGCGATGAAATCCATGGCATCAAGATCAACGTCATTCTCCCGGTCTTGTGCCATCTCCATGTCACGGGTAGGCGACGGCGCGGCGACGGTCTTGCCATGGCTCCGCTCCGGAGCTTCTAGAGGGGTTGTCTTCGAGGTGGTGCCTCGCGCCGGTAGTTCTAGAGGCGATGTCCGCGGGGTGGCGTCCCTCTTCCCCAGGCGAATCTGGCTCTTCGGCCATTCCATGTTCCAAGGCATGCACTGGAGCAGCGTCAGGGTATCGGGGTCATCTTCTTCTTGGTAGGGTTGAATGGGAGGCAACAAGTCGTCGTAGCCCGCCAGCACCCGAAGCACTCGAACTCTATATACGTCTTCGCGCATCGGCCTGTTGTGGAACCTGCGGGTTGACGGTTGAACGATCATACCCACAGCAACATCCTTCAACACGCCGTCCACTGTGTGTAAGAGAGTGCATGGAACGTCGTCGTTTTGCGGAAAACATGCAGGGCGTCAGAGAGGCCAGTCTAAGGCAAAGGAAGATCGACGCTCCAACGCTTAACTATTTACCTGGCTGGCGAGGGCGTCGAGCTCCTCTAGTGGCGAGGGGCCAACGACGACGGCGGGCGCGCTACTGTTCAATGGCGAGGGAGAACCGGCGGCGGGCGTGGAACCGATGGCCAGGCGGCGGTTGTTCGTTGGTGCACGCTCTTCATTCGGCGGAGGACCGCCCACTGTGGGCGTGCAACGGATGGTCAGGCGGGTAGAGGCGGGCGGAGTCACTATCGGCGCCGTGGTGTAGGCGGGCGGAGTCACAAGTGGGTCCGCCATCGTGGCGTTGGCCGGCGAGACTCTGGACAAGTCTCTTGAGTTGCTGCCCTGCACGCTAGGCACCGGGCACGGCCCCACTCGACCTCCTTCATTCCATCGAGTAACCACATCGTAGATGGTAGGCAAAACGCTGCCCATTTGTTCTGCCAAAGCTGTTTTGACAATATTAGGAATATCGGCAACTTTGGCCTTGAGGTCTGCAATCTCGCGATCGCGGGCTTCGTCACGTTGGATATCTTCGATGGTCCTCTTTCTATTCCTTCTCGCCTCCCTGGGCTCCTTGAAGTACTCTCTGAGCTTCGTCGTCGTGCCCAGGCCACAAACTCGGCCACCTGACGGCCTTTTGTGCTTTTCCTTCCCCTGCGTCACGTTCACCGCCCTATTTAAACTGTCGTCCCACGGGCCGTGCAGCCTCGGCATGGATGACGAGGTTCCACCACTTTCGATTTCTAAGTTCTGCACAATTAGCGTGAACCGTTTAGAATTCCACCAGTACACTATAATGCAATCGACTAGATCGTCGAGAGCAAACTAACTAGGGTGGTGTATTTACTTACCAAGTTGTCATACAACGTCTTCACCTTCTCATCATCGGTAGTATACTCATTAGCTACCGGGTCATATGTAAACCGGGCCCTGATGAAGTTTTTCGTCCGCGGCGAGTACTTTGCGAGAGGGTCAGGGATGCCCTGTTCTGCACGTTTGGCGTCCTCCTTCTCCCAATTGGGAATCGCCGCTCTGTAACCGCCGCATCCCAGTTTGTGGGAACCAATGTTCAACTTCCGCATCCTCTGCCCCCAATCAGCGTTAGCCTTGGCGACTTCGCTCTGGCAAAGTACCTTGAAGTCCCGGAGTTCATCTTCGGTGATTCTCGGCTCACTCGCTAAAACATCCTGCAGGCTATTTTTGGGGTCCAAGACCTTAACCTTCACCCGGTGTTTCCAGTTGGCCAAGGCGGTGTTCATCTTACCAATGGCGCAGTGGTTGACTATATTCCCCGCCAGATTGTCGTTATTGTACTTAAACGGCTCGTCTGGCGGATGCGGGTACAAGTATCGTCCGTGCAGCTTTCTAAAGAGAAGAACCTGATAATGTTCATTCTCTTTTTTCCTTAGATCATCGGTTAAGATCCTCACAGTCTCCCGGACAATGCAACCAATCTGGTTGCCAAATCCTTTGACCACCGCCTCGGGCGCGATTGGATACCCAAAGCTATCAATTTCCGTGATCTCTTCACGGTAGGTGCGGAGAGTGTTACTTTTCCGTTTCCTCTTCTTGTTCGCTTTGCTACCACCATCTGTCTGACCGCCGGCATCAGTGGTGTCATTTCCGCCGGCGGCGCCACTAGTGGTATCACCGGCGCCACTAGTCGTGGCGTCATCCTCCTTGCCACCGCTAGTATCCGCGTCAGCCCAGGCATCCGCCGTCGGGTCGTATTGCTCATCTTCTTCGTCGGTGATTTGCCAGAACGGCTTAGAACCGCCGGCATCGTCGTCGTGTGCCATGTTCTGAAGGGGGAAATTATTGGTTAATCTAAAGGAAACAAAAAATCGACATACTACTCGATCACGGGAAAACGGCTTAGTCCTAAATTCACGGGAAAATTTCGGCATGACCTTTGCTAATTTTCTAACACTAGAGTTCCCGATTCTCGCCGAAACGGAAATTAATCAACATTTCGGCGAAAATGGGCAACTCATTTGAATTCCCTGCAAAGTTTTAAACGGCTCGATGGCCGGAAAGATTTCCAAAACATGATTCAAGCACACAGCTCAAGCACATACAACAAAAACCTTCACCACAAATCAATCTCCACAAGTTAATCCAACCACCAGGAACCAGTGAAATCACAGATCCAGTGGAATCATCACAAGGCCAAGCTAGGAACTGAAGTAGCAGGCCTGATCAACTTGCCATTCCTAACTTACTGTGCACTGTTATGACATGTTTGCATGCTTATTAAATAATAATCAGTCTTCTTACTGTGCACTGTTATGTTCTAAGCAATTAAAAGTAGGAGGCAAATTAAGCTGCAGGTATTCACATGCCAGCAAGACGTCCCTGCTACCTCCAGAGAAGAAGAAAAACCAAGTAACGGCAGCAGGAGCGAGGAGGACACAATATCCACTAATTCGACCAAGAACAAACAAAAAGTAACGTATGAGCAGAGCTATATGGTTGACAGAGCTCAACATGCAATTAACAGAAAGTGACTATATGGTGACAGGCACAGTTAGTTTTCTCTCCATACACATATCTAATTTTGACCCACCGAATGGCCTCAAGGATCGCCTAATTATCAGCAGGACATAGTTAAGATATTATTCCTACTCCCATTACACTGGCTGAAATTCGTCCCGCTCCCACTACACAAGCTGCTCCTCCTCATTTCTCTACATCTACTTCAACAAAGCTTAACTACTCATCGTCGTCACAAAACCAGCTCACAGACTCACAATCAAAGCAGATGGTACTCATACAACAAATCCAGCTCCTAGCTTTTTTGCTTCCAAAGAAAAAAAACAAACAAAAAAACAGCTGAGGCGAGTTACTCGTCGTACAAGTACACACAAGGCTGCGCTCTGCTCCTCGTCGCGGTGCACATACCACACCAACTTGGCCTACTATTCTGACGGACACAAAAATTTGTGTGCTCTGTTACTACCGAGAGATGAAATCACAAATGGTATCTACCGCTTCCTGAGCACACAAAAATTGTTTGAAGATTAACTCTATTGGCATCATTCAGCAACTCGATGCCCACACCACAAATTGGCATACGATGTTTTATATTACCATATCACAACAAATCTAGCCTGGTCACTGTCTAAAATCCAGATGGCATGAACAGCTAGCCCACACCTAGGGCCAATGCACACGAAAAGCTTCAGGTTTCTTCCATTCTTCGTTGTTCACGCAGGTACAAGAACAGGAACAAGAACAGGGCAAGGAGGAACAAGAACATGGAGGGAGGGGAGGAGGAGGGGTCTTACCTAGGGCTCGTTATAGTCGTTCACGCAGCTGCACACGGCGTCGTGGAAGGGGAAGAAGCCGTCGTCCTTGGCAGGCCTGCAGCTGCACACGACGTCGTGGAAGACGGAGGCCTTGGCGCTCCTGTAGGTGGATGGCGGCGCGGCTCCTCGTCCTCCTCCTTGTCGTGGACGGCGGCGCGACTCCCCTCCTCCTGGGCGGTGGGCAGCTACGGTGCTGGGCAGCGGTGGCTAGGGCAGCGGTGGGCGTGCGGTGGCTAGGGCGGGAGGGCAGCGGTGGCTAGGGCGGGAGGGCAGTGGTGGCTAGGGCTAGGGCGCTGGGCGGCGGTGGCTAGGGCTAGGGCGCTGGGCAGCGGTGGCTAGGGCTAGGGCGCTGGGCAGCTGCACACGGCGTCGTGGAAGGGGAATGGAGGCGACAGTGGTTCTTTCAGATCGAGATTGGAGAAGAGGAAGAAGCAGAGGGGAACGGCCCCGTACGTGCTATAGAAGAGGATAGCGGTGACGCACCGAGGGGAGGTGCGTCGCGCTTAAAGTAACCGTGGCGCACCCACTAACCGCGCGTCGCGCGTAAGCTTTTCGTGACGTACCTACGAAACGTGCGTCGCGCCTAAGCTAACTGTGGCGCACAAGATGGAGGTGCGCCACGCCTATCGGTAGTATCTACATAAAAGAACTGCGCGTGGGTAGGTATCAACAACTGATACTTACCCCAGTGGCTAGTGCCCTTCCTGCCTAGCCTCTCGCCAGGGTTCGACTCCTGTCCACCCCCAAATTTTTTTATTTTTTATTTCTTACAAAATGATTCAAAATAAATCAATATATAAATAAATATATACATAGCAAATTATACTAGATCAACATAGATGTAAATATAATGAAATTTGCAAAATCGATATAAATGCAAAAAATCTCAAATAAAGTGTTGATTAATTTAGATGTCATAAAATCTCAAATATTCTTATTACATCATCTTAATTTTGTCGAATTCATGCACACACACGGCAACATAATGATTCTTGTAGCTCTAGCTAGCGTTTTACAATTTTCTTTCCCTTCTTTGTCGCGGTTGAGTAATTCAGTCCCGGAACACCGTGACTTCTTCGGTGGAATGGGCGACCTGTAGGTAGCGTTGTCCTGCTTCTTCTTGTTGTGTATTTCGTTCCATCGTCATTGTCATCTTCCATTTTCGGGTCGCCGTACTGGTCAAAGTCTTGCTCGTTGGCTACTCCATCCATTCCGATGATGTTTCTTTTGCCTCTCCGCACGACAACACGGCTAGGCCTTGTCGGGTCAGTAATGAAGAAGCATTGGTCAACTTTGTTAGCCAAGACCCATGGCTCATTTTTTGCGGTGACATTCGTGCCGGATTTGGCTTCAGGTATCACCATGGTGGTGAAATATTGTCCTTCTTTCCTGACGCTCTTTGCCCATGTGACACGGAACATTGGCACCTTCTCTCCGCAGTAGTCGAGTTCCCATATCTCGTCGATCCTACCATAGTATCTTTCCTTGACGTCACCTGTTAATGATTCCATCGTTACCCCCGAGTTCTGGTATTCGCAGTTCCGGTCCTTATTTGCCGTGTAGAATGTGGAACCATTGATATCGTATGCCTGATATGTCATGAGGTTATGTGCGGGGCCTTGTGACAATGTGAGTATGAGTTTTTCTTCTTCAGAATAAGGCGTCTCCGGTTGATCGGTCATAATCTTCTCCCTGAACAACTGTGTGAAATGGATGTTGTGCTCTCTGATTATTTCTGCTTCGGTCCTATGTTGACCCCGGTCACTGTAATACTTCGCGATTAGCAATTTGTGCTTTTCCAACCAAGGATCGACCACTGTTAGATGTTGTAGCGCGACTAGGTTTGCTCTGTCAAAGTCGTTGCGTCGGCCCTGAAAGTCGACATTCATTTCGCGCTGGCCCTCGCGGTGTCCCCATCCACCGAGCCTGCCAAAGTGCCTGTTTACGGGCAGACCAGGGTTCTCATCTTTGTCTAGAAAACTCGTGCAGAAAGAGATGCACTCCTCTGTCAGAAAGCCCTTGGCAATGCTTGCGTCTGGACGGGCCCTGTTGCGGACGTATCCTTTTGATGGAACCATTCATCCTTTCGAACGCCATCATGGAGTGTAAAAACGGCGGCCCGAGCTGGATGATATCATCCACGACATGGACAAGGAGATGCACCATAATGTCGAAGAATGCTGGCGGGAAGTATATCTCAAGCTCGCATAGTATCACCACGATCTCTTCCTGTAGCCTTGCGAGTTTTTTCACGCCAATCGACTTTCGAGAGATGACGTCAAAAAAGTTGCAGAGTCCAAACAGCGTTTCGCGGACGTGCTCGTCCATTATCCCTCGAATTGCAACTGGAAGTATCTGCGTCATCATCACGTGACAGTCGTGAGACTTCATTCCGCTGAACTTCTGCTTTGGTACGTCTAGGTATCTGCTTATCTTCCCCGCATAACCGTAAGGAAATTTGACTCCAAGGAGGCACTTGAAGAATTGGTCGATCTCCTTCTCGCATAGCGTGAAGCACGAAGGGGGACAGTAATATTCCGTCTTCTTGGCCTTTTTGCCCTTGCGGCGACCTTCCGTCCCATCTAACACATCGTCATCGTCATCGTCATCATCATCCAGTTTTCCTCGGTGGAGCTCGCCCCTGATATTCAAAAATCTCAAGTCGTTCCTTGCTTTCGGCCCATCTTTGGTCCTCTCCGGCATGTTGAGCAGGGTGCCAAGCAGACTCTCGCACACGTTTTTCGTGATATGCATGAGGTCAAGGCAGTGGGGTGTGCGGAGAATCTTCCAGTACCTCAGGTCCCAGAGAACATACCTTGTTTTCCATACACCCTCCAACGGCGCCGGCGCCTTTCGCTTCTTTCCCGGCGCAGGGCACTCTTTCCAGTTCTTCAACAGCTCGTCGATTTCCTCGCCGCTCCTTTGACGTGGGGCTCTTCGCATCTCAACTTCATTGTTGAACAGATCTTTGCGTTTTCTCCACGGGTCATCCTTGCGAAGCCACCTTCGATGCCCCAAGAACACGGTTTTCGAAGACCCGGGGTTTCTCTCTAGCTGGAGATACGTAGTGTCATCCATGCACCTAACGCATGCACAGAATCCGTGCGTCACCTGCCCCGCGACATATCCGTAACCGAGGTAGTCATGCACCGTCGTGATGAGCGCGGCTCTCATTGGGAAAAACGTTTCTCCATAGGCGTCCCACGTATTGGCTGGCTCGTCCCATAACGTGGCTAGCTCCTCTTCCAACAACTGGCCATACATATTGATGTCGTTACCTGGTTGTTTCGGCCCTTGAATAAGCATACTCATCTGTATGTACTTCCTCTTCAAGCACAACCAGGGGGGTAGGTTGTATATACATACAAACACGGGCCAGGTGCTATGGGTGCTGCTCTGGTTGCCAAAAGGATTTAATCCATCCGTACTCATGCACAACCTGATGTTCCTTGGATCGTCGCCGAATTCGGGGTATTCGATGTCTAGCGCCTTCCACTGGCTAGCATCTGAGGGGTGTGTCAGCATCGTGTCATCATTCTCCGGATCGGTTCCATCATGCTCTTCTGGCTTCTTCCTTTCCGCGTGCCATCGCATGAGCTTCGCCTGTGTGGGGTCTGCGAAATACCGCTGCAGACGGGAAGTTATCGGAAAGTACCACACCACTTTTCGAGGAGAGGCCTTCTTCCCTGTCTTGTATCGAGTTGCATCGCACACCGGGCATATGGTTCTCTCCGCGTCCGCGCCCCGATAGATGATGCAGTCATTAATGCAAGCATGGTATTTCACGTGAGGTAAATCCAGAGGGCACACGACTTTTTTCGCCTCCTCGATGCTCGTTGGACACTTGTTCCCCGTGGGAAGACGGCCGTGCCAGAATGCCATGTTCTCATCGTAGCTCGCATCGGTCCATCGGTGTTTTGTCTTCATCTCGAGGGTCCTTAACGTTACGTTCAGACGGGTATCCTCGCTCACGCATCCTTCATACAATGGAGTAACGTCGTCTATTTCCAGTTGCGACAACTTCGATTTCTCTCTAGCAGCAGCTCTGGTGTTGCTAGTCTCCTTGAGAAGCAGAGCTTGGACATGAGGGTCCCGCACCCAGTCCGACGACGATGTCACGACATCTTCATCATGATGTCCTTCGTCTTGATTATGATCATGTCCGACATCTTCATCACGATGTCCTTCGTCTTGATTATGATCATGTCCTTCATCTTGATCATTATGTCCTTCATCATGTCCGGGCGACTCTTCATCTTCATCACGGTAAAGAGTGTAGCCATCCATAAAACCACGACGGATAAGGTGCGACTCCAAGTCACCAGAATCGTATCTGATCAAGTGTTTTAGTTTGCATCTTCGACAAGGACATCTTATCTCCGTGATGCTATTTCGAAACATTTCGTCCGTCGCATGTTTCATAAATCTAGCCACGGTGCCTGTGCTTATATGCATGGTTGCCTACATAGTAAAAAAAAATCAAATGAAAAATTAATTAGAAACAAATTACGTAATATATGGATGATGCATGCATGGTCGTCGACGGAAAAATTCGGCATGACCTATGCTAAAAATAGGACATTCTCGGAGTGCGTGGTCGCCAAAATGGAAATGAATCAACATTTTGGCAACACATGTCAACTCATTTTTAAGACATCCACAAATTTCATCAAAAATACGCAACACAATTTCGCATATGTATATATGCAACCATATGAATCTTTTGTGACGACGCACGGCGCCGATACCGAGCGAGATCGATCTATGAGAGATCTAGCGCGAGATCAACACACATACATACAACACATATACATATCCCTCCAACAACTCACCAACTATAGATCTTGCCGACACGAGACCGAGAGAGTACGTTTGTATGTGGCTATAGGAAGTGAAAAGATGGAAGGGAAAGTGGTAATAAAGTGAGAGATGGGGGTGGAGACAAATGTTTACTACATTCCCCACACATATATATCAAATAAAATAGGTTAAATAAGTTTTAAATGGTGGGAAAATGGGGGAAATGGGGTGGTGAGGAGGTGGGGGGCGACCAGATCTAAAATGGGGTGGAGATATGGGGGGATGGGAGGTGGGGGGTGGTCCCAACCACTTAAATTCGTCCCAGGTATACCCGTGACGCACCTTTTCCGCTGCGCGTCACGGCTATGTTGGTTACCCGCGGCGCACCTTATAGTGGTGCGTCACGGTTATAGATGCCACCCGTGGAAAAGATAGCCGTGACGCACCACTGGAAGGTGCGCCGCGGGTATCCAACATAGCCGTGACGCACCGCGGTCTGGGTGCGTCGCGGGTATGCCTCGGAGGCTCGCCCTCCCGGCCCCACACATACGCGCGACGCGCCTTTCATTTGGTGCGCCGCGGGTATGCCTTTAGGCGCGACGCGCGAAAGCACGGTGCGCCGCGGGTAATAGGCGTGACGTGCCAAACTAGAAGTGCGTCACGTGTATCATCACTCCTATAGCCATTTTCCTAGTAGTGAAGGTTTGATACATCATATATTCAGTTCATCGAGCAAATACAAAACATCCGGATTCGCCATCATACGTCATGTCGTACATTTGGTATGCATATATGCACCCAGTAGCCACGGTAGGGCTGTATGATGGCGATACCGATTGTTTTGTTCTACACCCCCCTTTAAGGTTTGATACATCATATATTCAGTTCATCGAGCAAATACAAAACATCCGGATTCGCCATCATACGTCCTGCCGTGCATTTGGTATGCATATATGCACCCACTAGCCACGGTAGGGCTGTATGATGGCGATACCGATTGTTTCGTTCTACACCCCCTTTAAGGTTTGCCCCAAAACACATCAGAGATAATATAATTCACATGATCCATTCAACAAAGTTTGGTAAATAAATTATTACACATCAATTCTTCCCTTGTGTCCCCGATTTCTTACGATTTGGCCGTGTCCTTGGAGCATCCTCATCATTTAACTTAATGCTTGGGTCAGTGTTCACTTTGAAGGGCGGAATTTCACCAAACATATTATAATCTTCTGACATGCCTGTCTTGTCCTCCACTCCCGCGATGTTTCTTTTCCCTGAAAGAACAATGTGGCGCTTTGGATCATCGCATGATGTACTGATCGTTTTCTTATCTTTCCGTTTCCTTTGATTTTACAATTTTTTGAGTCTACTTTGATTTTATAAATAAATGTAAAAGAAAACAGAAAAGGGAAACAAAAAAGAAAAATAAAAGAAGAAACAGGAAAAAGAAAAAGGAAACAAAAAAAAAATCTTTATATTTTCAAATTAGTTTGATAAATATCTTATTTTTTATTTTTTTTATTTTTTTAAATGACATTTAGACGATTTTTACACAAAATATGAGAAAATATAAATATTTTTTTTATAAATATTTGATTTTACAATTTTTTGAGTCTACTTTGATTTTAGAAATAAATGTAAAAGAAAACAGAAAAGGGAAACAAAAAAGAAAATTAAAAAAAGAATCAGGAAAAAGAAAAAGGAAACAAAAAAATATCTTTATATTTTCAAATTAGTTTTATAAATATCTTATTTTTAATTTTTTTATTGTTTTAAATGACATTTAGACAATTTTTACACAAAATATGAGAAAATATAAATATGTTTTTATAAATATTTGATTTTACAATTTTTTGAGTCTACTTTGATTTTATAAATAAATGTAAAAGAAAACAGAAAAGGGAAACAAAAAAGAAAAATAAAAGAAGAAACATGAAAAAGAAAAAGGAAACAAAAAAAATATCTTTATATTTTCAAATTAGTTTGATAAATATCTTATTTTTTATTTTTTATTGTTTTAAATGACATTTAGACAATTTTTACACAAAATAGGAGAAAATATAAATATGTTTTTATAAATATTTGATTTTACAATTTTTTGAGTCTACTTTGATTTTATAAATAAATGTAAAAGAAAACAGAAAAGGGAAACAAAAAAGAAAAATAAAAGAAGAAACAGGAAAAAGAAAAAGGAAACAGAAAAAAGAAAACAGGAAACAGAAAAAAGGAAAAAAGAAAAAGGAAAAAACCCTTTAGGACCGGTTGTTAACAACAACCAGTTCTAAAGGTGGGTTCGCGCGCGCACTTTGAACGTGGCCCCATTTTGGACCTTTAGTACCGGTTGGTGTTAACAACCGGTGCTAAAGACCCTTTAGCACCGGTTGTTAACACCAACCGGTACTAAAGGCTTGTAGAGAGGGGATTTCAGTCCCTTAGCCGATTTTTATTTTCATTCGCGCGTCTTCTCTCCTCCCGGGCCAAGCCTTGCTCCGATTCCTCGCCGTGCTCGCCTCCTCGTCGCCGTCGCCCCGACGCCGCCCCGCCGCGCGCCCTCGACGCCGCCTCGTCGCCGCGCCGCCGCCCCGACGCCACGCCCGCGCCCCCGACGCCACGCCGCCGCCCCGACGCCGCCTCCCTCTGCCCCGACGCCGCCCCGTCGCCGCCACGCCACCGCCCCGACGCCGCCAGAACTCCCTTTGCCCCGACCCTGCCAGCTCCCTGTGTGACGTAGGCGTGACGTCACAGAGGCAGAGGCACTGTGAGTTTTTTTTATTTTTTTTATTTGTAAAATAGATTTATAATTAGAATTAGAATTTATTATTAGCTAGAATAATTTTACAAATTGAAAAAATAGCTAGAATTAGAATTTATAATTAGCTAGAATTAGAATTATAATTAGCTAGACTTAGAATTTTGTAGTAATTATAATTACCTAGAATTTTGTAGTAATTATAATTAGCTAGAATTAGCTAGAATTTTGTAGTAATTATAATTTGTAGTAATTATAATTAGCTAGAATTAGAATTTTATTTTGATATCATAGTTGTAAATTAGAGTTCTTCATTTTATAAATTAGAGTTCTGCATTTTAGAGTATTGCATTTTATAAATTATTATACCACATTCTCTATATAAATAACCAATGAAATAATTTTGCTAAGTGTCCGATGAAATAATTTTGCTAAGTGTCCGATGAAATAATTTTGCTAAGTGTCCGATGAAATAATTTTGCTAAGTGTCCGATGAAATAATTTTGCTAAGTGTCTGAGTTTAAAAAATGAAAATTTTATTTTGATATCATAGTTGTAAATTAGAGTTCTTCATTTTATAAATTTTACTAGCAGGTGTTGAGCTATGGATCCCCAAGAACCACATGATCCGCACGCCGATCAGCTCGCGGGAATGGGTGAGGCGGAGAAGGAAAGATACATGTGCCAGATGATTTTTGAAGATGCAACGGCCATATATCATGATCACGACGGTGGAAAGGCGTTTAGCAATCAATTTTTGAACGACTCCGGTGACGGAGCTGAGAATATAGAAGATGTAGTAGATGACGACGACGACAACGTCGACGATGCAGAAGTGTCCTCCAGAACAAACTCTGCCAATGTATATCTCAAGTCACTGTTGACGCAACAATTAATTTGTATTACACTTACTAACGAATCATTATTTTCCCGTTTAGGCGCCCTCCGGAATAGCTAGCGCAAGTACTGAGACAAAGTCGAAACGAGGCCCGGCCCCAAGGTTGAAAGATACTGCAAGGTACTCGATCGATAAAGTTGCTGCTGATGGCAAACCACTAGAACCCCCAGAAACTTATCGCATATTTGTAAATCAGTGCGGAGTTGTTGTAAGAGACCTGGTCCCGATCAACTTAATAGAATGGAATAAGCCGAAGACCGGCGCCAACGTTGGAGCTACTTATGTCGATGACAGATTGAAAAGAGTGCTTTGCGACACGGTCTGGCTAAATTTTAGCGTAGCGGAAGATAATAAGAAGAAAGTCGAGGAGTGGGCTTTGAAGAAGATGGCCACACAATTCCATAGGTGGAAGAAAGACTTCTGGAAGAAATATAAGGACGAAGATCCAGTTTTCACTCGGCACCTAGTGAAGATAAGAGACGCTTGGCCTGATTTTAAGGAGTACAAGAAATCGGGTGTCTTTACATTCCGATCAGCCACAAATAAGGAGAATGCGAAGAAGAAGAAATATCACCATATTGTGGGGTCAGGTGGCTACATGACTGCCCTGCCTAGGTGGCGACGCTATGAAGACGCGCTTCTGAAAATAAATATCATTCCACAGACACATGACTGGCCCGATAGGTCCAAGTTCTGGTTGTTCGCGCATGGGGCAACGTTGGACACTGAGACTGGGATGATTGTTGGGGAGGGACCATGGTCGGAAAAAATAACACAAGTCGTATCAGATCTAGAGAAGGCAATAGAAGCTATTCGAAAAGGAACTTTTGTTCCCGATAGAGAGAACGACGAGCTGACGAAGGCACTCGGGAACCCCGAAAAGTGGGGACGAACACGAGGCTTTGGAGCCACTACCCCGTGGAGCCAAGGGTTTCCGGCGGACCTTGGCACTTACAGAAGGTGTGGTAGAAGCAAGAAGAAGGCGCTGGAACGGATATCGACATTAGAAGAAAAGGTGGCGTTTCTCTTGAAGAAAGGGGGACACCTTGTACCTGACACTGAAGAGGAGGTAGAACATCCTGCACCTGACGCTGATCAACATCAATTCGAAGACGATCCTGTAGCAGATGCCGTCCCATCTCAGCATAGAAGCAGCATGGGTTCCACGCAGCTGCAGCTAGAAGACGGTCCTGCAGTCGAACCGTCGGCGCCTCACTACCCCGTGGATGATATCACGGAGAAGACTAACTGTGAGATACATATGCCAATGGGGAACATATCCTTCATGGTGGCGTCAGGCTATGCTTTACCGAATCAACCTGGAGCAACCTACCATGGTGGTCAGATTCCAGCATCCCATGCTCGTGTCGGGTTGTCAACAATTACGTCGGGATGCCATTCAATTGAGCTTCATATTCCTGGAGGTGAAGGCGAGAAGACACTGGGAGAAATGGAGCTTGGTATCATCTTGTGGAATAAGAAACACATCGTGTTTCCTAACGCGGCGCCAAGGCCACCGACTCCTCCAGGTACAAATGCACCACCTCCAACAATTACTGAATGTTGCACCACATGTAAGCCTATTTTTAATAGTTTTTTCACTTTCGTACAGAGAATGCACGACCTCCAAGTCCACCCCCCAACGCACCTCCAAGTCCACCCCACAACGAAGATTGGGAGCCCGAGGCCGAGAGTTCATCGCCCGTGCACTCCCGTGAGCCGACGGATGCGCCCACTATGGGTACGGCAAAGCGGAAGCTGCAGTTTAGAAGAAACGGGACTCCTCCCAAGAAGAGAGAAAGGAAACCCAAGAAAGTCAAGACTCCCCCGATGTTACCAGGCCTGATGACTCCGGAGGAACTAGCCGAGGCCGTGAAAGCCAAAAACAAAGCATGGTTCGCACGGTTTCCCCTGAAGCCCCCTCCAAACGTTTGGAAGGAAAATCTGAAGAACATACCAAAGTGGAAAATTGAGCGCACCATCGACAACTTATATTATCCTGAACCGCCGCCACGGCCGCCCCTTTCAGACTATGAACGGTACACTGAAAAGATGCACACCGCACAGATGAAGCAGGCGGAGCAGATGAAGCAGGCGGAGCAGACGAAATGCGGGAACCAAGTTCCCCAGCTCGGACAACAAGAAGCACAGTCAATTGCCCCGCTCAAGGTGTTATCTGACCAGGCTTCAGTGTCCGGTCCACGCATGGGCGACGTAGGTTACGCTATTGCTGATGTGGTATATAAATATAAGCCTGAGCACCCTCTGGTCGAAAATCCTAGTGCTCTAACAACCCAACTATGGAATTTACATGTTTGGTACTTGGAGGCCGCAAGGCAAAAGAGAGACTGTATCATGGCGGCAGTTCAGGATCAACACTACTTCAGAGAGTACGGTGTAGAGGTTGGGTTCGATGATTTTTTCCATATGTACAATCAACGTGCCCTCGACAAAGCTATCCTCAGCTGCTACTGTTTGTAAGTGATTTATTTGTGTAATTTAATTATTTAGTTAAGCTCGCGTTCATTGCCCGTATAATTATAACTCATGACATTCTTTTTGTACGCTACTATGCAGAATGAAGATTCGTGAATGCAGCCTAGCAGGAATCTGGGACTTTGGGTTCATTGACACGTATTCGTTTCATAAAGAGACAATAGAAAAGTTCAACAAGGATACACCGGATGATTTGCTAAGGTTTTTGAAGCGACAAAGTACCAAAAAAGAAATACTTTGTCCCTACGGATTCAAGTGAGTGTTACTGTCTTGTAGACATTCCATTTTGCTTACCAGATGTTAAGTGTAATTGATGAGTATGCATGACTGCGTGTGTACACGTGCACAAGTCCCACTTCATATTGTTCGTCATTAGAATCGATCAAGGACAAGTTGAAGTCTGGGACTCGTTAACCTGGGACGCTGACACATGGAAGAGCGTGCGTCAGATGCTTCAAAGGTATATATATATCGGCCTCTTTCGTCCATCGGCCTCTTTCGTCCATCGGCCTCTTTTTCGTTCATTTCCTGATATCAAGTAAGTAATAATTAACTCCTGATATCCAACCGGTTCTAAAGGTCCTCCGCCTGCGCGCACTCTTCGACGCTCACGTGGAGGCCTTTAGCACCGGTTTGTGAGAGACCGGTTCTAAAGGTGGGGGCCTTTAGTCCCGGATACGTAGCACCAGATGTGTATCCGGGTCCAAAGGCCCTTACCAACCGGTTCTAATACCCCTTTATCCACCAGTGTATTAACAAGATGCCTAGAGCCAGTTCCCTGTTTTCTACTGTTTTTTTTAGTTTAGGAAAGTTGTTCTGGAAATAATCTTGGAATTGGAAAATTCGAAGCCCGGAAGTCCTATTTTCCTCGGAAGCATCCAGAAGACCGAAGAGGAGTCAAAGAGGGGTAGCAGGAGGACCACACAATGGGCTGGTGCAACCCCCCTAGGCCGCGCCAGCTAGGGGTGTAGGTCCCCTGGAGCTCCACTGCATTTGCCCTTTCGCCTATTTAAGCCTCCGGATGGAAAACCCTAAGTACATGATCAAAATCCCCGAAAAAGTTCCGCAGCCGCCGTCACTGTCAACCCTAGATCAGGAGGGTTCTGGAGCTATTTTCCGGCACCCTACCAGAGAGGAAATCATCACCGGAGGCTTCTACATCACCATGCCTGCCTCCGGAGTGATGGGTGAGTAGTTCTTCCTTGGACTAAGGGTTCATAACTATAGCTAGATGGTTGTCTTCTCCTCATATGCCTCCATGTTTAGATTTTGTGAGCTTCCTATAATGATCGAGATTGATCTTATGTAATTCTATATGCTGTGTTTGCTGGGATCCGATGAATATTGAACTTATGCCAAGTTGATTATAGTCTTTATTTTCTTATGCTATTTGTGTTCTTGCATGCTTTCCGCTGCTAGTGGTTACTCTGTCCAAGTAGTTGCTAGTGACTCTAAGAGGGAGTATTTATGCTTGACAGTGGGTTCATGCCTCCTCGTTGCCTTGCTCGAGTGACAGAAACGTGAAGGGGGGAGGATGTGTTGTTACCATTAGGGAGAAAACTGCGGTGAGAGTGCCCACGTGCATAATCATTGCTTACATTACACACTTTATTCAATGCAATTATCTGTTGCTTGCAACTTAATACCTAAGAGGGTTCGGATGATAGCCTGAGGGTGGATTATTAGTCATTGATGCAGATGGATGTCGGTCTATGTATCTTGTTGTAATTCCCGCACTAAATATCAAAGTAATAATCATGTTATAATGTGCACTACGGTGCAACCTCTATTTGTCAATTGCCCAGCTGTAATTTGTTCACCCAGCATGCTATGTTTTATGGAGAGACACCACTAGTGAAACTATGAACCCCGTTCCATTTTCCACATTGTTAATCAAACCACAACAATTTCCTGCTCTCTCTACTTTCTACAAGCATACACTGTTTTTCACACTATACGTCTAATCTTTGTTTTCAGCAAGACCGGTGAGACTGACAACCTCACTGTACCATTGGGGCAAAGTATTTTGGTTGTGTTGTGTGCAGGTTCCACGTTGTTGCTCACACCAGTGAAGCGCAAGCACCACCGTCAGTGGCATCAACTCCGAAGATCCTCTTTCTCCTACTGGATTGATAACCCTGGTTCTTAACTAAGGGGAAAAGTCCTACCATTGTGCTCATCACACCCGCCTCTTAGGGTTCCCAACAACACATAGCAACCAACATGGAAGAAATAAGGTCTAGTGTATTCTATGGCTTGTTTCTACCTACCAAATTTATTTGTTGATTATTTTAAAAGTATTAATCGTATCCTCATATTGGCGCATTTTAAGAATGTCATATTTCCGTATCCGTATCGACCCGATAACGATTCTCGTATCTGTATCGGTGTGATGACCCACAAGTATAGGGGGTCGCAACAGTCTTCGAGGGAAGTAAAACCCAAATTTATTGATTCGACACAAGGGGAGCCAAAGAATATTTGTGGGCCTTAACAAGTGAGTTGTAAATTCACTTGCACCGGAAAGTGGACTTGTTCGCAGTGGTTTATCAGTAGTAACATTTAATAGGAGCAGCAGCAGTAGTGAAATAACAATAGCAGTAGTATGAAAACAGCAGCAGTGATGTTTGAAGTAAACAGCGGGATTAAATATTGTAGGCATAGGGATGGATGAACAGGCATTGCATGGATGAGACAATTAAAATAATGATCATGCCAAGGGCATTGCAGATAAATAAGATAAAGCATCCAAGCACTAAGCATCCGTAAATAGTCGTAGGTGCTCGCAATGAGAACTTGCACAACATCTTTTGTCCTACCAGCCTGCCGTAGCGGGGCCTCAAGGGAACTACTGGAAATTAAGGTGTTACTTTTAATAGAACACCGGAGCAAAGCATTAACACTCCGTGAACACATGTGATCCTCACATCGTAGCCATCCCCTCCGGTTGTCCCAATTTATGTCACTTCGGGGCCTCGGGTTCCGGACAACAATATGTGTAAACAACTTGCAGGTATGATCAAGAAACTATAATTATCATCATGATTCAATAACATGTTCAGATCTGAGATCATGGCACTCGGGCCCAAAGTGGCAAGCATTAAGCATAACAAGCTGCAACAATGTCAATAGCACTAATAGAGCATACTAGGCACTATGCCCTAACAATCACGACATTATTACATGAACAAACTCATCCAATCCCTACCATCCCCTTCAGCCTACAGCGGGGAATCACTCACACATGGATGGGGAAACATGGATGGTCGATGGAGAGGCGTTGGTGATGACGGTGGTGATAATATCCTCCAATTCCCCGTCCCGGCAGGGTGCCAGAACAGGAACTTCTGATCCCTGAAACGAGGTTCGGGATGGCGGTTGCGCTCTGTTGTGTTTCTGTGGAATATGACGAACCCCCTCGCGTTTTAGGGTTGAAGGCTATTTGTAGTCGAAAGCGGAGTCTGGGGGGGACTCTGGGGGGCCCACACCCTATGCTGGCGCGGCCAGCGGGGATCCGCGCCAGGGGGGTGTGTCCACCTTGTGGCTCCTCTCCTGGCCCCCTTCTGACTCCTGGGGTCTTCTAGGGTGAAAACACCAATGGGCTCTTTTCTGGGCATCTTCCCGAAAGTTGATTTTTCTGCATAAAAACAAGACACCAAGGTAATTCTGCTGAAAATAGCGTTAGTCCGTGTTACTTTTATCCAAAACACACAATTTTAGAGGAAAACAATAAGAAAAGTGTTCGAAAAAGGAGATACGATTTCGACGTATCAACTCCCCCTACGCTTAGCTTATTGCTTGTCCTCAAGCAATTCAGTGACAACTGAGTGCGATAAAAGACTTTTACGAACACATTTGTTTCATATGATGTAAATATACTAATTATATAATCATATACTTAGTTATGCTCATGATAAGATACATGCAAGATAATCACTTAATAGCTATGCAGACCATGAAGAGATAACAACATATTAATACTAAACAACATGAAGTATAACTATATGCAAGATTGAAGTATTCGTAATAAGATCTAATAAAGTGGTATCTCTCCTGCCCTTAAGTGTGTGGCAAAACATAAATGCCAGGGCACCTCTGAGTTTCAAGGGAAGACTAGAAGTAAAGATATCAAAGATGCAAGTATCAAGGATATACGACAATCAACCGTGGTTTGGGACAAACATATTACACTAAGAATGATAACTATGCTCTCAAGAAAGTGCTCAAAGAATTTGGCGGAGACTCAATATAAAAGTAAAAGAAAGGCCCTTCACAGAGGGAAGCATGGATCACTCATGTGCTAGAGCTTTTTATTTTATTAAACAGAGATATTGAAAATATTTTTGAGAGTGGTGTATGCTTATGTCAACGAATGGTAAACATACAATACAGTACGTCACAAGCCAAGTGGATTCACAAGAGCGGCTCCCATGGTGAAGGATGCAACTGGTGTAGAAGGTCATCCCTCTTTCTCTTTTGTTTACATAATTATGCTTTGACATAAATCAGGGAAAAATAGTGAAGAGAATTTGTTTGTATTAATTTGGGGCTGGGCACCCCGCTGCCAGCTCTTCTATCATTTGGATAAGCGGATGAAGCCACTAGTCAAGGGTGTGAAATCCAATCAACAAGTGATATAAAGATTCTCTATTTACGTCCTCATGAGCTAAAACAGGGGCACAAAACATGAGTAGTTTTTAGCAGGTTTTAAAGGTAGCACATGAGCAATTTACTTGGAGCGGCGGTTAAATACCACATATAGGTAGACTTTGGTTTTCAGGGATTTGGATGCACGACTAGAGCTCCTACTCAGTACATGTGAAGGCTAGCAATAGACAGGGAGCGACAATTAAGAGAGCAACAACTATCATAATCATGTTTGCGACAAAGTAAAATCAACTGAGGCATAAAATTGATACTAGAACTCTAAGGCAAAATAAATCATCGAGGCTTATTGACTTTTTGTTTTCAGTCGTAGAATGCGTGAGCATGTGCCAAGTCAGAGGAGGCTACTACAATGTCATACTCTTCTCATGAATAGAACAATGCGAATAAAGATTTATGCGACATGTCATTTACTATTAATAAATTGGAACAAAACATGACAGAGCACGAACTATTAAGCAGCCATTAAGTCGCATATATCTTATACGAACAAACTAAGCATGCTCACATAGATGGATATATGTACAAAAATGAAAGCAAATAGAATTCATACCAGCCTCTCACCACACTTGAATTGTCGTAGATCATCATTATTGCTCTTCACTTGTGGCTCGAATAATATATAATGAAAACCAAGCTCCAATGGAATCACGGACGACTGTTGAACTCTGCAACAAACTTTACGAAACCAAAGAATAACAACAAATATTTTTGGGATTTTCAATTAAAGCACAAGAAAATGAGAACAAGAAAACAAACAAAAAATATTTTTGGTTTTTTCGAAATAAAGCAAAAGCAAAAGAAAGCAGGCAAAACAAACAAAACAAAAATATTTTTGGGTTTTTTGAATAGTAAAATGCAACTAAAGAAACAAAGAAAACCAACTAAAGAAACAAATAAAGAGAAACAACAGATATATTTTTGGTCCTTTTGTGTTTTGGAAAGCGCAAACAAAACAATAAAAACAAAAGAAGCAAAAGAAAACGAACGAAAGAAAACAAAAAGAAACGGGAGAAACAAAAATAAGTGAAAGACAAGAAAACATGGATATACAAAGAACCGACAGAACATCGAATGTAAATGAGTGTGATGTCGGTATACCTCCCCCCAAGCTTAGGCTTTTTTCCTAATTGGAGATCAATCACCAAGGGGACCATGAGGTGTCGCCCCCATAGTATGTTGAGGAGGAACCCTCCTCCTGGTAGGTGCTCGAGGATGCGCCGGTGTACTGCGTGTTGTGGTCCTCGGGAGGCGCGTCTCGCCTCTCCTGCGCCTGTGTACTCCATGGTGCCAAGATGCTCGTCTATCTGCTCCTTGGAGAGCAACCATGGTGACCTGTCAATCTTAAACAAACAGGCTGCGGCAAAGTAACTTTCCGCTCTTCCCCATCCATATATAAAACTCTATAGACTAAATGTTCAATAGTAGAGTTAGAAGTGACAAACTGATGGGATTTCATAGCAGCAAGGTTAAGCCTATATGGAGCAATTATTTCATCATTAGGATCAATGGGAAAGTGCAAAGCAGTTCCGACACGTGTAGCAATAATGCCACCAAAAATAGGCACATCAGTAGCAAGGCGACGTGCAACAAGTGCACCAAGGTTATACTTTGTGCTACGGTTCAGTGCAGCATCAATGAAAGCAAGGTGGTAGCTAGAAATATTGCTAGTGTTCTCCCTACCAAGAATACTAGTACCAATATAGTAAGCAAAATATCTAAGAGCAGGAAGTTGAATGTTCCTTATCTTCCAACGTTGGGATGAGCGACTGTCATCGTTAGTGACTTCTCGATAAATACCCTAAAGGTCTGCTGGTCTATCTTGAATCCTGCTTGCTGTCCTGGTGGCGTTGATACCTATAATAACACAAAAATCTCGCAAGGACAAAGAAAAAGGACTACCATATAGCTTGAATGCAACAGTTGGACCATATTGAGTGTTCAGAAATTTAAAGCTCTTAACAAAAGCTATAGTGAGCGTGGCATATTGAGGACTTTCATCCCTCATAAAATCGGTGAGCTCAATTCTATCAATAAGCATAAGAAAATCATATAAAAGACATGCACTTCTTAAAAATTTATGGCAAGGGAAGCTAGATTGGTAAACGATACCATCATCTTCTGCATCGTTAATAGTTGACGCCGTAACATCCTCATTATATGATGACCTTGCTAAAGTGTATTAGCGTGAAGGCCTTGTCCTTCTAGGAGCATCACTCCTAAATATCCACCCAAAATGATAACTATCCATCTCTGAAAATTTTCAACAATCATCACAAAAATTAATTTCTAGAAACTATAAGGTGGAGACTACCAGAGGCACTTATATGAGAGCTAAACATACATCAAAGATACATTATTTCTACTCAAATCAAGCATGCAAACTCACATAAGCTTTCACCTATCGTACCAAAATACTCAAGAAATACTTCGCTAAAAAACTTCTACTTGGATCATCACAGGAGTCACATACCGGAGATCAAACACACCAAATATCGGCACAAATGATGGGCTGAAGAAGGAGATCGAATATCCAGAGGAAGAATAGCAAAGAACACGGGTTCTAGGAAATGTTTTCAGCTTTGGGAGTGAGAGAGAAGACTTTGGCAGTGGAGAGAGTAAGTGGAGGGCCAGGGGGCCCCACACCATGTGCTGGCGCCACCAGGGGCTGGCCTCGCCACCCTAGGGTATGCCTGACTTGTGGGTCCCCCTTGGGTCTCCTAGGTGGCTTTCTGCCTAATTTTTGACATAAAAATTTATTATCATTTTTCTGGAATTTTTCGAGAAACTTTATTTTTGAGGTATTTCCAGAATTTTAATAATTAATAAAAACCAGGAAAACAAAAGTGAAAACGTGGAAAACAAAACCAAAACCAGCACTACAGAGGTTCTATGACACTCTAATGGAAGAATATCCAAAGAAAACAAAGGTGGTAGTGGTGAAAACAAAAGTATGGGTGGTGAAAACATGCATAACCTCAGAAATCAGAGTGAAAACATTCGGAAAACATAATTATACTCATGTAGCAATGTTATAACAGAAGTAAACATGGTGAAAACATAAATGGGAAGGTGAAATCATAGTGAAAACAATGTACTCTTCATTAAAAATCATTTTGTTAACAAGGGTGATCAAGTCTTGCTACCACAATAATTTTGATATGAAGAAAAACTTTGCTAAACACTAAATAATTATGTTACCTCAACCTTGGTAGGCATAGTCCCAATCATAATAATTTCTAAAAACTTTGCTAACATACGCCTTACATGTATGTTTGAATTTAGATCATATCTCTGTGATGAGAAGCATAGGCATGTTTTGTTCTTGTAAAATAATGTCATTAGTTAAGTAGAGCACAAGTATATAAATATTGATGTTGCTTACCATGTAGTTGAACACTTGATAAACTAGATAAATGAGAGAATTGTGGTCCTGAAACAGTTTATGATGTTGGTAAAAATGTTACTAAGTACCTTGCACATATATTTGAGTGAGAGTTTAAAATACAAGTGTTATAGCACTCTGTACTAACCACAAAGATTAGATTACAGAATTAATTATAGTAAAATCTTACTGAACGTTACAAATAAACACATTTTAGTTACATTAGTTTGAGATATCACAATCACCTAAGTTTGTAGCTAAGGACTTTTGGTATGAAGTTGTAACATCCCAAGTATGAAAACCATCCCCTTAGAATGTTTGATTTCTTGTTTATTAAAGTATTGCATCATGTCATCATGTTGTTTGCATTTGTTTCTTATTTGTTGCATTTGTTTTCCACTGTTTTCACAACTCAAATTCAAACTTTGTTCAAACAATGTTTTCATACTTGTTCTGTTACAACTTTTGGAATAAAAATAACAAGTGAAAACAACCAAATTGTTCTATTTTATTCCATGTTGATCACTCCTTAAATTGTTGGTTTTATTCAATCAATCAAATCCCAAATCACTTTCAATTTCAAATCAAATGCATCAAACAGAACCAATTTGAACTTATGAATTCAATCAACTAATTTTAATCTTTTATTTCATAGGGGCTACCCTATAAACATGCTTCTTTTCTTAATGGTTCATTAATATTAAAATTTCCCAATTTTGGATTCAAATACAAACCTCATTTTTAAATCTCAAAATTTTGGAATCTACTCTTGGAAAATGGTTTCTAATTACATAACAAGGCTAAACTAAATTTTCTGTAATTTTTACTAACTAAAACCTTAACTTTTTCTTCCAAAAGCAATCTACAAAAAAAAATATAAAACAAAAAAAAAATTGCAAAGGAGCAGCAGCTAACTATTCTATCCTAAGCCCAGCCCACTTCTTTCCCACATTGGCCCAGTACCCCTTCCACGTTGCCCCTTTCTCCCTCCTCTGGCTGACGTCGACTGTACGAACACACCCAGCACCACTCGATCGAACCATGCCCTTCCGATGCCATGCCGTACACCTCCTCATCCCCTATATCTAACCCACCTACCTGCTAACCCTAGAGCCTATACCTAACCCTAATCTCTTCCCTGTCGCCGCCGTCCTCTCTGTTTTTCTTCCTCTCTGCTGAACCTTGTCTGAACATCACCGCCACCACCTAGCCGCCGTCAGCCCACCACTCTTTCCCATCTCCGGTCACCGCGAGGAGGATCCTTCGCCGGGAATGGAACCGCGGCATGCCACTGCAGCTCCTCGTGCCCTCGCCGTTTCCTGGGAGGGATCGTGGCGGCCGCGCCGTCGCCGGAGGGCGGCCCTCTGCCACTGCCGACAGGCAGTCGTCGTCGATCGACCAGCGAGGTGAGCTCGCCCGCTGCTCCTTTTTTTCCCTGCTCCCGCACGGCACCCACACCACGCACCTGCACAGCCCACCGGCAGTGATCCGCGGCGGGCAGCGCACAGCAGCCGCAACTGCCCATCGCCGGCCGCCCCTGTCGCTCGATCGGTACCTGCACTGGAGAGATTCAGTCAAGTTCAGTTAAAAAAGCTTAACTGACGGAACACACAATAGCTACACACCCGCTCTGTTTCTAACACGAATCTGAACCAGCCCAACTGGCAGTGCGTCCTTGTGCGCTCGCAACACCACGCGAGTTCGAATCCCAGGGGAGGCAATTGCCTCCCCAATTTTTTCCCTACGCGCAACCCCCGCGGGGCCCGCTTGTCATTGGCCCTGGAGGCCATGTCACCGTCTAGCCGCTCCACCTCAGCGCCACAGTGGCGATGGCCCACTGGCAGTGGCTATGGCTAGCCACTGCGCGGTGCTTTCTGTTTTTCCACGTTTCTGTTATTTCCCAAATCTATTTTAAATAACAGAATTAATCCCTAAAGGCAAAACTTTAATAACTTTTAATCCCTAACTCTAAATAATAAAAGTTATATATGTTTTCTGATCCAAATTTTATAATCTTTCCAAATATCCAATTTGTGTACTGTTTTGGAAACTTCAAATGCATTAAAAATTCAAATTTGGATAATTCAAATGTAATTTGCAATAATTCATAAATAATTCATACTATTTCCAAATAATGCAAATAAAATATGTTTTTCATACCATTTTGAATAACCTTTTCAAATATAATTTTTGTTTTCTGTTTTGGATAATTAAAATTGCCTAAACAATTTAAATCTTGTTTAATTCAATTAAAAATTGTTTAATATTGTTTAATTCATAATTAAATAATCCTAACTCCTATTTCAACATGTGAAACATGTAATCCAACAAAAATTTGATAACCTTTTCAAATATAAACTTTGTTATTTCTTTTGCACACTTTAACTTGTTGAAAACAATAATTGTTTGTGTGACATGTCTAAGTAACCAAAACTTTCCAAAATTAACAAATCATTTTCAAACTTGTTTTATTCCTTTTCCTTTGCATCTATCATTGTTATTTTGTTGTTATTTTGTTGTTATCATCATGCATGCATCATGTTTAACTACTTACACTTGTTAATCAAATGTAGATCATTGCTTCAACCTAAAGCATTTGCATCCATATGCAATTCTCATTGCATATGGGTCCAATTAAATTGTGTTACCTTGTCAAGTAGTTTATTTTGATGCATCTATTAACATGACATGCATCATCCCATGTTTGTGCACTATGCCCTGATATTGATTGTTTATCTTTCTGTATTGCTTGTTTGCTTCTTCTCGGATATACGGCGACGTTGAGACCGACGATACTTACGACATCCCTTCTAAGGATTTAGCTCAGTACCAGGCTACTGGGTTTTGCAGGCAAGTTATCACTCACATGAACCACCGTGTTCCTTTCAACATTGATTACCGATACTTTCCGTTGTTCTTTTCTGCTAGCCTTAGTAGTAGTTGTTTCTGTTACGAACCCATCACATGTATCCTTTAACCCTGATATTGCCTCACCTCCATACCTATAACCATTGTTTGAGCCCGTGTCTTACTAGCATGCTTAGGTTGCTTTTGCTCGAGTCTGTTACCCGTTACTTTCTGTTACTATTACCATTACGTTGTGGGGGCTCGATGTTTAATCAATCAATCATGCTAATGTTACTATTAATAATAAATTTGATGATAAGGCACCGGCAGGAGGCCCTTGTGGTTTTGAGGCCTGCTAGTGTCGACCCTAATAGGAAAAGGGTCTTGTCTACTGATCCATGATGAGCGCACTACCCGCATTTGGGAAGCGAGTATGGGCGCCCCCCTCAACTTGACCTGATTCGCATCTCGTCCAAATCGCCTCATTTAGTTCGTGTTTTCCATTTGCCGCATGCATGTTTTTGCGAGCCCAGGCCAGGGTGGAACTTTTGTAGTCGGCATATAGGGGGACACGGTCTTAGAGTGCTATGAGGGTCCCTTTTCTTCGGGGCTTGATTAGCCGTGCGCCCAAGGTTCTTTGGGCTTGATGTGAAGAATGGTTGGTTGTGTAGAGTACCTCACTTGGTGGGTTTGATTCCCGTCTGGCGGGTTATTCTTGAGTGTACGGCCAAATTGGTGCAACCCTGCAGGGATAATCTTCTCGAGAAGCCGTGTTTTCCGCGGTTATGGATTACTTGGTGAAAGTACTGGCTAACAAGTACTCAGGACAACTTAAACATAATGATCAAACCTGTTACACCCAATGATTAATAACTTGACTAGTAATAGGTTGATGACACAATAACTTGATTCACCTTTACTACAACTGTGTGAGTTTTCCTCGGATCGCTTCTTTGGATAAGGGGCGAGATCCAGGATGGGTTTGTTTGAAGTTATCTTTCAGTTGGTTACAATCCTCGATCTTATCTCCTTTCTGATAGCCGGAAGTGGTAGAATCTCTGTAGTTGGTTAGTGCAGCCAGTTGCAGCATCTTTTATATCCCCTCTCTTCCGTTGAACCCAAGGCATCTGTGCTTGGTGTTGACGGGTTACACTTTGGTGAACTGTGAGTCTTGCTTGCCAGTACGTTTATGTACTGACCCCTTTGGGGCTGTGGTTTCCGCAGACCTACGTTTCCGAGGATCTAGATGGTGGCAACTACGTGGAGTATGACAAGACTGCTGACGAGTAGATAGCGGACCCGGGCAGGATCCGAGACGTCGTGGATGGGCTCCGTCTGTTTGTTCCCGGCCTCTTAGGCCTATTTGGTTCTTGTCTGTACTCAGACATGTTGAATGCTTCCGCTGTATTGTAATGATGTATTGTTGGGGCATGTGCCCTCTGAATGATTGTATTTGCTATCTCTGCTCTAATGAGAGCCATTTGCAACTTATTTCAATCTTTTGTGTCGTAGAGATCTGTTGTGATATCACTTGTTAAACGCCGTTGACGTACCATGTGTGTATGGTTTGAAGTACGTCGACGGAAGTGCCTTTGATCTCTAGTGGATAGTTTACATCGACGATGGAATAGCAGGGCTTGTGTTGTCGCGCATAAGCGCAGGCCTACCAGGAAGCTGGGACGTGGGAGCAGTTATGCCCCATAATCCAAGCATCTGCTATCCAGTTCGTACGGTGAGTATCCCCTAGAAATCAGGGTGCGACAAATGGTATCAGAGCCTGTCTGCCTGTAGGATCCCTTTTTACTGGTCGCAGTTGAGTCTAGAAACTATTTTGTAGCTATATAGGAAAAATGAAACGTGAGAGTAGGAATTCTGTTCTTTTTCTTCTTTCCCCACCCACCCTCCCTTTTCTGGTAAGGAAGTGTAACGTTGTTTTCCATTCTCACCTAAGACTTTCAAGTTAGGATTTCACGTATTCTGGTTTCTCTAGGATGGTTATATCTACTAGACCATAGGAATGGAGGTGGTTGTGACATGATTTATCATGTTGCCTACTCACGATTGAGAACGGTGGCAAATAGGCCCCGGAAGCAGATCCTCTATTCCTTAAGCAGTAGATATTGATCCTTTAGAAGCCCGGATGGGTTTTTCCGTAGTACCTCAGGAGTTTTGGTCTCGTTTTTCCCGGTGTTGCTTCGTTATCCTGTTCTTTTAAAGAACCCTTCGTCCGTTGAAATCTTGTTATTGTTTTCCACTTCAATTCTTCTACCGGCGTCTAATCAAGTTTCATCGTTCATCTGCTAAAATCCATTCCATCTAAAGTGTTGTTTCATACCGGATAATCACATTCCTTTGTGTCAACAATCTTTTCCACAACACACAACCTATTTCTGGTTCCACTAAGCAATCAAATCACCGTTCACTCTCCGGGATCTCAAATGTTGACTTCCAACATAAGTAAGAACAATCCAATTCTAATGGGAGGCCACATATTCCTCGTTACTCTCATGTTGATGATTCTGACATTGATGATTATTCTTGGTGTTACATTGATGTCAATAACTCTGTTCCACCTTTATTACAGATAGTCTATTCTCCAAATGAATCAAATTCTATCCAGCTATACACCCTTGGTACAAAAACCTCTTCCTTCAATTGAAAATGTTCCGGTGGTTTCCAAATTCCTTGACGTCTATCCAATGTGCACGATGTGTTTCACGTGTCACATCTCAAGTGGATCTTCCCGAGAAGTATCCGGACCTTTTCTTTTCTCAGTAGGAATCTCGGGGCGCGATTCCTTCAAGGGGGGGCGTTTTGTAACATCCCAAGTATGAAAACCATCCCCTTAGAATGTTTGATTTCTTGTTTATTAAAGTATTGCATCATGTCATCATGTTGTTTGCATTTGTTTCTTATTTGTTGCATTTGTTTTCCACTGTTTTCACAACTCAAATTCAAACTTTGTTCAAACAATGTTTTCATACTTGTTCTGTTACAACTTTTGGAATAAAAATAACAAGTGAAAACAACCAAATTGTTCTATTTTATTCCATGTTGATCACTCCTTAAATTGTTGGTTTTATTCAATCAATCAAATCCCAAATCACTTTCAATTTCAAATCAAATGCATCAAACAGAACCAATTTGAACTTATGAATTCAATCAACTAATTTTAATCTTTTATTTCATAGGGGCTACCCTATAAACATGCTTCTTTTCTTAATGGTTCATTAATATTAAAATTTCCCAATTTTGGATTCAAATACAAACCTTATTTTTAAATCTCAAAATTTTGGAATCTACTCTTGGAAAATGGTTTCTAATTACATAACAAGGCTAAACTAAATTTTCTGTAATTTTTACTAACTAAAACCTTAACTTTTTCTTCCAAAAGCAATCTACAAAAAAAAATATAAAACAAAAAAAAAAAAAATTGCAAAGGAGCAGCAGCTAACTATTCTATCCTAAGCCCAGCCCACTTCTTTCCCACATTGGCCCAGTACCCCTTCCACGTTGCCCCCTTTCTCCCTCCTCTGGCTGACGTCGACAGTACGAACACACCCAGCACCACTCGATCGAACCATGCCCTTCCGATGCCATGCCGTACACCTCCTCATCCCCTATATCTAACCCACCTACCTGCTAACCCTAGAGCCTATACCTAACCCTAATCTCTTCCCTGTCGCCGCCGTCCTCTCTGTTTTTCTTCCTCTCTGCTGAACCTTGTCTGAACATCACCGCCACCACCTAGCCGCCGTCAGCCCACCACTCTTTCCCATCTCCGGTCACCGCGAGGAGGATCCTTCGCCGGGAATGGAACCGCGGCATGCCACTGCAGCTCCTCGTGCCCTCGCCGTTTCCTGGGAGGGATCGTGGCGGCCGCGCCGTCGCCGGAGGGCGGCCCTCCGCCACTGCCGACAGGCAGTCGTCGTCGATCGACCAGCGAGGTGAGCTCGCCCGCTGCTCCTTTTTTCCCCTGCTCCCGCACGGCACCCACACCACGCACCTGCACAGCCCACCGGCAGTGATCCGCGGCGGGCAGCGCACAGCAGCCGCAACTGCCCATCGCCGGCCGCCCCTGTCGCTCGATCGGTACCTGCACTGGAGAGATTCAGTCAAGTTCAGTTAAAAAAGCTTAACTGACGGAACACACAATAGCTACACACCCGCTCTGTTTCTAACACGAATCTGAACCAGCCCAACTGGCAGTGCGTCCTTGTGCGCTCGCAACACCCACGCGAGTTCGAATCCCAGGGGAGGCAATTGCCTCCCCAATTTTTTCCCTACGCGCAACCCCCGCGGGGCCCGCTTGTCATTGGCCCTGGAGGCCATGTCACCGTCTAGCCGCTCCACCTCAGCGCCACAGTGGCGATGGCCCACTGGCAGTGGCTATGGCTAGCCACTGCGCGGTGCTTTCTGTTTTTCCACGTTTCTGTTATTTCCCAAATCTATTTTAAATAACAGAATTAATCCCTAAAGGCAAAACTTTAATAACTTTTAATCCCTAACTCTAAATAATAAAAGTTATATATGTTTTCTGATCCAAATTTTATAATCTTTCCAAATATCCAATTTGTGTACTGTTTTGGAAACTTCAAATGCATTAAAAATTCAAATTTGGATAATTCAAATGTAATTTGCAATAATTCATAAATAATTCATACTATTTCCAAATAATGCAAATAAAATATGTTTTTCATACCATTTTGAATAACCTTTTCAAATATAATTTTTGTTTTCTGTTTTGGATAATTAAAATTGCCTAAACAATTTAAATCTTGTTTAATTCAATTAAAAATTGTTTAATATTGTTTAATTCATAATTAAATAATCCTAACTCCTATTTCAACATGTGAAACATGTAATCCAACAAAAATTTGATAAACTTTTCAAATATAAACTTTGTTATTTCTTTTGCACACTTTAACTTGTTGAAAACAATAATTGTTTGTGTGACATGTCTAAGTAACCAAAACTTTCCAAAATTAACAAATCATTTTCAAACTTGTTTTATTCCTTTTCCTTTGCATCTATCATTGTTATTTTGTTGTTATTTTGTTGTTATCATCATGCATGCATCATGTTTAACTACTTACACTTGTTAATCAAATGTAGATCATTGCTTCAACCTAAAGCATTTGCATCCATATGCAATTCTCATTGCATATGGGTCCAATTAAATTGTGTTACCTTGTCAAGTAGTTTATTTTGATGCATCTATTAACATGACATGCATCATCCCATGTTTGTGCACTATGCCCTGATATTGATTGTTTATCTTTCTGTATTGCTTGTTTGCTTCTTCTCGGATATACGGCGACGTTGAGACCGACGATACTTACGACATCCCTTCTAAGGATTTAGCTCAGTACCAGGCTACTGGGTTTTGCAGGCAAGTTATCACTCACATGAACCACCGTGTTCCTTTCAACATTGATTACCGATACTTTCCGTTGTTCTTTTCTGCTAGCCTTAGTAGTAGTTGTTTTCTGTTACGAACCCATCACATGTATCCTTTAACCCTGATATTGCCTCACCTCCATACCTATAACCATTGTTTGAGCCCGTGTCTTACTAGCATGCTTAGGTTGCTTTTGCTCGAGTCTGTTACCCGTTACTTTCTGTTACTATTACCATTACGTTGTGGGGGCTCGATGTTTAATCAATCAATCATGCTAATGTTACTATTAATAATAAATTTGATGATAAGGCACCGGCAGGAGGCCCTGTGTGGTTTTGAGGCCTGCTAGTGTCGACCCTAATAGGAAAAGGGTCTTGTCTACTGATCCATGATGAGCGCACTACCCGCATTTGGGAAGCGAGTATGGGCGCCCCCCTCAACTTGACCTGATTCGCATCTCGTCCAAATCGCCTCATTTAGTTCGTGTTTTCCATTTGCCGCATGCATGTTTTTGCGAGCCCAGGCCAGGGTGGAACTTTTGTAGTCGGCATATAGGGGGACACGGTCTTAGAGTGCTATGAGGGTCCCTTTTCTTCGGGGCTTGATTAGCCGTGCGCCCAAGGTTCTTTGGGCTTGATGCGAAGAATGGTTGGTTGTGTAGAGTACCTCGCTTGGTGGGTTTGATTCCCGTCTGGCGGGTTATTCTTGAGTGTACGGCCAAATTGGTGCAACCCTGCAGGGATAATCTTCTCGAGAAGCCGTGTTTTCCGCGGTTATGGATTACTTGGTGAAAGTACTGGCTAACAAGTACTCAGGACAACTTAAACATAATGATCAAACCTGTTACACCCAATGATTAATAACTTGACTAGTAATAGGTTGATGACACAATAACTTGATTCACCTTTACTACAACTGTGTGAGTTTTCCTCGGATCGCTTCTTTGGATAAGGGGCGAGATCCAGGATGGGTTTGTTTGAAGTTATCTTTCAGTTGGTTACAATCCTCGATCTTATCTCCTTTCTGATAGCCGGAAGTGGTAGAATCTCTGTAGTTGGTTAGTGCAGCCAGTTGCAGCATCTTTTATATCCCCTCTCTTCCGTTGAACCCAAGGCATTTGTGCTTGGTGTTGACGGGTTACACTTTGGTGAACTGTGAGTCTTGCTTGCCAGTACGTTTATGTACTGACCCCTTTGGGGCTGTGGTTTCCGCAGACCTACGTTTCCGAGGATCTAGATGGTGGCAACTACGTGGAGTATGACGAGACTGCTGACGAGTAGATAGCGGACCCGGGCAGGATCCGAGACGTCGTGGATGGGCTCCGTCTGTTTGTTCCCGGCCTCTTAGGCCTATTTGGTTCTTGTCTGTACTCAGACATGTTGAATGCTTCCGCTGTATTGTAATGATGTATTGTTGGGGCATGTGCCCTCTGAATGATTGTATTTGCTATCTCTGCTCTAATGAGAGCCATTTGCAACTTATTTCAATCTTTTGTGTCGTAGAGATCTGTTGTGATATCACTTGTTAAACGCCGTTGACGTACCATGTGTGTATGGTTTGAAGTACGTCGACGGAAGTGCCTTTGATCTCTAGTGGATAGTTTACATCGACGATGGAATAGCAGGGCTTGTGTTGTCGCGCATAAGCGCAGGCCTACCAGGAAGCTGGGACGTGGGAGCAGTTATGCCCCATAATCCAAGCATCTGCTATCCAGTTCGTACGGTGAGTATCCCCTAGAAATCAGGGTGCGACAGAAGTGGTAACACACTCGAGGAATGGAACATAAATCCATTGTTTGGGATGTATATCTGGTTGAAGGACACTAAGTCCTTTATTGAGCACTATGAAACTTGCTATAGTGATAATTGTCTGCAAATCAGTTGATACAGAGAGTAAGAGAGTAAGGTGAGTAAGGTGAGTAAGGTCAGTCTAATCTATGTTAAAACTTGTGGCCAACTAATGGAATAAGGTGAGTTTTCTATATTGCTGGTAAAAATCTACATGAACCATAGGCATATAATATATGTTGGTCTGGTATAGGAAATCAAATAAAAACAACACTGTAGGATCAGCCAACAAAGATGATTGCCACTTCCAATTTTGTCAGATTTCGGTATCTATCCTAACAAAAAGGCGAAAATTTGCGTTAAAATTTTTGAAGCGCCAAAATATCAATTCAGCAATCCTCAACTATTGCGAAATCTGCATTTTTGGTAACAATTTTTTTCGCGTTTGTTGGATCTCCTTTCCGCTGCTCACACCATTGAAATTGGAATATGTTGTTTGGGAATAAAGATACATGATCAATTATCATGAGAGTATAGTGGACTGCTATGTTTCTGTATGATGCACATCCTATGGTTTGCTTTTGTACTCTTGGAACTAAACAAATACTGTTACTTGTACACACTTTTAGTTGTCCGATGATGTGATTCAAACATACAGGTAAGGCGTTAGGAGTATTCTGCATATGTAGTAGATTGAGAGGTTTTTTCTTGTGCACACTTACAGAAATGGCAAGACCTTCCTGTGAATGTTTTTTCTTGAATGAAGTATGTGTATTAGTTAATCTGATGTGCTTGCCTCTGCAGCAACGAGACGGTCTGCTATGGCGACATCGACATGGGGATGCAGCAGGGACGACGACATCGACACAAGGCTGCAGCAGCGACACCATCGACACGCGGCTGGAGCAGCGACACCATCGACACGCGGCTGCGGCGATGACGCCATCCACACACGGCTTCGACGACGGCGACATCGTGATGGTGAATCATTTTGACTATTGAATTTAATGGTGTACATGGACTATTGAATAATGTCATGTATTATTGGTTGATCTAATGGTATATTTGAATCACTGGATAATGACGTGTCTGAACGTATTATATTAGATAAATAGATTAACGAATATGGTATCGAATTTTTTTAATTGGTATCTTTGTTGGCCAACAAAATATGAATATTTGGGATTCCTAAAATCTGAAAACAATTTGGATTACGAATATACTGGAAAAAAGAATTTCAGAAAATATACTGCTGGCGAACATATTATAGTACTGCTGGCCAACAACTCAGCCTAGAAAATGTACTGCTGGCGAACACGTCCTGCTACCGCTGGGGAACAGGCTTGTTGGCCAGCGGTAACCGAACTTTTTTGTTCGTTACTAGTAGGCTTTCTCCTACTAGTGGAAATCTCCAAAATGGCCGACACTATATCTAACCTACAAGATACGGTTGGAACTCTCCAAACCGAATTATCTAAGGTCAGCTCTAGTGTTAGTTCGGAGGTTTCTAGCATAAAGAAAATGATGGAGGCCTTGATGGGGAAAACCAAGGAGTCCGCGGAACCACCTCTGATCGCCAACGATGTTAGCTCGGACGAAGAGTCCATTTCGGACATCGAGGAAATGGAAGCTAACATTGCTTTAGCTAAGGCGAAACCCAAAGCAAAAGCCGATAAAAAGGCTAAGAGCGGTGGGAGCTCCGAGGGCTCCAAGTCTCAATCGGCTAACGGTTCGGGGTCTAACTCTAAAGTTCCACCACCTCGCAATTATGATTCTATCCACCCTATTGCCACAATGCCACACATGGTTAATGTTGGAGTTCCTCCCATGCTTAACACTAACGAATTCTCTTCTTCGAAGTTCGATATGGAGTCTCACATTTCAGGATCTTGCACCGCTTTGTGCAGAAGCATTCTCCATGGATTCCACCCTCATGATCCGAGCAACTTGACTTCAAGAGAGGATGTGGAATTTCAACTCAACAAGACCCCTCTTGTGACTATCCAAAAGGCTCTCCCAAGAGAACATCTTGAACACATCCGCGGTATCAAGACCGCCAAGGAAGCTTGGGATAAACTTGACTCTTTGTTCCAAGGCAATGCAAGCATTCAATCATCCAAATATGTTGTTGCTCTTGACAAGTCCGAGAACTTTTATATGCTTGAAGACGAAAGTCCCGAGGAGCTATATAGAAGAGTGGTCACCCTTGGCAATCAATTAAGGGACTTTGGAAAAGAGGAAATCTCCGATGAGTGGATCAAAAGGAAGTTTGTCAAGGCCATAACTCCATTTGAGAAGAACCTCTCCACTAGCATTCGAACAAGATCCGACTACGACTCCCTCAACTCCATTGGTGTCCTTAGTGAGTTCATAGCCATATCCTTATCTCACAAGAGCGCGTATGATGCTCTTGCTCGCTCAAGAGGACTTGGAAAGTCTCCTAACCTCGCCTTGAAGTCTAAGGCAATGGCCAAGATAGAAGAAGTGGATGATGATGATGATGATGAGGACTATGAAGATACATACAAGGGTGCCCATAAGTGTATCGCTCTTGCCATGCAAGGGTATTGGAAGAGATGGGAGGCTCACAAGGCCGGTGCTCCTAGACCTTCAAGGAACAAGATCTTTAGGAAGAAAGGGGAGCGGCCAAGGACATACTACAATTGTGGAAGTGCAAGTCACTTCGTCAAAGAGTGTCCCTTTGAGCCAAGATAATAGAATGAAGGGAAGCTTGTTCGCAAGGACAAGAACAAAGCTCCACAAAACAAGAACCTCGCTAGAAGAGTCCCAAGGGCTCTATATGTTCAAGAAGGCCCCACATTGGAAACATACTACTCCGGAGATGAAGGAGAAGATGAAGTCGTAGGTGTTGCCCACGTCGCCATAGCTACGACTTCCTCTTCATCGGTCTCTCTATTTGAATCCCCCAATGAGAAGGCATCGATCCGACCTAAATGTCTCATGGCAAAAGCCACCGCGGTAATATCTTCCACCTCCAAGTCTATTGTCACTAGCTCTCCCTTATTATTGGATTGTGTTGAAAACATTGTTGATGATGAGAAGGCCAAGAATCTAGGCTCTTGGTTGTGTAGTCTTGAAGGTGAAACTAAAGAAAAGGTAAAGGCTCTCTTGAGGCAACTTGATGATGCTAACTCTCTCATAGATGAGAAGGAGGAGATCATCATGACCTTGGAGAACCATGGCGGTAGCCATGAGAGTCATGATGACGAACTCGTCAAAGATCTTGAAAAAGAGAGATCCATGAGAGACTATCTAGTCTACAAGAGACATATGCTATTAGTATTTCAAAGCTTAGGAAAGATAACAAAAAATCTCTTGCCAAGCTTAAGAAAGAACATGCTAAATCTCTTGTTTTACTTAAATAATTTGAATAGGAAGAGTTGAAGCTAGGAATAGCTGATCAAAAACTTGACGAGGAGCATGAGAAACTAAAAAAGGAGTTTACGTCTCTTAAAGAAATTCATGACAAACTTGCCAAGTCTCGTAATAAGCTTCTAGCTCAACAATCTAATAAGCATGTTGCAACTTCATCAAATAGCATTGTTATTGTGCCTACCTCTTCTACTAAAACTAACATTGTAGGGAAAGAAAGAATTCTCAATGATGCAATAAGCTCTCAAGGAGCCAAGAAAGGTAAAGAGGGACTTGGTTTTGTTTCCAAGCCAAAGAAGACAATCAAGAATGTCACTTCTCCCTCTCAAAATGTTGTCTTTGTGAAAGAGGGAGAGGTGACCAAAGAGAAGGAGACCAACGCCATTGTGGGTGGTGATACCTCTAGGGGGAGCATCACTCACAATGATTTCACCGGAAAATATAACCCATCTTATGTTCTTATGAAATCTAGAGATGGACATGTTTATGCTAAATACGTTGGTATTTCTTATGGTGATGATTATCATTGGACTATTTGGGTTCCTAAGACCCTTGTGACTAACAAAAGAGGACCCATTGAAGGATGGGTACCTAAATCAAGAAATTGATCTCTTGTAGGGAAATGCTTCCGGGTCAAATAGATGGACAGTGGATAGTGGTGCATTCCAACATATGACCGGAAGCTATGACGGAATAAGTAATATTGAACCTCCTTTACCTCATCTCAATTGTGTTACTATTGGTGAAAAGTCCGTGCTTAAGGTATTGGGACGAGGCAAGGTGGCTATATCAAATGATTTATCAATTGAGAATGTTCTCCTTGTTGAGTCCCTTGGCTATAACTTGATGTTCGTTCTTCAACTTGCTAATTGTGGCTTTACCTCGTTCTTTAATAAAGAGAGTGTGATTGTCACTTAGGAGACATCTCTTAAAGTAGCCTTTGTTGGGTTTGTCGAGAACGGGATGTATGTAGTGGACTTCTCTAAAGAAGACATGTGTGCCGCGACATGCCTAATGGCTAAAGTTGATGTGGGTTGGCTTTGGCATCGCCGGTATCCCACACCAATATGAGAATGTTACATGACCTCCAAAGTGGCAATCATGTTCTAGGACTAACCAAAGCTAAGTTTGCTAAAGATCGTGTGTGTAGCTCTTGTACCTTTGGGAAGCAACATGGAGAACAACACCCAACCAAGACAACTATCTCCACCACAAGAATTCTCGAGCTCATTCACTTAGATCTATTTGGTCCACTATCCTATGATAGCCTCGGAGGAAAGAAGTATTGCTTGGTCATTGTGGATGATTATTCAAGATTTTGTTGGGTGTATTTCTTCAAGAGGAAAAGTGAAACTCAAAAGAGAGTCATCGAGTTCATCACTCTAGTGGAGCGCCAACACAATGCTACCATATTGGCCAGTCGGAGTGATAATGGCTCGGAGTTCAAGAACTATACCGTTGAGGGTTTTCCTAGTGAAGAACGCATTGCCCATCAATACTCCACTCCTTATACCCCTCAACAAAATGGTGTTGCGGAGAGAAAGAACCGGAATTTGGTGGATGCAGCTAGAACCATGATTGCGGAGTTCTCTTCTCCCTATAACTTTTGGGCCGAAGCCGTCTACACCGCATGTCATGCTACCAACCGGTTATATCTTCGCAAGATTTTGAACAAGACTCCCTATGAGATTCTCACGGGCAAGAAACCAGATGTATCTTATTTCAAGGTCTTCGGTTTCAAGTGCTTCATTTGCAAGAAAGGTAAACGGTTGTCAAAATTTGAGACCAAATCTTATGAGGGTATCTTTTTTGGCTATGCCACAAACGCTCACGCCTATAGAGTCTACAACAAGTCCACCGGACCAGTTGAAGAAGCTATAGACGTGTTGTTTGATGAGGATAACGGCTCCCAAGGGGGCGTATAGATCATGGTGTTGTAGGAGATGCAATTCCTCCCATCGTCATAAGAAGAATGAGGATTGGTGAAATAATCCCCATTGAGGGTTACCGGATGACGGAGGGATAAGGACTATGCCCCCACTCAAGTTGAGCCATTGACTACACCCATTGATAATCAAGCTACTCAACAAGATGCACCAAGCCCTCAAGCTAATGATCAAGGCCAAACAAGCAATCAAAGACAAGCTATTTACCAAGGCCAAGCAACTCATCTTAATCATGATCAAGATTCCATCATTGTTGAGAGTGCTCAACCTAGTGGTGATTCATCACCCATTATTGATCACGGACGAAATGAAGATGGACATGTCTCCGATGAAGAAGGTGATTCTCAATCTATATACAAAGAATCTTTGGAGGAGATGCTAGCACGAAGAGCAAAGAGAAGGCTAGAGAATCTTGAACAAGCGGGTTATACGGAGGACAAGATTCTTGGGCAAGTTCGTGGAAGAGTGGTCACTAGAAGGCAATTGGTGGACTTTAGCAAGGCTCATGATTTCGTCTTTTTCATTGAACCCAAGAAAATCTATGAAGCTCTTGAAGATCAAGATTGGCTTGAAGCCATGCATGATGAACTCAATAACTTCGAGCGCAACAAAGTGTGGAAATTAGTGCCAAGACCCAAGGATTGCAAAAATGTCATTGGCACCAAATGGGTGTTCAAGAACAAACAAGACAAAGATGGTATTGTCATTCGCAACAAGGCAAGATTGGTGGCCCAAAGTTTTTCTCAAGTCGAAGGTATCGATTTCGGTGAAACCTTTGCCCCCGTAGCTCGCCTTGAATCTATTCGCATCTTACTTGCTTATGCATCTCATCATAATTTCAAGTTACAACAAATGGAAGTTAAGAGTGCTTTCCTCAATGGTCCCATTAATGAGTTAGTGTATGTCAAGCAACCTCCGGGTTTCGAGGATCCCAACCACACCGATCATGTCTATAAACTCGATAAGGCGCTCTATGGACTTAAACAAGCTCCACGTGCGTGGTACGAGCACCTTAAAGAGTTTCTAGTAGATCGTGGGTTTAATGTTGGTTTAATAGATCCCACCCTCTTTACCAAGACGGTTGGAGTTTACTTGTTCATATGCCAACTCTATGTGGATGACATCATTTCTGGGTCTACTAACACTTTTTTCAATTAGGAGTTTTGCAAGCTTATGACCGATAGGTTTGAAATGTCTATGATGGGAGAGTTGGAATTCTTCCTTGGCTTTGAAGTGAATCAGTATCATGAAGGAACCTTCATCAAACAAGCCAAATACACTCAAGACATGCTCAAGAGATTTAATATGAATGATGCCAAACCTATGAAGACTCCTATGTCCACGACCACCGACTTGAAACCCGACCCCAACGGTAAAGAGGTAGATCAAAAGGTATACAGCTCCATGATTGACTCTTTGTTCTACCTTTGTGCATCTCGACCCGATATCATGTATAGCGTAGGTAAATGTGCAAGGTTTCAAGCCTCTCCTAGGCAAAGTCATTTGGAAGCCTGTGAAACAAATCTTTCGATATTTAGTTCATACCCCAAACTTCGTTCTTTGTACCCCAAGGGTTCAAGCTTTCAACTCATTGGATACTCGGATGCGGATTATGCGGGAGAGAAGACGGATAGGAAGTCCACGTCCGGGGGTTGTCAATTCCTTGGCCGCTCCATGGTATGTTAGTCTTCAAAGAAGTAAAATTGCATTGCTCTCTCCACCACTGAGGCCGAGTATATCTCCGCGGCAAGTTATTGTGCCCAATTGCTATGGATGAGGCAAACCTTGAAGGATTATGGTATTCATTCTTACAAGGTGCCTCTTCTTTGTGATAATGAGAGTGCTATCAAGATCGCCTACAACCCGGTTCTTCACTCCTAGATGAACCACTGGAGGCTCTGCTGCCCCTGTCCACTGGAGGCTCCGCTGCCCCTGTCCACCGGAACTTCACCGGAGGCTCCGCTGACGCACAATTGCTCAGCGGGCCAATTTTGGTTGGTTTTGTGGAAAAGGGGCGGAGGCTCCGGTGAAACCACCGGAGGCTCCGCCCGTGGCAGTTTTTCGGGATAAGATCTAGGGCGAGCGGGGGTCAATGAGATCCAATCTCATTCCCCCCCACCCCTACTCGCCCTCCTTCTTCCTCCTCTCAACCGCCGCCGCCCCCAAGCCAACCGCCGCCGGATTTGGGTGCTCCACCGCCGGGAGACCTCCTCCTTGCCTTGGACCTCCCCGGGCTCTTCCTTCTCCTTCCTTTTCACCATGGATGATGCGGGTATGTGCTCTCTCTCTCATCTAGTTGGTGGATGAGATGCATAGGAGTTCATGTTCTTGTTCTCTAGATGTGTGGATTTGGAGTTTTAAGAGTATAAGTTCTCGAGTACTAACCCTAGCAACCTAGATAACGCGTGTTAGGCTTGAATCGTTACGGTTGTAGGGAAGATTCATATGCCCTAACCCTAGTTATTCAACCCTAAAACCATGTGTATCTTTGTTTCTTGGATTTGTGCGTGTTTATCAACTTGAGAATTACCTTTTCTTCATGCTTTCCTCGCTATTTCTTTCTTAGATGCTTCCGGTTCCAAAGGAAAGGGGGTTCGTTACAAGAGTACGGGTCGTCGCAAGACTCCTCAAGTTGATGAGATCGAAGAAGAACTTGACAATAATCAACCCAAGCGCAAGAGGTTCCCGGCTCCCGAGAAGAAATTGCCTCGCAAGAACATGAGAAAGACCGCTTCCAAGATGTCCGAGGCGGCTTTTCTGAAGGAACGCCGGGAAAACCCCTATTTGATTGCTCGTGAGCGTTTGATGCCACAATTCCGGGGTGAGGATGCCCGCTTCCACACTGTCTTCCAAGGGGAAATATATCATGAGATCTTGATGAGGAAGCCAAAGGACAATGTTGCCCCTCAACATGCCATCAACTTTGGGCATCTGGAAAGGAACCACCTTTACTTTGGAGAGGCTCTTGAGCTCATTGAGAGGTTTGGGATTGGTCCCATTATTAGTCTCCAACAAGACTATGATGAAGACCTTGTCTGTCAGTTCTTGGCCACCGTTCATCTCTCCAATGAGACCGAGCACCATCTTACTTGGATGACACAGGGGAGACAGCTTGACATCAAGTGGTCTGACGTTGGCATTATTCTTGGAGGATACCCGGACTTTGGACCTTTTGCTGATAGTGAGGAGTTTGCCAATGGATGGTTCCGGGTTCACATCATCAACACTCCATCCCTTCCCAAGGATCAACTCACTCCACTCTATCACTGGAAGAAGTTCGCCGTTGGGTTTGTCAAGGGTCTCTACCCCACCTATGATATCATGATGCGCATCTATAGAGAAACTATCAACCCAAAGGCGGGGAATGTGGATGAAATCCAGGGCTTCTTGAAGAACCTCATGCTTCTCACTCATCAATAGCGGATGGCCGACACCCCTCGGAAGCTCGATGTGATTGATTACATTTTGGAATGAGCTATGGCACGCCGTGATCAACCGCAAGAATGCTTGTTTTGGGCCCTTCATCATGAAGATCATCTTACATGTGTGGAATGACAAGTTTCCGGATGAACCGTTTGAGGAAGATGATTGGATCCCTCATGTCGTGGTGGTATCACGGCAGACGCCATGGGATGGCTTAAGGTTGGGGCCGATGGACGCTGGAGGTGATCGGGGAGGGATCACACGGCGAGTAGCCGCGTGTAGGATGTATCAAACACTGCAAACAACACAATCTTACCCAGGTTCAGGGCCCTCGTGTGGAGGTAACACCCCGACTCCTGCCTCTCTCTTTATATGAGTGTTTACCGAGTAGCCACAGTACAAGTCAGGCCTTCAGCCGAGTAGCCACTCTAGCTCTCGCGAACGAGCGAGTCGATGTGTGCGAACTAAGCGAACCGAGCTCCGAACCTCTCACAGGAGGAGGCAGGGCACCTTATATACTGGTGCCCAGCCGAATAGAAAAAGACTATAAGGTACGACTGATGGGACAGGCACACTGCAGAACAGAGCACGCCTCCGGCTTCTCGCTGACACGGGTGCGGGAAGTCGTCGCGCCGTTCGGGGATGGGACCTGTCCACCTTGTCAGTGAGATAGGGTAGGCCCCTAGCCCTGTCCTGTGCCCTCTGTCAGTGACAGGACTTGACAGGCGCCTACCGCACTGTAGCCACGCCGTAGCACGGATAATCACGCGCTTCGTAAGTTGAACCGCACGCTGGTACGGACGCAGGATACGCGGGATCCTTTGTCATAACGGTTCCATTGACTTCTTGTCCGAGTAGGAAACCACTCCCTCTACTCGGAGGAACATAACTTCCTTGATTCTTCCTTCTGGCCATTGCTTGGTACGACCGGATAGCAGCCTACCGGGTAGCAAGTACCGGGTAGCCAGCTATTCGGTCAAACAGCACCTTTGACCTTGCCTTTAGCACTTGCCTTACCCCTACTCGGGGGTAACCCCCCCGACATTAGTCCCCGAAGCTGGTAGAGTCCTGCGAACTTGTTCACTGGGCCCTGCCAGCTTAAAAACAAATCTTGTCTTCGTACTGTAAGAGGCCGAGTAGCACCTCCGTGTAGCCCTTAACTCTTGCTTGAACCTCCTCTTCTCCGAGTAGCACTGTCTTTCTTCTCTGATGCCGAGTAAAATGAATTAGAGAAATTTCGAACGGAATCCCGCTGAGACAGAACGAATCCACTTCTCTGTGTTGCTACAGGGCACGTGTCACACCCCTGTGCCCCCGACGCCTCGGTGCCTGGGATATGACAGGCCACGCGCCAATAACTGCAACCCTTGCCCACTAGCCTGTTAAGTCACTTCAACCGTACTCGAGTGCCCACGATCTCGACGTGGGATTAACTGCGCCCGTTACGCGCGCAACATGCGCTGTGTGTGTTTCTAACGGCTGCGCAAACCACGCCGCACGATCTCCGCGCACGATCAATCCACGGTTAACTCACCAGTAACTGCAACTCGAGGGAGCGACATAAACACCCCCTCGACGCTTCTCTTTCATCTTTCCTGCTCTTTCCCATCTCCTGCCCCTTCGTCTCTCCGCCGCCGTCGAGCACACCGCCACCGCAACCGCTTGCTGCGCCGCTGCTCCACGCGCCGCCGGAGAGACAGAGAGAGATTTCCTTTGTCTCCAATCTTCGATTCGCATCTCCCACCAGCGCCTCCGCTTCCAATCTTCCCTGCGCATCTCCGCCGCCATGGCTGATCACGGAGACGACGATGCCGCCGCCCTTGCCGGCTGGGAAGGATCTGAAGTCACGACAGAGGATTGCCAGTGGCTCGTGAAAAACATGCGTTGCGTGCCTCCCGGCGTGGTGTGCCGCCATCCAGGTACGGAAATCGTACCCAAACTAGAGAATGACGAATATGTTGTCTTCCTTACGCACTTCAAGCGCGGCTTTGGCCTCCCAATTTCCGAGTTCTTCTCCAAGTTTCTCGAACATTTTGGCCTCCAGCCGCATCATCTCCCACCCAATTCTCTCATTATGCTTTCTACCCACGCCGTGGTGTGCGAGGCCTTTCTGGGCGTGTACCCAACTATCCACACATGGGCACGGTATTTCTTCCTCCGCAAACATAGTATTCCCAATCTGGGAAAGACCGATAGCGCCCGCGCCATGACCCAGACGGGATGCGCCATGATGCTGCAGCGCTCCATCGGCAGTCACCCACGAGCTAAGGGACTGGAATCTGTGCGCAAGTGGCAGCGCAGTTTCCTCTACGTGAAGAATGTCGCCACTGAAGACGGGAAGCTGATCCAGGACCGGATAGGCCTTCCCAAGTTCAAGAATGCCCTGCCAACTCAGCAGAACTGGGGCTACCACCCGAGGACCACCATCGAGGATGTCATCCAGGTTGAGTGACGCCTGGCCGAGTTGCGCGAGGAGGGCCTTCGCCAGCATGATCCAATTGCATGCTGGATCTCACGACAAGTACTCCCGCTCCAGCGCCGCTCGCACAAGATGTGCTACATGGGAGGAGCCCGTGACTGCACAAGGACCACAACCTTCGAGCTCACCAAGGCCGAGGTGGCTATCTGGGCCAGGTCCATCATGCAGACCACGCTTACAGACGATTGGTTGTATGGCTTCGAGCCGTATAGCCGCACCAAGCCTATCGGACAGGTTAGTATTTTGATGTCGAGTAGATGGCTTCTCAGCTTTGTATGCTTAGTATTTGCATGCTGCACCGAATAGAATACCACAAAATCTTGTTGGCTTTATATGCTTTGTGTTTGCATGCCTTGCCGAATAGAAATCCTTAGCTGAATATGCTTTGTGTTTGCACGTTATCCCGAGTAGAAAACCTTAGCTCTATATGCTGTATGTTTGCATGCTGTTCCGAGTAAGACATCACACATACCCCTTTGGTTTTATATGCTTTATTTTTGCATGCCGCGCTGGGTAGAATCACCTTAGCCAAATATGATTTGTGTTTGCATGCTGCTCCGAGTAGGACCCCATAGCTGAGAACTTAACTCACAGTGCTATCTTGTTTGCCTTCTCAGCACATTGATCGGAAGAGAGGAGAAGACAGTGAGGTCCTTGATGCCAATTGGCATGATGACCGAGAAGAGGATGATGAGAAGGCCTACGACACCCAGGACACTCTCTACATCCCACATGCCACTCAGCCTGGTAAGCACCGAGTTGATGCGTCTATCCGGGATTGGTCCGAGGATGACGAAGGTGACCAAGTTCACCTATCTGCTTACCAGTGATGACTCCCAAGTGCAGGAGATCAATTGTAGTACCTTTCGATAAGTATTTGAGTGTCGAACCCACGAGGATCTGAAGGTAAGATATCTATTCTATAAAGCCCTATAACCCTCTTATATGGCTGTTTATGCAAAGCAATAAGTTTGACTAAAAGTAACTAACTAATTAAAAGCAAGTGACGTGGAGTGTGGTTTGTCTGGTAACTAGTGAAGCAAGTTTAAAATGCAACTTTCTAAGCAAGTTTCACAAGTAGCAAGCAGAAAATATCTCAAGTATCTCAAGGGAGCAAGTGTTCTAGCAGTAGGTGTTTCGTTCGTGTGGTTGTCACAATTAGTGAACCACATGTTTTAGTCTTAGTTGTTTCTTCTAGGAAGGAGCCATGAATAGGTATAGTCAATTAAATGATCTACAACCCCTTATGATGGATCATGTGGCCAAGTAAATGACTGCACAAGATTGATTAAGACATAAAGTCCCACCATAGCCTTACGTTCTAAGGTCCCCTATATATATCCCCCAATAACTTAACTTTGTGGCTCGGTCTCAGGTTACTGTCACTCCCAAGTCACCACCACTCCATTATGCTACCGGTGATCACCTTACATGCATTCCCCAACATATGCGTGCCCTCATATATTGTACATAAAGACAATTATAGAAGATAACAAACTTGTATGCAACCAATCAACGAACTATTTCACCATTGCCAAGAACAATTCACTACTCAAACATAGACGGGGAGACACAATACATCAAGGGAATATAGTATTGCATCATACATCGTGTTTGCCAAGAGATTACAGTGGAGAGATGGAGCTGATCTTGCTGTAGATGTTGATGATGAACACGCCGGAGGGGGGTGGAGCCCTCTGGGGGTGATCCCGACGGTGTTTCCCCCCTCTGATCTTCTCCGGCGGCAGCCTTCTGTCTCTCTGTTTCGTGGTTTCGTCTCTCGGCGCCGCCTCTATCTAGAAAAGGCCAGGGGACCCTTTATATAGTCGTTTTTAGGTCACGAGACACTCGGGAGAAGAAAGATCGACGGCATCGGAGCCACGGGGCAAAAAGGGGGCCCCACACGCGGCCAAGGAAGCTGGCCGCGTGCAGGGTCCTCTTTGCCACCTGGTTGGCCTTTTGTCCCTCTACTTTGGCCCATGGTCTTTGTCTCGAAAATTCTGAACCGTGCTCTTTGGCCTTGCCCTTTTTGGAGTCCCGAAGCTCCCGGAAAGTCTGAAACACTAAAAAGTACGTTTTCTGGAAAAACAGGGTTAGAACCAAAAGAAGGGGGATTGTTTAGAAAATCCCCCAAATCATTATAAAACATGAATATAACTTGCTAATATGTAGGAAAAACAAGTAATAACATGCAAAGTTCATGTATGCATTTTACATGCATCAACCAGCAACATAGTTTGATTTCCTTCTCTGCCTCTCAATCTCTTTCTTCTACTCTGCAGAGGATCCCGAGCAGGAGGAGGACGAAGAGGCCTTGGAGGTTAACCCTCTGTCCGTGTCTGCTCCCCCAACTCGAAAGAGGGTAGGAAGCAGTGCCCAAGAACCTGCTTCGAAGAAGCCCAAGAAGGCGAAGAAGGTCACCACCGACAGAAGACAACCTCCCACCGTAAAAGGCTAAGTTACTTCATCCGAGTACCACTCTGCTACTGCTTTTCGATATGCTCTTCTCTGTCTCTTTTTCTGAACTACTTCTTTCTTTTCTTCCAGCGCCCCTATGGACGCTGATGCTGCCGCGGCCCCCACTCGCACCAAGAGGAAGGCCGTCGTGGACCTCGATGCACTCGTCGATCTCTCAGACGATGAGCTAGCCCAGCAAGATAGGACGCGTGCGCCCTCTCCTGTGAAGCTAGAAAGAAGAAGACGCCGGCGCCGAGAAGACGGGCGCTGATGAACAAGTTGATTATGAGACCCTTGAGAAGCAGACCTACGCGTATCAGAGTGCGCAGGATGCTGCTCACACCGAGATGCCTCCCTCTACCCTAGCTGCATCAGCTGGGGAGAATGCTGAAGAAGAAAACGATAACCAAGACCGTGCCGCCCTGGAGCGGCTAGAAGACAACACCGAGCAGCAGGAAGAACAAGCTGCAGCTCAAGATGATCCGGCGGCCAGGTCGCGGGTAGAAGAAAATGTTGACACAAGACCTGATCCCGCTGTCGAGCAGCGGGTAGAGAAGACCGTTGTGGAGCCCGCCGGCCAGGGCCAAACGCAGCCAGAAGCTGCGCAGGGGTAGCCGACCCCTTGTGCCGCCTACCCAGCAGGTGACTCCACCAACCGCGCCAAGCCCTCCACCCAAGCAGAGTACGACCAAGACCACTTCTCAACAAGTTCCTCCATCCGCTTCACGCCAAGTGGCTCCGTCCGCTTCTCGGGCGGACATTGTTCCCAAGAAGACCGGCAAGCCAGAAAATGCGCCTACAAGGAAGAATCCATTGCGCAAGGCTGCAGAGGCTGCGGACCAGATGCCGCCACCCAAGCTACCGCTTGCGCCAGCCGGGAAGCCGGCAGCGAAGAGCAAACAGCTAACCATTGGCGGGCCCACCTCTAGCAGCAAGACGGCTGCTGCTGGATCCGCTGGCCCTAGCGAAGGGTCGAGTGCTGGAGGTGCTGCCCGCGCACCAGCTAGCTGGCCGCAATACCTGCTGGAGGTCTCCAAGCAGCATGAGATTTCGCTGTCCAAGGGCGAGAAGAGACTTTCTGCTTTGAAGGGAGGCCAGGCCCAGGCTGTGGACGTCAAGTCCAAGGGCAAAGAACGAAAACCAGCTCTTGAGTTCCACTCGCGCGAAGCCGGCGAGGACGAGATCGAGTCAGAGGGGCTGACTGCGGTCCTGGACCGGGTAGCCTTCATGGACAAGGTTTGGGAGAGTGATGCTCATGGCGTCCCGCAATGGAATGGCTTCACGCTGGGTCCAGTTGATCATTACCGGATTGACTGGAACAAGGCCGATGTCGGCTCCGTTCCAATGACCATCGCCTCCACTACCTGTACTCTGGCCGGGAAGTTGTTCTGCCTCCGCAAAGCCGCCGAGGACGTGGAACAATCATATGCTGTTAGTGTTTTCTTTTCCTTTCTTGCTTTTTCCGAGTTGGAGTTTCTCTTTTCTTCTTCTCTTCTCTTCTGTTCTTCTTTTCCTCTTAACCACTCCCCAGTCCCCGAGATTCGGGCCGAGTAGGCGGGTACTCAACCGAGTTGCCGTCTTCTCGGGCCAAATCTTCAAAAAATCCTCAAACTCCTTTCCTTCTCTTCCACAGAATAGCCTCTTGAAGCGGACTAAGGTGTTTCGCCGGCTACTGTGGAACCATCGCGCGGCTAAGGACCGCATCGCGGCTCTTGAAGCCGAGAGGAAAGATGATGCCGCGATGGAGCAGGCAGCACTGGACCGTGCTCTCCAAATTTCTGAGATAGAAGGTAAGCTCTTAGCTACTTAGTTTATGCGTTTTGTGTTTACGCCCGCGTTTGCTTTTTGCTCTAACTTTATTTACTCTGCAGGCAAGTTCAACGAACTGAAGGAGCAGCACGAACACTGCCACGTCTTCTCTTCCTCTACCGAGAGCAAAATCAAGCATCTGGAAGGTGAGTTGCCAGCTACTCTGATAGTGTATCTTTTCCTTTACTTGGTTACTCTGCTAACATTGTTGTTCTTCTCGCAGAAGAATACAAGACATTCCGGGAGCAACACTTGAACTGATTGATGCCTGCCGAGGTGCAGCAGCAGCTGGCCACCCGAGACGTGGAGCTCCAGAAGGAACGCGACGCAGAGCGCGCCGAGTTCAAGCAGATGCAAGTCCAGCTCAAGACTGCCCTACAGGATGCCTTGGACCAAGCTGCCGAGAAAGAAGAGGTCAAGAAGACCGCCAAGGCCCGGGAAAAGACCCTCGAGATGGACCTCGCATTGTTGAAGACACACAACGAGCAGCTCATGCTCCAGATCTCCAGCGCGCGCAGCATCGAAGACCAGCACATTGTCGACGAGGAGGACTCGAAGATCAAACTGGACGCGCTGCTGGTGGATCTCCGACGTAAGTTTCCTCTTCTCTGCACCTGGCTTCTTCTCTTCACTGCTACTTGGCTTTCTTTTCCTCTCATCCTTCTACCTGGTTTCATCTTTTCTCTGCCTCCATTTCTAACTCTTATCTGTTTTCTTCTTTAGATATTTTTCCTGATCTCCGCGCCGCTAGCACACCTGGTCTGGCAAAAGCACAAGAACTCTGAGCTGCCTCCGGATTGCCCACCAACACCAAGTCCACTATCAACGACAATCTCACGAGCATCAAGTCACAACTCCGCCAACTCAAAGGCTTGGGCACCACCATGGTGTCCACTGCTTACAAGCTCCATGACCTGTTCTGGCCGGATGAGTCCGCGCCAAACAGCTTCAGCGAGATCGCCGAGAAGCTGGATGGCGTGAAGGCCGAGTTGAAGAAGTGGCGTGCTTCGGCAGCTCGGGCAGGAGCTGATGAGTTGCTTCACTTCATCTGCAACTGGTATGAGAACCTCAACCTCGACAGGATCCTCGAGATGCGCCAAGACTCCAAGTGGACCAAGGATCCCGACTGTGTTGCTCGCTGGAAGACAGTAGCCTACGAGATAGCCTCCTACGCGGACACCGCCACCTACATCGAAGGCCTCCCCGAGCCAGACACTGAAGTTGAAACTGAGGGCGACGATGAAGATGAGGACACCGAGTCGGAGGACTTGAGCGTGTTCGAAGAGGATGCCACGAAGGGAGCTGCCGAGAAGGGGAAGGGCAAGGTTAATGCAGAAGCCGAGAAGCCGGAAGCCAGCGCCTAGGAGGCCACCATCACCACCGAGATGGTGATCCAGCAAGCGGCTCCCGAGTTGGGCTCGACGGCTGGTGCGGCACCTGACGCCGCGGCGCTACTCAGGACTCAGTCCACTGCATCCACCTCGGCCATCGATCCCATCTCGGTTTCCACTACAACTTCAGAAGCTGCCAACGCCAACTCTGAGGCCGATGCTGCCAATGCCAACACCGCTACCTCCAACGAGTGAATCCTGAAACACTTCTATCTTGAACTTTTTATAAGATCCCCGGAATGCCGGGTGCAAATGTATCCAAACTATTAAGTCCTTGTTGCTACTCAGTTTTATTCTAGTTGAAGTTTGATTTTTAGCAACTCTGGCTCAATGCCGGGTTGCGTTATTATGCAAGTCCCCGAGTTGCATTTTTTATCCACTTTCACTTTTTGTCTCAGCTCTTACCTGCCACTTGTGGCTTTTTTGGTAGTCGAGTCACAAGATTTCAAAGATTGAGTTTCAAATACTTAGCCACTTAGAAAAATTCATAGTAACGCTGCCCACCACTTAGCCGAAAAAAGACAACGAAAAACAGTAAAGAACACTCTACTCGGTTGCCACACGTTTCCTTTCCTTAGCAGCTTTTCGTGTGTTCATTGACCTTTGGCTTGTTCTCTGTCTTGCCATGAAGCCGGGTTGCGGACAGCAGCAGAGTCGCAGAGTTGGCCCGTGAGTTTGAACACACTACTTTACGTGCTTTTGAAATTCTAAGTGGTTCAACCGAATAGACAAGATAATAATAAAATAGACATAAGGAGCAATTTGGACGAGGGCAGTCCCCGAGTTCAATTTCAGATTGCCGAATAGAAGTTTAACTCGGATAAGAGAGTACATACACATTTTTCTCACGAATGAAAACGTCGGAGTAGAGGTACATTCCAGGGGCGCTTAGATTCCTCTCCGGCTCTATCCGACCTGTTCTTCTGGGGTGGCTGTACGTCAACAAGATAGTAGGCATCATTGTGCGAAGCCTTGCTCACAATGAAAGGCCCTTCCCACGGAGGAGACAGCTTGTGCATCCCGGCCGTGCGTTGCACGAGCCTAACGACCATGTCTCCTTCTCGGAAAACCCTTGGGTTCACTTTCCGGCTGTGATAACGCCTCAAGTTTTGCTGGTAAACAGCTGAACGTGATAGAGTTAGCTCTCTTGCTTCTTCTAGCAGGTCAACGTCATTTTCTCGAGCTTCTCTCGCCTCCGCCTCAGTGTAGAGGGTTACTCGGGGCGAGTCATGCTCTAGGTCAGTGGGCAGCACGGCCTCAGCTCCATATACCAGGAAGAATGGTGTGTATCCGGTTGACCGGTTAGGGGTAGTTCTTAGACTCCACAACACCGCTGGCAACTCATCTAGCCAACACCCAGGTGTTTTCAGCAGTGGCTCAATTAGCCTTGGCTTTATGCCGGATAGCACCATGCCATTTGCTCTTTCAACTTGCCCATTGGAGGCGGGATGCGCAACAGATGCAACATCTGGCCTGATCCGCTTCTCTCTGCAGAATCTCGCAAAAGCACCCTGAGCAAAGTTTGTGCCATTGTCCGTGATGATGCTGTGCGGGTAGCCCTATCTCAGGATTATATCCTTCAGGAAACTCACAGCTGTGGCTCCATCGCACTTCCGAATAGGCTTCACCTCAATCCACTTGGTGAACTTGTCCACCATGACTAGAATGTGAGTCATGTTGCCTCTAGCCGGCTTGAAAGGACCCACCATATCCAAACACCAAACAGCAAATGGCCAAGTAATGGGAATGGTCTTCAACTCGGAAGCAGGCATATGAATCTTACTTGCGAATCTTTGGCAGCCGTTGCACTTTCTCACAATATCTTCAGCTTGCTTCAAGGCAGTGAGCCAAAAGAAGCCATGCCGAAAAGCCTTGTTGACCAGAGCCCGAGAAGAGGCGTGATGTCCGCATTCTCCTTGATGTATCTCCACCAGAATTTCTTCTCCTTCTTCTGATTCTACACAGCGTTGCAACACGCCAGTAGGACTTCTTCTATGCAGCACCTCTTTGAAGATTGTATAGCCCTTGGATCTTCTCTGAATTTGCCTTGAGGTAACTTCATCACTTGGCAAGGTGTCGTCCTTTTGAAAGGATAATATGGGCATAGCCCAACTCGGTGTCTCCCGCGTGGGAAACACTGGTTCGTCCACTTCCATTGGAACAGCCACCACTGCATCTTCAGAGTTGAGGACGAGGTCACGAGTCCCCGAGCACTCAGCAAGTACCCCCTCGATGAACGCGACAGTCCCCGAGTTAGGAGGGTCAGTCCCCGAGTAAGGAGGGACAGTCCACGGGTTGCAGGCGCCAGTCCCCGGGATGGAGACGGCAGTCCCCGGATTCTCTTTTGGAGCCTCCCAGTCAATCTCCATGGGAACAGCTTCCTCACTTGGCAGAGAAGGAACAAATATAGACTCCGAGTTGGGGGATGGCTTGATAGATGGCTTTCTCAAATGCTCCAAGGCAATCCCAGCTAGGATGAACTACCGAGAAGACCCCAACTTGGACAGCTCATCAGCTGCGTCATTCTCTGCTCTGTGTATGTGCTGGAACTCGCATCCTTCAAAGAATCCAGTCATGGTCTGCACCAGAAACCGATCTGAGGCCATATTTGCATCCAGAGCATCCCAGGTGCCTGATACTTGCTGCACCACCAGGTCCGAGTCGCCGTAACAGATGATGCGCTACACGCCAACCTCCTTGGCTACCTTCAAGCCATGTACCACAGCCTTGTACTCTGCTACATTGTTGGATGCCTTGAAATGAATCTGCAACACGTACTTGAGTTGATCTTGCTTGGGTGACGTGAGCACCACACCAGCACCCAGGCTTTCCTTCACTTTGGAGCCATCAAAATGCATCTTCCAGTAGTTGGCTACTGGCGAAGGAGGTTCATACTGCACCTCAGCCCAATCCACCAGAAACTCCGCCAGAATTTGTGACTTGATGGCTTCTCTTCTTGCGTACGCAGGAGCGTACGCGGCTAGCTCAATCGCCCACTTGGCTACTCTGCCACTTGCTTCCTTGTTGCCCATGATGTCCGAGATGGGAGCAAAACTCACCGCGGTGATGGGATGCTCTTGGAAATAGTGCATCAGCTTCTTGGCGCCCAGGTACACGCCGTAAGTCATCTTATGGTAATGCGGGTAGTTTTGCTTGGAACTGGATAGTACCCCACTGAGATAATATACTGGCCGATGCACAGTCTTGCCTTCCTCTTCTCTCTCCACCACAATCACCACGGTGACTACCCGGTTGGTAGCCGCAATGTACATCAGCATTGGTTCTTTGGGTAGCGGACTAGCCAAGATGGGAGCGCTACCCAACATGGCTTTCAGCTCTTTGAATGCCAAATCAGCTTGCGGTGTCCAGACAAACTTGTCACTCTTCTTCATCAATTGATACAGTGGCAAGGCCTTCTCGCCCATTCTGCCTAGGAAGCGGCTCAGGGAAGCCAAGCAACCAGTGAATTTCTGCACATCCTTCAGTGATCTCAGCAAATACATGCTCTCTATATCTTTTATCTTTGAAGGATTGGCCTCAATGCCCCGACTGGATACCAGGAAGCAGAGTAGCTTTCCAGCCGGGACGCCAAAGGTGCATTTAGTCGAATTCAGCTTCATCTTGTACTTGCGCAAGTTGGCAAAAGTTTCCTCAAGGTCACTAAGATGAGTATGTGTTTTATTCGTTTTGATGACAATGTCATCTATGTACACCTGCACATTCTTGCCAATTTGATCATGCAAGCATTTCTGCATGCATCTCTGATACGTAGCCCCAGCATTCCGCAACCCAAATCACATGACATGATAGCAATAAGCCTCGTACGGGGTAATGAAAGCAGTCTTTATTTGATCAGCAGGGTTGAGAGCTATCTGATGGAAACCAGAGTAGGCATCTATGAAAGAGAAAAGCTCACAACCAGCAGTGGAATCGATCACCTGATCTATGCGGGGTAGCGTAAAGGGATCCTTGGGGCAGGCCTTGTTCAAGTCGGTGTAGTCGACGCACATGCGCCATGCGGTGTCGGCCTTGGAGTCCTCCTTCTTCTTCTCAACCATAACCGGGTTGGCTAGCCAGTCCGGATGCAAAACCTCCATGATAAAGTTTCTTATCAGCAACTTAGTGATCTGATCACCGATAGCTTTCCTCCTCTCATCACCAAAGCGGCGCATAGCCTGCTTAACCGGCTTGGCGTCAGGCCGCACATGCAGCGAGTGCTCAACCAACTCCCTCGGGACACCCGACAGATCCGCATTGGACCAGGCAAAGACGTCCCGATTCTCACGGAGGAAGTGGATGAGCTCGCTTTCCTATTTCTCTCCCAACCCGGCGTCTATGATGGAAACACGGTATGGGAACTCAGGATCAACCTGGACCTTGTTCGTCTCCTGGGACGCCTGGAACACAATCCCGTACTGGGAACTCGGCATGCCAGGCGCACCACCTTGCGCTGCTTGTGCCATAGCCACCACCTCGTGTATCTTCTTCTTCTCGGCAGCAATCACCATGGACTCCGCCAACTGAGAACCAGCAGAGGCGCACTCCAAAGACCTCTTGTAATCACCTGAGATGGTGATGACTCCATTGGGACCAGGGTTCTTCATCTTCAGGTAGGCAGCATGGGTAGAGGCCATGAACTTGCTGAGAGCGGGCCTACCGAGTAGAGCATGGTAGGGGCTCTGATGATCAACTACCTCGAACGACAGGCTCTCTGTGCGGCAGTTCTCCCTGGTGCCGAATAGGAGTCTATCCAGATGCGGCCGATTGGAGAGCAAGAAACTCCCGGCACAATGCCATGGAATGTGGTCCTGCTGGGTAGCAGCATGTTCTCGGCCATCCCGAGCTTCTCAAGTGTATCTCGGTACACGATGTTGATGCTGCTGCCATTGTCAATCAGGACCTTGCTGAACCTGACATTCTTCTGAGTACCCAAGAAGGTGGGATCCACCACCAAAGCATAGCTACCCGGGTTGGGCATCACCCTAGGATGATCAGCTCTGGACCACGTGATCTCTTGGTTGCACCAGTGCAGGTAATGTGGCACAGCAGGGATCACAACATTGACCTCCATCGCACGCCTGTGCAGAGACTGCTTGTCGGCGGGCTCGGAGGTGAAGATCATGTAGCTCTCATGGTGCTCCTGGTACTGGTTGCGGTCTCCACCACCATTGTTGCTGTTGTTGTTGTTTCCTTGGTTGTTGTTATTGTTGTTGTTGCGGGTGTAGAAGTTGCGGTTGCGGTCGTTGTTGTTGTAGTTGTAGTTGCGGTTGCCGTTGTTGTTGAAGTTGCGGTTGGCTCCTAAAGCCACCTGGTTCACATTCTCTCTTCTCGGGAACACTGCAGGCCTGGGAGCAGCTGCCCGAATAGGCTGCACATTGGCATTCGCAGCTGGCAGAGGAGGAGGAGGGGGTAGGCCCTGATTCTTGATCTGTTCCCACCAGCTGCACTGCCGAGTAGTGTGGTTGGCTGGTCTACCCGGATGGCGAGTATGGAAGCTGCATGGCCCATCCTTCATGTCCGTAAAGATGAAGTTGGGAGCAGGACCCGAGTTGCCGCTACCCTGCTGGGGAGCATTGTACGGCTTCTTGATGCCTTGGCCCTGATTCTGGTTATGCCCGTACTGGGCTCCAGCAGTTTTTTGCCTTTGGCTACTCCCAGCAGCTGTAGTCACAACATTCACTTCCTCAGGATCGTATCGAGTATCAATCTGGTCACCTCTGCGCTTGTTGCGGAAATCATTGCGCTTGTTGTTATTGTAGTTCGTTCTCGGCTCAGGCGAGTCAACCAGAGTCTGAGTAGGATCGCCAAGTGCATACATATCTGCAATCTTGATTGTCTCGGCGAGAGTACTCGGCATCTTTCGCTGCAGCTTCTGCCACAACATGCTGCCATGCTTGCAGCCCTGAGCAAACCAAGTAATGGCCTGGGCCTCATTCACACCCTCACAGGTGTTTCTCAGAGTGCTCCACCGAGTAAGATACTCGCGGTCAGTCTCCTCTTCCCGCTGCTTGCAAGCGGACAGTTGCTGCGACCTATTCGGCCTCTGGTAGGTGCTGGTGAAGTTGCTGACGAAGGCTTCCGAGAAGTCTAGCCAACAGTTGATGCTGTGCTTGGGAAAGTTGTTGAGCCAAGTCCGAGCTGGACCTTCTAGCATCTGCGGTACATACCGCACGGCCCATCTCCCGTTGCCACCTGCAATGTGCACGGCCGTGATGTAGTCATTCAGCCAGTCTTCTGGCTTGGTACTCCCATTGTAGCACTTGGTCCCCCTGGCCAGCTGAAAGTGGCTCACAGATGGCTCACCTATGATACGAGGACCAAAGCATTGTAGGCCAGGCGGCCCCTTGCTCTCGAGCTGCACGGACAGATTAATCCGGTCCAACTTGTACCTTGCATCACTGGGCTCCAACACGCGTTCACCCACGCGATCAACAATGTTTCTTGGGTCAGCATAGCCGGCTAGCCCCATCGCCGAGTACCCATCATCATATCTGTTCTCCTGCACAACTGTGGGTTGCACCACCGGGTTGGCTGCTGGCTACTGGGTCCTCGGCCGAGTAGGCTGAGCGGCATGATGCCGAGAAGGGCCTGCCCGATCTCCATCTTTCCTCTTGCTGTGAGCTTTATGGGCTTGATAGCCCGCTCTTGCAGTAGTGTGTTTCTGACCGGACTCTCGCGGCAAAGCGTGCTGTTTTGCGGCGAGAGCCGGGTTGTACACCTGCATCTGTCTATTCCTCCGAGAGTACACACTCTGGTCCCTCTCACGGTTGGGAAGCGGTGATGACGCCTGGTCATGAGATCTCGCTGCATGCGAGTGCACAACCTAAGAAGCACCAGCAGCTGGATTGGCTTTCCGGAACTCCTCATTCTGCCTAGCAGCTTCTAGCACTAGCTCATTGAGCCTCTCGTGTTGCCTAGCGCGCGCGTCGCCGGCAAGATTTGACAACTCAGCAGCTACAGCCTCTGTAGCTCTAAGTGTTTTGGCAGGGGTGCTGTATCTGGGCCTAGTAGCAGTGTTTCGGCTAGCGGACTGGCTAGGAGCCTCACCCACTACTGCCATCTCAGCGCCTAAGTTGCGACGAGTAGCACCTAGCTTAATAGGCTTCCTAACAACAGGAGTAAAGCTGTGGGCTTTGTTGTACTCGATTTGGTCTAGGCTAAGCTTAAGCCTAACCTTCTCTAGCTCGAGGTGCTCCGCGAGTAGCGCTTGACGCTGCTGGTCGATCTGCACCCTCATGGTCATGAGCTCAAGCTCGATGGGAGGCGGCATGCCCACGCGCATAGCAGATGCCGGTATCGTCGATGTCGTGGAAGGAGGAATGTAACCCGGAATGTTCTGGGGCAACTCATAGGGCTTGTGGACCCTCTGGGCACCACTCGGGCCAGCAGGTTCCTCGATGACTCCCGCGGTAGCGGCTGCGCCCTTCCCGGCATCGATAGCCGGGCCGGTCATCATCACCTCCACGCTGTCCGCAGAACAGCCGGTTGGCTTCCCGCGGGCAGCGAGGACTGCAGGAGGATCTTCCGCGACGAGCACCTCCTCTCGGTACTCGCGGGTGACGGTGGTGGCGATGTAGACCAGGTGCGAGCCGAAGGAGAGCACCGAGCCGCCTTCCGGCATGGGTTGGTTGCCGAAATCTCCGGCGTTGTCGGTGACGAAGTCGAAGGAGCCGAATCTGTGGACAAGGCCATAGACCACGCGCTCCCCAGTAGCAGAAATGAGTCTCGTCCGAACATGGACTCCAGCCAGCGCTGCTGGTAGCCCCACGGTGGGCGCCAACTGTCGTGGTGGTATCACGGCAGACGCCATGGGATGGTTTAAGGTTGGGGCCGATGGACGCTGGAGGTCATCGGGGAGGGATCACACGGCGAGTAGCCGCGTGTAGGATGTATCAAACACTGCAAACAACACAATCTTACCCAGGTTAGGGGCCCTCGTGTGGAGGTAACACCCCTACTCCTGCCTCTCTCTTTATATGAGTGTTTACCGAATAGCCACAGTACAAGTCAGGCCTTCAGCCGAGTAGCCACTCTACCTCTCTCTATGTGTGTGTCAAATGTCTCTGTGCGAACGAGCGAGGCGATGTGTGCGAACTAGCGAACCGAGCTCCGAACCTCTCACAGGAGGAGGTAGGGCACCTTATATACTGGTGCCCAGCCGAATAGAAAAAGACTATAAGGTACGACTGATGGGACAGGCACACTGCAGAACAGAGCACGCCTCCGGCTTCTCGCTGACATGGGTGCGGGAAGTCGTCGCGCCGTTCGGGGATGGGACTTGTCCACCTTGTCAGTGAGGTAGGGTAGGACCCTAGCCCTGTCCTGTCCCCTCTGTCACTCACAGGACTTGACAGGCGCCTACCGCACTTTAGCCACGCCGTAGCGCGGATAATCACGCGCTCCGTAAGTTGAACCGCACGCCGGTACGGACGCAAGATACGCGGGATCCTTTGTCAGAACGGCTCCATTGACTTCTTGCCCGAGTAGGAAACCACTCCCTCTACTCGGAGGAACATAACTTCCTTGATTCTTCCTTCTGGCCATTGGTGGGTACGACCGGATAGCAGCCTACCGGGTAGCAAGTACCGGGTAGCCACCTACTCAGTCAAACAACACCTTTGACCTTGCCTTTAGCACTTGCCTTACCCCTACTCGGGGGTAACCCCCCGACACCTCACATGGAGAGGAAAATCCTCATCAAGGACCACACCGAGACCCCTGAACACCCCAGCGGCTCCTCGTCGGCACAAGGCCAAGCCTCGTATCATTGTTGATGAGGAAGAAGAAGAAGAAGCCGGTCCATCTCGCCCTCCTCCTTCTAACAATGCTTTCAAATGGATGGCGATGGCCCTCAAGAAGGTGTTCAGGTTGAACAAGAAGATTGAGCAACGTCAATGGGAAGCCCATTATGATAAGGAGCTCAAGAACCGGAACAAAGCACAGGCCGCTCGTCAGCATCGTCGTGACAGTGGTGAATCCGTGGACTCCCCGGTTCTTCCTAACATCACCGACCAGGATAAGTGGCAAGCAAAAGACTCCAAGGGAAAGTTGATTGAGTGGTCCAAGGAAGAAGGAGAAGAAGCTACTAGTTCTCATTGCCGTGCCCCCTCTCCGAACATGGACATCTCCTCCGAGTGATCTTCGGGGCGTTAGCATTGTTTTCTCCCTCTTTTGGTATCTTGATGTGTCGTGGGATGATCACGGCAGATGTTACCAGGGGTAACTGATCTTGGGGCAAGTCGACACATGCGTTTGGGAGAGGGTTTTGCTCAGAGGAAAGCATGATGGAATTCAATCTGGTAGCCGGCGATGAAGTCGCCGAGTCTCCAATCTCGCTTTATTAACTCGATCTCTTTGTGTACAATGGATACTCGATATTCGGCGATATGATTACTACTTGGATCTCTGCAAAGCTAAGCATAGGGCTGGTTTATAAAGCACCCGTCCCCCTACCCGGCTTGCCCTCCAAGGCACAGCTTGAGTCCTATCCGAACACCGCTTACAAACCCTAGCTTTCCTTACTGCAACCCACAATCCGGGTTACAAGGCCTATAAACCTTGGGCCTTCTAGAAGTTTCTTTATCCTTAGCCGGATCCTGCGCAGCGTCCTTTGGGCCGGGTTACACCTTGGAGTTGGCCTACCGGGTTATCATCCCCCCATCAGTAGTCCCCAGAATAGCATGGGCTTCAAAGATCCCTTCTTGAAGCGCTGGCTATTCCCTGCAAAAAATATCAATCACACGAATGCGCGGAAACCGAGTTGAAGTACTTCATGAAATGACTAGGCCCAACTCCCTGGTGGCCACATAATAACCCGGATTTCCTTCCAGATGCCTTGCTCTACTTCCCGGTCTAAGCCTTGATAAGAATAGCAAAACTTTATACTTTTCTCGATAATTTGCCTTGACACCGCGGAGAGGATCTGCTTCCCTTTTCCATTCGAAGACCTCGATCTACACTTAAGGCGTATCTCGCAGATTTCACACAAATAGCCGTTACCCCGTAATTTCCGGGTCCCACCCGTTGGGATGAGTTTTTCCACCCCGGCCGTTATAAATAAGCCCTTAGAGGTAACCCTAACCCCAACGGCTCACTTTCCCCCATTTCTCCTCCTTCCTTCTTTCGAGTTCGAGCTCCCAGAGCGTCACCACGGAAGCCTCACGCGCATCACCGGAGCCCATCCGTTGCCGGTTGCGCTCCGCCACAGCGCGCTCCGCCCCGCCGCCCAGATCCACCGCAAGACCCCCAACCTGTCCGCCAGGAATCGCGAAGGGGCACCAAGCTTGCGCCATTTGCCTCCGCAAAGCTTCGCTTCGATCTCCTCCGGTAAGTCTCTCACATTCTCTAATTTTCCCTCACAACTTCTTAGTTCTCCCTCAGATTGGATCTGGATTGGGCCGCCCACGATTTCTCGGGTCGCGCCGAATTAGGCCACTAGCATTCACTCTAACCCACCCAATAGGTAGGATATACCCTCCAACACATTCTCCTATCAACTGTAATCATTAATTTCACCAATAACCTGGAAATAGAATTCCCAATCTGGGCTTGAGCCGCCCAAACCTTCCGCCCCTGTTTCTATCACCCGGAAAATCCTCCTTCTCCGGCTCATTTGCTCATAACAGATGTACGGACACCCAGTTATCACCCCCAAACACTCATCCATGCATAAAATTCTACAACATTTGTAATAATGCACGATACCCGGACAATCCATACCTTGCTTAGCAAAACAATACCCGGATCATATTTAACTTCCAGGCTAACTTGACACCACTCGTCAATACTCGGTCAACGGATAATTTCCGAGTTTTGTTTCTCACATTTTTTCTTCTGACGCTTTTTCAGGTTAACCCCATGGCACCCAAGAAGCAGGGAAAGCTGCCGGCTAAAGCCAAAACCACAAGCTCCATATCCGCCAACTGGGCGCGGTCCTCCGTCACCAAGGCCAAACTGGAGGAACTGGTCGAACTAGGGGTTCTCCCCTCTCAAGAAATTATCCACTGGAGGGTACCGGGTAACGAAACCGGCCCACCCCGGCAAAAAATGAGGTAATTTGTTTTGTTGAACACGTGACCCGGGGCTTCCGGCCTCCGGGTGACCCTTTCTTCCGCGACGTTTTAAGCCACTACGGCCTTCGCATTTTCGACATAGGACCCAACTCTGTACTAAAAATCTCCCATTTTATCGTTCTTTCCGAGTCTTACTTGTGCACTCTGCCAAGTTTGGCTTTATTTGTCGAACTTTTCCAGTGCAAACTGTGCCGCGAAAGCGGCGACGGTGCACTTCTTACTTGCGGCGGGGTTTCTATCCAACGCCGCAAGAACTCTTTAATGCCTCCTCTCACCCTCAACTCCCACGTCAAGCACTGGTAGCTCTCGTACTTTTACTGCCGGGACACCTCCCCACCCGGCGAAAAGAAGTTGCCGGGTTACTCGGAGGGTCAGCTTGACATTTCTGAAACCTTCAATGGGTTTGCCCCTGACCCGGAAAGGGAAGAAATTCTGCCTCTATTGGCTAAAATCTCCATCCTTTCTGCCCAAGGCCTCATCGGGCTTAACCTGGTGAAGACTTGGGTCGATTTCCGCATCCAACCCAACTCCATTCGCACAAAATTGATGTGCGAATACTCGGGGCAAACCACGGACCCCATTCGATACTCCACCAGCAGCTTCGCTCCTAGTGACACCAACAAGACAATCAAGGGCTTTCTGACAGAGAAGCTCGAGGTAATCCGGAACATAGCCGGATTAGAGCCCTTCACTCTCGAGAACCCGGCCCCCGCGGTAAGGACCTGGTTTTCTCGATTCCATCCTTATCTTCTTTACTTGATACAATCATTAACCCTTGCTCTTATGCTTTAACTTCAGGCCGATGATGATTTCTGGAAGATGGACGCTTCTCCTAACTCCGGAAACCCGGAGGAAAAGGAGGAGGCCGTTAACTCCGACGAAGGTACATGCTCAGTTCTTTTGAGTTCGTCACATCCCACTTTTCATTTTCCTATTGTAACCATGGTAATTTTCAGAACAAGAAGACCAAGACGAGGAAGAAGAAACTGACGGCAAAGTGGAGTCCGCCAGCGATGAAGATGAACCAGAGCCGGCAGTTAAGGCCGGATCTAAAAGAAAACCCCAAGGGGTCGCCTTCAAGGTTTTGCATCCATTTCTCACATCTAATTCGCGTTCCTATGATAATATTCCTGAGCTGACCATGGCATTACCCCTTTTGCCATACCTGAAGGAGTCACCTATGACCAAGCGCAGGGTAACTCGGAACCACCCGGGCGATGATACCCTTAACCCGGGTATTTCCTCCCCTCCAACTCGACATGCTGGTACTGACCACACCCTTATTTAAACATAAAGATCCTTCTAGAATACTCCCTCGCAAGGTAACCTCACGCCTCGTTTTGCATTTTTCAGTTTCATCTGGTTCTAGCAGCGAGTTTCCTGCAGACCTTATGGTGAATCCCGGGTAAAGTTCTTTTCCTAATGTTATACCATGCTCTCGCTGTCTTTTTCACGGCTATATGCTAACTGTGCCTTCATATTTTTCACAGGGCCACGGTCGTTGTTAGCGACCAAGAAGACATGGAAACCGAGGACCCGGGCAAAGAGAAGCCAACTGATGACATGTTCGCCGCAGCTGGTGATGGACAAGCATCACCGACAGACCCGGCTGGGCGAGAAGCCGGGTATCCGATAGCCTCGCACGCAAGCGAGAAAGAAGATACTGCCACTTTGGGCGCGAGAGGAGGAGCAGACCCCGACATTTGAATGACCCGGGTGCCATCTCCTGCTAAGAGGAAAACTTTTTCTCCAAGTTTCCGCGACCCCGAGACTTCTAACTCGGGTAACGATGATTTTGACCAGCTGATGAGCGCTCTCCTCACCATGAAAGCTTCAGAGAACAACCTCCTAGAGCGTATGTCTGCAGCGCATCAGGTAATTGACACCGGATATCTCTTGGTACATACCTAGTCCCCAAGTTCCGGGCATAACTTACCGAAGTTGTGCTCGGTACTTCACGCAATACCCGGTTTTTCATGATATCCGACTGATACTTTCCGTTCCTTACAGGCGGAAGTGATCCGGTCCGATGAGGTGTTACTCAAGACCGAACAGCTCCTACTTGCTGAGGTAAAACGAAGAGAAGCCCTTGAGGCCAACATGGAAACTTTGAAAAAAGACGTTTCCAAATACAAAAAGAAGTACCACACTGCTCAATCCGCGCTGAAGAACTTATCGAACCAGATTGCGGATACTTATCGCATCTTGCTAAGTGAGCTTTTTGCCTTCGACTAACTTAATTGCCTCTTACTTTATCGTTATGACAATCGGGATAACCGATATACTTTCCTTTTGTTTCAACTGCAGGTGCGAACCTCGCTGCTCCAGAGGACGATGCCATTGCCAAGGTAAAGACATTGAAGACTGTGCTCCGGACCTTTTTTGCCGGCACAAAGCTTATATTGGACGCTGTGAAGTGGCCTTCCGAGGTATACCCGGGTGAAGAGAATCTTGTGCAAGCTTGCTCAACGGTGCCTGGATGGATTGAGATATGGAAGCGCTCGTCCTGCCGGATCGGTATGACCCGGGCCTTGACGCTGGCGAAGGCTTACTTTCCTAAGCTTGACCCGGCAAAGGTAGTATCCGGGTTTCCAGAATTAAAGGCTGATGGCTCCAAGTTTACCCCCAAGGACTTCAAGGCCATACAATCCGCAGTACGCCCCTCGGCCACCGCTTTGGCCGATAAGATGGACCTGGACACAATCATGAGCTCATACGATGCTGAAGGAAAAATCATATTGGAAGAGGCACCCCCTCCCTTTGATATGTTGGAAAAATGGGCGACTGATCTGGCCAGGAGAAAAGAAGAGGCTGCTAAGAGGGAGGCCGAGCTAGGATTACGGCCGTCTACCTCTACGCCAGCTGTTCCTCCACCTATCTGTCCTGACGCGGAAAGTCCGGGTAATGCTGCTGGAAAGGCTAAGGAGCAGATCCAGGACCAAGACCCGGAATACCGCTCTCAGGATACCGAGTAGAGCGTTACCTGGTACTTTTGTGTTTTAAAACTAATATAATTTTGATGGTGCGTCTGTGCACCCTTGATATTGGTACCATCACTTGCAACATATTTTTGGTTCGGAACATGTTTGTGCCTCTCCCGGCTTTTGATAGTCTTGACACTTGTCTTATTCTTTAAACTTATTCTCGATACCCAGCTATTTGTTGATTCCCTTTGCGAGACTCGGTTTTCCGAGCGTCACGGGTTTTGATAAGTGGACTTTTCTTTAAGTCCCCAAGACTCGGAAGCTAGGGTCTCTCGAGCTTTGATAGCTAAACAGTTTGTTTCTGTTTCGAAGCCCCCAGTCCCCATGACCCAAAGTACGAGCCAGGGGGGTGCGGCCTTTCTCAGAGGACAAATTGCTCTTTACCAAGCCGCAAACAGATAGCCGTTTGCGTAAATACTGAAGTCATGCTTAATACTCGTTGAGTTTCCGGCTATTAGCCTTGTACTCTGCATAGACTTGTGGTTTAGATGACCCTTTTGATTATCTTGTACTGTAAGCCGGCTTTCGCGTGGATACCATGCTGTTACATCTATACGAAAAACAGGGTCAAGCAAATCCCATTGGGCTGCGTGGTTGATTGTAATTGTAAGCGAACAGATCATGCCACTTTAGTGCGAGTCACATCGAGCTTAAGTAAGAATAACCAAGAAATTTGGCTCCTTCGTCCGGTTATAAGATTGCAACCGTACTCGTCTTGCGAGTAATCGGCCCTCATAACTCATAGGCATCAAGGCCGGGTATTTGGGTTCGTGTCTGCTATTTAAGCAGCTTAGCCCCCAAAGACCTATGTATGTGCAATGTATTTTGATGATACTGATGTATTGATAATAACAAGCACCACTTACCTGTAATCGAAGCAAAGACCATGACAATACTTGAAAACCATCTCTTTTTATTGGTACGAAAAAGTTTGGGTCAGCAAGCCGCCTCATTAAAAACCTTCCAGTCCCCTTAGGTACCCTGGGTAGGAAAAGAGCGCGTCTGAAACCTGCTGCCCGTTACACTGTCTAGTTCTTTTCGACAATCGGTCCCGGGCTGGCGCGACCAACGCACATTCTCCACTTGTTAGACCCTTTCATGACGAGTACCGAGTTTGCTAGCCAATCCGGGTGTGTCGTTATCGCAGCGCTGCTAGCCGTAGATGACGGTGTGATTTCCCCTTCTATGCTAGACAATTTGGAGGGATCGTTCCTGATGAAAGCCACCATCTTAGCATCTTGCTCTGCCCTGGGTTTTGCTTTTTCTTCCTCAGGGCTCGGCCTTTTTGAAGTTGCCCTTTCCTCCAGGTCCGCCTGAGATCGGTAATGCCTGAGTTCCTCTTTCCTACAGGCTTGCTCAGCCATTGCTGCATCTCCTTCATCGCATTCAGCCGCTATATCTCGATTTCCATGTATGGTAATGGTCTTCTTAGGACCCGGAATTTTCAGCTGTAGATATACATAGCACGGCCTTGCCATGAATTTGGCATAAGCCGGTCTTCCAAACAATGCGTGATAAGGACTGCGCAACTTAACCACCTCAAAAGTAAGCCACTCAACTCGATAATTGTCCTTTGATTCCTCAAAAGTTACCTCCAACGCAATTTTTCCTTCAGGGCACGCTGAATGACCCGGCACTATCCCGTGAAAAACTGTTGTACTTTTTTGTAGCTGAGATTCCTTTAGACCCATGCGCAGGAAAGTTTCCCAGTACAGGATATTGATGCTGCTCCCTCCATCCATCAAGACTTTTTTCAGCTCGTACCCATTGACCTGTGGTGCAACTACTAATGCTAAGACTCCCGGGTGTTCTACTCTTTCCGGATGATCTCTTCTGCTCCATGTTATATCTTGTTCTGACCACCTCAAATATCTCGGGATAGCCGAAGAGATTGAGTTGACCGCTTGCTTCAGTATCTTTTTATCCTTGTTGGAACCTCCTGTAGTATGCACGTGATATTGACCCAGCTGTTTGGGGTTGGCCTGGAAACCTCCAGCTCCCCCTTGATTGTTACCCTGATTTCCGGCTGCCGGGTTACCGGCTGGGGGTGGGCCGTTGCCCGGGTTTCCACCCTGACCCGATCCTCCTCCCAGACCCGCACCTCGCATGGCTCTGTTCACCTCCTCGTTCTTCCACCTTTGTAAGTCGGCGCATTGCTCCAAGGAGTGATTAGCCGGCTTGCCGTTCCTGCTGTGCTTCGGGCACGCCATCCTGAATATGTCCCAACTGTTGCCTGGCCTCGGAGGTCCCTGATAGTGTCCTCCATTATGATTTCCGGTATTAAAATTCCCTTCAGATCTGGGTCTCGAAGACCCGGCTTCAGTATTAGCTACAAACTCGGAACCTCCTTCAAATGGGCGCTTGTTCTGACTATTTCCGTTATTACTCGGTGCCGACCCATTGCCGGTTCTTCCACTATTACTGGTATTCACCTTCGCTTTCTTGTCATCAACTTCCTCCTCTGTAGTGTATGTTGCGGCGTGTTTGTTGCACGCATCCATTAATTCTCCCATCGTAACCTCCGATGCATTCCTACGGGACTTCATGCGAGTTAACTTTTGTACTAAAGGAATATACTTGCATGTTTTTGCCATAGCTTGTAGCGCATCTTTGGGCTGAATATCTGTGGATGAGTGAAGTATCTCCATAACTCGGCGTACCCAACTGCGTGCTGATTCTCCCTTCTTCTGAATGCATCGCTCTAAATCATCAATAGTGAATAGCTTCCTGCACGTTCCATGAAAGTGCTTGACGAACGCGGTCTTCAGTTCTTCCCAGGACTTGATCGATTTTTCTGGCAGGTTGGTGAACCATAACTTTGCTGCCCCTTCTGACATCATCAAGTACATGAACTTGGCTTGAAGATTCTCGGACGCGTTGCGGATCGACATTGCCATCTCATAACTACTCAACCATGTTTCCGGATCCATGGTCGGTTCATAATTCACTACTTTTCCCGGATCTTTGAATTTTTCCGGGTAAGGTTCAGCTTTTATGTCGCCCGAGAGACACTTGGGCCCTGCGAGGACGGTTGAGGCTGGCCTTACTCGGGAAGCGTGCGATCCAGCCGGGGGCGCAGCGGGGCGCGGTGCTGCAGGCAACCCATGTGCAGCAGACCCGGCCCCGGCTCTCCGAGCCCTGGAGCTATCCACAACGGCCTGCGCCACCGACGCTGCCGGAACATGGGGAGGAGGCGGCATTTGCTGCTGCTCTTCCCTCCGCCGCGCCGAGTTTGCTTGAATATTCCCTTGTTGTTGACTGGCGTATGGCGTCCCATGCATCCCGCTTCTGTGGTCCGGGTAATTGGCTTGCTGCGCCACTGCAGTGTGCAGTAGATCGATCGCTTGCCGGGTCCTTTCTGCATGGGGCGATTCTCCTACCGGGATCTGGTTCAATGCAAGCGTTGCTGCATACACGTTGTCCATGGGATTGTTGTAGTGGCCTGCTGGTGTGCGAAACCGTGACGGTGTCTGTGGTGGCAACTCGTTGCCGGTTGTGACTCTGGTTCGTGGTGGGGGTAACCCGGCCTGCACGTTTGCCGCGTGGGCTTCCCCTGTTGCCGGCTGAGGCGCAGTTCCCTGGTTTACCGCTGGGATCGGTTGGTCCTGAGGCGTAATAAACAAAGCTGCCGGGTTAATGACCCCACCCGTGGCCGGTAGTCTAGTTTGATGTCTCTGGTGTACTCTAGATGTTTCCTCTTGGAGCCGGGTTTCCAATGCATCCAGCTCGCGTTGACGCGTAGCCATCCCTCGTTTCTCCGCCTCCACTTGCCTTCTTTGCTGTTCCAACGCGCGGCGGGCTACATCCAGGTCCCTGACACGTTCAGCTGCGTTTTCTGGAGTGATAACCGTAGCAAGGACCGTGGGGTCTAGGATCAGATTATTGTCGAACAAGGCCGGGTGGCGCGGGTTTGAAGGACCTGCCCCCGGTGTCCGGTTTCCCAGGAATCCGAACGTATTAGCGTGCAACTCCTCATCCGCCGCACGGCTAGTCACTGATGCCGACTCTCCATCGACCCGGGCCGGGTCCGGGTTTCCGTTAGCTGCGTCCTGCCGCTGCGCCAATGCCTGAGCCGCCCCGACCGGAGCCGTGGTCACGTTTCCCTGATTAAGGTTGGCTGCGGGAGCCGTGTAGACCGCTGCTCGGCGTATTACGCTTGTTGTGAGTTCATGCTGTTCTTCTCCGCTGTTATCTTCTCCGTACCGATCTTCCAGCAGGTCCCTGATAGATTCAGTATCATCCTTTCCACCGTCCGGGTCACACGGGGCCCATGCCGGCTCCTCCGGCTGTTCCCACTGCGCGATGGATTCTTCTATCTGGTCTATTGCTCCAACTGATTCTTCTCTATCTGACTGGGCGTAAGTAGCCTCCCCTGACACAGAATCAGATTCAACATTGTCAGGAGCCGAGCCAGTGGTACATACCATACCGATGAAGACGCTGATCCGGCCGATTGTCACAACAGATCCGGACTCGAGGCGATCCGATTCTGGCCCCCAGCCGGAATCGTCCACCATCTTCTCTCCTTTGTGGTCGCCGTAGCTCTCTCCGACGACGAGGTTCCTCATGCTTTTCCGAGCTTCTCCCGTGATGTAAACACCTTTGGACGCAAGCCCCACGGTGGGCGCCAACTGTCGTGGGATGATCACGGCAGATGTTACCAGGGGTAACTGATCTTGGGGCAAGTCGACACAGGCGTTTGGGAGAGGGTTTTGCTCAGAGGAAAGCATGATGGAATTCAATCTGGTAGCCGGCGATGAAGTCGCCGAGTCTCCAATCTCGCTTTATTAACTCGATCTCTTTGTGTACAATGGATACTCGATATTCGGCGATATGATTACTACTTGGATCTCTGCAAAGCTAAGCATAGGGCTGGTTTATAAAGCACCCGTCCCCCTACCCGGCTTGCCCTCCAAGGCACAGCTTGAGTCCTATCCGAACACCGCTTACAAACCCTAGCTTTCCTTACTGCAACACACAATCCGGGTTACAAGGCCTATAAACCTTGGGCCTTCTAGAAGTTTCTTTATCCTTAGCCGGATCCTGCGCAGCGTCCTTTGGGCCGGGTTATACCTTGGAGTTGGCCTACCGGGTTATCATCCCCCCATCATGATGCCAAAGGGGGAGAGATATATATTAGGAGCGGGTATTTGCATGGTTTCTCCCTCAAGCAACAACTTTGATTTGCATCTTTCCTTTGCTTGAGGGAGTTTGGCTTTTCATTTGGTCATTTGGAACTTTGGTTTGTTTACATTATTCGTATGTGTCGTGAACCTCGTATTATTATGCGTTTGTGAACCTCGTATCATATTATATTATGTGTTGTGTGCTCTATCTTATTCATATTGCTCATATATACATCATGCCTAAATTCTCTCAACATGAAGGGAGCATACCTTTAGGGGGAGCTCCGTTCAAGTTGTGTTTTCTATTATGCAAATAGGGAAGTTGTCATCAATTACCAAAAAGGGGGATAATGAAAGATCATCGCTTGTTTTGATAATTATATGACAACATACCTATTTGATCTAATGTGTGTTTGATATATGAAAATGCCCAGGTTCATCAAGTTCACTAATTCTATGGGTTGCGTGTTTGGTTAAAATGAAAAGAGCTAGGAGAAAGAAAACTGGGAAGCAGTTTCTTCATGGAGCGGAGGCTCCGCCCCAGGCTCCGGTGCCGGTCTGGTGTAGGCTCTAGTGCATATGAGCGGAGGCCAGGGCGGAACCTCCGGTGGAGCTCCGGTGGGAGGAGGCTCCGCCCTTTCCACCGGAGCCTCCGCTACCTCCAACCAGGCCCCTTGAACGGTGGGCATCCAGTGCGCCTCCGGTGGAAGCTCCGCCAAAACCTTGCTCTATTGGATAAGTACGGAGGCTCCACCGGAGCCTCTGGTGGAGCTCCGGTGGCCCCTAACCTGGCCCCTTGGGCGATTGGCCTCCGGTGCGCCTCCGGTGGGGACTCCGCCAAAACCGTGCTCTATTGGATAAGAGCGGAGGCTCCACCGGAAAATCCGGTGCAGCACCGGTGGACGGAGTCTCCGCCCAATCCACCGGAGCCTCTGCCCCTTGGCCCTCCAAAGGATAACTGGTGTGCTGCGCTGCTGCGCAACTGAAAGAAGCCCACCAGACCCTCCGGTGAAACCACCGGAGCCTCCGGTGCTTCCAGGACTACAACTGCCACTTTGTGGGAAGGGGTATAAATACCCCTTCCCCTTCCTCATAAATGCCAAGCTTTTTCCACCCTCTCTCCTAGCCATTAATGAAAGCTTCACCCACCTAGATCTCCCACTCCGTCCACCCAATCACTCCCATACTTGGTGGAGAGCTAGAGGAGGCCTAGATCCACACTTCCACCAAAGGAATTTCAAATCCATCCACCACAACCTAGTAGATCTAGAATCTTACTTGAGGCCTAGAAACCTTAGTAGATATTGTGCTTGTAGCTTCCACCTTGTTGCAAGAAGCTACGGATTGCTTGAGATCCTCCATCCATCTTGTGGAGTGACCTCGAGCCCTTGTAAAGGTTTGGTCAACGCCTTCAAGTCGACCTCATAGTGGAAACGAGAATCTCCCTCACCGGAGAAGCTCAAGGAGAACAAGGTGTGCACAACCGTGCTATTGAGGAGTGCCTAGGTGGCTCCCCACCTCTCCAACATAGACGTACTTCTCTTTGAGAAGGAACTATGGGAATCATATCCTTGTCTCCTTGTTTACACTTGTTGTTTGTCTTGCTACCTTACGCTTTACTTCCGTTGCGCATATTATCTTGTCCACATAGGTTGCTCACCTAGATGCACATCTAGAGAACCTTATCTTATCTTGCTTAGCCCCACTAAAAGGAAATGAAAAGAAAAATTGGTAGTCAACCTATTCACCCCCCCTCTAGTTGACCATAGTGCACTTTCAACCTTGCCATTAAAAGAATAATTAGCAAGCATAGTGGAAATTTCCTCATTAGGAATCTTCCTTTTGTTAGAGACAATATTTTCATATATTTTGCATAAGGAGGCAATTTAATAGCATCAGTTAAAAGAATTTGCAAGAACAAAGGTTTCATCCATTCACAAAACTTGTCATAGTGTTCTTCTTCCTTAGATTTGTGTTTCTTATTAGGAAAAAGGTATTGGTTTTTGTACCCAAGGTTCTCTTTCATTACCATGTTTATTAGCAATAAAATCTTCCTTAGTGTACTTTACAGTTTTAGCTTGCTTTTCAGGTTCAGCTACAGGTTCTTCTTTATCAGAAGCATTATTATTTTCATTACCACTTTCAGTTTCAGCATCAGAGACAAATATACTGTTAGGATCTTTAGCAAGTTCAGAGGATTCTACATCAGTTTTATGTTTCTTCTTCTTTTTCTTGTTAGTATGAATAACATCATTATTAATTTGATGAGAATCTTGTTCAATTCTTTTAGGATGCCACTCAGGATATAAAGGATCTTATGTAGCAATACCACTTCTAGTTCTTATCTCATAAGCATGTTTTTCTTTAGAAGCATTAACTAGCAAATCTTTTTGCACTTTAGCAAGTTGATCAATTTGAGTTTGAACCATTTGAAAATGTTTAACAAGCATTTTAACATGAGGTTCTTTCTATAATACCATGCAAATAATTAATAGCTTTAGAGTTTTCCATAAGATGATTTTGCACTCTCATATTAAAATTATCTTGCTTAATAACATAATAATTAAATTCATCTAAGCATTGATCAGGAGGTTTTCTATAGGGAATATCTCTACTATCAAAATATTAGAGAGAGTGTACCTCGATGCCTGATGAGTGAGGGAATGGCTTACATAATTCTTCTATTGGTGGAAGATTCTTCACATTTTCAGATTTAATACCCCTCACTTTAAGAGATTTCTTGGCTTCTCTCATCTCTTCATCATTTAATTCAATCATTCCCCTCTTCTTGGGTGTTGGTGTTGGTACTGGACTAGGGGTCGGTTCAGGCTCAACCATAGTCCAATCATCATGATTTTGGCTTATTTTATCCATTATTCCTCAGCTTCTTCTAGAGTTCTTTGCCTGAAAACACAACCAGCACAACTATCTAGGTATGTCCTAGATTCAACATTTAGTCCATTGTCGGATATATACCGATTAGGGGTATATCCGGCATTTCCTAAAGAGCCGGATTACCAGGGTGACCTGAATGCTAATGGATCACAGTCTATTAGGAGGCCCAGTAAGCTGACGCGGAGAAGCCGGATTCTAGAAGAACCCGTACCACGGCCCACGTGGTACAGCTTGGAGTAGAAGGCAGATTCTGTCTTTCCAAGTTAGAAGCTTACCGTAGTCTTCTAGGTTTCCTTTATGTAAGCCCTAACCCGGCTATCTATATAAAGTCGGACGGGAGAGAAGAAAGATACGGTCAATTATCTCGAAGCCAACCCGTCGAGAAGTTGATCCTTGTCGAGTTAGCTAATCCAACTAACGTTGTACTTTGTATACTTCAGGCTTCAGCCCTGATTTGGTGAGATTGCAGGAATAGGAACGTCGCCAAGTTGCGACGTACCAAACCTGGGTAAACTTTGGTGTCCCTGGTTGTCATACTACCACGTTCCCCTCACGTATCTATCAGTAGTCTCATGGCACTCCCGTCTATGAACTCTACTACGATGTCTTGATAGTTGGCGTCTACCGTGGGGCCAACAACGTCAGGCGTTATGTTTTGATCAGGGATACTCGACGGAATCGACAGTACTATAGCTGTCGGAAGCTTGGAATTCGACAACGACGTCGGACGCTTCCTCGACAATGGATTGTACATGCCAGCAAGGAATCATCTAGTAAGTGCCTGCGTTTTACCGATTGGATCTGCAAACATATTTATCGGATTAACTGCAGAGGCAATGGGATTCTGTGGTGGAAGCCACCCGCCCTATACCCAGTTGAAGAAAACTATGATGCCGAATTTTGCTCAGATCGCCAATATCCTTCCCAATTTGCTGCCTTTTCGGAGATGCCTGCAATGAGATTGCACTTTATTGGTATGGTGCAATCCGAGATCGCTGAAAACACCGATGAAAGCAATCTCGTGGAAGAGGCAGAAGAAAACAATCCCACAGCTGAGGTGGAAGATCCGACAACCGTCGATACGAAGACGAACTCAGAAGCGGACTCTATGCTAGCCGCTATTGAGGCAAGATTGGAGTCGGAACCCGGATCGGATGAACTCGATTCCGAAGACGAAGATGAAGATGCTTTCGAAAGCAAGGTCAAATCTCTTCAAGAGGGATTCCATGAAGTACTTATGGGAAAACCAGCTGAAAACACGGATGTCGAAAGTAAGGAAGACCCTCAAAAACCTCCGTCATATGAGGAAAGAGAGGACGGTGAAACCAATCCAAGAAAAGAAACAAGACTGCCAAGAAACTCCAGTACAAACTCCGGAAGAAAAAACTGGCGGATCCCGCCAATGAAAACCTGGAAGTAGCAGGAGGAAGCGGAGTCAAGCCTGCGGAGAAGAAAAAGAAGGAAATTCCTGTTCCGCCAATGTCAGAACAGGACGAACGTGATTTGCTTCAAAGACCAGTGGGACTCCACGAACCCCCTTGAAGTGTTGGAATCCAGGATACAAGCTCTCCAAAGGCAACAACAACAACGTCTATTCTGAACACGATAAAATCTCCTAAAAACCCAGGCTGACATAAAGTTCCACCAGGAAGAAATTGAGTAGTACGAGAGAAGAAATAGATCTGGCATAAAACCGACACGGTTACCCGGAATCGGAAGACCGGAAGTATTGCCGCCAAAGGAACGGTTGAAATCCCTGCTTGGAAAAAGCAAGTAAACAGCATTGATGCTAAGGGCGAACCTATATACAAAACCGTAGCAGAAAATGTGGAAGCCGCATTCGCCATCCTCAATGATGATCTGTACTCCAATGACGAAAAGCTTCAAAGGGTGTATGCTTTCTCACGAAAAGCATTGCAACAGCAGCAGCGAGGGAAGGCAAGATCAGGGAAGTTGCATGATGACTCGGTCCTATGCAAAACAGCCAAATGCGGCGATGGAGCACCTGCACCTGGCGAACCTGGAAATTCACGCAATTCAAAAGAGAAGAAAGGAGATCTGAGAAAGGACTATAAAATTCCAGATAACAAGTATGTAACATCCCAAATTTGCTAAATTAGGGTGTGTGGTGTTGTGTTCATCTCATACATGAAATAAAATTTTAATGATGTTTGAAACAGATTAAATTGTGAATTTAAATGATTTGAGAAAAATGCCACAAATAGTAATTAATATGGGTCCCAAAATTTTGCACTGAAAAATAATTCAATTTCACCAAAACAAAACATGGTGAGGTTGCATTTTTGACAGGCTTTCCAAATAATATTTTTTTGCCAGTTTTTCTGTTTGCAAAAAGGGCCTCAAAACCTTGTTTTCTTTGCCATTTTCTATAGAAAAGGACCTCTGTCTAACTTTCCAAAACTTTCCAGGGGGTTTTCTTCAAAACCTCCTTTGGTCTTCTTCCTCTGCGTGAAGCAGACATGCAGCTCACCCGAGAGCTGCTGCCACGCAGCTGCCCGCGACCCCCTCGCGCGGATGACCACCTGGAAGTCGTGCTCTTCCTCTCCTCTTCCTCCCTATCCTCTCTCGCTCTCTGTATCCCCCGTAAGAACGAACCCTAACCCGAAACCCTAGTTGCACTGCCGCCGCCGGCCGCCGCGTTTTGCCGACGCCCTGGACCGCGCCGGCCTACCCCGAGGACTGCCTTGTCCTTCTATACCTCCCTGTGCAAGGAATCGGTCTAGGAAAACCGGGATCCCCGCCGCCGTGCGCATCTTCCCGAGCTCCGGCCGCCGGTCGCCGAGCTCGATTCCGGCGCCTCCGGCCGCCCCTGCCCCCTCCGACCACGCCTTTGGGTTCACATCGGTGTGGTGAGCCTCCCCATGCCCTCCATATCCCCTCTCCCCCTCTGGTTCTTCGCGCCGGCGAGGAATACGGCGACCATTCGGTCCACCGCCGGCACCCGTCAACTCCCCATACTCTCCTCTCCCTCGCGCCATAATTTAATTTGCGAATTGCGCGCGAATTCAACCGATTTGAAGATCATCTGTGAAGAACAGAGTATGGTGATGTCATTCTTGCCTCATGATAACGTCATAGGTTGTTTTCTGTTTATTCTGGAAGATGAGAATATGACACGTGGACCCCACCCTTTTAATTACAGAAATTGATTAAAACTTGTAAATTCAATATATTTTTATGTGTAGTTTGGAAAAATAAAAGTGAGGTACTAAAATGTTAAGAAAATTATTGTCTATCAAAATATGTCATTTTCAAACTTGTTTGAGAAAGTTGATTTTTGAACAGTATTTGAATTTGTTTAAATCATTTAAATAGAGAAAATAAGTTTTTATTCAATAAAATTAGAAAATTAAAATTTATATACCAAAATGTTCAAAATGACAAATCCAGCCTAGTTATGATGTTTTCAAACCAATTTGAGCACTTTAAATGGTACTCACTTTCATAATCACCCGAATTGCCCTCGATGGTCTATTTCGGGCTAGTTTTTGTTAAATTGCATAACTGACATAAGAACCCTAGCAACCCAACGAACTTGTTTAGGGCTTTATTTCAGTGCATTAAGTTGCTCATGCATACATGTTGTTCTTCTTTTCGGTGTTGTTCCCTCTCGGTAGAATCCGACTCCGAAGTTAAGGCCATCAACTCCAATGATGAATACTTGATCTTAACCGACAAGTCAAGCACTTATTCCAGAAGCATTTATCTGGTTTTGTTATAAAAAAAGGCAAGCATAACCTCTTATCTGCTCATATATGTTTTCCAACATCAGTTGATTCTCGTACTTTGCATTCGATTCCAAAGTATTTGATGTCAGTAGATATAGTTCACCTATATACTACATTGCCTCAATATCCTGATCCACTGCTCCTAGCCGCCATAGATTTACTTGTGCACATCGCCAGAGCCTCATATCTTCTTCGCTTAGTCATACATGATTGTTACCTCTGCTCCATCCAGATGATGAATCATAGTTGCGATAACCTAGTATGATATGATGACGTGGTGAGATGAGCTTTGTGTGATTAATTTTACTAAGGCTTGGATAGGAGGCCACTTGGGAAGTGGTTGTTTGTCCTGTACTTGCCACACACGGGGCCTAACAGACCGCGCTCGACTAACTTGTTTGGTTCTATCCGTGAGTCACGTAGTTTGGGAGTTCCATCTGCGTGTGAGTCAAAAAATATTTTGGAGGTGTTTAGGGCGTGACCGGGACAAGTGATGGACGTACACGGATCTTGATCCCGACTCACAGAACAGGTGCCGTCAAGAGGTGGCCAACTCCCTGTTGACGGGGTGGCCCTGTTTGGGTTGACTCATGGATAGGGCTCGACAAGGTAAATGTCGTGGTCAACCACCCTCCGTCGCGCTCCATGGACGAGCGTACATGTGGCGTTAAGAGTCGGATGGTACGTGTGGGTAAAGTGTACCACCCTGCAGAGATAAATCTTTCGGAAAGCCATGTCCACGGTTAAGGACGACTTCATGGAAGACACGAGGTCATATATAACTTGAATGTGACGTAAAAGATGTTGACATAGCATGGAGACAATGTTTGAAGGGTGCCTCCTCAGAGATGCCGAGAGGGGTGATCCTTGTAGCATGTGAGATGTTGGGAAATGATGTTGATGGATTGAAAAGATGATGATTACAGTAGTTGAGTTTCTCATCTGTTTTGAAAACCTTCTATGAGACGTGCTATTCCCCCTCGATTTGAAAAATAAAGATTGCTTTACACAAATCAACCTTCATAAAACCCTTTATGAGACCAACATATATATAATACGTTAACTAAGTCTTGTTGAGTACCTCCCGTACTCAGGTTTGCTTAATTTTGGTTCAGGTGAAGTTACTCAATTTCGGTGGTGAATCAACGTGGACATCGACGAGTAGTTTAGGGTTCCCAGGTAGCAGCCTGGAATCTATGGGCTGGGACGTCGCCTTATGTTGAAGCCTCTTAGGCCTTTTTGGTTTTTGTTGATTAGCAACATAATTTGCCTTCCGTTGTTTGATGTAATGTTGGGTCATGTGACCTCTACTTGTAAGCTATACTCTAGTAACACATATTTAATACAGCTTCCATGTTTAGAGTACTGCTTTGATCGGTTGTTGGTTTCGAGCTCATTATTATACAGTTTTGGCTATGCCTGCATAGTTGTCGCAGTCGAGAGGTTGTGGAGCCGATGATCCATTTCCGAGCACGCCTGTCGATGTGATTCGTCCTGGGTCTTGGTAACCCTAGTAACCCTTGATTGTTGTTGCACTTTGTGGACACATAGCATCTCTGTATAGCTTTGGTCCCGTTGCTTCAGTTTCATACGATTCGTGGACGCTTTGATATGCATAGTTGGTTATGACGAGCATGGACACAAGGAGTAGTAGTACCGTGGTGATCCGTCCTGCGTGCCGATAAATCCGGTATGCCTGCCGTTGTTTGTTGTGGTCGGGGCTGGTAACCCTGAAGCCCTTGTGAGTCCATGACCAGGAGCACATAAAAGTATGTATACGCTTGGGTCCGGGGTCGTGACAAGTCATGGTATCAGAGCAGGACTGCCTATAGGAAAACCTTACTGATTGGTCGATGTTGAGTCTAGTGTTTGTAAAAACTACTTTGAAACTCCAAATGATTGTGAAAAACCTTCTTAGGATTCTTTTTACTCCTTATCGGGTATCGCTCTAACTCTGGGTCACCTTAACTGTTTTGATTTGAAAAGGTTTTGTTATCTCTTCTAGTCATTCAAAACTTAGGTGCCTTCTTTTGCAAGGACGTCTTTTACCCAAGTTAACCTAGTGTTAAGTTTCTAGAGTTGTGTGTTCCATGTTGCGTTGTCTCTTAAACTGGGAGATTCCATTCCATTCATAATCTCTCAAAGTTTTATGGATTCCACATTCTTACATGTTCCAAAGTCTCAAATTCTGAACCTTGAGACCTGCTTTTCATCTCGAATGTATTCCTTGTCTTTTGATCAGATACTTTCGGAGCTAATTATGTTTTCTGGAAGATACTTCGTGATTGCTTTTCATAGTGTCCTTTAAGACGCTAAGAGAGTAGTTACTCCTTCTCTTGGTTTTTAACCTTTGGACTTGAACCAAAGGTCCCGGAATGTGCTGAATTGCGGTGAGTTGAGTCATGTGGTTTCTTAACCATGAAATGCTCACGCTATCAGTACAGGATGTTGACCTCTAACCCAAGTTCTGTTTCTTGGGATCCTGAAGAATCTGTTCTACCTCAGGATAGCTAGGTAATCTCAACTTCTACAGCCATAGGTTTTCTCTAGGAACCAAAAGGATCACGAAGAAGTGTTCTTCATGAAATCCACATCTTTCTTCTTGATTCAGCTATATTTCTCTTCTTGGCATGGGTTCTACAAATGAGTTTACCCTGTGCAATCAACGTGATCTTAGGAATTCTCCCGAGCATGTTTCCACCTTCCAGTTGCTCTCAAATCTCCATCCGTCATTTTGGACACCAAGTTGCATATGTGTGTTGGATATTCCGATGCATTTTCTCTTGTTTTCCGTCAGAACATTCCACCTTGGGATGTCAGGAGAAAAAAACTCCCGTACCTCGTTCATCTCCAGGACCAGGTCAAAGTTTGTAATTCACAGATTGAAGAAGTTTTACCAGCTTCTGGTCTGCTTCACCTTCGAGTATCACACTCTTTTGTATCAAGAGGTCGTGCTGAGTTTCATGGCCTTGTTGATGAAGTGATGCTCTTACACATCCTTACCCACCTTTCCTTCAAGCCTGAGTGCCCGAGATGATTGGGTGTGCAATGATGCGTGCATGAGATATTCTGAGCAATTCTTATTGCTTTCAAAATTTTAAGAAACCTCTGTATCCTTCTTAGCACTATTGGGCACCCGGTCTCTACCTAAAGTTGACTGTGTCTCCAAATCCCTTCATTCTGGTGCACATTCTTGGTCAGAGAGTTAGGTTCATCCTGAAGCTCTCAAGAACATATCGGTTGCTTTGAAAAGCAAGATTCCTTTCAAACTCCAAGACATACCGGTGGGTTGTGATATTCTTGTTGTCTTTCTAGAAGTATCATCATGTTGTCATATGACCGTGATGACTAAACAAAGGGTAATCTGAACTACTCCTTTCTCCAAGAAACTATGCTGGATATCCTGAACTAGTTGGTTGAGCTTAAACAGTAACTTGGAGAGTTGAAAGACAACGGCTCTGCCTAACTTGTTCCTTTGCAATGGGATGTCTAGTTCTCATCTTGTTGAAGCATGATACTTCTTCCAGTAGACGGAGGTAACAACCAACCATCTCAAGAATAGTCCACACATGCATGACCGGCTTGGAATTATTCCCGTAGGAACAACAAAACTTTACTCGAACCCATGGTGACAACTTTCACCATACGCACATGGACTAGAGTAAGCCACTTCGAACATACAGAACACAACTTCGTCATGACAAAAAGATGGTTCTCGAAATTTTCCAACATTAGTACCAATTGTTCAACATGAACCTCTTGCAACTCGGACGATTAGAGATGTCATCGATGGGCTCGACAACACGCTTATCAGAACACTCCAAGAAGAGGGATTCATATGGTCCATGAACGAGGCAAAATACTGGGCAGACCAAAGGACATGAAGGTATACTTGGGTGAAACACCATGAAGGGAAACACCATCAAGATAGTCCTTGGATCTGATCTTAATTTGACAATAGCCCAAACCAAATCAAGGGTAGAATGATAGCATGTCCATTGAAGAGATACTTTCCATCCACACTAAGACACTGACTGATTGTTTAATAAAGAGATTAAGTCCAAAAACTTCGTTATCTTTGGACTTGATAACTTGAACGTGACGTAAAAGATGTTGACAAAGCATGGAGACAATGTTTGAAGGGTGCCTCCTCAGAGATGCCGAGAGGGATGATCCTTGTAGCATGTGCGATGCTGGGAAATGATGTTGGTGGATTGAAAAGATGATGATTACAGTAGTTGAGTTTCTCATGTGTTTTCAAAACCTTCTATGAGACGTGGTATTCCCGCTCGATTTGGTAAATAAAGATTTCTTTAGGAAAATCAACCTTCATAAAACCCTTTATGAGACCAGCAGATATATAATAGGTTAACTAAGTTTTGTTGAGTACCTCCCGTACTCAGGTTTGCTTAATTTTGGTTCAGGTGAAGTTACTCAATTTCGGTGGTGAATAAACGTGGACATTGACGAGTAGTTTGGGGTTCCCAGGTAGCAGCCTGGAATCTATGGGCTAGAACGTCGCCTTATGTTGCGGCCTCTTAGGAATTTTTGGTTCTTGTTGATTAGCAACATAATTTTCCTTCCGTTGTCTGATGTAATGTTGGGTCATGTGACCTCTACTTGTAAGCTATACTCTAGTAACACTTGTTTAATACAGCTTCCATGTTTACAGTACTGCTTTGATCGGTTGTTAGTTTTGAGCTTATTGTTATACAGTTTTGGCTATGCCTGCATAGTTGTCGCAGTCGAGGGGTTGTGGAGCCGATGATCCATTTCCGAGCACGCCTACCGATGTGATTCGGCATGGGGCTTGGTAACCCTAGTAACTCTCGATTGTTGTTACACTTTCTGGACACATAGCATCTCTGTATAGCTTTGGTCCCGTTCCTTCAGTTTCGTACGATTCGTGGACGCTTTGATATGCATAGTTGGTTATGACTAGCATGGACACAAGGAGTAGTAGTACCATGGTGATCCGGCCTGCGTGCTGATGAATCCGGTCTGCCTGCCATTGTTTGTTGCGGCTGGGGCTGGTAACCGTGAAGCCCTTGTGAGTCCATGACTAGGAGCGCATAACAGTATGTATACCCTTGGGTTCGGGGTCGTTACAAAGGATACAGCGTCCAGGACAGGATCCTATCCGTCGAAAGGTGGAATTAACCCCCGAGATTGGGAAGAACAAAACCGGAAAGACAGAAAAACAATGCCGCCTCCGAGACGCCCTGCTGAAAAAGCTGGAAGATACGACATTCCTCACAGGCGTGAGAGATCCCGTACGCCTCCTAGGAATAAGGAAAGACAAAGGAGTAGAAATCCACCTTATTCCAAAGGGCACGATAACGGAGGAAATAGGGATAACCCCGGAAAACCGAGCTCGCGCAACAATGGACAAGAAAGGAGCAGATCCCCTTCTATCCATTCAGCCGACAGATATTCCGTTCACGCTGATAAAGCGGAGAAAGAGATGCTCTATACTTCGGACCAAAGTGTTTCACTAACAGGATCCGAAGAATAACTCTACATATGGCTTTGCCAAAGTTGGTCCAACATATAAAAAATATACCTGCAGTACAAACCCGGATACCTGGCTCTCAGACTACTATACAACCGTCCAAAATCAACAAAGGGACAGATTTAGAGGCGGTAAAATTCCTCCCCCTAATGTTGCTGGATGGAGCCAGAGATTGGATTAACGGGCTTCCGTCAAGAACCATGGATAGCTGGGATGATATGGCTAGAGTTTTCACTCAGCACTTTCGGATCCTGCTGCACCCAGTTTGAATATGAGCCATATGTAACTTTATCTCAAGATGGATTGCGATGAAAAACAGATGCTCAGGAGCAAGTGATGTACAAGCAATGCATGCTTTCATCAATGGCTTAAAACCCGGCGTCGTACCGTTCATGGTTGGTTCAAAGCAGCACAAAGATCTCGGATCTATGCTTACAACCAGAAACGAGCACACAACCACTGAAGACGACATCAGAGCGAGAGGTGGAAATATTGATGCTTTGGCTCAGACCAAAAAGGCGCCTCGTTCTGAGAAAAAAGCTACTCCAGAGACACAGCAAAAGCCCAAAGAAGTTAATCTAGCCTTTGGAAAGGATAATGCAAGCAAATGGAAAGGAAGAAACACATAACCTATCTCCTACACAAAAGAAGAGTGGGAAAAAATTAAGTCGGAAAACTGTGTCCACCATTCGCAATTTGGGAAACCAAGTCATACTAATGCACAATGCCGGCTTAATAAGCATATGCAAGGCAGTGCAGGATCCGGGAACAAGTGGAAGAGCTCCAAGAGGAAATTCTCCAAGCAAAAGCCAGAAGCTGAAAAAGAAGACAGTGAATCGGACAGTGATCAAAAAATCCAGGAACAACAGCGGAAAGGCGAACCAAAGTTCCCGAGATTTGATGGAGAATGCAATTTAACTTTCCTCTCAACTCCCTCGGCAAAGGTGGCAAAGAGGACACTTCGAGAAATAAACACGGTTGTCCCACCAACCCACAAATTCCTGAAGTACTCGAATACACCAATTATCTGGGATAAGTCTGATCATCCCGGAAATATCCCAGAACCCGGCACACAAGCTCTAATTGTAAACCCTATTGTTCAAAACACTAGGCTAAAAAGAGTGCTGGTGGATGGAGGATCCAACATTAATATAATGTACCTGGATACACTGAAGCATCTACGAATTTCCGAAACCCACCTCTATCATAGCAACATAAGTTTCTACGGCATCGTTCCTGGCAGACAAGCACAATCCCTAGGAGGAATTTCCCTAGACGTAACCATTGGAGAAAAAGAGTACATCCGACAGGAAAAAATCTTTTTCGAGGTCGTGCCGTTCGAAAGTGTATATCACGCAATACTCGGACGTCCAGCTTTCGCCAAATTCATGGCAAGATCATGTTATATTTATAACAAGCTGAAGATGCCAGGTCCAAAAGGAGGAGTAATCACCATATCAGGAGACTTCAAATTGGCAAACGAGCTGGAAAAAGGAAACGCCCTTTGCGCAGGAAAAGTGATAGCAAAGGAGGAATTGAAATAGATGGTAAAAGAAGTATCGCCGACAGAAATGCTGGCAGGAAAAGAGAGCCGGAAGTCGGCAGATAGTTTCAAAGCTTCCGAGAATACAAGACAGGTTATCCTAGATCCCAAAGACCCGACAAAATTTGTCGTAGTGGGAACCGGCATGACCGATAAATAGGAAAGTGAGCTCATCAAGTTCCTCCGTGAAAACTGGGATATTTTTGCCTGGTGTCCCGCGGACATGCCAGGTGTACGCAGGGAACTTGCTGAGCATCAACTCAAGGTGATTCCATGATCTAAACCCGTTAAACAAGGTCTCCATCGATATGACGGAAGAAGACGGAAGGCTATTGGTAAGGAGATTATCCGGCTATTAGCAGCTGATTTTATCGGAGAAGTTATATATACTGAATGGTCTGCGAACCCAGTATTAGTCCCAAATAAAGATAGTACTGTTCTTAGGATGTGTATAGATTACGCCGTCCTGGACAAATTCTGTCCAAAAGATAGGTTTGCGTTGCCGCGAATCGATCAAATAATAGATGCCACTAATGCATGTAAAATGCATACATGAACTTTGCATGTTATTACTTGTTTTTACTACATATTAGCAACTTATATTCATGTTTTATAATGATTTGGGGGATTTTCGAAACAATCCCACTTCTTTTGGTTCTAACCCTGTTTTTCCAGAAAATGTTTCAGACTTTCCGGGAGCTTCGGGACTCCAAAAAGAGCAAGGCCAAAGAGCACAGTTCAGAAATTTTGAGACGAAGACCATGGGCTCAGGTAGAGGGCCAAAAGGCCAACCAGGTGGCAAAGAGGACCCTCCACGCGGCCTGATTCCTTGGCCGCGTGAGAGGCCCCCTTTTTGCCCCCGTGGCTCCGATGCCGTCGATCTTTTTCTCCCGAGTGTCTCGTGGCCTAAAAATGACTATAGAAAGGGTCCCCTGGCCTTTTCGAGAAGGAGGCGGCGCCGAGAGACGAAACCACAAAACAGAGAGACAGAAGGCTGCCGCCGGAGAAGATCGGAGGGGGGAAACGCCGCCGGGATCACCCCAGGAGGGCTCCACCCCCCTCCGGCGTGTTCATCATCAACATCTACAGCAAGATCAGCTCCATCTCTCCACTGTAATCTCTTGGCAAACACGATGTATGATGCAATACTATATTCCCTTGATGTATTGTGTCTCCCCGTCTATGTTTGAGTAGTGAATTGTTCTTGGCAATGGTGAAATAGTTCGTTGATTGGTTGCATACAAGTTTGTTATCTTCTATGATTGTCTTTATGTATAATATATGAGTGCACGCATATGTTGGGGAATGCATGTAAGGTGACCACCGGTAGCATAATGGAGTGGTGGTGACTTGGGAGTGACAGTAACCTGAGACCGAGCCACAAAGTTAAGTTATTGGGGGATATATATAGGGGACCTTAGAACGTAAGGCTATGGTGGGACTTTATGTCTTAATCAATCTTGTGCAGTAATTTACTTGGCCACATGATCCATCATAAGGGGTTGTAGATCATTTACTTGACTATACCTATTCATGGCTCCTTCCTAGAAGAAACAACTAAGACTAAAACATGTGCTTCACTAATTGTGACAACCACACGAACGAAACACCTATTGATAGAACACTTGATCCCTTGAGATACTTGAGATATTTGCTGCTTGCTACTTGTGAAACTTGCTTTAGAAACTTGCTTTAGGATTACTTGCATTTTAAACTTGTTTCACTAGTTACTAGACAAACCACATTCCACGTCACTTGCTTTTAATTAGTTAGTTCCTTTTAGTCAAACTTATTGCTTTGCATAAACAGCCATATAAGAGGGTTATAGGGCTTTAGAGAATAGATAGCTTACCTTCAGCTCCTCGTGGGTTCGACACTCAAATACTTATCGAAAGGTACTACAATTGATCTCCTGCACTTGGGAGTCATCAAGCACTTTTCTGGCGCCGTTGTCGGGGAGCGTTGTGCTAAGCTTTTATTCTTGTTTGCATTGCATACTAACATATAAACCTAAAACACACAAAAAAATATAAAATGGAAAACAACCAAACAATTTTAGAACTGTATAATGTCTACCTTGAATTAGGACATGAAGTGTTTGAGGAGAAATTGAAAAATTATTTGCACAACAATCATATTTGTGGTAGTACTAATTATTTGAACACCTTTATTGCTAAGGAAAACCTTGAGCTTGGGGAAGTTTATCTTGATGAATATGATATTTTTAGTCCCCCTACTATTGAGGATAAAAATGATATACTTGCTGATTCTATGGAAAGTTTTAAACTTGGGGAAGTTTGTTTTGATGAGCATGATATTTCTAATTCCCCCAGCTTGGAGGAGAAAATTCACTTTGATGATACTATGCTCCTATATATGATGATTGCAATGAAAATATGAATGTTTAACTCCCACTATCACTAATGAGGATTTTACTTATGTGGAGAGTAGATATTCTTTTATGCATGTGGCTCATGATAAGAATGTTTTATGTGATATTCATATTGTTGAATCTATTCATGATGCTACTGAAAATTATTATGAGAGAGGGAAACATGGTTACACATATTTCAACAATATTAAGTTTCCCCTCTTTATGCTGAAAGTATTGAAGTTGCACTTGATCTACCTTTCTATTCTTGCTATTATGTGCTTCTTTTATTTGTTTCATTACAAAATGCCAATGCATAGGAAATGGGTTAGACTTAAAAATAAATTGTTTAATATTTTTTTGTGTGTTCCTTATGATTTAATTTCCTATTCGGTTTGAGCACACATTTATGTCTTTACAACATGTAAAATGCTTTTACCTACTGTTATGTATCATTTAGTTAATGATTTTCATTTTATCAAAAAATTTGGGAAAGTAAATGAGAAGGATGAGTAATGGAGAAGTTGGGGTCGACCTTGAACATGTGTTGTTCATGCCAATGAAACCATTGCAAAGTCTATGTCATAAAAACTTTTTCCAAAGCTAAAAACAATAACAATATTAGTTCACTACTGTAACATCACATTTCTTTCTTATTTCTCATCTTAAATGGCAAGAATAATCTTATATGAGAGATAGGATTAAACAATAGTAATTAGCTGTCAAGAAAACAGATTCCTGAACTTCACTGCAAAAAATGTTTAAAATCACAGAAGTGGAATTTTGACCTGGTAATTTACGACAGAAATATTTAGTTATCACTACATATTTCATTAGTTTTAAGTTTTCTAATTTGAGCAACTTAAGTGCCTCTAAAAATTCACTCTTTACGGGCTGTTCAGTTTTTGGCAGATTATGTCTTTATTTTGCATTGCTCTCATTACTTGTGTTTTGTGTGGTTCTTTTGATCAAGGAGCAATGCACAACTGTAGTAACAGTAGTAATATTTAGAATCAACTCATGATGTGTCTTTTCTGTACCTATGTGGATTTTATTTATGGAGGCACTAACCCCTCTAATCAAGTTTTATGTTGAGATTTGTGTAAGAAGAATTTTTCAGGAGGAAGAGTTAAGTGAGATGAACAAAGATCAAGAGGGACAACCAATCAAGCTTGGGGATGTACCCCTGGTCTCACCCTACATGTATCAAATAAGTACAAGAATCCAAGCTTGGGGATGCCGAGCCACCTCACTCCAACCATCATGATGTTAAGTAAGTAAAGCCTAGCTATATGGCTATAAAGAAAGCGCTTTACGGGAGGCAACCCGGTTGTTTTTGTTTGGATTTTCCTAGTGTCCTCTTGCTGTCTCAAGAGATTAGTTTTTTTTGTTTTAATTCTGGAGTTTTCAATAAAGAGTTAAGTCAAACCAATTTGGACTTATAAGTTGCTATCCTAGTGCATGAAATTTCTGTTTCAGCACGAGTCTGCTCACCGTATGATTTTAAGTTTTTTATTGGTATGTCGGATTAAGCTAATTTTTTAGTATGTTCTGCAACTTTTTGTCCTCTGTAAGAACAAAAATTGGATTATTTTTTTGACGAGTCTAGCTTAGGGAAAAACGTTTGTTTTGCTGCTGTTGCTTTTCTGGACAGATTCTGTCTTCTTTTGTTTTATGCACTCTTTGGGCTTGGGAATCGAATTTACATGATTCTTTCAAGCAAGAGAGTGAACATACAACATAATGAAACTTATTTTCTATCTACTGGAGCATTTGATTTGGAATTTTGCACAGCAAGCATGTGATTTGTTTGTCCTTGCTAATCTCACCCCACAGAAAAAGAATGGGAGAAACATGTTTTGTGAAGTTTTTTCACAGGGAATAGAGGAGCTGCGCCTCAAGACATCCAAGAATGGTGAAATCCATAAGCTTGGGGATGTGATGAACACCCCACTGGAGCTACACTATTTTGGTTAGCACACGTCTACTTTCTGTTTTTCTAAGCAAATCATTTATCGTACAGACTTGAAGCGTCTAGTTTTTGTTTTTATTTTTGTTTTGATAAGACCACACCCATCATTTTATATGAGATTGAGATACTGGAGTTTGGGGTTGGAATGTATTGGATGCTAGTATTATGACTTGGAATAGGGATGCCATGGTTGATTTCAAGAGCTACATATGTTTGCATGATTTATAGGCTTTTTATGTGTAGAAATTTGCAATAATGTTGTCTTGAGCTATCTCTTATTCATGTCCTTGATGTTAATTTCTGGTTTATTTAATTTGTCATGAAATGAGTAGTTCTATGGACATATTCATGCATAGTAGCTGGTCAACTATCTCCCTCTTGCTAGCCAAAAATTTAAAAATTCCAACAAGTAAAAACTTGTTTCCAACACTCCTTAGCCAAGTATTTCCAATGAGCCCACCATATCTTCCCATTAGCTTCATTGCTATTCCGAGTATGTTCACCATGTTATTGTTTTATTTATGTTCTAAATTAATATATTCACTTTATTAATTGGCATGGGTTGAACTTGGGATAGGACTCTCACGAACTTTTGAAGGCACACTTTACTTTTTATGCATCTAATAAACATGACCCAATAATGGGAGCCACAAGTTTTGCGTATAACAAGTGTGTGGTTGGGAGCTAGCTATAAACGTGTATCACCGGAAAGCTTTCAACATTGCACAAAAATTTACATTTGGTTGATATCATGTGCTTTTGTTTTTGGACTCCTGCCATGCCAAAATGAAATAGAGGAATAGTAAGTTTTGATGAGTAAGTATCTATATGACTAGAGAAACGCATTGGGCCGCTAACCCAAGTCATTCTTTATCATGGTGGAAATTTACTTACAGCTTGAGTGACTCTACAACACATCCTACAATAAAATAAGAAGCTATGCATAATAGTGAATGAAAATAAAAAAGGATGATGAGTCTACTCCGTTTGTTTGTCTTGTCATTGTGACATGGGCTTGTTTCCATGTCATGGGGCAAGAGGTACCTCTTTGCGGTTCTCTATGATGTCATTAATACTTATTATGATTGTACAAAGCTTATTAGGAATCTTAAGTTGGGTAATCATGGAGTAGGTTTTCACACTCACGGGGCAAGAGGCTTTCAACCACCTTGTCATTCACATTACTTCAACATTCACCATTTAAGATGCTAGTGATAAAGGGGAAATGAGAGTCCTATATCAATGGATACCACATTTCAATTAGTAATTTTAGTTGAATAATTTAGAGGCTAAATAAGACTTGATCATGTTTTACCTCTACTCAATTTTCTCCAAAGTGTCCACCATATTTTCTATTTTCCATTATGCTATTCTTTGACCAATATAGGATTTTATTTTTCATTTTGTGTATGCATTTGGTCCATAGTGCTTTTATTTCATTATACACTTTGTGAACTTTCATGAAGCATCTTTGCTTGCATATTTGATATTTCTTACAACATGAATTGTATATTGCTACTCATTTCTAGTATTAATCATTTGATTATATGTAGCATGAATAATCCTCCTTGATATCCCATGATTGTTTCAATATGCAAAGTCCATGTTAGTTTTATCACCTTCATACTCGAGGACGAGCATGGGCTAAGCTTGGGGATGTTGATGCATGTAAAATGCATGCATGAACTTTACATGTTATTACTTGTTTTTCCTACATATTAGCAACTTATATTCATGTTTTATAATGATTTGGGGGATTTTCTAAACAACCCCCCTTCTTTTGGTTCTAACCCTGTTTTTCCAGAAAACATACTTTTTAGTGTTTCAGACTTTCCGGAGCTTCGGGACTCCAAAAAGGGCAAGGCCAAAGAGCACGGTTCAGAATTTTCGAGACGAAGACCATGGGCTAAAGTAGAGGGCCAAAAGGCCAACAAGGTGGCAAAGAGGACCCTCCACGCGGCCAGATTCCTTGGCCGCGTGAGAGGCCCCCTTTTTGCCCCCGTGGCTCCGATGCCGTCGATCTTTCTTCTCCCGAGTGTCTCGTGACCAAAAACGACTATATAAAGGGTCCCCTGGCCTTTTCGAGAAGGAGGCAGCGCTGAGAGACGAAACCACGAAACAGAGAGACAGAAGGCTGCCGCCGGAGAAGATCGGAGGGGGGAAACACCGCCGGGATAACCCCCGGAGGGCTCCACCCCCCTTCGGCGTGTTCATCATCAACATCTACAGCAATATCAGCTCCATCTCTCCACTGTAATCTCTTGGCAAACACGATGTATGATGCAATACTATATTACCTTGATGTATTGTGTCTCCCCGTCTATGTTTGAGTAGTGAATTGTTCTTGGCAATGGTGAAATAGTTCGTTGATTGGTTGCATACAAGTTTGTTATCTTCTATGATTGTCTTTATGTACAATATATGAGTGCACACATATGTTGGGGAATGCATGTAAGGTGATCACCGGTAGCATAATGGAGTGGTGGTGACTTGGGAGTGACAGTAAACTGAGACCGAGCCACAGAGTTAAGTTATTGGGGGATATATATAGGGGACCTTAGAACATAAGGCTATGGTGGGACTTTATGTCTTAATCAATCTTGTCCAGTCATTTACTTGGCCACATGATCCATCATAAGGGGTTGTAGATCATTTACTTGACTATACCTATTCATGGCTCCTTCCTAGAAGAAACAACTAAGACTAAAACATGTGCTTCAATAATTGTGACAACCACACGAACGAAACACCTATTGCTAGAACACTTGCTCCCTTGAGATACTTGAGATATTTGCTGCTTGCTACTTGTGAAACTTGCTTTAGAAACTTGCTTTAGGATTACTTGCATTTTAAACTTGCTTCACTAGTTACTAGACAAACCACACTCCACGTCACTTGCTTTTAATTAGTTAGTTCCTTTTAGTAAAACTTATTGCTTTGCATAAACAAGCATAAAAGAGGGTTATAGGGCTTTAGAGAATAGATAGCTTACGTTCAGCTCCTCGTGGGTTCGACACTCAAATACTTATCGAAAGGTACTACAATTGATCTCCTGCACTTGGGAGTCATCAAGCACTTTTCTGGCGCCGTTGCCGGGGAGCGTTGTGCTAAGCTTTTATTCTTGTTTGCATTGCATACTAACATATAAACCTAAAACACAAAAAAATTATAAAATGGAAAACAACCAAACAATTTTAGAACTGTATAATATCTACCTTGAATTAGGACATGAAGTGTTTGAGGAGAAATTGAAAAATTATTTGCACAACAATCATATTTGTGGTAGTACTAATTATTTGAACACCTTTATTGCTAGGGAAAACCTTGAGCTTGGGGAAGTTTGTCTTGATGAATATGATATTTTTAGTCCCCCTACTATTGAGGATAAAAATGATATACTTCCTAATTCTATGGAAAGTTTTAAGCTTGGGGAAGTTGGTTTTGATGAGCATGATATTTCTAGTTCCCCAAGCTTGGAGGAGAAAATTCACTTTGATGATACTATGCCTCCTATATATGATGATTGCAATGAAAATTATGAATGTTTAACTCCCACTATCACTAATGAGGATTTTACTTATGTGGAGAGTAGTGATTCTTTTATGCATGTGGCTCATGATAAGAATGTTTTATGTGATATTCATATTGTTGAATCTATTCATGATGCTACTGAAAATTATTATGAGAGAGGGAAACATGGTTACACATGTTTCAACAATATTAAGTTTCCCCTCTTTATGCTGAAAGTATTGAAGTTGCACTTGATCTACCTTTCTATGCTTGCTATTATGTGCTTCTTTTATTAGTTTCATTACAAAATGCCAATGCATAGACTTAAAAATAAATTGTTTAATATTTTTTGGTGTGTTCCTTATGCTTTAATTTCCTATTCGGTTTGATCACACATTTATGTCTTTACAACATGTAAAATGCCTTTAGCTACTGTTATGTATCATTTAGTTTAAGATTTTCATTTTATAAAAAAAATTGGAAAAGTAAATGAGAAGGATGAGTAATGGAGAAGTTGGGGTCGACTTTGAACATGTGTTGCTCATGCCAATGAAACCATTGCAAAGTCTCTATCATTAAAACTTTTTCCAAAGATAAAAACAATAAAAATATTAGTTCACTACTGTAACATCACATTTCTGTCTTATTTCTCATCTTAAATGGCAATAATAATCTTATATGAGAGATAGGATTAAACAATAGTAATTAGCTATCAAGAAAACATATTCCTGAACTTCACTGCGAAACATATTTAAAATCACAGAAGTGGAATTTTGACCTGGTAATTTACGAAAGCAATATTTAGTTATCACTACATATTTCATTAGTTTTAAGTTTTTTCTGATTTGAGCAACTTAAGTGCCTCTAAAAATTCACTCTTTACGGGCTGTTCAGTTTTTGGCAGATTATGTCTTTATTTTGCATTGCTCTCATTACTTGTGTTTTGTGTGGTTCTTTTGATCAAGGAGCAATGCACAACTGTAGTAACAGTAGTTAATATTTAGAATCAACTCATGATGTGTCTTTGCTGTACCTATGTGGATTGTATTTATGGAGGCACTAACCCCTCTAATCAAGTTTTATGTTGAGATTTGTGTAAGAAGAAATTTTCAGGAGGAAGAGTTGAGTGAGATGAACAAAGAACAAGAGGGACAACCAATCAAGCTTGGGGATGTACCCCTGGGCTCACCCTACATGTATCAAATAAGTACAAGAATCCAATCTTGGGGATGCCGAGCCACCTCACTCCAACCATCATGATGTTAAGTAAGTAAAGCCTGGCTATATGGCTATAAAGAAAGCGCTTTACGGGAGGCAACCCGGTTGTTTTTTTTTGGATTTTCCTAGTGTCCTCTTGCTGTCTCAAGAGATTAGTTTTTTTTTATTCTGGAGTTTTCAATAAAGATTCAAGTCAAACCCATTTGGACTTATAAGTTGCTATCCTAGTGCATGAAATTTCTGTTTCAGCACGAGTCTGCTCACCGTATGATTTTACGTTTTTTATTGGTATGTCAGATTGAGCTAATTTTTACTATGTTTTGCAACTTTTCTTCCTCTATAAGCACAAAAATTGGCTTAATTTTTTGATGAGTCTAGCTTAGGAAAAAAACGTTCGTTTTGCTGCTGTTGCTTTTCTGGACAGATTCTGCCTTCTTTTGTTTTATGCACTCTTTGGGCTTGGGAATCGAATTTCCATGATTCTTTCAAGCAAGAGAGTGAACATAAAACATAATGAACCTTATTGTATATCTACTGGAGCATTTTATTTGGAATTTTGCATAGCAAGCATGTGATTTGTTTGTCCTTGCTAATCTCACCCCACAGAAAAAGAATGGGAGAAACATGTTTTGTGAAGTTTTTTCACAGGGAATGGAGGAGCTGCGCCTCAAGACATCCAACAATGGTGAAAGCCATAAGCTTGGGGATGTGATGAACACCCCACTGGAGCTACACTCTTTTGGTTAGCACACGTCTACTTTCTGTTTTTCTAAGCAAAGCATTTATCGTAGAGACTTGAAGCGTCTAGTTTTTATTTTTATTTTTGTTTTGATAAGACCACACCCATCATTTTATATGAGATTGAGCTACTGGAGTTTGGGGTTGGAATGTATTGGATGCTAGTATTATGACTTGGAATAGGGATGCCATGGTTGATTTGAAGAGCTACATATGTGTGCATGATTTATAGGCTTTTTATGTGTAGAAATTTGCAATAATGTTGTCTTGAGCTATCTCTTATTCATGTCCTTGATGTTAATTTCTGGTTTATTTAGTTTGTCATGAAATGACTAGTTCTATGGACATATGCATGCATAGTAGCTGGTCAATTATCTCCCTCTTGCTAGCCAAAAATTTAAAAATTCCAACAAGTAAAAACTTGTTTCCAACACTCCTTAGCCAAGTATTTCCAGTGAGTCCACCATATCTTCCCATTAGCTTCATTGCTATTCCGAGTATGTTCACCATGTTATTGTGTTATTTATGTTCTAAATTAAGATATTCACTTTATTAATTGTCGTGGGTTGAACTTGGGATAGGACTCTCACGAACTTTTGAAGGCACACTTTACTTTTTATGCATCTAATAAACATGACCCAATAATGGGAGCCACAAGTTTTGCGTTTGACAAGTGTGTGGTTGGGAGCTAGCTATAAACGTGTATCACCGGAAAGCTTTCAACATTGCACACAAATTTACATTTGGTTGATATCATGTGCTTTTGTTTTTGGACTCCTGCCATGCCGAAATGAAATAGAGGAATAGTAAGTTTTGATGAGTAAGTATCTATATGACTAGAGAAACGCATTGGGCCGCTAACCCAAGCCATGCTTTATCATGGTGGAAATTTACTTACAGCTTGAGTGACTCTACAACACATCCTACAATAAAATAAGAAGCTATGCATAATAGTGAATGAAAATAAAAAAGGATAATGAGTCTACTCCGTTTGTTTGTCTTGTCTTTGTGACATAGGCTTGTTTCCATGTCATGGGGAAAGAGGTACCTCTTTGCGGTTCTCTATGATGTCATTAATACTTATTATGATTGTATAAAGCTTATTAGGAATCTTAAGTTGAGTAATCATGGAGTAGGTTTTCACACTCACGGAGCATGAGGCTTTCAACCACCTTGTCATTCACATTACTTCAACATTCACCATTTAAGATGCTAGTGATAAAGGGGCAATGAGAGTCCTAGATCAATGGATACCACATTTCAATTAGTAATTTTAGTTGAATAATTTAGAGGCTAAATAAGACTTGATCATGTTTTACCTCTACTCAATTTTCTCCAAAATGTCCACCATATTTTCTATTTTCCATTATGCTATTCTTTGACCAATATAGGATTTTATTTTTCATTTTGTGTATGCATTTGGTCCATAGTGCTTTTATTTCATTATACACTTTGTGAACTTTCATGAAGCATCTTTGCTTGCATATTTGATATTTCTTACAACATGAATTGTATATTGCTACTAATTTCTAGTATTAATCATTTGATCATATGTAGCATGAATAATCCTCCTTGACATCCCATGATTGTTTCAATATGCAAAGTCCATGTTAGTTTTATCACCTTCATACTCGAGGACGAGCATGGGTTAAGCTTGGGGATGTTGATGCATGTAAAATGCATACATGAACTTTGCATGTTATTACTTGTTTTTCCTACATATTAGCAACTTATATTCATGTTTTATAATGATTTGGGGGATTTTCTAAACAATAACCCTTCTTTTGGTTCTAAACCTGTTTTTCCAGAAAACGTACTTTTTAGTGTTTCAGACTTTCCGGGAGCTTCGGGACTCCAAAAAGGGCAAGGCCAAAGAGCACGGTTCAGAAGTTTCGAGACGAAAACCATGGGCTAAAGTAGAGGGCCAAAAGGACAACCAGGTGGCAAAGAGGACCCTCCATGTGGCCAGATTCCTTGGGCTCCGATGACGTCGATCTTTCTTCTCCCGAGTATCTCGTGACCAAAAACGACTATATAAATGGTCCCCTGGCCTTTTCGAGAAGGAGGCGGCGCTGAGAGACGAAACGACGAAATAGAGAGACAGAAGGCAACCTCCGGAGAATATCGGAGGGGAGAAACGCCGCCGGGATCTCCCCCGGAGGGCTCCACCCCCCTCCGGCGTGTTCATCGTCAACATCTACAGCAAGATCAGCTCCATCTCTCCACTGTAATATCTTGGCAAACACGATGTATGATGCAATACTATATTCCCTTGATGTATTGTGTCTCCCTGTCTATGTTTGAGTAGTGAATTGTTCTTGGCAATGTGAAATAGTTTCGGTTGATTGGTTGCATACAAGTTTGGTATCTTCTATGTATTATCGTTATGTACTATATATGAGTGCACACATATTGTTGGGGATTGCTATGTAGGTGAGTAATCACCGGAGCATAATGGAGGTGGTGGTGACTTGGGAGTGACAGTAACCTGAGACCGAGCCACAAAGTTAAGTTATTGGGGGATATATATAGGGGACCTTAGAACGTAACGCTATGGTGGTACTTTATGTCTTAATCAATCTTGTGCAGTCATTTACTTGGCCACATGATCCATCATAAGGGTTTGTAGATCATTTACTTGACTATACCTATTCATGGCTCCTTCCTAGAAGAAACAACTAAGAATAAAACATGTGCTTCACTAATTATGACAACCACACGAACGAAACACCTATTGCTAGAACACTTGCTCCCTTGAGATACTTGAGATATTTGCTGCTTGCTAGTTGTGAAACTTGCTTTAGAAACTTGCTTTAGGATTACTTGCATTTTAAATTTGCTTCACTAGTTACTAGACAAACCACACTCCACGTCACTTGCTTTTAATTAGTTAGTTCCTTTTAGTCAAACTTATTGCTTTGCATAAACATCCATATAAGAAGGTTTTAGGGCTTTAGAGAATAGATAACTTACCGAGAATCCGATCAATCTCGGTGCCTTCTTCTAGGCGCTGGTTCAGGGCGTTCTCCAGGTCCCTGATTGTATCTTTATCTTTCTCGTTCTAGTTGGAGGCCTTAGATTCGGCAATGCCAACAGCTAGTTGGCTGGCCTCCAGTTCCTTCTGGAGCTTCACGATCCAGGTTCTCGCGGCGGAGGTTCTCGGCGTTTCCGGCATCTTCAGCAATTTGTTTGGCTTTTGCCAAAGAAGCTAAAAAGAAAGTAAAAAGAAGAGTCAGAAAGTCGTAAAAATACTTAGCGAAAATTTTGCGAATGAAAGCAGAGAAATTTTAGTACCCGCTGATTCACTCAGCTGCTGCTAAGCACATGCCAGATCCGCCTCCGTATCTTCAAGAATTTTAAGAAGGGTTTTCACCTCCTTATTCTTGATGGTAAGTTTGTGAAAAAGTTCCACGTTGATGTTATCAGAAGTTTGCTGAAACACGTAAAAGATACAAAAAATGCTTAAGTTAAAAACAAGCATAATAATGAAAAAAAGCACTAAGTCAAAAGTATACATTCGGCTTAATGCTTGGGGGCTAGAGATATTACCTGGCTCATCTTGGTCAGGTTTGCCAAGTTTTCATTGAATTCTTTTGCATAGTATGCAAAAAGAATCCCAACATGACAAAGGCCGTCAAGGATGACCTGCCGAGGTGAAAACACGAAGTTATTCCTTACAATGAGCCCGCCTTGCGGCCAAGGACGGATTAGAGGTGCTGGAGCAAAGAATTTGGTCGCCCACAGATGAATATATCCATGTTCATCAAATGGTTCTTCCTTTACCTTAAACTCCTTGTCAAAAGTCGGAAAGGGTTCTTCCTCAGCTGTACGAGAAGGGCCACCCATTTCCGGCGCCGCCCTTTCCCTCGCGTCCGTTTCGGACGCAATGGGCTGGCTGGTCGGCAGGGGATATTCTTCCTCCCTTGCAGATTGGTTCTCTCCTCCTGGGGCAGCTATGGTGGCAGGAGCTGCAGTAGGGGATGGGTGCACCCCTTTTCCAGCAACCGCTTTATGTCTCTTCAGCTTCTTAGGCTTCAGAGAAGTAGGAGCAAGGCTGAAAAAGAAAGGAAGCGATAGAAATTCCAAGAAATTAGTATTCGGAGGAAGTAAAATAACTCCTGCGACAAAAAGCAGAGAAAAACGGAAACCCAGAGGATTACTTGGAAGTGACAACGGGAACTCCGTCAAATTCCACCACCTCTTCAGCAGTTGATGGCTTCTTGCGTTTCCGACCACCAGAAAATTTGGCACGCATTGCATCCACTTCGGCATCGGTTGCAAGATCTTTGTTGGTGAGGTCGGCAAACTATGGAAAAAGAACAAAATCCAACTAAGTCAGGAATCTGAGAAAGATAAAAATCCGATAAATTTCCCAAAGAGGAAAAAATATTACCTTTGGAGCCGGATTTCCTTCGTGGTACATCTCTCGGCTTTCTTCATATTGGTCGCGTGTGGCGACCAAATGATTACCCTCTTCTTGAAGTCCCTCTTCGAGAACGCCTTGTCCGTTCCGCTCATTGTATCCTCCGGGCCCTTGTATTCACTCAGAAGCCGGGTTCCGCGATACGCTAGAGGCTGGATACGTCTCCCGAACCAACATAAAACTGTGTCGGTTCCAGTGAGAGGAGGAGTGGAAGAGACGAGTTTTGTGACGCGCCGTTTGATTTTCATTAAATTATTTGACAGAGTCTGAATTGCCTCCACTGCCCAGTTACCCATGGGAGTGGCGGCAGAATTGACAAAAGGTGGAATCCCCGTTTCCTTTCCAGGAAACGTGACGTATTGACGGATTCCGGGGTTTTGATCTTGGGGAACCAATCCTCCCTAAATCTATGTAGGGAGAAGGATATGATTCCACAAGTCGGGAGTGCGCCCTCAGACGTTTTGCTTAACCACAAAGCAGTATTGCCAAAAGTCTAACCTAGGCTCTAATCCTTGATACCCTTCAAAGAGGGCCTGGAACCCGGGTAGATATAGAATGGAATTTGGAGGAAGGTTGTGGGGTTGGATGTTGTAATGGTTAAGGACTTGGAGAAAGAAGGCGGAAGGCGGAATTCCCATACCTTGGCTAAGGTGCGAGGTGAGGAGAACCCTTTCCCGGCTCTTGGCAAGGGCTCGGAGTCGTCCTCCTGGTGCCGCCATTTCCCCTTCACAATCAGCCCCTCCTTCTCCATTGTTGGAAGAAGGGAAGGGGCCAAGTTGCACCAGCTCCAGTTCCCGGACATCTCACCTTCGTATTCTGCTCCGGCTGCGGCGCACCGGCGAGCTCCTCACCGACGAGGAGGATCTTTTCTTCTGCCTTTTCGGGGGCGAATGGTGGAGGCGGCGCAGAAGATGAGGCCGCCAGGTTCTCGGCCGCGAGAGGAGGATCCTCGCGGGCCTGGTCGCCGGTAGTTTTCTCCGGCGCGTTCGTGGCGGCGCAGCTCGGGGAATCGAGCAAAGGGTCGATGTCGTTGATGATGTCGTCAATGTCGCGGGCAATGACATTCTCCTCCGCGGCGCGCGGTGAATCGCTGGATGCCATTTGTGGGCGGCGCGGAGTGGATTCCGAGCCTCCGATGGTAAGTTTTGGGGACGGTGCGGTGTGCACGGGCTCTACTCGCACTAGTAGGACCTTGGCTCGAGAGCAATGACGCTTGAGAGCTATGAGACGGTGTGAGAGCGGAAGGATTACCAGAGGGCCCGAGGAAGGCTATTTATAGACGGAAAAGCTTTAAGATACGTTACAACGGCTCTTTTTACCATTAGATCTTCGAGGCGTGTCTCTCGCCGGAGAATCTGGGAAATGAGGGGACGGGTGATTATTGCTATCTCCTCCTTTCCCGTGAGAATATGTCAGAGATAGGTTTCAGGGTTTCACATTTGGAACCCAAACGTCCCTGACGTCAGCATGATTCCATCGCTGACGTAAGGAAATAACTTCTCCACAAAGGCTCGTGGAAGAAAAACACGGATTTTCCCAAAATCCGAGTTTTGCGTTAAAGCATGAATTAAGGAAAAGAAGAATCGAGACGAAGCGCGAATATTTCTCGTAAAAGAATGCAAATTGACGAAAGACGGCAGATTGGAGTCTCAATCCTTCTTGGGGGCTACTGTCGGATATATACCGATTAGGGGTATATCCGGCAGTGTCCTAAAGAGCCGAATTACCAGGGTGGCCTGAATGGTAATGGATCACCGTCCATTAGGCGGCCCAGTAAGCTCACGCGTAGAAGCCGGATTCTAGAAGAACCCGTACCACGGCCCACGTGGTACGGCTTGGAGTAGAAGGCGGATTCTGGCTTTCCAAGTTAGAACCCTACCGCAGTATTCTAGGTATCCTTTCTGTAAGCCCTAACCCGGCTATCTATATAAAGCCGTACGGGAGAGAAGAAAGATACGGTCAATTAGCTAGAAGCCAACCCGCCAAGAAGTTGATCCTTGTCGAGTTAGCTAATCCAACTCATGTTGTACTTTGTATACTTCAGGCTTCAGCCCTGATTTAGTGAGATTGCAGGAGTAGGAACGTCGCCAAGTTGCGACGAACCGAACTTGGGTAAACTTTGGTGTCCCTGGTTGTCATACTACCACGTTCCCACCACGTCTCTATCAGTAGTCTCATGGCACCCCTGTCTATGAACTCTACTACGATGTTTCGACATCCATTATAGAATATATCAAGAAGTTTATTATCTTCTAGCTCATTCCCAGGTCTAGCCTTAACTAAAGAACCGAACCGTGGCCAAGATACATGCAATTTCTCTTCTTCCAATTGCTTGAAATTAAATATATTTTGTAAGGCAGCATGTTGAGCACTAGCAGGAAAATATTTCTGAAAGAAAGCCTTAACCAAACCAATAGGGCTATCAATAGATCCAGGAGAAAAATTGTTAAACCAAGTTTTAGCTTTATCCTTTGATAACAAAAGGGAATATTTTAGCAACAAAGTAGCTACGTTTCTTAAGATCATCAGAGAATAAACTACTCAAAGAGGAGAGCTCATTCTTATGTTTCACAGCACTTTCATATTCAGTTTCACAAAAAGGTTCTTTCTCAACAATAGATATATAAGATAAATCAAGAGAGAAATCATAATCCTTATCCCTAATATGAATAGGAGAAGTGCAAAACTGAGCATCAGGAGATAATTTATATCTAACAGCACGACTTTCCATAATACTTATAGCAACATCTTTATCCTTCATAGCATGTATTTCATCAATAAGATCATCACTAAGTTCAATATAGGCATCATAAAAATCATCACTAGGATTTTCTCTAAACTCAGGTGAAAAACAGGAGTAACATGATTTTTATCAGGAGTTTCAGTGTTTGCAATATTTTTAGCTTTAGCAATAGTAGCATCTAGGAAAGGACCGAGAGAACCACTCTCATCAAGCACAGTAGAAGCATCATCAAAAGTATCAGAAGTATTTTCAGATTCAGCAGAAGTAGCATGTGTAGAATGTGTATGTGGTGGTGTAAGAAGCTTACTCATAACAGACGGTGAATCAAGAGCAACAGAGGTGTTCAGAGTTGTACCTCTTCTTTTAGTGGATGGTAATATAGGAACGCTTCCATTACGGGACTTACCCATGATGAATGATTGGCAGTAGATAATAGTACTCTCTAGTGAGCTCGCAAATAAAGCTATGCTCCCCGGCAACGGTGCCAGAAAATAGTCTTGATGACCCACAAGTATAGGGGATTGCAATAGTCTTCGAGGAAAGTAAAACCCAAATTTATTGATTCGACACAAGGGGAGCCAAAGAATATTTGTGAGCCTTAACAAGTGAGCTGTCAATTCACTTGCACCTGAAAGTGGACTAGTTCGTAGTGGTTTATTAGTAGTAACAGTTTTATAGGAGCAGTAGCAGTAGTGAAATAACAACATTAGTAGTATGAAAACATCATCAGTGATGTTTGAAGTAAACATCGGGATTAAATACTGTAGGCATAGGGATGGATGAACGGGCGTTGCATGGATGAGACAGTTCAAATCATGATCATGTCAGGGGCATTGCAGACAAATAAGATAAAGCATTCAAGCACTAAGCAACCATAGGCATGTGTTCCATAAATTGTCGTACGTGCTCGGAATGAGAACTTTCACAACATCTTTTGTCCTACCAGCCCGTAGCAGTGGGGCCTCAAGGGAACTACTGGTAATTAAGGTGTTCCTTTTAATAGAACACCGGAGCAAAGCATTAACACTCCATGAACACATGTGATCCTCACATCGCAGCCATCCCCTCCGGTTGTCCCAATTTCTGTAACTTCGGGGCCTGGGGTCCGGAAAACGATATGTATAAACAACTTGCACGTATGATCAAGAAACAATGATCATCATCATGATTCAATAACATGTTCAGATCTGACATCATGGCACTTGGGCCCAAAGTGGCAAGCATTAAGCATAACAAGCTGCAACAATGTTAATAGCACTAATAGAGGATACTAGGCACTCTGCCTTAACAATCACGACATTATTACATGAACGAACTCATCCAATCCCTACCATCCCCTTCATCCTAAAGCGGGGAATTACTCACACATGGATGGGGAAAACATGGATGGTCGATGGAGAGGCGTTGGTGATGACGGTGGTGATGATCTCCTCCAATTCCCCGTCCCGGCAGGGTGCCAGAACAGGAACTTCAGATCCCCGAATCGAGGTTCGAGATGGCGGCGGCGCTCTGTTGTGTTTCTGTGGAATATGACGAACCCCTTCGCGTTTTAGGGTTGAAGGATTTCTAGTCGAAAGGGGAGTCCGAGTGAGGCTCTAGGGGCCCACACTCTATGCTGGCGCGACCAGGGGGACCCGCGCCGGGGGTGTGGCCACCCTGGGGCTTTTCTCCTGGCCCCCCTTCTGGCTCCCGGGGTCTTATGTCGTGAAAACACCAATGGGTTACTTTCTGTGCATTTTCCCGAAAGTTGATTTTTCTGCATAAAAACAAGACACCAAGGTAATTCTGCCAAAAACAGCGTTAGTCCGTGTTAGTTGTATCCAAAACACACAAGTTTAGAGGAAAACAATAAGAAAAGTGTTCGAAAAAGGAGATACGTTTTCGACGTATCACGGTGCCGAGTAGTTGGTCAGACCACTGGTAATCATTTATTTGCTGCGCTATGGGAAAGGATCCTACGAAGGACATGAGGCCTTCCACTACTCGAAGAGGTACGAACTTGCCAAGTAGGCCAAACCTTTCACCTAATGTTATGTCTGCTATTGTTGCTAAAAAGAAAGGTAAAAATATATCTAGTTCACCATTGTCTAAGATGTATACAAGTACCTAAAATAATGATATATGTGGTAGCATGGAAAAAGAAGTGACACCTTGATGCATGTAAAATGCATACATGAACTTTGCATGTTATTACTTGTTTTTCCTACATATTAGCAACTTATATTCATGTTTTATAATGATTTGGGGGATTTTCTAAACAATCCCCCTTCTTTTGGTTCTAACCCTGTTTTTCCAGAAAACGTACTTTTTAGTGTTTCAGACTTTCCGGGAGCTTCGGGACCCCAAAAAGGGCAAGGACAAAGAGCACGGTTCAGAATTTTCGAGACGAAGACCATGGGCCAAAGTAGAGGGCCAAAAGGCCAACCAGGTGGCAAAGAGGACCCTCCATGCGGCCAGATTCCTTGGCCGCGTGTGGGGCCCCCTTTTTGCCCCCGTGGCTCCGATGCCGTCGATCTTTCTTCTCCCGAGTGTCTCGTGACCTGAAAACAACTATATAAAGAGTCCCCTGGCCTTTTCGAAAAGGAGGCGGCGCCGAGAGATGAAACCACGAAACATAGAGACAGAAGGCTGCCGCCGGAGAAGACCGGAGGGGGGAAACGCCGCCAGGATCACCCCCGGAGGGCTCCACCCCCCTCCGGAGTGTTCATCATCAACATCTACAGCAAGATTAGCTCCATCTCTCCACTAAATCTCTTGGCAAACACGATGTATGATGCAATACTTTATTCCCTTGATGTATTGTGTCTCCTCGTCTATGTTTGAGTAGTGAATTGTTCTTAGCAATGGTGAAATAGTTCGTTGATTGGTTGCATACAAGTTTGTTATCTTCTATGATTGTCTTTATGTACAATATATGAGTGGACGCATATGTTGGGGAAGGCATGTAAGGTGATCACCGGTAGCATAATGGAGTGGTGGTGACTTGGGAGTGACAGTAACCTGAGACCGAGCCACAAAGTTAAGTTATTGGGGGATATATATAGGGGACCATAGAACGTAAGGCTATGGTGGCACTTTATGACTTAATCAATCTTGTGCAGTCGTTTACTTGGCCACATGATCCATCATAAGGGGTTGTATATCATTTACTTGACTATACCTATTCATGGCTCCTTCCTAGAAGAAACAACTAAGACTAAAACATGTGCTTCACTAATTGTGACAACCACACGAACGAAACACCTATTGCTAGAACACTTGCTCCCTTGAGATACTTGAGATATTTGCTGCTTGCTACTTGTGAAACTTGCTTTAGAAACTTGCTTTAGGATTACTTGCATTTTAAACTTGCTTCACTAGTTACTAGACAAACCACACTCCAAGTCACTTGCTTTTAATTAGTTAGTCCCTTTTAGCCAAACTTATTGCTTTTCATAAACAACCATATAAGAGGGTTATAGGGCTTTAGAGAATAGATAGCTTACCTTCAGCTCCTCGTGGGTTCGACACTCAAATACTTATCGAAAGGTACTACAATTGATCTCCTGCACTTGGGAGTCGTCAAGCACTTTTCTGGCACCGTTGCCGGGGAGCGTTGTGCTAAGCTTTTATTCTTGTTTGCATTGCATACTAACATATAAATCTAAAACACAAAAAAAAATTATAAAATGGAAAACAACCAAACAATTTTAGAACTGTATAATATCTACCTTGAATTAGGACATGAAGTGTTTGAGGAGAAATTGAAAAATTATTTGCACAACAATCATATTTGTGGTAGTACTAATTCTTTGAACACCTTTATTGCTAAGGAAAACCTTGAGCTTGGAGAAGTTTGTCTTGATGAATATGATATTTTTAGTCCCCCTACTATTGAGGATAAAAATGATATACTTGCTGATTCTATGGAAAGTTTTAAGCTTGGGGAAGTTGGTTTTGATGAGCATGATATTTCTAGTTCCCCAAGCTTGGAGGAGAAAATTCACTTTGATGATACTATGCCTCCTATATATGATGATTGCAATGAAAATTATGAATGTTTAACTCCTACAATCACTAATGAGGATTTTACTTATGTGGATAGTAGTGATTCTTTTATGCATGTGGCTCATGATAAGAATGTTTTATGTGATATTCATATTGTTGAATCTATTCATGATGCTACTTAAAATTATTATGAGAGAGGGAAACATGGTTACACATAGTTCAACAATATTAAGTTTCCCCTCTTTATGCTGAAAGTATTGAAGTTGCACTTGATCTACCTTTCTATGCTTGCTATTATGTGCTTCCTTTATTTTTTTCATTACAAAATGCCAATGCATAGGAAATGGGTTAGACTTAAAAATAAATTGTTTAATATTTTTTGGTGTGTTACTTATGCTTTAATTCCTATTCGGTTTGAGCACACATTTATGTCTTTACTACATGTAAAATGCCTTTACCTACTGTTATGTATCATTTAGTTTAGGATTTTCATTTTATAAAAAAATTGGGAAAGTAAATGAGAAGGATGAGTAATGGAGAAGTTGGGGTCGACCTTGAACATGTGTTGTTCATGCCAATGAAACCATTGCAAAGTCTCTATCATTAAAACTTTTTCCAAAGCTAAAAACAATAAAAATATTAGTTCACTACTGTAACATCACATTTCTTTCTTATTTCTCATCTTAAATGGCAAGAATAATCTTATATGAGAGATAGGATTAAACAATAGTAATTAGCTGTCAAGAAAACAGATTCCTGAACTTCACTGCGAAAAATGTTTAAAATCACAGAAGTGGAATTTTGACCTGGTAATTTACGACAGCAATATATAGTTATCACTACATATTTCATTAGTTTTAAGTTTTCTGATTTGAGCAACTTAAGTGCCTCTAAAAATTCAGTCTTTACGGACTGTTCAGTTTTTGGCAGATTATGTCTTTATTTTGCATTGCTCTGATTACTTGTGTTTTGTGTGGTTCTTTTGATCAAGGAGCAATGCACAACTGTAGTAACAGTAGTTAATATTTAGAATCAACTCATGATGTGTCTTTGTTGTACCTATGTGGATTTTATTTACGGAGGCACTAACCCCTCTAATCAAGTTTTATGTTGAGATTTGTGTAAGAAGAATTTTTCAGGAGGAAGAGTTGAGTGAGATGAACAAAGATCAAGAGGGACAACCAATCAAGCTTGGGTATGTACCCCTGGGCTCACCCTACATGTATCAAATAAGTACAAGAATCCAAGTTTGGGGATTCCGAGCCACCTCACTCCAACCATCATGATGTTAAGTAAGTAAAGCCTAGCTATATGGCTATAAAGAAAGCGCTTTACGGGAGGCAACCCGGTTGTTTTTGTTTGGATTTTCCTAGTGTCCTCTTGCTGTCTCAAGAGATTAGTTTTTTTTTGTTTTAATTCTGGAGTTTTCAATAAAGAGTCAAGTCAAACCTATTTGGACTTATAAGTTGCTATCCTAGTGCATGAAATTTCTGTTTCAGCACGAGTCTGCTCACCGTATGATTTTACGTTTTTTATTGGTATGTCCGATTGAGCTAATTTTTTAGTATGTTATGAAACTTTTCGTCCTCTGTAAGCACAAAAATTGGCTTTATTTTATAACGAGTCTAGCTTAGGGAAAAACGTTCGTTTTACTGCTGTTGCTTTTCTGGACAGATTCTGCCTTCTTTTGTTTTATGCACTCTTTGGGCTTGGTAATCGAATTTCCATGATTCTTTCAAGCAAGAGAGTGAACATACAAAATAATCAACCCTATTGTCTATCTACTGGAGAATTTTATTTGAAATTTTGCACAGCAAGCATGTGATTTGTTTGTCCTTGCTAATCTGACCCCACAGAAAAAGAATGGGAGAAACATGTTTTGTGAAGTTTTTTCACAGGGAATAGAAGAGCTGCGCCTCAAGACATCCAAGAATGATGAAATACATAAGCTTGGGGATGTGATGAACACCCCACTGGATCTACACGCTTTTGGTTAGCACACGTCTACTTTCTGTTTTTCTAAGCAAAGCATTTACCGTAGAGACTTGAAGCGTCTAATTTTTGTTTTTATTTTTGTTTTGATAAGACCACAGCCATCATTTTTTATGAGATTGATCTACTGGAGTTTGGGGTTGGAATATATTGTATGCTAGTATTATGACTTGGAATAGGGATGCCATGGTTGATTTGAAGATCTACATATGTTTGCATGATTTATAGGCTTTTTATGTGTAGAAATTTGCAATAATGTTGTCTTGAGCTATCTCTTATTCATGTCCTTGATGTTAATTGCTGGTTTATTTAGTTTGTCACGAAATGAGTAGTTCTATGGACATATGCATGCATAGTAGCTGGTCAACTATCTCCCTCTTGCTAGCCAAAAATTTAAAAATTCCAACAAGTAAAAACTTGTTTCCAACACTCCTTAGCCAAGTATTTCCAGTGAGTCCACCATATCTTCCCATTAGCTTCATTGCTATTCCGAGTATGTTCACCATGTTATTGTGTTATTTATGTTCTAAATTAAGATATTCACTTTATTAATTGTCATGGGTTGAACTTGGGATAGGACTCTCACGAACTTTTGAAGGCACACTTTACTTTTTATGCATCTAATAAACATGACCCAATAATGGGAGCCACAAGTTTTGCGTTTGACAAGTGTGTGGTTGGGAGCTAGCTATAAACGTGTATCACCGGAAAGCTTTCAACATTGCACAAAAATTTACATTTGGTTGATATAATGTACTTTTGTTTTTGGACTCCTGCCATGCCGAAATGAAATAGAGGAATAGTAAGTTTTGATGAGTAAGTATCTATATGACTAGATAAACACATTGGGCCGCTAACCCAAGCCATGCTTTATCATGGTGGAAATTTACTTATAGCTTGAGTGACTCTACAACACATCCTACAATAAAATAAGAAGCTATGCATAATAGTGAATGAAAATAAAAAAGGATGATGAGTCTACTCCGTTTGTTTGTCTTGTCATTGTGACATGGGCTTGTTTCCATGTCATGGGGCAAGACGTACCTCTTTGCGGTTCTCTATGATGTCATTAATACTTATTATGATTGTACAAAGCTTATTAGGAATCTTAAGTTGAGTAATCATGGAGTAGGTTTTCACACTCACGGGGCATGAGGCTTTCAACCACCTTGTCATTCACATTACTTCAACATTGACCATTTAAGATGCTAGTGATAAAGGGGCAATGACAGTCCTAGATCAATGGATACCACATTTCAATTAGTAATTTTAGTTGAATAATTTAGAGGCTAAATAATACTTGATCATGTTTTACCTCTACTCAATTTTCTCCAAAGTGTCTACCATATTTTCTATTTTCCATTATGCTATTCTTCGACCAATATAGGATTTTATTTTTCATTTTGTGTATGCATTTGGTCCATAGTGCTTTTATTTCATTATACACTTTGTGAACTTTCATGAAGCATCTTTGCTTGCATATTTGATATTTCTTACAACATGAATTGTATATTGCTACTAATTTCTAGTCTTAATCATTTGATTATATGTAGCATGAATAATCCTCCTTGATATCCCATGATTGTTTCAATATGAAAAGTCCGTGTTAGTTTTATCACCTGCATACTCGAGGACGAGCATGGGTTAAGCTTGGGGATGTTGATGCATGTAAAATGCATACATGAACTTTGCATGTTATTACTTGTTTTTCCTACTTATTAGCAACTTATATTCATGTTTTATAATGATTTGGGGGATTTTCTAAACAATCTCCCTTCTTTTGGTTCTAACCCTTTTTTTCCGGAAAACGTACTTTTTAGTGTTTCAGACTTTCCGGGAGCTTCGGGACTCCAAAAAGGGCAAGGCCAAATAGCACGGTTCAGAATTTTCGAGACAAAGACCAAGAGACAAATTAGAGGGCCAAAAGGCCAACCAGGTGGCAAAGAGGACCCTCCATGCGGCCAGATTCCTTGGCCGTGTGTGGGGCCCCCTTTTTGCCCCCGTGGCTCCGATGCCGTCGATCTTTCTTCTCCCGAGTGTCTCGTGACCTAAAAACGACTATATAAAGGGTCCCCTGGCCTTTTTGAGAAGGAGGCGGCGCCAAGAGACGAAACCACGAAACAGAGAGACAGAAGGCTGCCGCCGGAGAAGATCGGAGGGGGGAAACGCCGCCGGGGTCACCCCTGGAGGGCTCCACCCCCCTCCGGCGTGTTCATCATCAACATCTACAGCAAGATCAGCTCCATCTCTCCACTGTAATCTCTTGGCAAACGCGATGTATGATGCAATACTATATTCCCTTGATGTATTGTGTCTCCCCGTCTATGTTTGAGTAGTGAATTGCTCTTGGCAATGGTGAAATAGTTCGTTGATTGGTTGCATACAAGTTTGTTATCTTCTATGATTGTCTTTATGTACAATATATGAGTGCACGCATATGTTGGGGAATGCATGTAAGGTGATCACCGGTAGCATAATGGAGTGGTGGTGACTTGGGAGTGACAGTAACCTGAGACCGAGCCACAAAGTTAAGTTATTGGGGGACCTTAGAACGTAAGGCTATGGTGGGACTTTATGTCTTAATCAATCTTGTGAAATCATTTACTTGGCCACATGATCCATCATAAGGGGTTCTAGATCATTTACTTGACTATACCTATTCATGGCTCCTTCCTAGAAGAAACAACTAAGACTAAAACATGTGCTTCACTAATTGTGACAACCACACGAACGAAACACCTATTGCTAGAACACTTGCTCCCTTGAGATACTTGAGATATTTACTGCTTGCTACTTGTGAAACTTGCTTTAGGATTACTTGCATTTTAAACTTGCTTCACTAGTTACTAGACAAACCACACTGCACGTCACTTGCTTTTAATTAGTTAGTCCCTTTTAGCCGAACTTATTGCTTTGCATAAACAGCCATATAAGAGGGTTATAGGGCTTTAGAGAATATATATCTTACCTTCAGCTCCTCGTGGGTTCGACACTCAAATACTTATCGAAAGGTACTACAATTGATCTCCTGCACTTGGGAGTCATCACACCTGCAACACTTGAATTACCTGAATCTTCTATTATTACTAGTAATGTTGAATTTGAATTAGAAGATAATGAATACTATGAAGATAATTATGATACTTTTTCCGAGGAAGAAGAAGAATTTACTATGGCTTTTATGGATACAAATTTTGATAAATTGGATAAACTTGATAGCTATAAAAATTCTCATCTTGATGATTTTTCCCCGTTACTAAGAAAATGAATGCTCCAGCTATTAAAATTAAAGATAAATATTATGTGTTTAGTGTCGATCCTGAAATAATTGAAAAATATGAGAAATTTAAGTTTTATGGGAGAGACAATGAGTTTCCTTTTGAACACATTGTTGTTTTGCATGATTTATCTTTGTTATTTGGTAAAGATGAAATCCACCAACACTATTATTTCTTAAAGTCGTTTCCTTTTACTTTGGGAGGAAATGCTAAAACTTGGTATAATCATTTAGAACCTGGATCTATTACTAGAAAAGAGGAATGCTTGTAGCTATTCTATAATAAATATTTCCCTACTAATAAGATCCATGGTTTAAGCATTGAGATTCGCAACTTTTCACAGAAAGAGAAGGAGGATTTACCCCAAGCTTGGGGTAGGTACATTAAGATGGTTAGGAAATGTCCAACCCATGGTATCAAGAGTAATGAAATAATTGATATATTTTACAATGGACTAACTGAAAATACTAGAGGCTATCTTGGTAGCATTGAAGGTAATGTTTTCAAGGGAAGGACCGTTGATGAAGGAACAGAGTTATTGGAGACTATCTCTAGAAATTATGAAGATTGGAATATTGAAGAGATAGATGAAAGAGATATATTTTCGGGGAAGAAAAGAGGCATTCTTAAATTAAACAAAGAGACAATGAAATAAACTTCCAAGGCTATTAAAGAAAAGGGAATTAAAACCTCTCATATCTCAAGAATTATCTGAAATGGGTGTTAAACTTCCTATTGTTCAACCATGTTTTCCAATCCAAGTTAATGCTATATTCCCTATATAATGTAAAGAAAAGATAATACCACCTATTGATGTGTCATATGTTAATGATTTTCCTTATCATAATAATCTTGAAGAGCATGATATTAGAATGAGTATTATGGAGAAGTCTCATAAAATTAAATTTCTTCGTGAACATTTAAATGTTGGTGTAGGAGAAGTTAGGAGAATTATTAAACACTATGTGATATGATGAATAATCAAGTTGAACATATGGTTTCTCTTCAAAATATATTGTATGAAAATATTATTGAGGGAATTAAAACCTCTCATCTCAAGGAATTATCTGAAATGGGTGTTAAACTTCCTATTTATCAACCAAGTTTCTCTTCAAATGGTTTGTGAAAATCTCCCAATGAATATGAGGATAATGACAATTCTCAAGAATAAGGCAAGGATATTTCCATTCCTGATGCTGAGACTGAAGATGATAATATTGAAGAAGAAGAATTACCTCCACCCGATGAAGAACAACAACAAGAAGGAAATAATGTAGAACCTGAACCTAGTGAGAAACAAGACCCTCGGCCATCTATTGAGAAGAATAAAAAGAAGAAACATCCAAATAAACAAAAGGGTAAAGAAAGGGATCCATGGGTGCAAAGACCCATACAATATCCCCAAGAGGTAATGAAATCTTTGGATGCTGCTAGATTTGAAAAGTTTATTGAGTTGATTAATACTTTATGTCTATAAATTCCCCTTGTTGATGCTATTAAATTTCCTCCATATTCAAAATATATGAAATATATTGTTACTAATAAAAGAAAGATACCAAATGGTGCAATTACTGCTATGCTTGCTAATTACTCTTTCGAAGGAAAACTACCTGAAAAGCATGGAGATCCTGGTATCCCCACTATTCCCTTTCATATTAAAGAAACTTTTGTGAAATATGCATTGTGTGATTTAGGATCTGGTGTTAGTAATATGCCTTTTTCTTTATATAATAAACTTAAGCTAAACAAATTGGTTCCAACTGAAGTTTCATTGCAAATGCCTAATAAATCCATTGCTGTTCCTATAGGTACATGTGAGGATGTTCCTATTTCCATTGCTATTGTGTTAATTACCAAACACTTTCTTATATCAGAAATTCCTGAGGATGATAATCTATCTATTATTCTTAGAAGACCCTTTTTGAACACTGCAGGGGCTGTGTTAAATTGCACTGAGAGCAAAGTGACATTTAATGTTACATGCAATGAGCATACCATTTATTTTCCAAAGAAGAATCATGTTACAATGGTAAACAAAAGTGTGAATTCCATTCAAAGAAATACTTTGATGATTGTAAGCTTTGAGTTTGCATTACCACCTCCACCACCAAAGTATGCTACCTTGATGAATGAAACTGTTCCAATGAAATATGAGGTATCTTGAGTTTTTTTATTGCATATATATATATATATATATATATATATATATATATATATATATATATAATGAATCATGTGTTATATCTTTTACATTAGGAACCATTCCAAGGAAGAAAGTGAAGAGGAGATATGCCAGGATAAAGGGGATTGCCAATGTGTGTTACCAGGGTATCCATATAGCTCAGGTTCGACATTGATATAATAACAAGAGAATTGAACAACAGTGTAATTGCTTTAGTATGAGATTGATACAAGATAATTTAACCAGCTTCATCCCCTCAAGAAGAGATAAAGACCTAGTCATGCTTTGTGTTGTATTATGTCTAGATGAATAATAGTGTTGAGCCTGCCTTAGCAATTACATGGTCTCACAGGCTCTCCTATCCTGGACTGTTAGCTATTACAATACTTGTATAAACTAATGCCAGACCATGTATTATATAGTGGAATGGTCGGGTTACAGTAGTAAATAGAATTAATTTCCCATTATATCGTACAAGATGAGAGTTAAACTCTTACTACCATGTAGTAGTAACGCCACACTTAATGAGTGTAATAACAATATTGGTGGCTACTCTGGAGTATGGAACGTCTTGTGAGCTTCACAGAGACGACATTGCTACCCAGACATGGACCCTACAGGTCTAGTTGGTCTCTCCATGCTAATTGTGGGCTTCATGTGCTTCTTGAGCTTCACCGTATGGCACGGTCCTTGGCATAATTGAATTTCAACTAAGATCATATATTTTCTAAATTTATTTGCTACATAATTTATCTCAAAATGGTGTCACATGAAGAAAAAGGACATGGCAAACAAAATGGCTCACCCCATTGAGTTTGATGGCAAGTTCGATACAACGACCGTTTATGTACGGTATGGTCGAATATGGGGGAGGGGGGTTGAATATGCGGCTATTTTTTTATATTACTATTTTAATGAGGGATTAACAAGGAATCACAAGGTTGTCTCTGTATGCGACTAGAGGAGCCACCTATGTGATACAATCCAAAGTATAATAAGCAACGAAATACAAGTAGTAAGGGAGACATAGGGAGATGTTTCCTTTAGTTCCTTCCCAAGGGAAGTCTGTCTAGATTCGAGGGTTGTGGAGCCACCAATGCACTCTAATAGCACAGATGCTCTCACTCTATTATGCGTGAGCCTCTCTCGTGAGGGATGATCTCGTTCCACTATGAGGTCGACTTGAAGACGTTGGTCAAAACTTTAATAGAAGCTTGGGTTAAGTCCACGACTCAATTGAAGGCTCCCAACAAACACCTGAAGCTTATTGCCCTAAGGTGAAGATCCAAGCAACAACTTCTGCCTAGGGTTCTAAATAACCCAAGAGGTAACAAGAACCGCTAGGATTTAGTGTAGGGGAGGCGGATTTGAAATACTTTGGTCAATGTGTGGATCTAGTTCTACTCCTTCACTCCTCAAAGAATCAACGTTTTTTTGTCTTACTTGAGTGGGAGATCTAGGCAATTGACGATTGAATTAATGTTGGAGAGAGATTGAAGCTTAGTTTCTTCTTGGAGAAGTAGGGGTGTTTAAATATATTCCCTCAAGTCTGTCTATTAGGCAGTTTTTTGTGCTATAGCAGTACTAGTGCCTGAGCTGTGATACAACCGCTTCCCTATAGGTAGTATACCACTGGAGCTCTTCCCTCATGCCATCTGTGCATAGCCGTACTTTCACGCACGTGATGGCGGTGAGCCGGTATTACCGGACCAACATTGCAGCAGTACCGCTAATTACTACCAGAATGGGGTTTTTGTGTGGTACTACGGGATTAATACCATTGCATGGGGTTGAGAACGTGTAGTATAGCTTCCACACAAGAAGTGGTACTACCGATGCCCTGACGGCCCGCTTGTCGGGGGATACCAAACAGGTAGGCCCACAAGTGAAGATACTCAAGGAGACCAATGCAGCTCATGGGTGACTAAAGTTGTTTACTTCCTGAGCCTACACATACAAAACATGGCCTTCTAGAAGACGGAAATATTCAGCACGAAATAAAATACAAGGAGTTTGTATAGTTCCCTTGTATGTACAATGAGTCCAAGACAAATTCCAACTCAACTTAGATCTCTCTATTCCTAGGTAGCCGAATCACACCTTTATAATAGAGGGAATCCTCAATAATAAGCGAGTTAGGAAGTAGGTATTTACCTCCATCGAGAGGGGTCGAACATGGGTACATCATTTCCTCCTTGTTGATCTCTATCTCAGAAGCTCCCTAAGTTGCCCAATTCATGTGAACTCATAAGTCATCCAATGATGACGACTGACGGGACAAATCCATATCTACAATACAGCTAAATATGGTCAAAGGCCAGTTTCGGGCGTTAGCTCGCCCAATACTACCACAATGATATCGCTCCCACAGAGGGAGAGGCACTACCACTTCTCCAACAGTACTACCTCTATATATGGCAGAAAAATAACTACCATTCTTGAAGGGAAAGTTTCGACCATTCAGGATGGCTCTGGCGGTGATATTGGATTTGTGTCCCTGCAAGTCAAATCCCCAACATCTCCCTTAATGCATCCCCTCTTGATAGAACATGGGTCATATAACCGAAAATAAGGCATCTTATTGATGCAAAAAATGAGGGGCACGAATTCCATGTGTCATCAATATGAACACCAAAAACTCTCAACACACAATTAATCCGCTAATTACGTCTTTTCATCAACATAAAACCAATTGGGGGTGATTCTTCTTTAATCTCCCCTCTTTGTTGTTTGATGAGAACACAATTATTTGTGACAATAGTATCTATAAATTATAGATGGGCTCCAACTAGACGTGTGCATTATTTAAGTATTGACTTTTGAATACAAAGAGCACACCATGTAGGATCAATGCTCCCCCTACATTTTATAAACTTGCAAGCTCGTCGATAAATATATTGATAACCGTAACTTACACAATTAAGACATGAACGATAAACTATAATACACACATTATTAAACATAACATAACAGGGTTCACATGTCTTACACCATGCATAGGTAAAAACAAAGTTCACCCAAAATAAAAATGATGAGAATATAGATCACTCGCCCATAAGAATCAAAGAAAATAGCGGGATCTTGTAACTCAGCCCATGCAAATATCCCAGAAACGTAATAGATATCTCCTCCCCACCCCCCCTGACATCAAGATACCAAAAAGAGAAGGGATCGATGTTAGCGTCCAACGTCACTCAGCGAAGTACTCGTTGCTTGGTGGACAAGGGTGGCGGCAAGAGGTCGCTTCTTCTTCACCGGACCATTGGAGAGTGTTAGCCTTGTCATCTTAGGCAGCTAGAGGTTACTTATATATGTTGTTCTTTTTTCCTCACATTATAGTTTCCTTTTTTTATAAATATGCAACTGCCCCATCAAAAAGAGTGAAATAGTGTTCTACTTTTTTTTGTGTTTGTAGATTACACTCTTTTGTCACATCATATCATAATTGTGTTTGTTTTAGAAAGCTTGAACTACCACACAAAGATAAGTGTAATCAATAAATTTTACGTCCTTTACACAAATCGAATAACCTAATGATCTTACATGAATATATGTCTATCATATTATGCACACAAAATACATTTTTTATACTTTTATATTTTGCTATGCAAGTATGTACTGAATTACAATTGTTTGAAGTGCGTCGCACGGCAGACAAGAACGCCTCCTCATCTTCGGCGCCCCTGACAGGTACGAACCTGGATCCTATTTTTGCTATCTTACAAGACCTACCGGATACGCACCTCCTTGCGGTCGCGGCAGACTGCTGTGTCTCTTTTCTGCCCGAGGCGGGTCCGCCTGAAGATACCCTTTCGCTGATGTGAGCTAACGAGTTGGCTCAGGCGGCTCTGGCCCAAACAAGAGAGAGTCTCGAGAGGGAGTGTTTAGCCAAGGAGGCGTTGGAAAAGGAGGGGCGAAGGAGTTGGCATGGCAAGGGGTCGTTGCTCCGACGTCCGAGGTGCTGGAGCCCCGGGGGGGCCGACGGTGGTTCCAGCTGGTTCAGTCCCAATTGACGACGGGGCGGCGACAACGTGTGTGCGTCGCCCTAGGAGAGCAAAATCTGTGGCGTCGCTAGGTCGACGCCCAGTAACCCGCCAAGCACAGGCTGAAGGCGTAGATTTTTAATGCGTATTCTGTTCTGGAATATTTGTGGGTTCGGCCGTAAGGGTCGCCGAACCCTACTTAGAGAGTACCTCCATAAGCATAGTATCGATATTGTGGTCCTGCAAGAAACCATTAAACATGAGTTCTCTGATTCTGAACTTCAGGCCTTAGAGGTGGACAAGAAGTTTTATTGGTGTTGGCTTCCAGGGTCGGGTGGGATGCTCATCGGCCTTAGGGACAGCACCTTCGACGTGGAAAGCACGGACCTGGGGCGTTTCTTTATTACTGTTAATTGTTACCACCGCGCTCTCTAGCGCACTATGACAGTCATTGGGGTGTATGGTCCGGCCGACCAGGCATCGTCCCAGGATTTTCTAGCTGAGATCTCCGCCAAGGTGGCGGCCAGTAGGTTCCCGGTCCTCATGGGTGGGGGAGGGGTGGGAGACTTCAACCTGATTAGAGGCACGGACGAAAAAAATAACGATCGCATCAATTGGCCCCGGGTGGAGCTATTCAACGCGGCCATCGCGGACTGGGCCCTTATTGATATCCCCCGCTCTGGGGCGCGCTACACCTGGTCTAACAAACAACATGTGTCGGTCCGCTGCGTCCTCGATAGGGTGTTCTTGGCGCCGATACTAGACGCAGTGTTCCCCCTGGCGGTGGTTCGGGCGGAAACAGCTCTGGGGTCGGATCATTCCCCGCTGGTCTTGGACTCCGGGGGTGGCCCACCCCCTCGTAGCAAGCGGTTCTTCTTTGAGCTGGGATGGCTGGAACTGGCAGGTTTTTCGGAGTTGGTATCCAATAGGTGGCTATCGCTCATGTCCTCGGCAGGGGGCCGGGATATTGTAGATTTGTGGCATCCCCAGAGTGTGGGCCTCATACAATTTCTGCATGGGCGGAGCGCAAATATGGGCAGGGAGGCCAAGGCCTGTAAAGTCTTGCTGTTGACGCATATCCAAGGGTTTGACGCGAAGGCGGATTCGGAAGGATTAGATGAGGAAGAATGGGTCTTCCGTTACCATTTAGAGGAGAAGCTGCTCCAGATTTATCGGGTGGAGGAAGAATACTGGCGGCAGCGGGGCAGGGTTAGATGTGCACTGCAGGGGGACGCAAATACGGCCTACTTCCATGCAGTGGCCAATGGGCGGCGCCGCAAGTGCCTGATCTCGGTTTCAGTCCGGGGAAGGCCCAATTTCGGATCCTGCCCACATTCAGTCCCATATTTATGCTTTCCACCGGGAGCTGTTGGGTTCGGAGGCCCCTCGGCACCTAGGGATTACGGTGGCGTCTAGGGTTTCCGAGGAGGAGAATGCGGGTCTGATGCGTTCCTTCTCAGAGACGGAGCTTGCAGCGGTAGTTGAAGATATGCGGGTTAACACGGCGCCGGGTCCGGATGGGTTTCCGGTCTCGTTCTTTAGGAAATTCTGGCCGTTGTGCAAGCTAGGGGTGCTACACATCCTTAATGACTTCATTCTTGGAAGGATCGACGTGTCCAGATTGAACTTTGGGGTTCTTTCTCTAATCCCGAAGGTGCAAGGGGCAGATCATATCTCACAGTTCCGCCCAATCGCCCTGATCAATGCCATCTTCAAGATTATCTCTAAGGCTTTCGCCTCTCGCCTCGACCCGGTGGCCAACAGAGTGATCAGCCCTACCCAGACCGCGTTCCTCAAGGGCAGGCATATCCTCGACGGTCCGCTGGCGCTGCTCGAAACCTTGCATGAGCTGAAAGCTAAAAAGTTGGGGGGAGTCCTGCTCAAACTGGATTTCGAGAAAGCTTACGACAGAGTGAATTGGCCCTTTCTGCTAGAGGTGCTGCGTCGAAAAGGGTTCGACTCAGGCTACGTACATCGGGTGCATCATCTGGTGGCGGGGGGCCAAACTGCCATCTCCATTAACGGAGAGGTTGGCCCTTACTTTCGTAACAAGAGGGGAGTGCGTCAAGGGGACCCGCTCTCCCCTCTTCTTTTTAACTTTGTGGCGGAGGCTCTGGCAGCCATGCTTTCCGCAGCAAATTCGGCTGGCCACATTAGTGGGGTAGTTCCTCACCTGATTCCAGGGGGAATCACTCATCTGCAATATGCGGACGATACCCTGATCCTGCTTCAGAACGACGACCTGGGCATAGCCAACCTCAAATTCCTGCTCCTTTGCTTCAAAAATATGTCGGGCCTAAAAATCAACTTCCACAAGTGCGAGGTGTATGTGCTAGATCAAACAATCCATGACCAGAGGCGTGTGGCCAACATGCTGAACTGCAAACTGGTTTCGATGCCCTTCCTCTACCTAGGCCTCCCCATTTCGGATAGGAAGCTGACGATTGAGCAATGGGCTTACCTAGTCAACAAGTTAGCGGCGAAAGTGGAGGCATGGATGGGCAGGTTACTCTCCTCTGGAGGCAGACTTATCCTGTCCAACGCATGTCTCGGGGCGCTGCCCACATTTTCCATGGGCCTGTATTTGTTGCAAGACGGGGTGCACGAGAAGATGAACGCGATTACAGCTTGCTTCTTTTGGGAAGGAGCGGTCACTAACCGCAAATTCCATTGGGTTAACTGGCCTGCGGTGTGCCGGCCTAAGCAGTGTGGGGGCCTAGGACTGACAAACACCAAGGTGATGAACGAAGCGCTGATGTTAAAGTGGATTTGGAAATTGTATGACGACTCTCCTTGGATTTGGCGGACGCTTCTAGTGGCAAAATATCCGGAGGCGAGGAATATCTTCGCAGGGCAGACCCAAGGGGGGTCGCCATTCTGGCGCAGCCTCCACAAGATTAAACACTTGTTTAAATTGGGAGCAAAATTTAAAGTGCTTAACGGGGCGAGAACGTTATTCTGGTCGGACTGGTGGGTGGGCGAGGGTCCTCTTAAGGACCGCTTCCCGCGATTGTTTGCGGTTTGCGAGAAGGAGGCTTTGCTGGTTGCGGATGCCTTCTTAGAGGATGGTGTCAGATTTAGGAGGGCTCTATCCCAGGCGGCTGCTGCCCAGTGGGATGGGCTGGTCGAGGAACTCAACTCGGTTGAGCTCCATGAGGGTGAGGATGAGGTCAGATGGTCGCTGGAACCATCGGGTCGGTTCTCGGTGGCATCAACTTATCAAAAACTTGGGCAGGGCGCTTCGGTTGACCATTGCAAGGCGATCGGGTCTGCTAAGTTGCCGCTCAAAATCAAGATATTCACCTGGCAGTTAGCGCTGAACCGTTTGCCGTCTAACCTGAACTTAGTGAATAGTTTTGGGCCATCGGACGGGCGATGTGCTCTCTGTGGGCTGGGGGAGGATGCGTCCCATATTATTTTCTCCTGCGCTTTGGCGAAACTTGGGTGGAGTGTGATCCGACGGCTTCTCGGATGCACGTGGAGTCTGGCGAACTTCCCGCAATTCTTTGTGATACAACAATCTCTCCTAGGGACACATCGCAGAACCAGCTGGATGCTGTTTGCTACGCTATGCTGGGCTCTTTGGGGTTACCGTAACAAGCTGACTATGGAGGCCCGCCTGCCGAATCACCCGGCTGACCTTATTTTCAAATTGATCTCCTTGCTGCAGGTGTGGGCAAGTGCCGCACGGGAGGACGACCAGGGGCGCCTCTGCTGTGGGTGGCCGACCTTATGGAGATCTACCGCGAGCTGACGGTCCGCCGCCTGGAGTAGCGGCGATGGAGCGAGCTGTTGTGTTGTTCTACAGGGCGTCGGTGCCGAGTGGGGTGCTTCCCCTCACCTGCTATCTTCTTGTTTTCAGTTTCTTAGATGTTTTATTTCGGCAAGCTGTTGGCCTCAGCAGATGTATGCCTATGTGGCTGTGTGTGTGGTGACTCTGTTGTAATACTAAACCTACTGTTTTATTAAGTTAAAGCAGGGCAATTATGCCTATTATCTAAAAAAAAAAAGTTTCCTTGTTTTAAAGGAGGCACGCCTGCAACCATTCATCAAGTCGCCCCGTGAACGATCAAGTTAGGCTGATTATCTCGGTAGGAGGTGTCTGACTGAAGTGTCGTGCAACACAAACACAATACACACGAGGAAAAAACACAGATCAGATCGAGCTGTAGAGAGGCAGGTTAGTGAGAAATTAGTAATTCTAGATATTGGCTCCCTAATTAAAAATAGAAGGAGCAGTATTCGCATTGATTGATCATTGTATTAGGTGCACATTACTACCAGAATATCAGTTATCCGCCTCAAAGCAATGACACTGGCGATTTCGTAGGGCTCCGAAGGAGAAATCACAGGAGGGAGAATGAAGGTGTGAAGATTGACTTGAGAAAAGGTAAAGCCTCACGTCCACCACGTCGATCGAAAAAACCTTGTGCGTCAGCAGAATTGACAAGCGACGGCGGGTGGGGTGAGGAGGCCATTAGCGACAGAGCTCTCGCCCCATGGCCCTCATCTATATATATATAGCAGCCCTGCGCCGGCTAAATCGGAATTATAATTTGTAAGTACATAACTTTGTCAGGATATGTGGCGGTTTGTGATTTAGTTGTCCAACAGGTTGAAGCTCATTGGTTTTGCTTAATAAACAACACCCTGCCACCGGTAAGTTAAAAAACTTTTCGTTTCGTTTTGATCTGTCAACGTACTTACTGCGTTTCTGGTTTGTATCATGATTGGAGTCCGTAATTGTACGTGTTTAGATTCTACGTGTACCCCATGAGTGCGTGCAACCTTTTCCGTCTGTATCATGATCACCTTGGCCGATCCACACAAGGTATGTGTAGCCTTTCCTTGGTCTGAGTGTACGTGTAGCCTTTCCTTTGTAATCGTTCCAAGTACAGACTTCTATACGAACACGTTTGTATCATCAGGTTCCACACGTTCGCGTTGGCAGCCTATCCGATCTCAATCGCCATGATAAGGTTCCCACGATCGCCGTCGGCAGCCTGTCCGATCTGAAGGCGTCGTTGCTGCGTGAGAGTGCGCTTACTGCACAGTCTTGGTCGTCAGGCGTTCAGACTCATCTCCGACCTACTCGGGACGCCAGTTGAGGCGTGCATCAATTTTGTGCTCAGGGAAGTACAATCCATGCAACATGAAAGCTCTGCAGGTCGGGTCGGTGCGCACATGGCCGCACGTCCAATTCGACATGGGCAGGCCAAGCCCTGTCCCATAGCGACATGAGGTGCCCTTCTCTTCCAAGCACGCTGGACGTGCGGACGTGCGACCGTGCTGTACATTGGCGAATTCTTCGCTGACCCGCAACATAGCCTGCATGGGCAGAGACGCACAAGAAGTTGTATAGCGGAAGCGGCCAGCCGTTTTTTTTTTTTTTTTTTTTGAGAGCAACCACATATTTCATTAATAGAAAATCAAGTTACAATAAGCAACACATATGGAAACTAAAAGACAGACCGGGATAAAATGATTATCCTGAATTTGCAAATAGAACCCTAACAGATCGAGAAATACAAAACGACCCCTAGGGTTTACTGCAACCACCGTAGCGAGCGGCCGCCGTTTTCCTCCAGCGCCGTCGAGACGAACGCCGAAAGAAACGCCGAGCCTCCACCATTGTAAGATCCGAGAAAGCACCATCGCCAACGAGGCTTTGTGAGTCGATGAACAGACCCGCTGCACGCAGCAAGGCACATGTCGCTGTGGCACGTCGACCGGGGGACGTCCCCGTGCTGTCTTGGACCAAGATATGTCGCCTCCCATCAACGAAGTCGGAGAGGAACGACAGATCCACCACCTTCGGACCAGCATCCGCGCTCCAGAAGAACCATCTCGCCCCGGCCGCCAGCGCCGTCGTGAATAAACACGAACGCCAGCGACACACCGAGAAACTAATCTCGCCAGATCTGAAGAACGGCGAGAAGACCAAGCTGTTGATCTGAAGGACCAAGCAGCACACTTTGCCATCAACTCCGAGACGCCGCTCTGAAGGTCGCCGCCGGTATGGGAGTGGAGTTGGGGCAGATTTATTTGCCCGGGCGTCGCTCCCACCACCCCAACGACGCCCCAAGAAAGCAGTAGACTAACCGTAGCTACAGACCGGTGCCGAAGCGCCATGGTCCCCACCTCCTCGCGTTGCCGGAGTGGCTAACGGAGGAGGCAGGGACCGGCGAGCGGCCAGCCGTTCGGCAAACTACAAAACTACATGGCTGTCCTGCCTGCAAGTATTCGTTTATGTAAGTATGATTTGCGTTTACATATTTCTATGTCACACTTATTTATTTCTGTAATTTCATGTGGGCCACACAGGAAAGACCCTATGGGACCCACCAACGTTCACATTTTGTTGATGTTATCAAGTGAAAGTGGGACCCGCTTTGGCCCTATCTCGTGGAATACAAGTATATTTACACGACTCAAAAATATATAAAGGTGTACATGAATTACATGTGGATTGGACGAGCGGGTTGGAGAGATGAAGATTGTTTCCTTTGTTTTTTCATCCGTCTCCCTGTCCCCTAATCCCACGTCGACATCAGCCAAATTCGATGAAAGAACACATCCTAACTTCTCCCCTCGGACTTCATTCCTTTCTCTACTCCTCAACCCACATGTCTATGGGATGCCAAGCAAAGAAGGAGGTGGTGGCGCACCTGACGAGTTGGAATTATTTCATTTCTACAACACACCCCCGTTATATCAATGAGAACTTAATTTGTGTGTTTGCACAATGCAGAGTTTCTCTCCCCCGATGCAACACACGGGCATGTTTGCTAGTAAACAACAAAGGTCTTAGAAATTTGAGAGAACGAAAAAAAAGACTGTCTTATTTTCATGCGTGCATCTTGGATAGTTCAAGTAACAACATCGTTTTGATGCCCTATATCTGTGGCCGGTGCTAAAAACAGGCCCCATAGGTAGCGGCAACGACAAGTGGCACCGTAGGAGGCTGAGAGTGTCAGGCCGAGAGTGCTAAGAAAAATCTAGCTACTGAGCTGAATCAGCCCAAAACGGATCTAGCAATGTCGCGATAGCAGACTCGGCCTCACCCATTTCTTTTCCCTCCTACTATATAGAGGCCGGGCCCACTCCGTTCCAAGCGACAACTCCGCCTCCTTTCCTTTTATCACGCGAGTAGCCTCAGGCTATGATGTAGCTAGTACTTCTGTCTCAGCTAGGGCAGTTTCCCTGATGCCTCCAATTCCAAGTAAACGTTTTTGTTGCACTTTGTGTGCAATATGTTTGTCATCCTAATTTAGGGTGTTCACTTGGGCATGGAAGTGTGCCGACTAGACAGCAACGAGTCTTTATTTCCATCATATTACTAAAAAGGAAGACGTATATAAGGAGTTTGAGTGCACACGTACGTATTACAAGTTAAGTCCAAACTAGCTAGAAAAGTATTTAAAAAGTGGAACATGGGTTGGTGGGGGAAATAACTAAACGCCAAGAAAGTAAGCCCGTAGAGTGGAGTAGTATTTTAAGATGTTCGAAAATTAAACAAATTGGTGTGTTTCTTTGGTTAGTTTTTTTTTTACTTGGATGTTGAATACTATACTCTGCTTTTTTTATTATAACGAAAATTCAGAAAGGCTTAAAATAACACTACGAAAGGGGTAGACCTCATTAGAGCAAAATTTCCTGAACTCATATGCCTATGCACATCATCTGAATCTAGGGGGCTCACCAAGCCATCCAATGGAGAGATCCAGCATATCTCAACACACCACATGCGCACACTCAAAATCCTCCGCAGCCGTCTTCTGCCAACCCATCTTCAGAAGGAATAATGCAATGACCTTGTCAGGCCTGCTGTCGACAGAGCGCCATGATCCCCAAAGCACATCCATCCTACATGCATCCATCATCACACGTCCGCCCAGATCCTGCCGAGATTCGTTGTCGATGATGCGGTAGATGGCACGCCGCACCAAATCAAGATCCCACCGGTGAACACAGCTCCAAAAAGACCCCTAATTAGGAAGGACGAATCCAAACGCCGACATCGTCCGATCCAGGATACACGGATCTAGGGTTTCCCCAGGAGCATTATGAGCGAAGAGATGAAGACAATATTGGTTGCAACAAAAGAAATAGTCCACTTTCTTAGGGTGGGGCAGGCTTATATTGGGCCGGGTCTTTTTTTATTTATATCTCTATTTTTTATAGGTTATTTATGGGCAGGGCCAAATTTTAGGGTTGGCTCCGCCACTACCTCCATGGACGGGTGTAATACTCATAGTACCACCATTGAATGATCCAGGATCTAGGGTTTCCCCAAGAGACTCTGTTTTCCACTACGCGGACGCTATCCCGTCCTACTTGCCCAACACCGCCGATCTTCTCCCCCACACAACAAGTGCGTCGACGTAGAGGCCGATGGAGATGGACCGCACACACGAGGGTGTCGCACCGTCGTCTCGGCATCAGATCTTCGTCCATCGGATAGTCGTTGAAGCACATGTGAGGGAGTCTGTCGCGCGTCGGAAAGCTAGCACACCAAGCATGGTGCCGAAAAATAGCCCGCCGCTGATACCCACGCAAGAGGGGATAATGAAGACCCCGTAACAGCCGCCGACGACGAGGCTTCTGGCCATGGCTTTTGGTGTACCGAGGGAGGGAAGGCCTAGAGTCGCTCGATTAGGATTCTCTCCCACCGCCACCTGGAGGCGGGCGAGAGGGAAACAAATCCCTTTGGTTGGTATTTGCATTGTACTTGACGTTTTAGTACTGAAATAAGGTACGACTTGGAGTGATTGATCACAGTACTACTTGCACATATACCAATTACTTATTAGTTTCGCCCGTGGTCTCTATGTCACCCCACACCGGCCCTAGCTCTAGATGTCGTCTTCTCTCCTTTCAGCTGCCTTTCCTCTCGCTGGTTTGTACTTCATCCTTCCTCATGGCTTCCTTGTCCCGTCAGGGTTGGGAAATGGCTCTGCGGATAACAATATTGGTGTACGTTGCAAATTTAAAACAATTCCCTACGTAACCGCCAAGATCACTATGCATATAATGATGCATGACGATAAATGCATTGATCAGAAATCATGACTCACCGTGCAACAGAATTGATATAGTTGTAGAAGAGTTCTCAAAAATCGTAGATTCTCACAATTAGGCTTAGTTGAAAGGATGTCGCTAAGCTTCCCTCGTCAGGGATCACACATTAATCCCTCTTATAGTGTGCACGTGTACGCTCATGTCAACCCGCTAGCGTTGTGTCGTCCAGGACTCAGCACCGACGAAGAGAGACAACCTTTCGGCATTGCTAATTGGTAGCTCTAATCAAGTGTGATTAGAGATATATGATTCTGAAAGTTTCTCAACACATGAGAGAAAATAACAATTAGAGCTAAGTATAATCGAGAGAGTACACCTCAAAAACCAATTACAAGAAGCTCTAATCCAATTAAAGGGTCTCTATTATAGTCTCTAATTCTACTAGAGAGATACTTGAGAGCCAATTGTTATTATTTTCCTCTTGGGGTCACTTTATAGCCGGAGGAGGGGGAGACATGCTTTGGGGAGAGGGAGTCCTACTCCCAATCCATGAGGGTGCTAGCCGCACCCCTATCTTTTCCCAATTCGGATTAGACCCCATATTGAGTCTAATGCCCCCCTCTTTCCTTTTCCTCTTTTCTTATTTTTCCTTTCGTTGTTTTATTTTATTTTTTAAACCAAATAAATAAGAAACAAATTGGGATGGGTGCCCTAGGGCCCACCTGGCAGCCAATAAAATAGAATGCGGCCATAGGATCATTTCTAACCCCTTCCGGTACCCCCCTCGGGTTTTTCCCAAAACTCTTCCGAAACCCAGTGACCTTAAAAGATAAAATCACCGACCTTATAAACTGATCTTAGAAACATATTTTTAACATCCCGATACATCTCATGTCCTCTCTCTTATAAAATTCTTCCTACCACCGGTATTATTTCTCTCTTAATTATATTAACTTCCCTGAAACCTCTCTGGTTGATACCAGACTTGTTTCGATGACATCGTATCGACATATAACATTCATATAACCAATAGTAAAAACTTTATTCTCTCAATTAAAGGTTGGCACGGCTTAAACATGTGAATCTTAAAGACTCGATAACACACTTGGGATCATCGTTTTCCCCTGTGTCGATTTCGATCTCGAAAGCTCCCTAAGTCGCCCAATCCATACGAACTCACAAGTCATCCAATGATTACTACTGACGTGACAACCCCATAACATCACTGCAAATAATATGTACAAGGGCATGTTTTGTGCGTTAGCTCGCCCGGTACTGCCGCAATGGTACCAGACCCACATAGGGAGCGGTGATACCACTTCTCCAGCAACATTACCTCTAAATATGGCGAAAAAGATCTACCATTCTTGAAGGGAAACTCTTGACCATTTGGGATTATTGTGCGGGTGATATTTGGGTGTGTGTTTGTTCAAGTCAAATCCCCAACACCATTGCATAATGCACCCTCTCTTCATAGAACAAGGGTCATATAATCTACAATAAAGTCTTCCATTGATCCAAAAATGAGGGGCATGAATTCCATGCGTGTCATCATTATATACACCTAAAAAGCTCAACACACAATTAGTCTGCTAATTGCATTTCCATCCACACAAAACCAATTAGGGAGCGAAATGCTTCTTTAATCACCCCTTTTTGGTGTTTGATAAAAAATATAATTATTTGTGACAATAGTATCTATTAAATATAGATGGGCACCCTCTTGATCTATGCACTATTTAAGTATTTATTTAATGCAAAGTGCACACCATGTAGGATCAATGCCCCCCACCCACATTTTATAAACCTTTCAAGATCTTCGATAAATACAGTGATAATCATATCTTTCACAAAATTAAGTCATGAACGATAAATTAGAACACACCCAGTCTTAACATAACATAACAGGGTTCAGATGGCTTATACCATGCATAGGTAGAACGAAGCTCACCCAAAACAAAATGACGAGAATATAGTTCACAAGCCCATAAGAATCAAAGCGCAACCACAGATGCCACCGGCAACATGTGCTCGATCGTCCCCGTCATGTCGATCCCTTTTTGTGTCGCTGGAACCATCGGGTCGGTTCTCGGTGGCATCAACTTATCAAAAACTTGGGCAGGGCGCTTCGGTTGACCATTGCAAGGCGATCGGGTCTGCTAAGTTGCCGCTCAAAATCAAGATATTCACCTGGCAGTTAGCGCTGAACCGTTTGCCGTCTAACCTGAACTTAGTGAATAGTTTTGGGCCATCGGACGGGCGATGTGCTCTCTGTGGGCTGGGGGAGGATGCGTCCCATATTATTTTCTCCTGCGCTTTGGCGAAACTTGGGTGGAGTGTGATCCGACGGCTTCTCGGATGCACGTGGAGTCTGGCGAACTTCCCGCAATTCTTTGTGATACAACAATCTCTCCTAGGGACACATCGCAGAACCAGCTGGATGCTGTTTGCTACGCTATGCTGGGCTCTTTGGGGTTACCGTAACAAGCTGACTATGGAGGCCCGCCTGCCGAATCACCCGGCTGACCTTATTTTCAAATTGATCTCCTTGCTGCAGGTGTGGGCAAGTGCCGCACGGGAGGACGACCAGGGGCGCCTCTGCTGTGGGTGGCCGACCTTATGGAGATCTACCGCGAGCTGACGGTCCGCCGCCTGGAGTAGCGGCGATGGAGCGAGCTGTTGTGTTGTTCTACAGGGCGTCGGTGCCGAGTGGGGTGCTTCCCCTCACCTGCTATCTTCTTGTTTTCAGTTTCTTAGATGTTTTATTTCGGCAAGCTGTTGGCCTCAGCAGATGTATGCCTATGTGGCTGTGTGTGTGGTGACTCTGTTGTAATACTAAACCTACTGTTTTATTAAGTTAAAGCAGGGCAATTATGCCTATTATCTAAAAAAAAAAAGTTTCCTTGTTTTAAAGGAGGCACGCCTGCAACCATTCATCAAGTCGCCCCGTGAACGATCAAGTTAGGCTGATTATCTCGGTAGGAGGTGTCTGACTGAAGTGTCGTGCAACACAAACACAATACACACGAGGAAAAAACACAGATCAGATCGAGCTGTAGAGAGGCAGGTTAGTGAGAAATTAGTAATTCTAGATATTGGCTCCCTAATTAAAAATAGAAGGAGCAGTATTCGCATTGATTGATCATTGTATTAGGTGCACATTACTACCAGAATATCAGTTATCCGCCTCAAAGCAATGACACTGGCGATTTCGTAGGGCTCCGAAGGAGAAATCACAGGAGGGAGAATGAAGGTGTGAAGATTGACTTGAGAAAAGGTAAAGCCTCACGTCCACCACGTCGATCGAAAAAACCTTGTGCGTCAGCAGAATTGACAAGCGACGGCGGGTGGGGTGAGGAGGCCATTAGCGACAGAGCTCTCGCCCCATGGCCCTCATCTATATATATATAGCAGCCCTGCGCCGGCTAAATCGGAATTATAATTTGTAAGTACATAACTTTGTCAGGATATGTGGCGGTTTGTGATTTAGTTGTCCAACAGGTTGAAGCTCATTGGTTTTGCTTAATAAACAACACCCTGCCACCGGTAAGTTAAAAAACTTTTCGTTTCGTTTTGATCTGTCAACGTACTTACTGCGTTTCTGGTTTGTATCATGATTGGAGTCCGTAATTGTACGTGTTTAGATTCTACGTGTACCCCATGAGTGCGTGCAACCTTTTCCGTCTGTATCATGATCACCTTGGCCGATCCACACAAGGTATGTGTAGCCTTTCCTTGGTCTGAGTGTACGTGTAGCCTTTCCTTTGTAATCGTTCCAAGTACAGACTTCTATACGAACACGTTTGTATCATCAGGTTCCACACGTTCGCGTTGGCAGCCTATCCGATCTCAATCGCCATGATAAGGTTCCCACGATCGCCGTCGGCAGCCTGTCCGATCTGAAGGCGTCGTTGCTGCGTGAGAGTGCGCTTACTGCACAGTCTTGGTCGTCAGGCGTTCAGACTCATCTCCGACCTACTCGGGACGCCAGTTGAGGCGTGCATCAATTTTGTGCTCAGGGAAGTACAATCCATGCAACATGAAAGCTCTGCAGGTCGGGTCGGTGCGCACATGGCCGCACGTCCAATTCGACATGGGCAGGCCAAGCCCTGTCCCATAGCGACATGAGGTGCCCTTCTCTTCCAAGCACGCTGGACGTGCGGACGTGCGACCGTGCTGTACATTGGCGAATTCTTCGCTGACCCGCAACATAGCCTGCATAGGCAGAGACGCACAAGAAGTTGTATAGCGGAAGCGGCCAGCCGTTTTTTTTTTTTTTTTTTTTGAGAGCAACCACATATTTCATTAATAGAAAATCAAGTTACAATAAGCAACACATATGGAAACTAAAAGACAGACCGGGATAAAATGATTATCCTGAATTTGCAAATAGAACCCTAACAGATCGAGAAATACAAAACGACCCCTAGGGTTTACTGCAACCACCGTAGCGAGCGGGCCGCCGTTTTCCTCCAGCGCCGTCGAGACGAACGCCGAAAGAAACGCCGAGCCTCCACCATTGTAAGATCCGAGAAAGCACCATCGCCAACGAGGCTTTGTGAGTCGATGAACAGACCCGCTGCACGCAGCAAGGCACATGTCGCTGTGGCACGTCGACCGGGGGACGTCCCCGTGCTGTCTTGGACCAAGATATGTCGCCTCCCATCAACGAAGTCGGAGAGGAACGACAGATCCACCACCTTCGGACCAGCATCCGCGCTCCAGAAGAACCATCTCGCCCCGGCCGCCAGCGCCGTCGTGAATAAACACGAACGCCAGCGACACACCGAGAAACTAATCTCGCCAGATCTGAAGAACGGCGAGAAGACCAAGCTGTTGATCTGAAGGACCAAGCAGCACACTTTGCCATCAACTCCGAGACGCCGCTCTGAAGGTCGCCGCCGGTATGGGAGTGGAGTTGGGGCAGATTTATTTGCCCGGGCGTCGCTCCCACCACCCCAACGACGCCCCAAGAAAGCAGTAGACTAACCGTAGCTACAGACCGGTGCCGAAGCGCCATGGTCCCCACCTCCTCGCGTTGCCGGAGTGGCTAACGGAGGAGGCAGGGACCGGCGAGCGGCCAGCCGTTCGGCAAACTACAAAACTACATGGCTGTCCTGCCTGCAAGTATTCGTTTATGTAAGTATGATTTGCGTTTACATATTTCTATGTCACACTTATTTATTTCTGTAATTTCATGTGGGCCACACAGGAAAGACCCTATGGGACCCACCAACGTTCACATTTTGTTGATGTTATCAAGTGAAAGTGGGACCCGCTTTGGCCCTATCTCGTGGAATACAAGTATATTTACACGACTCAAAAATATATAAAGGTGTACATGAATTACATGTGGATTGGACGAGCGGGTTGGAGAGATGAAGATTGTTTCCTTTGTTTTTTCATCCGTCTCCCTGTCCCCTAATCCCACGTCGACATCAGCCAAATTCGATGAAAGAACACATCCTAACTTCTCCCCTCGGACTTCATTCCTTTCTCTACTCCTCAACCCACATGTCTATGGGATGCCAAGCAAAGAAGGAGGTGGTGGCGCACCTGACGAGTTGGAATTATTTCATTTCTACAACACACCCCCGTTATATCAATGAGAACTTAATTTGTGTGTTTGCACAATGCAGAGTTTCTCTCCCCCGATGCAACACACGGGCATGTTTGCTAGTAAACAACAAAGGTCTTAGAAATTTGAGAGAACGAAAAAAAAGACTGTCTTATTTTCATGCGTGCATCTTGGATAGTTCAAGTAACAACATCGTTTTGATGCCCTATATCTGTGGCCGGTGCTAAAAACAGGCCCCATAGGTAGCGGCAACGACAAGTGGCACCGTAGGAGGCTGAGAGTGTCAGGCCGAGAGTGCTAAGAAAAATCTAGCTACTGAGCTGAATCAGCCCAAAACGGATCTAGCAATGTCGCGATAGCAGACTCGGCCTCACCCATTTCTTTTCCCTCCTACTATATAGAGGCCGGGCCCACTCCGTTCCAAGCGACAACTCCGCCTCCTTTCCTTTTATCACGCGAGTAGCCTCAGGCTATGATGTAGCTAGTACTTCTGTCTCAGCTAGGGCAGTTTCCCTGATGCCTCCAATTCCAAGTAAACGTTTTTGTTGCACTTTGTGTGCAATATGTTTGTCATCCTAATTTAGGGTGTTCACTTGGGCATGGAAGTGTGCCGACTAGACAGCAACGAGTCTTTATTTCCATCATATTACTAAAAAGGAAGACGTATATAAGGAGTTTGAGTGCACACGTACGTATTACAAGTTAAGTCCAAACTAGCTAGAAAAGTATTTAAAAAGTGGAACATGGGTTGGTGGGGGAAATAACTAAACGCCAAGAAAGTAAGCCCGTAGAGTGGAGTAGTATTTTAAGATGTTCGAAAATTAAACAAATTGGTGTGTTTCTTTGGTTAGTTTTTTTTTTACTTGGATGTTGAATACTATACTCTGCTTTTTTTATTATAACGAAAATTCAGAAAGGCTTAAAATAACACTACGAAAGGGGTAGACCTCATTAGAGCAAAATTTCCTGAACTCATATGCCTATGCACATCATCTGAATCTAGGGGGCTCACCAAGCCATCCAATGGAGAGATCCAGCATATCTCAACACACCACATGCGCACACTCAAAATCCTCCGCAGCCGTCTTCTGCCAACCCATCTTCAGAAGGAATAATGCAATGACCTTGTCAGGCCTGCTGTCGACAGAGCGCCATGATCCCCAAAGCACATCCATCCTACATGCATCCATCATCACACGTCCGCCCAGATCCTGCCGAGATTCGTTGTCGATGATGCGGTAGATGGCACGCCGCACCAAATCAAGATCCCACCGGTGAACACAGCTCCAAAAAGACCCCTAATTAGGAAGGACGAATCCAAACGCCGACATCGTCCGATCCAGGATACACGGATCTAGGGTTTCCCCAGGAGCATTATGAGCGAAGAGATGAAGACAATATTGGTTGCAACAAAAGAAATAGTCCACTTTCTTAGGGTGGGGCAGGCTTATATTGGGCCGGGTCTTTTTTTATTTATATCTCTATTTTTTATAGGTTATTTATGGGCAGGGCCAAATTTTAGGGTTGGCTCCGCCACTACCTCCATGGACGGGTGTAATACTCATAGTACCACCATTGAATGATCCAGGATCTAGGGTTTCCCCAAGAGACTCTGTTTTCCACCACGCGGACGCTATCCCGTCCTACTTGCCCAACACCGCCGATCTTCTCCCCCACACAACAAGTGCGTCGACGTAGAGGCCGATGGAGATGGACCGCACACACGAGGGTGTCGCACCGTCGTCTCGGCATCAGATCTTCGTCCATCGGATAGTCGTTGAAGCACATGTGAGGGAGTCTGTCGCGCGTCGGAAAGCTAGCACACCAAGCATGGTGCCGAAAAATAGCCCGCCGCTGATACCCACGCAAGAGGGGATAATGAAGACCCCGTAACAGCCGCCGACGACGAGGCTTCTGGCCATGGCTTTTGGTGTACCGAGGGAGGGAAGGCCTAGAGTCGCTCGATTAGGATTCTCTCCCACCGCCACCTGGAGGCGGGCGAGAGGGAAACAAATCCCTTTGGTTGGTATTTGCATTGTACTTGACGTTTTAGTACTTAAAGAAGGTACGACTTGGAGTGATTGATCACAGTACTACTTGCACATATACCAATTACTTATTAGTTTCGCCCGTGGTCTCTATGTCACCCCACACCGGCCCTAGCTCTAGATGTCGTCTTCTCTCCTTTCAGCTGCCTTTCCTCTCGCTGGTTTGTACTTCATCCTTCCTCATGGCTTCCTTGTCCCGTCAGGGTTGGGAAATGGCTCTGCGGATAACAATATTGGTGTACGTTGCAAATTTAAAACAATTCCCTACGTAACCGCCAAGATCACTATGCATATAATGATGCATGACGATAAATGCATTGATCAGAAATCATGACTCACCGTGCAACAGAATTGATATACACTACAAGAAATGTGTTGATACATGACGTTCTCTCAATGACGATGGACAAAATCGTCATAAAGTTATGACGATTTCGTGCCATGTCGTCGTAAGCTGTTATAGGGGGTTAAAACCCGGAATTATCACGACGATTTGGCAAAAAACGTCGCAATTTTATAAAATGAAATCGTCATAAACAGTCTAAAAGTGGATGCATTGATATTACATTGTCAATTTCGCCTACGTGTCGTGTCTACTAATGGCCATATAACTAATTTCGCCTACGTGTCGTGTCTACGGGATGGCCATATCATCGTTTCGCCTACGTGCCGTGCCATTATTTTTTAAATAACTATTTTTATCATATCACCAATTCCGCCTATGTGGCATGTCTACTGGACATGTGGGACCGGCCAACTGCATCCCAATCCCACTCGAGTGAGTACAGGCCCCGCTTCCACGACCGAACGCATCCCACCGACCACGACCGAACGCTTCCAGAACCGATCGCTTCGATCAGGAATCGATCAGGAAAATAAGCCAGCAAAAATAGACGGACGGGGGACTCGAACCCCCGACCTGCCTCATACCTACAAAGCCACGAACCACCAGGCCAACCAAGAGTTCTTGGTTGAAAGAAGTACCGAGCCCACTTTATGTTTCGTTTTCACTGAACATGGGCTTCCGCTGCGGCCATAGGCCGAATCTGGGCCTAGCAACCATGGGCTGGCATGCCCCTTGAGGGCCAGCAGCTGGCCTATTGTGGCTCGGCACTATTTTTTTTTTCTTTTCTTTTTCTGTTTTCATTTCTATAATTTGAATTTGGCCTCCAAATGGACCAAAATCAATTTTTAAATTTTTGTAAAATTAATCCTGGTAATTATTGGTAATTTTCAACCATTTTTGTGTCAAAAATATAATCATGCCCATAGGCATATATTGCTTTAGACATTAAGCGATTTGAAATTACACTTTTGAGGTCAAAACAACAGGAATGAACATTCTTACTTAGGTGTTGCATATTGGTAAACTCTTATTGTTTCTATGATGAAATAGATACTTTTCTATCTAAAAATGATTTTTTTAAGAAATCATTAGCAAACTATGAGGCACCTGTAGTTCAAATTTGGCCCGGTTTCAGCGGAATCGGCAGAAATTTGTCTTTTTCGAAAGAGGTGTATTTTGAGATATTGAGAGGTAGTAAGTTAGTTATTTGTAGATAAAATATGACATAATATATTTAGAATTTTACTTTGTATATTTTTGCAACATATTTCGTGTAGGTGCTTCACAAAAAAACCTAGTTTTGACACTCCGGAGATGGAAAATGGTATTTTTATTCAACGAAAAATAAAAGTTTCTTCGTGAACATTGTTAGTTGCACCAATATGCATCTTTGTGTGGAATATGGTCACATTTCAACAAACTATGCCATGGATGTGGCCAAAACATCCGTCATTTCGCCCGAAACCCAAGAATCTTCGGAGGAGATAGCTCATTTTTGTGAACACATTTTCCACCAAATTGTCGTATTCGAAGTTTATTATTTTTGGTGGATACTAGGACATATATAACAACACCACGCGAAGATCTTGCATCGTTTCGATTTTTTTTGAATTTTCTGGAATTTTCAAAGCCGGTTTCGGAAAACGGTCAGAACGGCGGGCATGACCGTTCGTACCTAGGTGTTGAATATTGATGAACTCTTGGTACATCTCTATTGAAATAGGTACTTGTGTATCTAAAAATGATTTTTACAAAAAATCATGAGCAACATATGAGGCACCTGCAGTTCAAATTTGGCCCGGTTTCAGCGGAATCGGCAGAAATTTGTCTTTTTCGAAAGAGGTGTATTTTGAGATATTGAGAGGTAGTAAGTTAGTTATTTGTAGATAAAATATGACATAATATATTTAGAATTTTACTTTGTACATTTTTGCAACATATTTCGTGTAGGTGCTTCACAAAAAAACCTAGTTTTGACACTCCGGAGATGGAAAATGGTATTTTTATTCAACGAAAAATAAAAGTTTCTTCGTGAACATTGTTAGTTGCACCAATATGCATCTTTGTGTGGAATATGGTCACATTTCAACAAACTATGCCATGGATGTGGCCAAAACATCCGTCATTTCGCCCGAAACCCAAGAATCTTCGGAGGAGATAGCTCATTTTTGTGAACACATTTTCCACCAAATTTTCGTATTCGAAGTTTATTATTTTTGGTGGATACTAGGACATATATAACAACACCACGCGAAGATCTTGCATCGTTTCGATTTTTTTTTAATTTTCTGGAATTTTCAAAGCCGGTTTCGGAAAACGGTCAGAACGACGGGCATGACCGTTCGTACCTAGGTGTTGAATATTGATGAACTCTTGGTACATCTCTATTGAAATAGGTACTTGTGTATCTAAAAATGATTTTTACAAAAAATCATGAGCAACATATGAGGCACCTGCAGTTCAAATTTGGCCCGGTTTCAGCGGAATCGGCAGAAATTTGTCTTTTTCGAAAGAGGTGTATTTTGAGATATTGAGAGGTAGTAAGTTAGTTATTTGTAGATAAAATATGACATAATATATTTAGAATTTTATTTTGTACATTTTTGCAACATATTTCGTGTAGGTGCTTCACAAAAAAACCTAGTTTTGACACTCCGGAGATGGAAAATGGTATTTTTATTCAACGAAAAATAAAAGTTTCTTCGTGAACATTGTTAGTTGCACCAATATGCATCTTTGTGTGGAATATGGTCACATTTCAACAAACTATGCCATGGATGTGGCCAAAACATCCGTCATTTCGCCCGAAACCCAAGAATCTTCGGAGGAGATAGCTCATTTTTGTGAACACATTTTCCACCAAATTGTCGTATTCGAAGTTTATTATTTTTGGTGGATACTAGGAAATATATAACAACACCACGCGAAGATCTTGCATCGTTTCGATTTTTTTTGAATTTTCTGGAATTTTCAAAGCCGGTTTCGGAAAACGGTCAGAACGGCGGGCATGACCGTTCGTACCTAGGTGTTGAATATTGATGAACTCTTGGTACATCTCTATTGAAATAGGTACTTGTGTATCTAAAAATGATTTTTACAAAAAATCATGAGCAACATATGAGGCACCTGCAGTTCAAATTTGGCCCGGTTTCAGCGAAATCGGCAGAAATTTGTCTTTTTCGAAAGAGGTGTATTTTGAGATATTGAGAGGTAGTAAGTTAGTTATTTGTAGATAAAATATGACATAATATATTTAGAATTTTACTTTGTACATTTTTGCAACATATTTCGTGTAGGTGCTTCACAAAAAAACCTAGTTTTGACACTCCGGAGATGGAAAATGGTATTTTTATTCAACGAAAAATAAAAGTTTCTTCGTGAACATTGTTAGTTGCACCAATATGCATCTTTGTGTGGAATATGGTCACATTTCAACAAACTATGCCATGGATGTGGCCAAAACATCCGTCATTTCGCCCGAAACCCAAGAATCTTCGGAGGAGATAGCTCATTTTTGTGAACACATTTTCCACCAAATTGTCGTATTCGAAGTTTATTATTTTTGGTGGATACTAGGACATATATAACAACACCACGCGAAGATCTTGCATCGTTTCGATTTTTTTTGAATTTTCTGGAATTTTCAAAGCCGGTTTCGGAAAACGGTCAGAACGGCGGGCATGACCGTTCGTACCTAGGTGTTGAATATTGATGAACTCTTGGTACATCTCTATTGAAATAGGTACTTGTGTATCTAAAAATGATTTTTACAAAAAATCATGAGCAACATATGAGGCACCTGCAGTTCAAATTTGGCCCGGTTTCAGCGGAATCGGCAGAAATTTGTCTTTTTCGAAAGAGGTGTATTTTGAGATATTGAGAGGTAGTAAGTTAGTTATTTGTAGATAAAATATGACATAATATATTTAGAATTTTACTTTGTACATTTTTGCAACATATTTCGTGTAGGTGCTTCACAAAAAAACCTAGTTTTGACACTCCGGAGATGGAAAATGGTATTTTTATTCAACGAAAAATAAAAGTTTCTTCGTGAACATTGTTAGTTGCACCAATATGCATCTTTGTGTGGAATATGGTCACATTTCAACAAACTATGCCATGGATGTGGCCAAAACATCCGTCATTTCGCCCGAAACCCAAGAATCTTCGGAGGAGATAGCTCATTTTTGTGAACACATTTTCCACCAAATTGTCGTATTCGAAGTTTATTATTTTTGGTGGATACTAGGACATATATAACAACACCACGCGAAGATCTTGCATCGTTTCGATTTTTTTTGAATTTTCTGGAATTTTCAAAGCCGGTTTCGGAAAACGGTCAGAACGACGGGCATGACCGTTCGTACCTAGGTGTTGAATATTGATGAACTCTTGGTACATCTCTATTGAAATAGGTACTTGTGTATCTAAAAATGATTTTTACAAAAAATCATGAGCAACATATGAGGCACCTGCAGTTCAAATTTGGCCCGGTTTCAGCGAAATCGGCAGAAATTTGTCTTTTTCGAAAGAGGTGTATTTTGAGATATTGAGAGGTAGTAAGTTAGTTATTTGTAGATAAAATATGACATAATATATTTAGAATTTTACTTTGTACATTTTTGCAACATATTTCGTGTAGGTGCTTCACAAAAAAACCTAGTTTTGACACTCCGGAGATGGAAAATGGTATTTTTATTCAACGAAAAATAAAAGTTTCTTCGTGAACATTGTTAGTTGCACCAATATGCATCTTTGTGTGGAATATGGTCACATTTAAACAAACTATGCCATGGATGTGGCCAAAACATCCGTCATTTCGCCCGAAACCCAAGAATCTTCGGAGGAGATAGCTCATTTTTGTGAACACATTTTCCACCAAATTGTCGTATTCGAAGTTTATTATTTTTGGTGGATACTAGGACATATATAACAACACCACGCGAAGATCTTGCATCGTTTCGATTTTTTTTGAATTTTCTGGAATTTTCAAAGCCGGTTTCGGAAAACGGTCAGAACGGCGGGCATGACCGTTCGTACCTAGGTGTTGAATATTGATGAACTCTTGGTACATATCTATTGAAATAGGTACTTGTGTATCTAAAAATGATTTTTACAAAAAATCATGAGCAACATATGAGGCACCTGTAGTTCAAATTTGGCCCGGTTTCAGCGGAATCGGCAGCAATTTGTCTTTTCCGAAAGAGGCGTATTAAAAGCTATTGAGAGGTAGTAAGTTTGTTATTTGTAGATAAAATATGACAAAATATATTTAGAATTTCTATTTGTACAATTTTGTAACATATTTGTGGTAGGTGCTTCACAAAAACCCCCTTTTTTTACACTCCGAAGATGGAAAATGATGTTTTTATTCAATGAAAAATAAAACTTTTTTCGGAAACATTTACGATGTTCCATTATGCATGTTTGTGTAGAACATAGGCACGTTTTTCACACTCGTAAAATGATTTTTTTTCTTTTCAAAATGCAGATGTGATCTCATATTCACAAAAATGGATAAACTACTTAATATAGTTATTGATATTTTCAAAAAGTTTTTATCTCGAAATTAAACTACTAATCATTGGTCTTGATATTTCCAACCCAAATGAAAAGAAATTATTTTTAGCAAATAATAGCAGTCATTAAAACAAGCAAATAGTCTTATACAACAATCAGCTAGCTGTGTATTTGAAGACACCGTGTTGTGGGGTCAAGAACATGCTGGCCCTACCTGCAGCCACTATAGTGTAAGGTGCACATGTAAGTAATGAAACGAGAGTTGGATCGTGGAGGGAAAACTTTGGAAACGACCGCGCGATGGCCAAAAATTTAGACGCTTCCGATACCTAACCCTAGTTCCCCTCCCATCTATTCCGCCCCACAGCCGCCTCTTCCCCTCTCTCTCGTTCGTCCCTCCCTCGTTCCTCGTCCGTCCCTCGTTCCTCTTCCGATACCTAACCCTAGCATCTCCATTGCGGCTCCTCGACCCCGCAGCATCGAGCAAGCGTTACCCAGCCTCCCTCTCTCTGCTTCGCCTCCACACCCCATCTCGCCGCAAGCGCTAACCCTAGATCCCACGCACCGCAAGCCTGCAATACCCGCGGTCCTGGCAGCGGCCGCTCTCCCTCGGGGTGCCTGCGCGACCGGCCGCCCAGCAGCCACGGCGTCGCGACAGGCCGTCTCGTTGGCGCGCGCATGCTTCGATGTGCGCCACTCCGTCGAGCTGCGACGCGTGACCTTGCCTTTGTGGTGTCTCCAAAGGCAGTGGGAGGTCACCGGCCGCTGGATCCGCCTCTACGACAAGGCCGCCGCCGGATCCCCTCCTCTCCGACAGCACCGTCCCGGTTCCGCTCGTCCTCGACAACGTGAGCTTCGAATCCGGCGGCCGCATGTTGCTGTGCTGTTCAGGCGGTGGTGATTTCGACCTGGCGAGATGGATTGGCTGGAGGTTACCTGCACATGGGAGGCGCCGCCGTCCTGGACGCTGGCCACACCAACATCGAAGTCGATGCGGGGGGTCATCTTCTTGGACACAAGGCCTCGCCCGACGACGCCGCCGTGGCCCAGTCATCCTACTCACCAGATCTGCCGACGAGATCTTCACATCTTCACGACCTCACCCTCTGCTGCTCCCATCTTCACGATTTCCTGGTGTTGGTAAGCCCCCGGTTCCTCCCCTTTCTTGTCTACTTTCCATGTGAGTATTATCATGTGAGATTACGGTAGTGTTTTAGTGTGATGACTAGTTTTGTTGCTATTATTTGAGGCTACATTCAGCGCAATATTTAGCACTGTTTTGTCAACTGCACTGCGGATAGATCTAGGAATTACCTCCTTACACTAGCTCTATATTTTATTCACACATGTATTCTATATTTTGTAATTATATGTTGGGTCAATTGGCTCTGTTTCAGCACTTGTTCATTAGTAGTTTATTCTTACACTAGCTCAACAAATTATGCGTACTATCGAGAATTGGATTTTGGATAGTAGAATGGGACTGAAATTTGGCTCTTTGGTTTCTTTTTGTCGCCCTGGAGATGAATGCAATCCCCTAGAATGATGCCAGCCTCTCTATTAGGACTTGTTCCAAGATGTTAATATCTGGCTTGCAATAGGGAGGTTGAGATACTTGTATGCTGAAAATGTTGTTTATTGATCCAGTTTAAATTTTGGATAGTGTTGTTTGAACCAGTTTCATGGTATAATGGATCTCTTATTGCAGCATTCTGTGCAATCGTATATACATATGGTTCCAGCATTCTGTGCATTTTTTTTTTGCTATTCCAACAGCTGATGCATAATTTTGGAATGCACTTCAATAATATGCCTTTTTCCTTTCAGACAATGTTGATCTTGGAACTGCCTGTGGAAAGTACTTTCGGGTGGGCTGTCTGAGCATCATCGATCCTGGTTTTGTTAACATGTAAATATAAATTTCTTCCAATTTATTTTGAATCTGCACCCTGTAACTTACTGATGGATTACCCACAACATTCAGGTGACTCGGACATCATCGGCACCACCGCCACCACCCAGTGAAGAGAAGAAAAAGCTCTCCCCCTATCTAGTTTATCTAGGGTTGTGCTCTCGAGGCTGGCCTCTTGTTATCTTTGGTCATGTACTTTTTTGCGACAATGAGTTGTAGCTTTCATCATACGTATTATTAGATCATGTTGGTTGAATGGATGGCTTCTTGCTGAGATTGTGAGCATTGTAGCTGCTGAATTTCCAGCATCAGCATACAGTGATTTACAAAGTATCTGTTTGCTTGGCTGATGTTGATCCAGAGCTTGGCTCTTTGTTTTGGTTTGCTGTTGGCAGGATTTATTCACCCTGAGTTCACCATGCCGTGCGATAGCAGCAGTGGTCTTCTTCATCTCCATAGTTTTGGTGAGAGTTTCTGGTTCCTCTTGTTTCTACTGTTCGTGTTTGTGAACTGATTGATGCTCATTAATTAAGCTCTGTCCGCCTCTAATGAACATAGGATCTGTTATTTCTCTTACTAAGTATTATTGCTGGCTGGAATGTTTGGTCATTCTGGCACGGATGTCCATTATTCATTTAGTCTTCAACTTGCACTTGAATACAACAATATACTGTTTAATTTGAATTTTCAAAACTTGGCTATTTTCTGGATTGTCTTGATCTAGTACATGCCTTAATCAGTTTTGCTTCTTTGCTATTTATTTGGTGAACCGGTTTCAGTTCTGAACGTACTAGTGCACGGTCGCCATTGTTAATTTTCTTGTAGTTCTCTACACATCAATTTAGTTTTAAACTGCATCTTATTGTGCTTAACCTCGTCTCCCTAATTTTACAGATTGTTCAAGGAAGATAAGGACTAAAAGCTTCAATTTGACAGGGAGCTCATTGGATCTGGTTATTTTGAACTGTATGATTGTAATAGCTGACTTGAACTATATGATTGTAATAGTTGGAGTTGGTTGTTTGGATATTTTGTTGTATTTTCATAGCTGAATACCTGATTGTGATATTCTTGTACTTCCATACCTGATTGTAATATACCTTGTTTGAATCAAATTCTTGTTATTCAATTGGATGAAAAAATATGGGCTGTATTATTTTGTATCTGAACTGGTCACGCACCAGAAGTTACTGGGCTGGAGAGGCCCATAAGAAAATTGGAAGTGAAACAAACAAAAAGGCCGAAGTAGCCCTGGCCGAAACAATCAGTAACGGAATAGCTTACCGTATTGGACCTAAAAATATATGGGCTCTAAAAGGGCCAGGAATAATCGAGAAAAGGCAAAAAAAAAAGAAGTGAAAAGGCTAAGGCCCAAAAGAAATGTGGAAGTCAAACAAAGAAAAAGGTCAAAGTTATTGGGCCAGGCCCACGAAGATCACAGAAATGGACCGGGCTGTATTTGATCCACGACGTTTTCAAATCGTCATGATTTTGCCACGTAGGACTAGCCACGTCGGAGCTGATGTGTCCTGCTCGGCCTACTCACGACGATTTTGGATCGTCATAGATTAATGACGTTCCTGTATCGTCGTGGATATCCATGACGATTGCTACAAAATCGTCGTGGTGAACCATTACTGACGCTCGGTTTTCAACGATTTGTATTTCGTCATAAGATCGTCATGGATGAAATTTGTTGACGATTTACTGACGAAAATTGAGCGTCATGTATCAGCATATTTCTTGTAGTGATAGTTGTAGAAGAGTTCTCAAAAATCGTAGATTCTCACAATTAGGCTTAGTTGAAAGGATGTCGCTAAGCTTCCCTCGTCAGGGATCACACATGTAATCCCTCTTATAGTGTGCACGTGTACGCTCATGTCAACCCGCTAGCGTTGTGTCGTCCAGGACTCAGCACCGACGAAGAGAGACAACATTTCGGCATTGCTAATTGGTAGCTCTAATCAAGTGTGATTAGAGATATATGATTCTGAAAGTTTCTCAACACATGAGAGAAATAGCAATTAGAGCTAAGTATAATCGAGAGAGTACACCTCAAAAACCAATTACAAGAAGCTCTAATCCAATTAAAGGGTCTCTATTATAGTCTCTAATTCTACTAGAGAGATACTTGAGAGCCAATTGTTATTATTTTCCTCTTGGGGTCACTTTATAGCCGGAGGAGGGGGAGACATGCTTTGGGGAGAGGGAGTCCTACTCCCAATCCATGAGGGTGCTAGCCGCACCCCTATCTTTTCCCAATTCGGATTAGACCCCATATTGAGTCTAATGCCCCCCTCTTTCCTTTTCCTCTTTTCTTATTTTTCCTTTCGTTGTTTTATTTTATTTTTTAAACCAAATAAATAAGAAACAAATTGGGATGGGTGCCCTAGGGCCCACCTGGCAGCCAATAAAATAGAATGCGGCCATAGGATCATTTCTAACCCCTTCCGGTACCCCCCTCGGGTTTTTCCCAAAACTCTTCCGAAACCCAGTGACCTTAAAAGATAAAATCACCGACCTTATAAACTGATCTTAGAAACATATTTTTAACATCCCGATACATCTCATGTCCTCTCTCTTATAAAATTCTGCCTACCACCGGTATTATTTCTCTCTTAATTATATTAACTTCCCTGAAACCTCTCTGGTTGATACCAGACTTGTTTCGATGACATCGTATCGACATATAACATTCATATAACCAATAGTAAAAACTTTATTCTCTCAATTAAAGGTTGGCACGGCTTAAACATGTGAATCTTAAAGACTCGATAACACACTTGGGATCATCGTTTTCCCCTGTGTCGATTTCGATCTCGAAAGCTCCCTAAGTCGCCCAATCCATACGAACTCACAAGTCATCCAATGATTACTACTGACGTGACAACCCCATAACATCACTGCAAATAATATGTACAAGGGCATGTTTTGTGCGTTAGCTCGCCCGGTACTGCCGCAATGGTACCAGACCCACATAGGGAGCGGTGATACCACTTCTCCAGCAACATTACCTCTAAATATGGCGAAAAAGATCTACCATTCTTGAAGGGAAACTCTTGACCATTTGGGATTATTGTGCGGGTGATATTTGGGTGTGTGTTTGTTCAAGTCAAATCCCCAACACCATTGCATAATGCACCCTCTCTTCATAGAACAAGGGTCATATAATCTACAATAAAGTCTTCCATTGATCCAAAAATGAGGGGCATGAATTCCATGCGTGTCATCATTATATACACCTAAAAAGCTCAACACACAATTAGTCTGCTAATTGCATTTCCATCCACACAAAACCAATTAGGGAGCGAAATGCTTCTTTAATCACCCCTTTTTGGTGTTTGATAAAAAATATAATTATTTGTGACAATAGTATCTATTAAATATAGATGGGCACCCTCTTGATCTATGCACTATTTAAGTATTTATTTAATGCAAAGTGCACACCATGTAGGATCAATGCCCCCCACCCACATTTTATAAACCTTTCAAGATCTTCGATAAATACAGTGATAATCATATCTTTCACAAAATTAAGTCACGAACGATAAATTAGAACACACCCAGTCTTAACATAACATAACAGGGTTCAGATGGCTTATACCATGCATAGGTAGAACGAAGCTCACCCAAAACAAAATGACGAGAATATAGTTCACAAGCCCATAAGAATCAAAGCAAAAATGCGGGAGGTATTAACTCAGCCCATGCAAATACTGGAAACCTAATCGATACACCCCCTTGGTATCAAGATAACAAAAAGAAGAGGGATAGATGTTATCATCCCATGGTTACTCAGTGAAGTACTCGTTGCGTGTGATACGTCATAAACGTATCCTTAATTTCTGATGTTCAATGTTGTTTTCATGCCATATGCTACATGTTTTCCTTACACTTTATGCCATTTTTATCGATTTCCGGGGACTAACCTACTGACAAGATACCACGGAGCCAGTTCCTGTTTTCTGCTTTTTTTAGTTTCAGAAAAGTTGTTCTGGAAATATTCTCGGAATTGGAAAATTTGAAACCCGAAAGTCTTAGAATTTCCGAAGAGACCCGGAGGGGGCCACACCATAGGGCAGCGCCCCTGGCCGCGCCATGGAGTGGTGTGGGCCTCTTGGGCGCCCACCGCCGTCGCCCTTTCGCCTATTTGTTCTCCCCCCCCCGAGGCGTAAACCCTAAATAGATCCCACTTTTCCACGAAAAACAATCGAGGACACTGTCATCGTCAACCCGAGTTCAGGAGGGTTCTAGAGTTCTCCCCCGCACCCTGCCGGGAGGGGAAATCATCACCGGAGGGCTCTACACCATCATGCCCGCCTCCGGAGTGATGTGTGAGTAGTTCATCCTTGGACTACGGGTCCATAGAAGTAGCTAGATGGTTGTTCTCTCCTCTTCATGCCTCATGTTTAGATCTTGTAAGCTGCCCTACATGATCAAGATCATCTTATTGTAATGCTACAAGTTGTGTTTGCTGGGATCCGATGAATATTGGATTATCAATCTATCATGTTCTATCATGTTTACGTTATTTATGTTCTTGCATGCTCTACATTGTTAGTAGATTCTCTCGCCAAGTAAGTACTAGTAACTCCAAGAGGGAGTATTTATGATTGATAGTAGGTTCATGCCTCATCTGCATCTATGCTCGAGTGACAGGAACGTTACGGATGGAAGATGTTGATACGTCTCCAACATATCTATAATTTCTTATGCTCCATGATCATATTATGCCAATTGCTACATGTTTTCTCGCTTCTTTATAGCATTTTTAAACGTTTTCCGGGACTAACCTATTCACAAGATGCCAAGTGCCAGTTCCATGTTTTCTGCTGTTTTTAGTTTCAGAAAAGTTGTTTTGGAAACATTCTTGGAATTGGACCCCACAAAGCCCGAAGTGCCTATTTTCCCCGGAAGCATCCAGAAGACCGAAGAAGAGTCGAAGATGGGCACCAGGGGGGCCACACCATGGGGTGGCGCGCCCTCCCCCTGGCCGCGCCAGCTGGTGGTGTGGGCCCCCATGCGTCCACTGCCTTTGCCTTTCGCCTATTTATTCCCCCCGGATGGAAAACCATAGGCACCTGATCAAAAATCCCCGAAAAGTTCCGCATCCGCCATTGTCGTCAACCCTAGATCAGGGGGATCTGGAGTTGTCTCCCGGCACCCTGCCGGAGAGGAAATCATCACCGGAGGCTTCTTCATCACCATACCTGCCTCCGGAGTGATGTGTGAGTAGTCCATTCTTGTACTACGGCTCCATAGCAGTAACTACATGGTTGTCTCCTCCTCATATGGCTCCATGTTTAGATCTCGTGAGCTGCCTATCAAGATCGAGATTGTTCTTATCTAATTCTATGTGCTGTGTTTGCTGGGATCCGATGAATATTTATCCTATGCCAAGTTGATTATAGTATTTATTGCATATGTTATTTGTGATCTTGCATGCTTTCCGTTGCTACTGGTTGCTCTGGCCAAGTAGTTGCTAGTGACTCCAAGAGGGAGTATTTATGCTAGATACTGGGTTCATGCCTCCTTTTTGCCTGTGCTCGAGTGAAAGTGAAGTATGGGCACCTAGAGGGGGGGTGAATAGGTCCTACGACAAATTTAAATTTTTCTTGTAATTAAGGCTTGACACAAACGTAAATTATCTAGATAATACGACTACGGTGAATTTACCTATATGACAAGCAAAACAATAATCACAATGCAAGTACAAGTAAAGGTGGTGAGGGAACGAGGTAACCAAAGTGAAGCACACAGAGACACGACGTAATCCCGAGTTCCTCCTTGTTAGGGGAGTACGTCTCGTTGGAGGGGTGTGACCTCGCCACGAAGGCCTACTCAACGCCACAAATTCTCCGATGAACTCCGCCACAAAGGCCTAGTTCACCTTCCACTATTAAACCCCTTTGAGGCGGGGATCGAGTCCTTTACAAACAACTTGGGGCACACACCCACAACCAAATTGGGGGCTCCCAACTCTTCTTGAATCACCAACAAGTAACAAGATGCCTAGGTTCCCCACAAGAGGAAACCCTAGGCTAGATCCCTCTAGCTAGAGAGGGGGAAATGAAGAACGAGTCGGTGAAGATGTAGATCCGGGTCTTCGCCTTCAATCCTCCAAGTATCAACGAGTTTGGGTGGAGGGATTGGGAGAGATCTAGCTTTTGGAGGCTCAATGAATGCTTGACTTTAATGCTGGAGTGAGCTACCTATTGGGGAAGAAGGGGATGGGGTATTTATAGCCCCCTCCCCAAACTAGCCGTTTTGACCCAGTTCGTGCCTGGCGGTACTACCGCTGGAACCAGCGGTACTACCGCCACCTGGGTATCCACGCGGTACTAGCGAGTCCGAGTCGCAGGGCACATGCGGTACTGCTGCTGAAGTAGTGTGGTACTCCATCAGCGATATTACCGCGAGTGCACACCGGTACTACCGCTGGCCACTATCTTCGAATTAATTCGAAGTGGCTGGCGGTAGTACTAGGTAACTACCGATCTAGTACCGTGCGATACACATAACAAAAAACCATGGCCAGCGGTACAAGGGCCGGTACTGGGGGCGGTACTACCGCTTCCTGTAGGGAGCGGTACTACCGCCAGCCAGTAGCTTAGTGGTGTTGTTATCAACTCCAAAAACTAAGAGAGATCAAAGATGCAAAATGCACTTTCAATCTCCCCTTTTTGGAGATTGATGACAACCCACCTAAGAGAGGTACAAAGAATTTGAACGAGCACTTCGAGAGAGTGATACATAAGAAAAAATTGGCTTATGAGGCAAACTTTGGTCTCTTTTAGAAAGTGTGCTCCCCCTAACTCTTTGAAACCTAGCAAGGGTACAATAGATATGATAATATGAATGCCATCTTGGTGAACAAAGATAAAGGCCATAAAAACCAAATCCATAACATCAGATTGTTCAACCACGCAAACTTAACACAAAATAGTTCAACTCACAAGCACACACGACACAAAGTTTGACAAGACAAATAACACAACCCAAGCAAATGAAGCGATCCTAATAGAACTCTCTCCCCTTTTGCATCAAGGCACCAAAAAGGGAAGAGTCGATGCTAGCGTCCCTGGAGGTCACTCGTCGGAGCTAGAAGCACGAGCAGGGCTGCCAAGATTACGCTCATCCTCCGAGTTCACATCTTCGACCTCCTCGTCAGTGTCACCACGAGTCCAAGGCTCGTAAGAAGTGGTAGCATCATCTAGAAGATCTAGATCAACCCATTTATTGCCTTGCTTGGACTTCCACTCCCTAGAAGCTGTGATCCCGTCCTCAGACCCAGCACGAGCAGGCACCCCCAGATGGGCAAACCTGTCACGTGTAAGCTGTCACTCCTCCTTGCTATGGACATGAGCATGATATGCTTGGTCCTCCATATCAACCTGGCATCAGAAGATCTTCTTCAAAGTAGAGGACATCCACTTGCGAAAGCTGTCCTTCTTAGCTCTTCCCTCCATCTCGAAATCCGAGTCACTCGAGCCATCAGTGTCCGGACCAATTAGAGGAGTGGCATGCTTTTTGACATGGAGATCCTTGATGGCATGAGTCTTGAGTTCCTGATCATTGTCCAATAGATCCTCAGCAAGCTTGGCATTGCGCCAAGTGGTGGAGATGAGCTTATAGACCAAAGCAGCAAAGACAAGCACTCTCCTATTTATAATGCAGTTGTACTTCTCATTCCAAAGAATGTCCATAATATCAAGCCTCGGGCCATCACCACGACGCCTGTGAGAGACTACTATCAAGTCAACAAGAGAACCATGGATCTGGTCAAAGTTTCCCACTCGAGAAGTCAAGGTGTTCCTGAAAATCCTTTGGAGAATATCATAGACTAGCAATAGATGCTTGGACTGTCCAACCACAGCACGTCCCGGAATGTAAAGGTCATACATCTCATTGAGTGGCATGGACTTCTCAGGATAAGGAAGTCTGAAGTAAGTGGTGTAAAAATCAGCATCTGGTGTCTCTCCAAAGTCCTGCAAGCCAAGAATAGTGGCAAACTAACTCCAAGACATAGAGAACGTCTGATCCTTCGTCATCCAAGTGATCTTCCTCTCATCGGTGTGGAAGTACAATGTGGCATAAAACTGGCCCATAAGATGCTCATCATAGTCCTTGTTGAGCTCAATGAAATCCAGAAGCCCAAATTCTTCACAAATCTCCAGGGCTTCACCAAAATAGTCCATCTTGGCTCTCATGTATGCAACATTGACCGAGAATTGAGTAACCACCTTATTATTGTTAAGTGGATACTCCTCATAGAATATCCTCTCCTGAAACCGTGTCCAGAAACACTCATTGGCTCGAGCTTCCCTAGGATGAATATAGGGATTGGTCCTCCTTTCCCTACGAAACTGCTCATCTGGCATATTAACAATAGACTTATCACGAGCTGCCTTTGATTTCATGTTCATGGATCTCTGTCTCCTTGTCACACCCTGTGGCATAATCTCGAAGGCTTCATCTTCGTTGGGGTTCTTACGGACTCGCTTGGCTGCACGCTTGCGACCTCCACCCTTCGAACCACTAGCACCTGCTCCTAAGAAAGCAACATGGGGATAGCACAAGATAAGCGAAACATCAATCAAAGTGATCTGCAAGAGGGAATCAAACTAGAACTTCAAACTGTTTCAGTCTCCAGGAAGCGGTAGTACCGCTTGGGGGCCACGGTAGTACCACTATTGCCAGCGGTTCCAGCCATAGCGGTAGTACCGCTGGTGACAGCGGTAGTATCGCTGCTAGCGGATTCAACCAAGGCACCCAAACGATACTACCAAATCCAATACAAAACTAAAACAACGAGTAGTGCTAGTATGATTTCCTCTATGTAGGTAACACAACAAACTACTCCTAGACTAGGAGATCTCTAGACCCTAGGAATCGTCATCTCTCAAGATTGCTCGAGGGAGAGAGATAGGAAGGGTAATGGAGCTCATCGTCGTGGAAGACGAGTTGGGAGTGGTCCCCGGGCGTTCTCCGGCGAGAGAGGGGCGTTCAAGGACCGGAGAGAGCCCTCCCAGGTGACCGGAAGGCTTGGCGGCGGCGAGATCTGAAGTGGCTAGACTGACCAACAGCTTTACACCCATAGGGATGATCAGTGATCTCCCAGGTTCCGTTAGCCACAGGTGAGTAAGTGTCAAAAAGGTCTTCACCTTCTTTCTGGGTATAACCCTCGGCCATAAGCCTTGCCTTGTACTTTTCAATTGTACCGTCAGGCCTAAGCTTTTTCTTGAACACCCACTTACATCCTACAGCTTTACACCCATAGGGATGATCAGTGATCTCCCAGGTTCCGTTAGCCAAGATGGAATCCATCTCGCAACGGACGACCTCCTTCCAGTAGTCAGCATCAAGAGAGGCATAGCCTTCTGAAATGGTCCTTGGTGTGTCATCCACGAGGTACACAATGAACTCATTACCAAAGGACTTTGCAGTCCTCTTTCTCTTGCTCCTTACAGGAACTTCATTGTCATCCTCCTAGGGATTCTCAACGTGTTCTATCGGAATGGTGGGTTCAGGAATCTCAGCTAATTCCTGACTAGATGAAATAGGTTTCTCCTGATTTGATGAGCTATGCATATCCTTCATAGGAAATATGTTCTCAAAGAAAGTCGCATCATTCGACTCCATAATCGTACCAACATGCATGTCGGATACCTCAGATTTTTACTATCAAGAATCTATAACCAATGCTATTAAAAGCATAGCCAGAAGAACACAATCTACGGTTTTTGGTCCAAGCTTGCGCTTCTTGGGAATTGGTATATTGACTTTCGCCAAACAACACCAAGTACGTAGGTAGGAGAGTTTCAACCTTTTCCTTTCCCATTCCTCAAATGGATTAATGGTTTTATTCTTTGTGGGAACTCGGTTTAGGACATGACACGCAGTCATTAGCGCCTCCCCCCACCATGCCTTGGAGAGACCCGAAGTATCTAACATGGCGTTAACCAAATCAGACAGTGTTCGGTTCTTTCTTTCAGCCACCCCATTTGACTGAGGTGAGTATGGAGGCGTCCTCTCGTGAATAATACCGTGTTCAGCACAAAAAGAATTAAACTCGTTGGAAAAATACTCTCCACCACGATCAGACCTAAGCCGTTTAATTTTACGATCAAGTTGATTCTCAGCTTTGGTCTTATAGTTCTTGAAATAAGTTAAAGTTTCATCTTTAGATTTCAGAAGATACACATAACAATATCTAGTGGAGTCATCAATAAGTGTCATCAAATATTTCTTTCCACCTTTTGTCAATACGCCTTTCATCTCACAAAGATCAGAATGTATAAGTTCTAGTGGTGCCAAGTCTCTCGCCTCCGCAGTCTTATGAGATTTGCGAGGTTGCTTAGCTTGAACACACACTTGACATTTGGAACCTTTAATAGTACTGAATTTCGGAATTAAAATCATATTTGCTAACCGTGTCATGCAACCAAAATTAATATGACTAAGTCGTGAATGCCAAAAATCACAATCATTATCGTGGCAAACATTATCAATAATTTTGGTGCAAATATCTGACAAGGATAAGCGGAACAAGCCTCCGCACTCATAGCCTTTACCAATAAATTGTCCATACTTGGAAATTACAACTTTATTGGACTCGAAAACCAACTTAAAACCATCTCGACGTAGACGTGAGCCGCTGATGAGATTTTTCTTGATGGAGGGCACATGATGAACGTTCTTCAGTCGCACGACCTTCCCCGAAGTAAACGTCAGATCGACCGTACCAACACCACGAAAAGTAGCATGTGACCCGTTCCCCATCAGCACGGGGGAAGTCCCTGTGATCTGATAAGAAGAGAACATGGAAGCATCAGCACAAACATGTACATTAGCACCTGTGTCAATTAACCATTCAGGTGAATGACAAACTGAAAGAATAGTGGGAACTATACCGTACCCAAAATCATTCATCTCAGTGTCAGCCATGACAACATTAGCGGTCTTACCGCTGTTCTCCTGCTGCTGCAACTCATAACGTCTAGGGCATTTTGGAGCCCAATGAGTGAGATCACCGCAAACGTGACATGACCCCTTTCTCTTATTGAAGTTGGTAGAGTGCGACGGCTTAAACTTGCCATCGGGTTTGCCTTTACCCTCAGATGTCTTCTTGTTATATTTAGGCTTGTTGGGAAGGTAATGTCTCTTCTGTACCACATGGGTAGAAGAACCTACTTCAGCAACCCGAGCACGTATATCCTTTGCTCTCTCCTTCTGTTCCACATCAAGATATCCGATGAGGTCTGAAACGGAAAACTCTTGTCTCTTGTGTTTCAGAGAAGTAGCAAAGGTGCTCCATGAAGATGGAAGCTTGGCAATAATGCTCCCGGCCACAAATTTGTCCGGTAACATACACTTAAAGTGCTCGAGCTCTTTAGCAAGTGACTGTATCTCATGAGCCTGTTGAACAACAGAGCACTCATTAGTCATCCTGTAGTCATAGAATTGCTTCATGACATACAGCTCGCTGCCAGCATCTGAGGCCCCAAATTTGGCCTCGAGTGCAGCCCACATATCCTTGCCGTTATCAAACGACATATACGGATCCACAATGGAATTATCAATAATACCGAGGAGGGCACTTTTAAACATAGTGTCCATATTCTCAAATGTCTCCAGCTGTGCTGGATTGACATCGCCCTCAGGCTTGCCCTTGGTGGCCGCATAGCAGCGCAAGGTTTGAAACCATACCACTGCTCTCGTGTGCCACCTCTTATAGTCCACACCCTTGAAAGGGATTGGCCTTGTCGCCGCAATGACAGACGGTGCAGGTGCAAAAAATTGCCTATAATCAGGTTTTTGGATTGTTGAATATATTAGCAATTTAGCACATGAATTAATCCCAAATAATATGAAGTAAATCATGACAGTAGAAATTATACTAAGCATGCAAATATCGAAATCTAGTGTTGTATTAAAACCGATCCAATCTACAGCAAGCAGTAGATAAAAGAATTGCAGTTGTATCTCGTACAGATGAGAGAGAGATACGTACGATGCAGCGGCAGCGGCACCGCCGTTGTTGTTGTCCATGTCGGCCATGTCGTCGATGAAGAGGTTGCCGAGGTCGGGGAAGAAATCGTCGTTGGGGAAGTAGTCGCCGTCAGCAGTCGCGCGAGTGCGCTCCCCAAAAACCTGATCGCCCCTCTCCCGTACAGGATCACAAGAGGCGGGGTTCCGGAGGCCTGTTGTCCCTCCTCGCGGTGCACGCCAGAAGAAGGGATGGAGAAATCTTGATTGGCGACGCAGTTCTTCGCAACGGTGCGAAACCATAAGACGAAGTGGCGGTTAGGGTTTACCGTATGCGCGTATTTATATGCGGGCTGGGAGAGACGTGGGCGTAACTCCACGTCTGAATCGGTTCGGTTTCACGATCCAGAAAGGAAACATAAACGGTTTTGACTCGGCTCATTCCCGCAACCCGCGACGCGTCGTGACGTGTCGTGACGAGGCGGGCGGCGGAGGAGGAGCGCGCGTGTGGCACACATCTCCTCTTGCCTTGCCTACTCATACATGAGCTAGAATGACTCACCTTATAAGGTGGTTCCACTCTCTCCAAACTAGCAATGTGGAACTAAACTTTAGTCCCACTCCCCATTTGTATTATTCATGAATGGGCCATGACAATTTTCAGGATTTTAGTGGTCTTACACTGGTAGAAAATAGGCCTATAGTCCCGGTTCGCCAGGGCCATTAATCCCGGCCGCGCAACCGGGACTAGCTATGCGCGACTAAAGACCCTCCCCCCCCCCCCTATAGTCGCGCCACTTACGGACCGGGACTAAAGGCCCGTCCACGTGGGCGCCAGGAGTCCGTCGGGGCGGAGGACCTTTAGTCCCGGTTCTTGTGGCTAACCGGGACTGAAAACCTCCTGCGCAGGTTTAGGGTTTTAGGCCCCCTAAACCTGGTTTCTTTTTAATTTGTTTTGTTTTATTTCTTTTATATTTTATTTTGTGTTTTATTTTAATTTTGATGAAGTTTCAGTACACATATATATATATTTTACGCTACTATATACATGCATATATGAAATTTCAAACAAGAAGAATTCAATAGGAATATATAATATATATTCAATATCGGGTGACCATATACAACTTCGAACAAGTTTCCATATACACAATTAAGATGGATGACCATACACAACTTCGAACAAGTTTCAATTTCGGAGATGCATATAATAGTCATCGTCGGTGGACGCATGGTGTTCTCCTTTGGAATCGATGACATGCCTAAGGAAAAATTCTGCTATTTCCTCTTGAATTGGTCGGAAGCGAGCCTCTTGAGTAAGCGCCCTCCACAAGTTATTGAGACTCTTCCGCGTGCTCTCCGGCTTCTTCTTCTCAGAGATTTCTTTCCGTATGTTCTCACAAACATAGTATCCACATAGATTGGTCCCCGCTGGCTGCTTATCCACACCACGAACCACATTTTTAAATTCTAGCTGATGTTTGAATCCACCGACAGTTTCTAGTGAGAACCGTCTCCAAACTCTACCGTGCAAATAAAATTAAATGAACAAGGGAGTTATTAGCTACTGCATATTAGGAAATAAACAAAAGAGACCGATCGATATAGAGTGCAAATGATTGAAAATAATTACCTTTGCATCATTTTTCTCATGTCGATCCAAAGCTTTGGATCTGAATCCATAGAGTCCATGATAAAAACTGTGGAGCTGTGAAGTTCAATTTTTAGCAGCATCCAGTGGAACCTGCGGACACGTTACATGCACAGTCATGCATAACTTATCGATTAGATATACCATGCATGGAGTAAACAAAAGAGAATGGGCACAAGAGAGAAACACTCACCCAAAATGGTAAGCAAATAGAATATGACTTTTGAGTTCATGCTTTCTAAGAAAATTGTACAAGTCTTTCTCCACGTCTTTGGGGTGACATTCGAACATAGTTCCATTAATGATTTGTGGGTCAATGAACCCAACATCATGGATGAGTCTTATTTTGCATTCCCAAATCTTCAATCTGCATAATAGCGTATGCAACAATATAGTTAGGACAATATATATATATATATATATATATATATATAGTGTAGGCAATGAAGAACGAGATGAGGTAGAAATAAATCACTTACAGAACGTAGCAACTCAGGATAGATTTGTCGAGCTCGCGCAGATTGAACAGCTGGAACAATTCACTCATCTCAACTGCTACAGAGTACTTTTTGGTGTGATGCTTCTCTATAACATCCACATACACAAATTCTTTGTCGGACCATGATATGAATTGTTTGTACCAACGTAGCAGACTTTGCATTAGTGGTGGTAGATTCTTTTCCTGCGTAGGCTCGTAGAGAGGTCCTTTCTTCACATATTGTAATCCTACCTCACAAATTGGCGCAGCGTCCAGGCCTAACATGGCACGAAGAGACATACCCATCTCGGACGCATTTTTCATGGCAGTAGCTACAGTCAATCCCATTGTTGCCGCAGCTGCTCTGACCTCGGGGTCCTGTTCCGGAGCGGCTTTCACTATGAGCGGGGGGATCGATTGTTTACTCTGCATCTCGAGCTGGTCAACTTGTTTCCCGCTTTTTTTCATTTTTTCTTTCTCCTCCGCCAATGCTTTTTGTTGCCTATCATAGTCTTTAGGCAAATTCTTCTCGGCTTGGGACGGTGTCGACAAAACCCCGTAGCCCACTTGTCTACCTCCGGAGGGTATACTTCCTTGGGCTTAGGCTCCTTTAGCGCCTTCTTGGCCTTCCATTTCTCATAGTCAGCCTTCGCGGCCAATTTGGTTTCAGCATCACTAAGTTCCCAAGGCCTTGGGGGGATAGGCTTCAGTGATGGCTCCGGTACCCGTGTGGTCTTAGGTACATAAGGCTCCGAGTTAATAGTCCAAGAGAAGGTTTCCTTGCTGTCCGCCTGCTTCTGTTTCTTTGCCGGAGGAGGAATGGGGGGCGACGGCTACTTATCCTCCGGAGGAGGAATGGGGGGCGACGGCTGCTTATCCTCCGGAGGAGGAATGGGGGGCGATGGCTGCTTATCCGCCGGAGGAGGAATGGGGGGCAACGGCTGCTTGCCCGCCGGAGGAGGATTGATGGGCGACGCCTGCTTACCCGCCGGAGATTGTGGATCGCGGGACGGCGTCGAATGGCGTGAAGGAGGCGTAGGTGAACCAGCACCAGCACCACCACCACTACCACCACCTGCACCATCGGAGGGGGGTGGACTTGTTAGCCTTGGCGTCTCACCTGGAAACAGTATGTACTTCTTTTTCCATAGAATGAACTGGCGGTTGACATCTCCAAGTTTTCTCTCCCCTTCGGGTGTAGCTATGTCAATCTCCATGTCCTCAAACACTTGGACTATGTCTTCCACCGTGACACGAGCATGGCCATATGGAATGGGGTTGTTGTGGTGGAGTGTTCCAGGTGTACAGGGTAAAGCACTGCCGGTAGCTACCTTCGTGGAAATGTTCCCCACGGGATAATGCAGATCACATTCTTTCATCTCCTTTACATCATCCACGGGGTAGTGAGGCTCCGGTGCACGACTCTCGATCATCGGTGCATTAGCACCTGCAGGCAGGGCCTCCGTGGAAGCCACGCTGCTTCTCCGCTGATGCTGGTTTCCGAGATCCACTGCATGATCTTCATGCGGCCCTGCAGCCGCCTGTGTTTCTTTCACAAGTATTCCCGCCACGGTCTGCTTCAACTCACTAACTTCCGATGCAAGCTTCGACAGAAGATCTGCAGCCCGGTCCGTATTTCTCTTACGGCTTCTGTAACAGTACGGGTCATTCTCCTGGGAAAACCCTACTTTCCACGGCAATCTGCCTTTGCCTCGTATATATCCTCCGTGTTCAGGATTCCCGAGGGCATGGGTCAGTGCGTCTTTCTCTCTGTTGAACGTGATCAAGCCCTGTTGAGCTCTGGTCATTGCGTCAACAAGGTCTTTTGTGGGAGCAAACGTTTTCTGCCGATGAACACATGCCCCTGTCTCGGGGTCTAGCGATCCCCCATGCCCGTACCACCACATTTTGGCTCTTTCGTCCCATCCCTCTGTACCTAGACGGATTCCTCGCGCCGTCAGGTCTTCCTCCATCGCTTGCCACTTAGGCGCCGAAACGTGTATCCTCTTGGCCCCATAATATGATGGTACTGTTTCTTATCCGCATTAGCCTTATTTTTTTTCGACATTTCCTTGAAATGCTCCGATTTCTTCTGCGTCATAAATTCTGGCCAATCAGCTCTCAGTTTCTCATATTGTCCAGTGAAAATCGGAGTCTTGCCCTTGTTGACATATTCACGGAACAATTTTTTCTTGAAGTTCCGGAATGCTTCGGCCATCTTCTCAAGAGCAAACTCTTTGACTAGCCTCCTCCTCTGACGTCCACCCGGAACGTCGTTACCGAATTCATCGAATTTGTTGTATTCCGGAGGTAGAATGAAATGTACCATAAGCTTTCTCCACAGATCCCTTTTCGTTCTCTTGTCGACATAACTGAAACCAAGACGTGCTTTCTTTGGCTCCTTCCATTCCTGGACTGAGATCGGGATGTTGTCTCTAACAATGACTCCGCATTGGTTGATAAACTTTGTGGTGTGCTGTAGGGGCTTGCCGGTTTCACCGACTGATTCGATGGTATATGTTTCTCCTTCTTTCATCGACCTGGATTTGCCACGCTTTGTCGTACTCGATCCGGCCGAGGGCTAAAATAAGAAAGAGAGTCGCGCGCGTTAGTGCATATGTATTCACATTTCAGTAAGTTTGTATCACGAGAGGCTCAATGTATATATATATATATATATATATATATATATATATATATATATATATATATATATATATATATATATACCTCGCCGGAGGTGGTTGGTCTTTGCAATTGGAGATCGTCGTTTGTCGACGGTTGACCTCCTTCATCAATGTCCATTCCTTCACCTCCTTGATCATCGACAATGTCCGTTCCTTCACCTCCTTGATCATCGACAATGTCCGTTCCTTCACCTTCTTGATTATCAAGGTTTAGATAAGAAGAGACTACATCATCTTGTTCGGCTATCATGCCGTATATAAAACCTTCAGCCTCCTGATCCGTAAGCGGCAAGGCTCTATTGTCCGCCATATGTCACTCCTGCAGACATGCATGTAGTAAAAATTAATTAAGTATATAGGAGACTTAGCAAATATTGTCGTAGAAGGAGGGAAAACATATCGCTAGGGTTTTGGGTGGAAGAACGATGACCACCGGAGGGGGAAAACCATACTTTAGAGGTGTGTCCAAAATTAGTTGCTCAAATGACTTGGAGAACCCCATAGCTAGGTTGAATTTGCTTTCCTGGTCATTTTGGTATATTACACTTAATATTCTGAAAATATTGAATTAAAACTTATTTTCATTATTTTAATGAATTTAATTCAAATTCAAATATGGTCTCATTTTGAACTTTGTCAAACATGATTGAAAATGATATAAACAGATAGCTTACATTTTTGCGAACATTTTGCAAATTTTTCCATAATTTTTGGAATTATAAATTAAAAGTTGTTTAATTTAGAAGATTTAATTAATTTCTGTAATTCCATATACAGTGGGCATGACGTGTCACGATGATGTCATTTAAAAAAAAACTCGCCAACACGTGGCCAGGTGACGTCATGATGACGTCACCCTGGCGTGACACGGTGGCCGGCGGTGTGGCAGTTTCTGCTCTCGGGTCTACGGCGATTCCGGCCACGGGGAAGGGTCTCCGGCGATTCCGGCCACGGTTCGAGGGCGGCGCAAGGCCCGCGGCGAGGGCGGCGTTGGTTCGTGGTCGCCGTTCGAGAGCGGGAGGGCGGCGTTGGTTCGAGGGCGGCGCGAGGCCCGCGGGGAACCTACCGGAGACGGCGACGGGGCGGGGCCGGAGCAGGGCGGAGGCGGTGGAGAGAAGGGCGCGGTACTCTCGCAGGCGACGACGGCGGAATCGGGCGACGACGACGGAATCGACGAGCAGGGCGCCGGCGCGAGGAAGACGAGGGTTTGGGACTTAGAAATTTTTGGGGCCGGGAATATATAGGGCCAGCCTTTAGTCCCGGTTGGGGACACCAACCGCGACTAAAGGTCCCCCGGGTACCCTCCGCGGGCCTTTAGTCCCGGTTGGTGTCCCCAACCGGGACTAGAGGTGTATTTTTTTCGCGGCGTTTTCGTTCCCGCGCGGAACGAGCCTTTAGTCCCGGTTCGTGACACGAACCGCGACTAAAGGTGGTTATTCAAATACTTTTCCTTTTTCCAATCTTAAAAATACAAATAATATATCAGAAAATTCAAAAAAAATAAAACTAATTCTTTTTCCAATCCTAAAAATACAAATAATATATCAGAAAATTCAGAAAAATAAAACTAATTCTTTTTCCAATCGTAAAAATACAAATAACATATCAGAAAATTCAGAAAAATAAAACTAATTCTTTTTCCAATCTTAAAAATACAAATAATATATCAGAAAATTCAGAAAAATAAAACTAATTCTTTTTAAAATCTTAAAAATACAAATAATATATCCGAAAATTCAGAAAAATAAAACTAATTCTTTTTAAAATCTTAAAAATACAAATAATATATCAGAAAATTCAGAAAAATAAAACTAATTCTTTTTAAAATCTTAATAATACAAATAATATATCAGAAAATTCAGAAAAATAAAACTAATTCTTTTTAAAATCCTAAAAATACAAATAATATATCAGAAAAATTCAGAAAAATAAAACTAATTCTTTTTAAAATCTTTAAAATACAAATAATATATCAGAAAATTCAGAAAAATAAAACCCCTTTAGTCCCGGCATGTTTTACCAACCGAGACGAAATGGTTATGGTTTTGTTCCATCCAATCAGAAAGATTCACACACATCTTGAATATATATATATATAGATAAAAAAGGCAGTACATAATGGCAAGAGTGGATCTAAACCTAAACGGAGAGCATAGATGCATGATCGATCTACATAATGGCAAGACACTGTGGATCTGATATCTGCTAGTCATACTCCTGCCTAGGCCTATAGTACTCCGACTCGTAGTCGTCGTAGTCGCTGCCGTCGTCGTCACTATCGTCTGACGGTGCTCTGCACTCCCTCGAAGGATCACGACTCCAGGACTGGGCTTGAGGGTAGCGCAGGCGGGGGATATCGCCGGCCCTGATGTAGTCCATGACGCTCTGTAGAGTCCGGCCGGACCACCATAGCCGACGACCGGCCTCGTGAAAGTTCCCAGGAGGCAGGCCGTCCTCCTCATACCTGGCGAGCGCCCTCTCACGCAGATTGATGAAGAAGGCATCCCAAGTATGCTGGTTATCGGGATGCCAACTGGGATTCCTCCGCTACTCCGGCGTGAGCTCGTGGTAGTAGTGGTTCGTGATGGCCGCCCGACGCGCCACACCTTGAGGAAGAGGAGGGACCGGCACACCTCCGGTGCTCATCATCCAACCGGCGGGAACGTTGTAGCCGCACGGGCAGGGGTAGTTCGAGGCGGAAAGTGCCTCCGCCTGGATGAATGTTAGAGTGGGTACGGTAGAAGCCATGAGAGAGTGGTGAGTTTGTATGTGTTTATGCCAATGGTGTGGCAATGCATACATATATATAGCGAGAAGAAAACATCCCTTTAGTCCCGGTTGGGGACACCAACCGGGACTAAATGGTTTAGGGTTTCATTGGGAAACGAATCATCCGTTTAGTCCCGGTTGGGGACACCAACCGCGACTAAATGGGTTAGGGTTTCGTTTGGACCAATCAGATAGAATCACACGGATCGTGTGTTTCTTTAAAGCGCTTGTGAGTCGTTGGATCCTGGGTGTGTTTCTTTCGAGTTGTTGTGAGCCGTTCGATCAGGGCTACGGTGTGTTTCTTTCGAGCTGTTGTGAGCCGTTGGATGAGGTGGTTTCTTAACCGTTGGATCAAAACCCTAGCACAACACTTTGTGAGCCAGAGGACCCTATATATAGCCCACCTTCATACACCGGTCAGTTCATCGAGCAAATACAAAACATCCGGATTCGCCATCATACGTCCTGTCGTGCATTTGGTATGCATATTGCACCCAGTAGCCACGGTGGGGCTGTATGATGGCGATACCGATTGTTTTGTTCTACATCCCCCTTTAAGGTTTGATACATCATATATTCAGTTCATCGAGCAAATACAAAACATCCGGATTCGCCATCATACGTCATGCCGTGCATTTGGTATGCATATTGCACCCAGTAGCCACGGTAGGGCTGTATGATGGTGATACCGATTTTTTTGTTCAACACCCCCCCCCTTTAACAAAAGAATTTGTATTCCGGCGACACTGCGGCGCGCTAGCGCGTCTGTTTTCTGTTTTTAATAAAAGTTATGAAATTAGATATTTTATCTCACAAGGTTTTGAGACATTTAAGTAACCTTCTATTTTCCATGTTTTCCACTCGTTTTCTCAAATATTTTGCAAAAGAGTTAGTCTTAAACACATCAGAGATAATATAATTCACATGATCCATTCAACAAAGTTTGGTACAATAAATTATTACACATCAATTCTTCCCTTGTGTCCCCGGTTTTCTTACGATTTGGCCGTATCCATGGAGCATCCTCATCATTTAACTTAATGCTTGGGTCAGTGTTCACTTTGAAGGGCGGAATTTCACCAAACATATTATAATCTTCTGACATGTTTGTCTTGTCCTCCACTCCCACGATGTTTCTTTTCCCTGAAAGAACAATGTGGCGCTTTGGATCATCGCATGATGTACTGATCGTTTTCTTATCTTTCCGTTTCCTCGGTTTGCTACTCATGTCCTTCAAATAGAAAACCTGAGCGACATCTTTGGTTAGGACGAATGGTTCATCAAGGTAACCAAGATTGTTGAAATCCACCATTGTCATTCCGTATTGCTCGTCCACCTTTACCCCACCTCCTGTTAGCTTGAACCATTTGCACCGGAACAAAGGGACCTTAAAGGAGGGTCCATAGTCAAGTTCCCATATCTCCTCTATGTAACCATAATATGTGACCTTTTGCGCAATCTTGGTTGCTGCATCAAAGCGGACACCACTGTTTTGGTTGGTGCTCTTTTTATCTTGGGAGATCATGTAAAATGTATTCCCATTAATCTCGTACCCTTGGAAAGTCGTTATAGTCGAAGATGGTGTCTTGGCCAACATGTACAGCTGATCTCCAACATCATTGTCATTCATTAAATGTTTTCGCAACCAACTGCCAAAAGTCTCCATGTGGGCCTTTCTAATCCATGATTCAGGCTTGCCCGGGTTGTCCGAGCGTAAAATATTCTTGTGTTGCTCGAAGTACGGAGCCACCAAGCTCGAATTTTGCAGAACTTTGTGGTGTGCTTCAGTCATAGAGTGACCGTCCATACATATCGTTGATTCCCTTCCGATCGTGCCTTTTCCACTTAGTCTCCCCTCGTGCCACGATTGAGGAATACCAATCGGCTTAAGGTCAGGAACATTGTCAATACAGAACTCAATTACCTCCTCATTTCCATAGCCCTTTACGATGCTTCCTTCTGGCCTAGCACGGTTACGAACATATTTCTTTAATACTCCCATAAACCTCTCAAAGGGGAACATATTGTGTACAAATACAGGATCGAGAATGGAAATCTCTTCGACTAGGTGGACGAGGAGGTGCGTCATAATATTGAAGAAGGATGGTGGAAACACCAACTCGAAACTGACAAGACATTGGACCACATCGTTCTGTAACCGTGGTAGATCTTCTGGACTGATTACCTTCTGAGAGATTGCATTGAGGAATGCACATAGCTTCACAATGGCTACTCGAACATTCTCAGGTAGGAGCCCCCTCAAAGCAATCGGAAGCAATTGCGTCATAATCACGTGGCAGTCGTGAGACTTCAGGTTTTGGAACTTTTGTCCGCCATGTTTATTATTCCCTTTATATTCGACGAGAAGCCAGACGGGACCTTCATACTGCTCAGGCATTCAAAAAAAATGACCTTCTCTTCTTTGGTAAGAGCGTAGCTGGCATGACCTTGAAACCATTCCGGATGCCGGTCATCTGGGTCATTCAAAAGTTGCTGGTCCTGCCGTGCTTCCTTTGTATCATTTGTCTTCCCATACACGCCCAAGAAGCTTAGCAGGTTCACGCAAATATTCTTCGTAACATGCATCACGTCGATTGCAGAGCGGACATCTAGGACTTTCCAATACTGTAGCCCCCAAAATATCGATTTCTTTTTCCACATGGGTACGTGCCCGTCAACTCCCAGCGGAACTGATTGTCCGCCAGGACCCTTTCCAAAGATGACTTTCAAATCCTTGACCATATCAAATATCTCAGCTCCAGTACGTTCCGCAGGCTTCGGCCGGTGATCTACCTTGCCGTTGAAATGTTTGCCTTTCTTTCTTACGTTATGATTTCGGGGAAGAAATCGACGATGACCCAGGTACACGTTCTTCCAAAAATACACTTTCAGTCTCATGTAAGCAGTGTGTGCATGCTTTGTATCCCTTATTTGACTGTCCCGAAAGGTTACTGAGAGCAGGCCAATCGTTGATGGTTACAAAAAGCAACGCTCGTAGGTCAAATTCCTCTTCTTTGTGCTCATCCCACACAGGTACACCAGGACTGCCCCACAACTGTAAAAGTTCATCAACTAATGGCCTTAGGTACACATCGATGTCGTTGCCGGGTTGCTTCGGACCTTGGATGAGCACTGGCATCATAATGAACTTCCGCTTCATGCACAACCAAGGAGGAAGGTTGTAGATGCATAGAGTCACGGGCCAGGTGCTATGGCTGGAGCTCTGCTCGCCAAAAGGATTCATGCCATCAGTACTTAGACCAAATATTATGTTCCTTGCGTCAGCTGCAAAATCTTTTAACTCTCTGTCGATCTTTCTCCATTGCGTTCCATCAGCGGGATGTCTCAACTCCCCGTCGGACTTACGGTCCTCTTTGTGCCATCGCAACAACTTGGCATGCTCTTTGTTCCTGAACATACGTTTCAACCGAGGTATTATAGGAGCATACCATATCACCTTGGCGGGAACCCTCTTCCTGGGTTTCTCGCCCTCAACATCGTCACCAGGGTCATCGCCTCTGATCTTATAACGCAATGCAGTGTATACAGGGCATTCATTCAAATTCTCGTATGCACCGCGGTAGAGGATGCAGTCGTTAATGCATGCATGTATCTTCAGAACCTCTAAACCTAGAGGGCAGACAACCTTCTTTGCTTCGTACGTACTGGCGGGCAACTCGTTATTCTTCGGAAACATATTCTTCAACATTTTCAGCAAATTTTCAAATGATGAGTCAGCTACACCTTCCCGTGCCTTCCATTTCAGCAAATCCAATGTGCAGCCCAGCTTTTTCAGACTATTATCGCATCCTGGTTACAGCGACTTCGTGTGATCCTCCAACATGCGATCCAAATTCTCCCTCTCCTTGTCAGTTTCGCAGCGTCTCCGTGCATCACCAATGGTCCGACCAAGATCATCAGCGGGCTCATCATGTGCCTCTTCTTCACCTTCACCAAACCCTTCCTCACCTTCAGCATCATCCTTCATGAAAGTATCACCGAAAGCCTCATGATAGTTGAAATCGATATCATCCTCTTCTTCATCTTCTTCCATTCTAACCCCTTTTTTTTCATGCTTGGTCCAACAATTATAGCTTGGCATGAAACCGTGCCGAAGCAGGTGCATGTGAACGACTTTTGAGGAGGAGTGACCCTTCTGATTCTTACATTCAGCACATGGACAGATAATAAAACCTCACTGCTTGTTCGCATTTGCCACTACGAGGAAATCTTTCAAACCCGTAGTGAACTCGCCGGAGAGTCGGTTACCGTACATCCATTGCCGATTCATCTGCATTATTATTATATAAAGTATATAATTAACCAGCATGCATTCGTTAAACTAACTAGCTAGAAATAATACAAATCATGAAAGGTTCAAGTTGCTAACCGTGATCGCGGAGGTAAAATAAATGAAAAATCTCAAGTGCGGCTCGGACACTTCATATCATGTGTGTTTCATGCTCTCGGCCATTTCATCGAACACCTTGTGTGCATAGTAGGAACCAAAAGCAAACCCACCACCCCTTGTGAATATTGTGAGTAGAAGTGACACCAAATGTGGCAAAATGCAGCGACCTGAGCCCTATATAGGGATGGGCCTTTAGTCCCGGTTCACCTGGACAACCGCGACTAAAGGCCTTCGGGCCAGCCTGAGGACCTATTACTCCCGGTTGGCCTGGCGTACCGGGACTAAAGCCCCTCCCGTCCGCCAGCTATGGACCGAGCGCGCTAGGCCCAGACTATTGGTCGCGGGTCTCGTCCCGAACCGCGACTAAAGACCCCTATGATCGCGGGTCGATTATTTTGGGGACTAATGGGGGCGTATGGAAGGCCTATTTTCTACCAGTGTTAGTTGGGGTGGACATGTGAGCCCATATAAAATTCAACAGTAGTGAGCAGAAGAGAAGCTGTGACATGAAATGGATTATTGAATCTCGTAGGCGCAGGAGGGCTAGAGCGGCAGAGATCGACTCCTAAGTGGCCTAATGTTGAAGACGGCGGATGCTCTATGTTTTCTCGTACCTGTACTTAAAACTATATGGATCGGTACATGCCTCATACAGGCAGCGTATGTGAGATTCATGACATAAGCTTACGTGTTGAAAATATAAGGAGGGGCCCCATGAGAAACAAGGTACACCCAGTACTAGAGAATTTTTCACCAGCGATTACATGAGCGATTGCCAGAGATTGCTTTGTCCTAGCAATGGTTTGATGGCGGCAAGGCTTCGTAGTCGGCTCTGTTCCGGCATGTCCGAGTCTCTTCGTGGTGACATCTCTAGGATGTGAAGTTGAAGCCGCTGCGAGTGTGTACGATGACCTTCAGGGAGACGGTCCGTTGGCGAAGATCCTTTTCGGCGTAGGTCTTGCGCTTCTCCTCTCCGGAGCACTTCAGCAGAATTGGCGCTGCCTGCCTCCCACGATGGGCCATCTGTTTGGCTTAGGCCGGAGCTGACCTCACGAGGTTGCTTTGGCGAGGTCTTTTGGTGGCTGTCTCTCAGGTGTTTGTCAGAGTCGCCCTCTGGTGTGTGATGACAGAGTCGCCCTCGGATGTGTGATGTCGTAGTCGCCTTTGGTGTGATGACGACGGTGCCGGTGGACAACCTCGACATCGACTTCGCCTTCAGCGGTGTGTGTATGTTTTTCTCCTGGTAGCCAGGGTGGTAGTTTGGGACCTCGCGACGGTCGTGTTCCATGACGGTCGGCGAGTAGTTTTGTACGGTTTTCGCCGGATACCCGTTAATTAACCGGTCATATTCTTTTTTTAATTGATGAAAATGGCAAGTATTTTGCCTTGTTTTTTAAAAAAAAGTAGCCATTGCGTTGGTAGAGTCAGAACGGTGGACCGGTTGTAAAAAAAAGGGTTAACTACATCATTTTTAAACCAATGCAAGGTTACTAAAAACCGTGTTATAATAAACAACCTCAAAAGAACTTACTGGATGGAACCGGACGGAACTCAGTCCTATCACCCTAAAAGAGATTTTTAATTCCAACAATAATAACGTCATTACATGCATACATTGGCACCAATATGTTTGTCAACCCATATCTACGATAGAAGAAGAGAAAAAAAAATGGCTCACCAACCTGCATATTCCTCTTTTGCTGCTTGGATGTTGGAAAAATAGGGTCAGAATTGGAAATCTGGAATTTTCGGCCCGATTCCACTTTTTGGGGTGGCTCAAGAATTGGGCTACGGAAACGCAATCCAATTCCAAGGTGGACCCGTGCGCCTCCGCCCCACTCGAGCAGTTCCCGAGCCTCGCACCTCGGAAATGCACGGAAAAATTGTCGTCGCTCCCCTCGTACCCCTGTGCTCGCACGAACAGAATAACGAGCCCCTTCCCACCGCCCCACCTCTCCTCCCCCAAGACGCTCCTGCTCTGGGCCTCGCGCTCGCCGAGGACCTGGTACTCGGAACCGATGGGGCTTGGCCTTGTGGTGGGAGTTGCTCTCGCCGGGGCGGCGGGGCCAACACCATGACCTGTCTCCTCAGCTCGCGCCTCGGCGTCAAATCTACGGCCAAGGTTGCAGCGGAGACGAGTCGGAGCTCGACATGGCGGTCTCCTGCCGGGCCTCCGCCACCACCGGCATGTCTTTATCGTGCATCATGTTCTTCTATGGTGGGGATTTGAAGTCTGTGTCGTCCAGCAGGTCGATTTCACCTTGGCAAGCTCGCAGGGGCAGGGTCGTTGCCGATGTACTCCCTCCGTTCAACAATAGATGACTTGCATTTGGCTAGATGTGGATGTATCTTGACACTAAAACATGTCTAGATACATCCATATGTAGATAATTGGAAGTCATCTATTGTTGAACGGAGGGAGTAGATCTTTGACGGTTGCCGTAGGTTCCGTCTGCTCGGTCTCGGCCAGCCGGGTTGAGTAGTCGGGTGACTAGACCTGCATCATCTCCCGTGGCCCTAAGACGACACCGGTACTATTTCAGATTCAATATCATTTCTGCGCGGACTGGGGTATGCAAGAACGGAGTTAATCCAACAAACAATTGCCGCACTGTTCAGCTGGATGCGATCCTAATTTATTTTGGGAGATACGAGTTTTCCTAAAACTTGAAACATTAGGCAATACAGTCAAATTAAAATAGCACATGACTGAACCACTGCATGCATGTTGATATGCCATCCGATTCAGTTATTATTTCTTCGGAGATGGTTACAATCTAGAATGATAATCAACTGGAAATAATAACTTGGGCCTACATTAATTGCACTGCATTATTTTTCAAAATATACACACGGTACTATTTTCATACATATAGGCAAGTTTATATTGTACAAAGTCAACAAAATATCCAATTCCATAGTTTGTACATCCAAACGGGGATTGAACTTAGGTGCTACCCTTCGATTCCAACTAGAAATATCAAGAACATCCAAACAATAGAATGCAGTGGTCGGCGAGTGGTTTTGTACGATTTTCGGCCGGATACCCGTTAATTGAGATAGCACATGACTGAACCACTGCATGCATGTTCGCCATCCGATTCAGTTTTTGTTTCTTCGGATATGGTTACAATCTAGAATGATAATCAACCGGAAAAAATTGCTTGGGCCTACATTAATTGCACTGCATTATTTTTCAAAATATACACGCGGTATTATTTTCATACATATAGGCAAGTTTATATTGTACAAACTCAACAAAATATCCAATTCCATAGTTTGTACATCCAAACGGGAATTGGAATCAGGTGTTACCCTTCGATTACAACTAGAAATACCAAGCACATCCAAACAATAGAATTAGAATTGGAGGTCATTTTCTTTCCATATTGGATTTGGTATTTGGGTCCATTTCAATTCGGGGGCAGTTTTTACTATTCATATGATCCGAATTAGTGGTCGCAGCCTATACATCCAATTGCACTATGTCTAGTTTAAATCCGCGTCAATTAAATTGGGTCGGAGGGAGTACGTCCAAACAGGTGGTTTAGCGGAAACCGAAGACGGTCTAGCTAACCGGTCGAAAGCCTTTTTGACAATCGACAAAGGTTTACTACGACTTAGACAATTAGACCATGCTGGTCTCCTCTCGATCGTCCTGTATTTGTCCATACGTATGGTCTGTGAACGTTCTATTCTACGTGCCGGTGCCGCGAGGACGATTTATTAATGGACGGTCAAATAACACACACCACGTACAATATGGTACCGGTCTCCGGTCTGAATATTTCCAATGAAGAAGTCAACCGACCTCGCCCTAGCTGCAGGGAAACCACACCCGTCATTTTCAGACTACCGGCATTATCCACTTGCTTCCCATATCGGGTTTGTGGTACGTACTCGTACAAGCGCATTAATAAAGCTCACCCGTATTGGTAGAAAGGAAAAAAAAAGTTCAAGAAATTTGAATGATTAAAATAAAAGGAGTTTGTCTCTCTTTCATGCGTGCACGTTGATAGTTCTCTACGCCAGGAAATACTGCTAGAGGCATACACACATTTAGCAACTTTGACAAAAGTGTCGACGCACAAATAGTTGTAGAGGGCAGCAGAGTGGTACACGTCTGTAAAAGAACTCCACATAGCTGGAAAGGCGAGACCAGCACGCCAGCACCCATTTTAGCCGCTCATACAGATCGAGCTGTATATATGTATTTCTGACATGTCGCCTCGAAGATGATTTCTGTCCTATTGCTTCTACGGTTTTCCTAGTGCCTCCAACTCCAAGTAAGATATCTTGTTGCACGTCGTGTGCAATATGATCGTCATCGGACTCAAGCTTTCGCATACCATGCTAACTAGGATCTGGTGTTAATTTGGATGAAGGTTACGGCAAATCTCACAACATGCTAGTGTGCCGCCTCGTACCACACAGGAAGAAACGAGAAATAGTAATGTGAGGAACCTCACCGGTGGTATATGGTGTTGTATATAAATAGTGCGAGTAGACACGTGGTATAAGTAAAGTCCAAAGTAGCTAGACACAGTATCAAAAAAGTGAAAGATGGTTTGGTGGGTGAAATAAGTTAACTCAAAGAAAGTTGGTTAGAATTGATTGTGTAATATGCTCAAAAAACATGCCGTTCACCGCTCATTTTATTTTTTGGAAGGGGAAAAGACCTCAGCTACTCTTTCATGTGTGCCAAGGACACAAGCCAAAGCCCAACGAACTTTTTACCGTGTGCCACACATGAGAAGGAGCACACGAGAACGATTTGAACAGGAACTACCTCTTTCCGGTGTGCAAAATATCGTGGCACACGGTAAAGGACCAAAAGGGGCCCACTTTCACCTGGCGATGGAGATGGGAGGTGACGACCTGTGGGGCCCTACAGGTCGGTCTTTCCAGTGCGTCGATTCACGGGAACGAATTAGGTGTTGGCATACGACAAAGAACAATCCTGCAGGATCCACCTCTCAGCTCGGTGTCGTGTGCCGGCACACAGAAAAGATCTACTTGTTTCCGGGTCTTTACCGGGGGCCAACACACGGCAAAGGGCGGCTAAATTTGGCCTTTTTTTTGTCACCCATTTCAATATCATGGCACACGGTAAAGACTCTTTACTGTGTACCAACACATGGTAAAGGGCGACCAAAAAATACCAGAATTTACAGTTTGGTGCCACATGTCCTTTCCTTTATGTGCAAACACACGGTAAAGAGCAATGTATTTCTTTCCGATATGTTTGCACACGGGAAAGAGGTGCGGTATTTTTTTTAAAAATCTCAAATCCCTACAATTCAAATGTCTAGAACATATACAAAAGAATATTCAACAATAGATTCAACACTAGATCACCAAATATCATCGATAAATCATCAAAAGCACACAAAATCCATCCATAACATTCATAGGTATTGGTAGGATCCAAACGCTCTGGAGTCCACTCCGACGAAACCCTAGCCTTGCTGGAGAAAATTTAAAGTTCTCGTCTCCCCATGACCGTAGTCAAAAGGGTGAAACAAGATGAAATTTTGCTTGGTTGTGTCAGTGTAGGCCATACAAACATCCAAAATATTGGATGCGCATGTACTACCAAAACGCTCCTACCAAAATATCAGTTATCCGCCTCGTAGCAGTGACATTTGGGCTCCGACGGAGAAATCGCGGGAGGAAGAATGAAGGTGTGAAGCTTGACTTGAGAAAAGGTAACCTAAGGCCTCACGTCCACCACGTCGATCTAAAAAACCGTGTGCGTCAGCAGAATGGACAAGCGACCGCGGGCGGAGTGAGGAGGCCAATAGCGGTAGAGCTCTCGCCTCATGGCCCTCATTTATATCTATAGCTGCCCTGCGCCGCCGGCTAAATCGGAATTATAATTTGTAAGTACATAACTTTCTTAGGCTATGTGGCTGTCTGTGATTTATTTGTTCCAACAGGTTGAAGCTCATTGGGTTCGCTAAATAAACAACAAAAGTCTTAGAAAAATGAGAGACAAAAAAAATTTGTCTATTTTCATGCGTGCATCTTGGATAGTTCAAGTAAGTTTATCGTTTTGATACCCTATATTTGTGGCCGGTGCTAAAACCAGGCCCCGTAGGTAGCGGTTCCCCTATGTAGCGCTTGCGGCGAGCCCTACAGAGGATCGCCTACAGGCGCGCGAATGGGCCGGCCCATTAGAAGAGGATGGATCGCTCCATCCTGTACTGCCATGCGCGATTTATTTTTAATACGGATTATTTTAATTCTCAACAAATTTTAAGTTTGAACAAATATAAAAAAAATTCAAACATAAACAAATGTTACATATGAATAATTCTCAAATGTGAACAATTTTTTATCTGAAAGATTTTTCATTTGAACAAATTTTAAATTTGAACAAATTTTAAATTTGAACAGGTTTTTGATCTAAAAAATTTCAAATTTGGAAAAAAATAAAGCTAAACATTTAAGTTTGAAAAAAAGGGAAAACAAAAAAACAAAAAAGAAAAAAAAAGAAAAACTAAAAATTGGCAAAAGGAGACGCTAAATAGGCTTTAAAACAATAGTATACACAAACGAGCTGTGCCCAGTGGCTTCGACCCTGTCGAGCGGAGGCAGAGGTTGCAGCTTCGATCCCTCCCTCTCGCAACGGGCGAGTCCTAATAACGCTCGCGTTAGACGCTATATAGGGACTGTGATAGGTAGCGGCAATGAGAACTAGCACCGTAGCAGGCCGAGAGTGTCTAAGAAAAATCTAGCTACTGTGATCTCAATTAGCCCAAAACTGATATACTAGAAAATTCGCGATAGGAGACTCGGCCTCACCCATATTTGTTCCCCGCAACTATAAAGAGGCCGGGCCCACCACGTCCGTATCCACAATTACACCTGAAAATCATTTGAAAAAGGGGAAAATTCCGGAAGGTACCCCACCCGCGTTGTGCTTGCGCTAAGTGTCGCCTTCTCCTTTCTCGGAGCCCCGTGACTGCTCGTATGCGTGACAAGTGGCAGCACGAGAGAGTTTTGGTGTGATTTTTCTTCCCCTCACCGGACGGGTGTGAACGCATTTATTTTTGGAATTCGTCTATTAAAAATGAAATATCTCGAGAACCTGTTTATTTGAAATTACGAACCATTTTTATATTTGAAATCCTTGCGTCGAGATTTTCAAAACTAGATCCCGTGTTGATTGGTTTCGAGAAACTTTTTTTCGGACTTAGTACTTCATGTTTTATATGCTTTATACTTTCACTAACAGTTCATACTTCCAGTACCAATGTGAGTGTACATTCGGTCGGCGACGTGCGAGTGTACACCATGTACACCGTGTACATCCAGTTGCAGCGTGTTTGTACATCGTGTATTTAGGGCCGGGCCCACAGTGGTGCCACATGTGCGGTCCGCACAGGGCAAGAATTTTTTGGGGCCCAAATAATTATATGCGCAGATGCGAACATACCAGCGAGGAAGCGAAGACGAGCGGTCCTGAAGATCGTTTTGCGTCGCACTCAACAAACGATAACGAGCCGCGGCCGTTAGTCAATCGCTTGAAGCTTAGCCACCTAATCGCTAACAAGAGAGAATTCGATGAGAATAGGGAATAGGCAGCTCGATCGCAAACCACCACAACGTCGAACGAGCAGTTCTAACGCTGCCGCCTACCGTCACGCCGCCACGAGGAAACAATCTCACCAGACAGCCCGCCTCCCGTCCCCCGTCCTGACCCCGAGCAGTTACAACTAGAAAACAGTTGCAGTACATTTCAACTACCGAATCGCTTGAGGCTTGGGCTCCTAATCGCTAACAAGATAGAATTCAATGAGAATAGGGAATAGGATGCTCGATCGCAAACCACCACAACGTCGAACGAGCAGTTCTAACGCTGCCGCCTCCCGTCACGCCGTCACAGGGACACAATCTCACCAGACAGGCTGCCTCCCGTTCCCCGTCCCGACCCCGAGCAGTTACAACTAGAAAACAGTTGCAGTACATTTCAACTACCGAATCACTGGAGGCTTAGGCTCCTAATCGCTAACAAGACAGAATTCGATGAGAATAGGGAATAGGCTGCTCGATCGCAAACCACCACAACATCGAACGAGCAGTTCTAACGCTGCCGCCTCCTGTCACCTCGTCACAGGAACACAATCTCACCGGACAGGCCGCCTTCACACGTGTGTTAGTCAATCGCTTGAGGCTTAGCCTCCTAATCGCTAACAAGACAGAATTCGATGAGAATAGTGAATAGGCTGCTCGATCGCAAACCACCACAACGTCGAACGAGCAGTTCTAACGCTGCCGCCTCCCGTCACGCCGTCACAGGGACACAATCTCACCAGACAGGCAGCCTCCCGTCCGCCGTCCCAGCCCTGAGGAGTTAGCAACATGGGTGTACACCCCAGAAGCAACAGTGGGTGTATATATAATGCTAGCGTCGGTGTACAGAAATGTGCATATACTTTCAGATACACTGCGTTTATACTTTTAGATATAACGTGTGTATACTTTCAGCATCAATTTTTGTATACATTCAGATACAACATGTGTCTACTTTTTAGGTGAAGTGTCATAGGCGCTTTGTTCAAAGCGAAGCCGAACGGTAGCGCGAGACATCGCCGAGTCGTGTTACAAGCAATAGCAAAACAACGATGAAATTAAACAAGATCAAACCAACGGGGACACGAGATTTTAACGTGGAAAACCCTTCCAATGAGGAAGAGAAAAAACCACGGGCGCCAGCCAGCAATACTTCACTATTTCGGGGTAGGTTACAATCGCGCCGGGATTTACAATGTGTGGCTTATCCCGTGCGGCGGCTTACAAGAGGTATATAAAGGCGGTCCTGACCTAACTAGGTCGGTAACTGTGTATCCAACTCCAACTCGGTATCGACTCGTACCGTACCGCGGGGGGCTGTCGCCCCCCGCACCCCCCGCCGTGCACTCCACGCGACAGGTGACGGGCCTCCGCGTACCGTATCCAACTCGGCCCTAAGCCTCCGGCGACGGGCCTCCACGTAGCGAAGGCCGAACTTTCCTTTATCTTCATATGAATTTGGATCACCATAAAACAACACTCCACCTTGAGACAAATTCCCTCTTGTAGCATAAATGAGAACCTTCACCTGAAACACACAAAGAAAACACCTTCGGCGCCAAATAGCCTCTTGGGCTAAGCAGTGATACCAACTAAGCTTGAGCAAAGCTCAAACTTAGCAATAGGAACTGGCTTTGTCATCATATCAGCAGGATTATCATGAGTACTAATCTTGCATACCTTCAGCTTACCTTGTGCAACAACATCACGCACATAATGGTACTTGACATCAATGTGCTTTGTTCTCTCATGGAATATCTGATCCTTAGTAAGGTAAATAGCACTCTGACTGTCACAAAATAGGTTAATGCAAGTATCATCTCCACAAAGCTCAGCAAACAGGCCTTTCAACCAAACTGACTCCTTGCATGCTTCAGCAATAGCCATATACTCAGCCTCAGTAGTAGATTGTGCAACAACACCCTGCAAGGTAGCCTTCCAGCTAACGGCACATCCACTAATAGTAAACACATAACCTGTGAGGGATCTCCTCTTATCCAAGTCGGCAGCATAATCTGAATCCACATAGCCTGCGAGTCCCTCACCAGTCTTGCCAAACTTCAAGCAAGCTTTGGATGTGCCGCGAAGGTACCTAAAAATCCACTGAACAGCTTTCCAATGTTCTTTACCAGGATTAGCCATGTATCGACTGACCAAACTCATAGCATATGATAAATCAGGCCTAGAACACACCATGGCATACATTAAGGAACCAACAGCACTAGCATAGGGAACTCGTGACATGTACTCAATATCTTTGTCAGTAGTAGGACTTTGCAATGCTGACAACTTGAAGTGCGAAGCAATAGGAGTACTAACAGACTTTGCATCATGCGTATTAAATCGATGAAGTACTTTCTTAATATAATTCTCCTGACTAAGAAATAGCAATCTAGATTTTCTGTCTCTAGAAATTTCCATACCTAGAATTTTCTTAGCAGGACCAAGATCCTTCATCTCAAACTCACTACTCAACTGTTTCTTCAATGTAGTGATTTCTTTCATGCTCTTGGCAGCAATTAACATATCATCAACATATAGCAGCAAGTATATAGGTGATTCATCAACAAATTTAATGTACACACAGCTATCATATTCAGACCTCTTAAAGCCATGTGACATCATAAAAGAATCAAACCTTTTATACCATTGTCGAGGAGACTGTTTCAAACCGTAAAGAGACTTCTTTAGCTTGCACACGAACACTATGAACCCTTCAGGTTGGTCCATGTATATTTCCTCCTCAAGTTCTCCATGCAAAAACGCAGTCTTCACATCTAACTGCTCAAGCTCAAGATCATGCATAGCAACAATACTAAAGAAAGTACGAATAGAACTATGCTTGACAACAGGTGAGAACACATCATTATAATCCACTCCTGGAATCTGACTGAAACCTTTTGCTACTAACCTTGCCTTAAACCTTGGAGGCTCACTGGGAGATAAGCCCTCCTTTCTTTTGAATATCCACTTACAGCGGACGGCCTTCTTTGTTTAGGCAAGCGCACAATATCCCATGTGCCATTCTTCTCAAGTGATTGCATCTCTTCGTGCATTGCACCAATCCACTTGTCACGATCAACCGAAGCAATAGCTTCATTATATGTAGCAGGTTCAGCATCATTCTCCACCTGTTCTGCACAACTTAGAGCAAAATAAACAACATCACATTCCTCAATTAAACGAGTACGAGGTCCTTTATTCCTCTTCTCTCTGCGTTCTGCAATAGACAAATTTTCTTGCTGCACAATAGGTGGTGAGGGCGGCACAATATCCTCCTCAACAATTTCAGTTTCCTCCTCATCCAGGTGGTCTGGCTCCACCTGCAAACGAACTCGTGGTTCGTCCTCATCAGAAGAATCAGGCATAACATCAGTTGACAAACTGTCCTCATACATAACAGATTCATTAAACACAACACTTCTGCTAAAGAAAGTCTTTTTGGTTTCCGGGTTCCACAACTTATATCCTTTTACTCCAGAACCATAACCAAGAAATAAGCACTTAATAGCTCTAGGCTCTAATTTTCCATTATCAACATGAGCATAGGCAGTGCAACCAAAAACTTTCAGTTGTGAATAATCAGCTGACTCACCAGACCATACCTCAATAGGAGTTTTCTTGTCAAGAGAGATGGATGGTGACCTATTGATCAAGTAGCAGGCAGTGTTGGCAGCCTCAGCCCAGAAACGCCTACTCATGCGGGCGTTGAACAACATGCAGCGAGCTTTGGAGATGATCGTCCTATTCATCCGCTCAGCTACACCATTTTGCTGAGGTGTGTATGGGATGGTGTGGTGCCTGACAATGCCTTCCTGCACACAATAATCATCAAAAGCATGCGAACAAAATTCGCCACCATTGTCAGTACGAAGCACCTTCACCTTTCTCTCAGTTTGCTTTTCAATCATAACTTTCCACTCTTTAAAAGCAGCAAAAGTTACATCCTTAGTTTTCATAAAATAAGGCCAAACTCTTCTAGAGTAATCATCAATGATAGTAAGCATATAACGAGCACCACCATAAGAGGGCTTACGTGAAGGCCCCCATAAATCAGCATGTACATAATCCAGTGTACCTTTAGTGCTATGAACGGAAGCATTGAACTTAACTCTCTTATGCTTACCAAACACGCAGTGTTCACAGAACGGTAACTTACTCATATTGCAGTTCTTCAGCAGTTCTCTCTTCACCAATTCTGCCATACCATGTTCACTCATGTGTCCAAGTCGCTTATGCCAGAGGTTAGTTGTACTTGCATCATCATTAGTAATAACAGCAGCAGTACCAGACAAAGTGCTACCTCTAAGAATATATAACTTGGCAGAATTCATATCACCAATCATAACAATGAGAGAACCTTTTGATACCTTCAGGCGTTTATCCCCTTCGGCATATTTGTACCCGTCACAATCAAGGGTACTCAGCGAGATCAAATTTCTCGCCATGGATGGTATGTGTTTCACTCCCGTCAATGTACGTGTCATCCCTCCATGGGTCTTGATCTGAACAGATCCAACGCCAACAATGTGACATTTGTTGTCGTTCCCCACACGCACAAAATCTCCAGTCTGCACAGCTTCATAAGAACTGAACCATTCTTTGTTACAGCAAATATGAAACGAACAAGCAGTATCAAGAATCCACTCATCATCACGGGTAACACATGCAGTAAAAACAGCTAAGCATTCACCATCCGAACTATTATCACCAGCAACAACAGCAGCCTTACCAGTACCAGTACCATTACCATTACCGTCAGATTTATTTTTCGGTTGGTATGTGCCGTTCCTTTTCTCCTTGTTCTGCACCTTCCAGCAATTATCAATGGTGTGATTGGTTTTCTTACAGTACCTGCAGAACTTGTCTCGTCCTTTGGACTTTGAACGGCCCCTACTTTTATCTCTGTTGTTGTCGTTGTAGTTGTTATCTCGCTGCTCTGGTCTGCCTCGAACCTGCAATGCATCGCCTTTGGAGGACGATGGGTTAGACTGCACCATAACTTTCATCTTTTCCCTGGTCTGCAGGGCCTCACAAACTTCCGCGAGGGTTAGTTCATCGCGGCTTAACAGTATGGTATCACGCAGGTTTGTAAAAGAGCTAGGCAGCGAACATAACAACAGAAGAGCTAAGTCTTCATCATCATATTTTACCTCCATCGACACTAGGTCGGACACGATCTCCTTGAAGATCGACAAGTGGCTCATGACAGAACCACCATCTTGCATCTTGAGCGAGAACAACTTCATCTTAACATGCATCTTGCTGGTGAGATCTTTTGACATGCAGATCGACTCCAGCTTGACCCACAATGCGGCTGCGGATTTCTCCAACAACACCTCCTGCAATATATCATTGGATAGATGAAGTTGAATCAACGACAAAGCCTTACGATCTTTGCGTTTCTCATCGGCAGTCCAATCCTTGGCTTCCTTATTCCCGAAAGAATCCAGCGCCTCATCAAGATCCGATGCTTGCGACAGAACCGCACGCATCTTTACTTGCCACAGAGAAAACCTCGTCTTGTAGTCCAGCAACGGTAGATCAAACTTCATCGATGCCATCGCGAATCCCTAATCTGAAACAGGGCTCTGATACCACTTGTTACAAGCAATAGCAAAACAACGATGAAATTAAACAAGATCAAACCAACGGGGACACGAGATTTTAACATGGAAAACCCTTCCAATGAGGAAGAGAAAAAACCACGGGCGCCAGCCAGCAATACTTCACTATTTCGGGGTAGGTTACAATCGCGCCGGGATTTACAATGTGTGGCTTATCCCGTGCGGCGGCTTACAAGAGGTATATAAAGGCGGTCCTGACCTAACTAGGTCGGTAACTGTGTATCCAACTCCAACTCGGTATCGACTCGTACCGTACCGCGGGGGGCTGTCGCCCCCCGCACCCCCCGCCGTGCACTCCACGCGACAGGTGACGGGCCTCCGCGTACCGTATCCAACTCGGCCCTAAGCCTCCGGCGACGGGCCTCCACGTAGCGAAGGCCGAACTTTCCTTTATCTTCATATGAATTTGGATCACCATAAAACAACACTCCACCTTGAGACAAATTCCCTCTTGTAGCATAAATGAGAACCTTCACCTGAAACACACAAAGAAAACACCTTCGGCGCCAAATAGCCTCTTGGGCTAAGCAGTGATACCAACTAAGCTTGAGCAAAGCTCAAACTTAGCAATAGGAACTGGCTTTGTCATCATATCAGCAGGATTATCATGAGTACTAATCTTGCATACCTTCAGCTTACCTTGTGCAACAACATCACGCACATAATGGTACTTGACATCAATGTGCTTTGTTCTCTCATGGAATATCTGATCCTTAGTAAGGTAAATAGCACTCTGACTGTCACAAAATAGGTTAATGCAAGTATCATCTCCACAAAGCTCAGCAAACAGGCCTTTCAACCAAACTGACTCGTTGCATGCTTCAGCAATAGCCATATACTCAGCCTCAGTAGTAGATTGTGCAACAACACCCTGCAAGGTAGCCTTCCAGCTAACGGCACATCCACTAATCGTAAACACATAACCTGTGAGCGATCTCCTCTTATCCAAGTCGGCAGCATAATCTGAATCCACATAGTCTGCGAGTCCCTCACCAGTCTTGCCAAACTTCAAGCAAGCTTTGACCAATACGCACAACGACCTATGTACGCACAACAAGTCGTAGCACGCACTACGACCAATGCACGCTTCGACCAATACGCACAACGACCTATGTACCCATCAACATTTTTATAAATGGTTATCGAGGCGAAACCGAGCCGTAAAAAAATATCGAGACAAAGCCGAGCAATGTTATACTTTTAGATACGGTGTATTTTCATCTATTATTTTATTTTTTATTTTTTTGAGAAATACAGTACAAACGCAAGCGCTCATATACACGCGCATACATTCACCCTTATGAATGCACACACGCACACCCTACCCACTATGAGCACCTCCGAGAGACTGAGCCAGCGGGTCTTGAGATGACGAAGTCACCACAGGCGCCTCGCTGTCGACGAGAACGTCGCTTCCCACCGAAAGAATATTCCGGCTAAATGCAACACACAGGGTGTCAAACCTGAGGTTTGAACACTGGTGGGTTGGGGGTACAACCACCATCCTAACCATCCAACCACAGGTTGATTTGCTTATTTCAATTTTATTTTTTCTGTGGTGATGTACATGCGCGTGTATATACGTGTGTGGTACGTAAAAGGAAAAAATAGCATAAGTCTTAATGTACATGTTCCTCTAGATCTTTGGTTGACCTCGTCTTCGTGCCCTTAGTGGATATTCAGGCTGCAAGTGGGAGCGGGATCACCGCGGCGCCGCAAAGCCCGTCCCACGTAAAAGCCTAAGCGGACACCCGCGACTAAAACGAAAACTTAAGTGGGAATTGCGGGCTGCCCCACTAAGCCCACGTATCCCACATAAATCTTAACTGTACTACTCCAGGGCTTGCGGTCACCTGGTGGCAAGGTTAATATTCAGACCAGTGTTATATCCATAAATGGAAATTTACTGTTTACATAATTTACTCGTTGGTAATCCCATAAATGTTCATGCATCAAAGAGATTTTCAGTCAGATGGAAAATAAAGAGAGGAAAAGGAAATAGGAACCGTTGAAGAAGGAAATAATTCTGCATGTCGGTGGGCCCCTGCCTTGTATTACTTGCATGCGCATTACACCCATCAAAAGGAAAGAGCGATGCACCGGGTCAGTTTTTCACCGTGGTCACGGTCAACCGTAGTAGAGCTATTCTGACTACTCCACGGCCAAAGCTCCTCGTGCGATACGCGGCCGCTTTCCTCGTCGACAACCAGATGATGACGCCACCGTTCCCGCCGACGGGCAACTTCATGTCTTTGTCGCCGTAGTAGAGCTATTCTGACTACTCCACGGCCAAAGCTCCTCGTGCGATACGCGGCCGCTTTCCTCGTCGACAACCAGATGATGACGCCACCGTTCCCGCCGACGGGCAACTTCATGTCTTTGTCGCCGCTGCCAAAGAGAGAGAAAAAACTTTAGGAAGCCCCCAGGCAGCCTTTTTAGCGCCGGAAGCGGCGAATAGCGCTGTTTCCTCACCAGTCGCCCCCCCCCAAGCCCAAATAGCGCCGTTCCGGCGCTATTACGCGCCGCGGCACCCATGCCAAACCCAGCGGGGCAAAACTACGCGGCAGCACGCGCGGGCCAGCTCTGTCGGCCGGCGACCCCGGACAGGGACCGAACAGGCATGACGGCGATGACCCCGACGACGACTACAGCCAGGCCATCGCTGCGCGCCTAGGCCTTCAGTATTTTAGGTTAAATTAGTTTAAATTTGCGTCGAACTTGTACGAACTTTGCTAAAATCAATAAAATGCGCCGAGTTTCAAATCGAGTTTTTTTTGGGCCGAAACTTGGGCTCGGGGAGCGAATGGGAAGCCTGCCTCCCCCCCATTTCTAGATTAGCGCCGTTTGGCGCCGCGGCGGCCCAAAAACGGCGGCGTTTTGGATCCTGGGGGCGCAACGGCTGGAGATGCCCTTACTTGAAAGCTCCTCGCGTGATACGGTGCGGCCGCCGTTCTAGACGGCCAGCTCCAGACGCCGACGCCGCCGTGCTCGCAGAGATGTCTTTCCCGCCGCTTCCGGAGATCATGCATATTGCCAGGTGGCCACGCCGGCCCGGACAAGTAGCACTCTCAGTCCAGGAGGTTGGTGTCGAGACTCGAGACTACCGGCCAGGGCGTCGATGGCGCTCTGTATCTACAGTTTTCTACTCATTGAACAGCCGCTGGGAACATCAAATTCACCGTGCCAGCAGTTTTTCTAAGTTCTTCTACTCCTAGTCTTCGGCAGCCGCTAGATGCCTAGAGGAGCAAGCTAATCCAAGCGAGATGAGCAGCTATTGAATCTACTAACATCAACACACATGAGCACTAGTAGGATTGCCAAAAGGTCGGTCGTGCCTCGGCAAACTAGCAGGATTCAGTTTTTTTTTTTTTTTGATAAAGGGCTTTATTACTCAAAAAAATTCAAGCATTACACCCGGCCTCTGCATCGTGAGATGCACACAGCCGAAAACCGAAACTGCAAATAAACAGAGCGACAATGCTACAGAACGTCCGCTGTAGTCTGTCGATGCTATGGAGGCTCTATCCGTAGATCAAGCAGGATTCAGTTGTGTATATAGCATGCTATGCGGGCACATGCGGCAATTATGTGGGCGTTCGCATCATTTCCCACTTGCAGCCTGAGGGGATATGCGTACATGACTCTCTTTGCTGCTGACACGGGTCAGCTTGTGCGGGCCGTGAGGTGCCCCTTCACAATGTTAAGGAAGGGAAACCTTCCCGTAATCGCACCCATTCCACCTCCTTTCCTTTTCCCACGCGAGTGGACTCAGGATATACAGTAGCGAGTACTTCTGTCGAAACTACTACACTTTCCCTGATGCCTCCAATTCCAAGTAAATGTTGTTGTTGCACATTGTGTGCAATATGATTGTTATCCTAATTTAATACAAGTATTGGGTGTTCACTTGGGTGGGGGTTTTGAGAAATCTCACAGTATGAGCATGGAAGTGTGCCGGCTAGACAACGACGAGTCTTCCCACCATACAACTAAAAAGGAAGAAAGGAGAAATTGGAGAGGAAGTAATACAAGGAACCGTGGAGGTATATGGCGTCATATATAAAGAGTTTGAGTGCACACGTCTTATAAGTTAAGTCCAAACTAGCTAAGATATATAGTATTTAAAAAGTGGAACATGGATTGGTGGGGGAAATAATTAAACGCCAAGAAAGTAAGTCCATAGAGTGGAGTAGTATTTTAAGATGTTCATAGATGAAACAAATTGGTGTGTTTCCTTGGTTTCTTTTTTACTTGGATGTTGAATCCTATACGCTAATTTTTATTATAACGAAAATTCAGAAAGGCTTAAATAATTGACACTGTCAAAGGGGTGAACCTCATCAGAGCAAAATTTCCTGAACTCGGCACGCCTATGCACATCATCTAAATCTAGGGGCCTCACCAAGCCGGTCAATGGCGAGATCCAGCATATCTCAACACACCACATGCACACACTCAAAAGCCTATGCCGCCGTCTCCTGCAAACCTATCTTCAGATGGAATAATGCAATGACCTTGTGAGGCCCGTTGTCGACAACGCCATGATCCCAAAAAGCACATCCATCCTGCATGCATCCATCCTCACGCGTCCGCCCAGATCCTGCTGCGCGACCCTGCCGAGACTCACTGTCGATGTTGCGGTAGATGGCACGCCGCACCAAATCAAGATCCCACCAGTCAACACAGCTCCAAAAAGATCCCACATTAGGAAGGACAAATTCGAAGGCCGCCATTGTCCGGTCCAGGATACCCAGATCTAGGGTTTCCCCAGGAGCATGATGAGCGATGAGATGAAGAAAATATTGGTTGCAACAAAAAAAAAGCTCCTAGATGATGCCTCCATGGAGGGATGTAATACTCAGAGCAGCACCATCGAATGATCCGAGGATCTAGGGTTTCCCCAGGAGACTCTGTTTTGCGCCAGGCAGACGCTATCCCGTCCTACTAGCCCAACACCACCGATATCCTCCCCCACACAACGAGTGCGCCGATGTAGAAGCCGATAGAGACGGACCGCACACGAGAGGGTGTCGCGTCGTCGTCTTGGGATCCGATCTCCGTCCACCGGATAGTCGCTGCACCACATGCAAGGGAGAGCTGCCGCGCGGCGGAAAGCTACCACACCAAGCATGGTATCGAACAATAGAACCATGGTCCAACCCGTGCTGATAACCCCACATGATGGGACGATGAAGACCCCCCCCGGCCGCCACCGCTGACGAGGCTTCTGGCCAAGACCTTTGGCGGCACTGACGGAGGGGATGCCTAGAGGCGCTCGATTAGGGTTCTCTCCCATTGCCACGTGGAGGCGGACGAGCGGGAAATAAATCCCTTTGGTTGGTTGGTATTTGCATTGTCCTTAACGGTTTAAGTACTGAAATAAGATAGGAATTGGAGTGATTGATCACTATACTACTTGCACATATACAAATTACTTATTAATTGCTCCCGTGGTGTCTATGTCACCCCACACTGCCCCTAGCTCTAGATCTCATCTTCTCTCCTTTCAGCTGCCTTTCCTTTCGTCGGTGTGTACTTCATCCTTCCTCATGGTTACCTTGTCCTGTTGGGGGTGAGGAAATGGCTCTGCGGACAACAATAATGGTGTACGTTGCATAATTTAGAAAAATTCCCTACATAACCACCAATATCACTATGCGGATAATGATGCATGCCCATACATGCATTCATCAAAAATCATGACTCACCGTGCAGCGGAATCGATGTAGTCGTAGAAGAGTTCTGAACAGTCGTAGATCCTCACAATTAGGCCTAGTTGCAAGGATGTCGCTAAGTTTCCCTCGTCAAGGATCACACGTGTAATCCCTCTTATAGTTTGAACACTTACGCTCGTGTCAACCCGCCAGCGCTCTGTCGTACAGGACTCGGCACCGACAAAGAGAGACAACCTTTTGGCATTGCTAATTGGTAGCTTAATCAAGTTCGATTAGAACTATATGATTCTAAAAGATTCTCAACACATTAAAGAGAATAGCAATTAGAGTTAATTCTAATCGAGGGAGGACACCTGAAAAACCCAATAGAAGAAGCTCTAATCTAATCAGAGGGGCTCCATTACAGCCTCTAATTCTACTAGAGAGACTTAAGAGTCATTTTTTATTATTTTCCTCTTGGGGTCCTTTTATAGCTGGAGTAGGAGGAGACACACTTTGGGGAGAAGGGGTCCTACTCCGAGTCCATGAGGGGGCTAGCAGCATCCCTATCTTTTCCAAATTCGGATTAGACCCCATTTGGAGTCCAGTCCCCCCACCCCACCCCATCCGTCTTTCCTTTTCCCTTTTTCTCATTTTTTTTACTTTGGGCGTTTTCTTTATCTTTTAAACCAAATAAATAAATAAGAAACCAATTGGGACGGGTGCACCCATTGTCGTGCCCTGGAGCCCAACTGGCAGCCCCTAAAATAGGGTGCGGCCATAGGGTCATTTCTAACCCCTTCTGGCACCACCTCCTCTCTCGGTTTTTGCCCGAAACTCTTCCGATACCCTGTGTCCTTGAAAGGTAAAATCACCGACCTTATTTACTTATGTTAGAAACATATTTTGAACATCCCGGGACATATCATGTCCTCTCTCTTATAAATTTTTTCCTACCACCGGCATTATTTCTCTCTTAATTATATTAACTTCCCCGGAACTTCTTTGATTGATACCGGACTTGTTTTGGTGACATCGTATCGACATGTCACATTTTTAAAACCAATAGTAAAAACTTTATTCTCTCAATTAAAGGTTGGAACGACTTAAGCATGTGACCCTTAAAGACTCTATAACACACTTGGGATCATCGTTTTCGCCTTTGTCGATTTCGATCTCAAAAGCTCCATAAGTCGCCCAATCCATACGAACTCACAAGTCATCCAATGATGACTACTGACGTGTTAACCCCATAACATCACTACAACTAATATGCCCAAGGGAAAGTTTCGGGCGTTATCTCGTCCGGTACTACCACAACGGTACTAGACCCACATAGGGAACGGTGATATATGCCACTTCTCCAGCAGTAGTACCACTATATATGGCGGAAAAAGATGTACCATTCTTGAAGGGTAACTCTCGACCATTTGGGATTGTTGTGCGGGTGATATTTGGGTGTGTGTTTGTGCAAGTTAAATCCACAACACCATTCCATAATGCACCCCCTCTTGATAGAACAAGGGTCATATAACCCACAATAAAGTCTTCCATTGATCGAAAAACGAGAGGCATGAATTCCATGTCTGTCATCCTTATAAACACCTAAAACGGTCAACACACAATTAGTCTGCTAATTACATTTCCATCAACACAAACCAATTAGGGAGCGAAATGCCTCTTTAATCTCTCACTTTTTGGTGTTCGATAACAAAAATAATTATTTGTGAAAATAGTATCCATACAATATAGATGGGCGCCCTCTTGATCTGTGCACTATTTGTGAAAATAGTATCCATACAATATAGATGGGCGCCCTCTCTCACTTGATCCATGCAAAGTGCACACCATGTACGATCAATGCTCCCCACACATTTTATAAACCTTGCAAGCTCTTCGATAAATATAGTGATAATCATACCTTGCACACAATTAAGTCATGAACGATAAACTATAACACACCCGGTCTTAAACAAAACATAACATGGTACACATAGCTTACACCATGCATAGGTAGAACAAAGTTCACCCAAACAAAAAATGACGATAATATAGTTCACAAGCCCATGCAAATACTGTAAATCTAATAGATACCCCCCTCCCCCCCCCCTCCCCCCCCCCCCCCCCCCCCCCCGCTGTGGCATCAAGATACCAAAAAGAAGTGGGATCGATGTTAGCATCCCATGGTCACTCAGTGAAGTCCTCGTTGCTTGCTGGATGAGGGCGGCGGGGAGAGGTCACTTCTTCTTCACCCGACCATTAGAGAATGTAAAGAGTATGTAGCAAGATGTTATTTATATATGTTGTTCTTTTGACCTCGCATTATAGTTGCATTTCTTTTTAGAAATGTGCAATTGCCCCTTCAAAAAGAGTCAAATAGTGTTCTACACGTATTTTTATTCTTTTGCTGTGCCTTTGGTTGTACTCTTTTCTTTACTATTAAAGCAGAGTTGGCGGTGTCCGTGTCCCATGGTACGTCTTTCTTCTTCTCCATCGCGCGGAAAAAATAATCTCCCTCCCGCGGAGAAAAAACGGCCCACCCACCTCCCCACGCAGACACGTTTCGGTTTCCGCGCGGAAAAGAAAACCGATAGATTTACTCCTCATCATAGCAGCGCGCCCTCTAATCTTCCTTCTGCCACCACCATGGTCAACCCCTCACGCCGCCATCCCATCTCCGCCGTCGCGATCTACATTCCCCATGTCGTTTATCCATCCACCATGGCTTCCTAAGCCGGTCAGCTCCACGTAGTCGAGCGTCCCCGCATCCGAAGGCCTCTCCATCTACGCTCAACACCCTGTTCCAAGCCGATCTCCATTAAATCCGCCTCAGCGCGCTACCCGCACTACCCGAACACCAACATATCATCTTTTTCAGATCTTCAACGGTGTGGTTTCTTCTCCCCAATTTATTTGCACGTCAACGCTGCATCTCTGCTACCACACCGTGGCCTGAGGTATGGCTCAGGCAATGCATCTTTATGTTTTCACTGGCATCTCTCATCTTCAACTAAAATCTATCATCTCCATGCACAGGATAAACTCGAAGATTGCTCTGCTACATATCGGCGGCAAGGAGTTGCAGCTAGCCTGCGATTGGCTCTCTGGAGCCTAGGCTAACCGTGCCTCAAAACTGGTAATGTATTGTCCACGAAACAGGCTTTCGCCCCACTATATTAATATAGCAACCAACCGAAACAACAGACAGGCCAATGCTGGGGCAAAACAACACAACATCATGCCCAAAAGAAAACGAAAAGAACAAAGAAGAGAAAACAATGCCGACAACGGCGGTTCAACGAAAACAAAGATGACTCGCAACCGCTGCGCCCTCCTAGGAATTTCCACCCCGCTCCTAACATTCTGAGGCGCCATGCACCAAGCAGCACCTCCAAGAAGGGAACGACGACGACGTCGGTGCTGCCCGGACAGTTCCAAGGAAAACTCGGAACATGTCCTAGGGTTTCCCTAGGTACACTTGTGGGTGGGAAAGACGTAGCCGACGCCCTTCAAGAAGGAAGGTGGCACCTCCAGGTGTCACCGCGTCAGAGCCAAAACGACAGGGATTTCTCCCGACCTCCAACAGAACCACGCCGCTGGACGCTCCAGAAAGCTCCACCAATCTTGCCGTCCACCAACACACGCCACCACGATTTTGCAGACATCTTCGTCGTCTCACCGTGATCCAAGTCGCAAGGCCGGGAGAATTGGGTAGAGGGAACCTCAGCGAAGGTCAGCAGTACAGTGGCACGCGGGAGGGACCTGCCTCCACCGCCAAACGGCAGTAGCCGACCGGATGCAGCAGCACAGCACACCAGGCCCGCACTGGCCCGGCCGAGCACAAAAGGGCCTGTAAAGCCCCGCCGCCGCACTGCAGCAAGGGCAACACCGACGCCGCCAACCCTAGCACAGATCCCTACTCCACCGTGTGTTCACCGGGGGTGCCGACAGACGGCCCGTCCAAGCCCAGATCGGGCCCATCTGGCCCAGATCCGAGCTTGAGAACAACTGGCCGCACGCCAGCGAACAGCTGCTCCGGCCAAGGCCACCACGGCTCCCCGCCACCAACTGGCGGCGCCACCGCCACGAAGACCACCCGCAACGCGCCGGACCGCAGTCGACCAAGGAGCACCGCCGCCAGAGGAGTCGCCGCCGTGCTCGGGCTCCCACGCGCCGGGTAGAGGAGGGCCGGCCGCCACCGGCACTGCACGAGGCTAGCCCGGCGGCGCACGCCGGGAGCGGACGGGAGGGGACGGCGGGAGGAGGGACCGCGGAGGCGGAGGGCAGAGGTTCGGCCCGGCCGCCCGCACGGGGGCGGCGCGAGCCTTTAGGGGGAGGAGGGGAGGGGAAGGGATACGGAGGAGGAGGAGGGAAGGGGAGGCGGCCGGGCGGCCGGCGGCGGCTAGGGTTCGCCCGAGGGGAGCCCCGCGTGCGCGACCCTCAGATCGCTAGTAGGTCAAACAGTTCCCACGTTAATGACTGGTAATGTATTGTCGCCGGCGCCAGCGCTGGCGCCTATCGCCACTGTCCCGGGTCTGCACCTTCAGCGACATGGACGACACCCTGTTGTACATCTATCCATAGACGAGTTCAGGGGAACCTTGAAGAAGCCGCGCTTACATGATTCAATCTTCGTCCACTCCCAGGCTGCCTTCTTTGTCTCTTTCCCCACTGACTAGTTAGCTTGCACGTGCACGCACGTATCTATTATATTCAGCAAAAATTCAAATTGGTGTATGTGGCAAGTAACATAGATCATGTGTCGAGCTACAAAGAGAGATGTGACAGGTTTGAGGTTTGCATATTAAAGTTAGTAGCTTACTAAATGATAAGCTTGCCAATCAAATAGTCTACATGTTGGTTTAGCTGAAGAGTCAGATTCGAGTTGTCGAGGCCGTATATGGACGATCCTCGATCAGTGAGATCATCATGTACATGGGATGAACACCTTTTGGATCATTTTGTATATGATGTTTTGAAAAGGACTACGTAGTACTGTTTCAGAAGCACACGTCATTTCTTTATGAAGCATATATATGCCAGCAGGAGAGATTATCATAACCTTGATTGTCTAAACCAACTTGAGTACGAAAAATATGCTTAAATGACGTGGCATGTTTCCAAGTCAGAAGCACATCAGATTTTTCCTGCTATATTAATTTTTAACCTACCACTCCAAAAACTTATAATTCTTCATCACGAATTTACCACTTTAAAACTTATGATTCTTCATCACTGAGCTGGGCCATTGTCGATAGGAGAACATTAGTTAGATATCAAGAGAAATATAGTAAAGATGAAGATTAGATAGAGGCACAGTAGCTGACATTCCTTAATGAATTAAATTTACCAAACACTTGTGACCACAATTACAAAGATTTTTTTCATTACTTTGAACCGAAGATCTAATTCTCTGCTGTTCATATAACCAAGACATACACGGCAATATAATTGTAGAGGAAGACGTAACTTCTCACTTGTACGAACTGAATTACAATCGCCTCGAGACTCAATTGGAGGCGAGTCATATTATTCATAAACTCAATTCAGACGTTTCCTGTAACAAAACGAAGTACAGTTCAAAACACAATTTTAAATTCTATTGAAAGTAGTATGAGAAGATAAAAGAGTATACCATGTGGAGATTTGTTCATTGGGTAGTTTTTGGAGTCCAATCTTCAATTTGATATACCGACAACAGATATTAGCCAGTAAAGATTATGGTAATCATGCATTTTTTTAGGTAAAATCATGCATATGGTTGGAACAACAAATTTCTTATTCTCCAAACACCATGATATTGTTATACGAAACCAAATATTGAATTCCAACTCTGAAGATGACTCGTCGAGGAAGAGTTTTGACGAAGCATGACATTTTCTCGTTTAAACAATGTTCCACTTCGGGAAAAAAAAATCTAAATATTGCTTTCACTTATCTAAACCTTTGCATGTTTCATTCACAAATTCAGAAGACTGCAAATACAATAGAAAATCAGCAAAAGTCATTAAAATTCTCTGAACCGTTCCCTGTTGATGATTTTCATGCATCAGTACCAAAAGTAGCACACAACGGACCAGTCATAGAATCAGGTTAAGTAGGATGCCCGCAGACTGAAGGGGCCAATAGCTCCTGTGCGACGTGTTTCAGTTGAATTGGAAGGAATGCGACGTTTTTCGATGAAATAGCCTACGTGCGACGGATTGGAGGGAGTAAATAGCTCACGGCCGAACAGGCATTAAAACCTTAGTCAATTAGTTCCATTTGCGTTAAGACATGTCCTAACTAATTTGCCCCCAAATTAATTAGCACCGCATCCCCTCAAACTGCCCGCGCTCGAACTGAACTGTCCTGCCCGCGCTCATTTCTTCAGCTCTGGCGGCGGCGGCGGCGGCGGCGGCGGAGCCCTCTTCTCGGCGGCAGCGGATCCGCTCCCCTTTCGGCGGCGGCGGCCATGGTGGTGAGTGAATAGTATAGGCAAGCATCTAGTCCCAATTTCCTGTGCCTGTATGTAGATCTGAGCTCTGTTTTGCTTGTTCAAACCGATAGAAGGTGAGAGGTGGCAGCGCGGTGAGAGGAGCCCGTGGTCAGCTCGAGAAGGAGCTGCCAGATTCAGCTTCGAACAGGTAATGCGGCCCCTCCCGCCCTTTTGTTCATGCGATCCTTGCTCTGTCTGACACTGCCGCCTATAATAGAGGGGATGCTGCTGAAACCTTCGAATTTGTAATCAATTTCTTTCCATCGACGGCAAAATTAGTTGATGGTAGCATTCAGAGTATCGATAGAGACACAACTGTGAAATGGGAGGTTGATTGTGCAGAGATTGATCCCAATGAGCTACAGTCGATGGAAGAGAAGGCAGTTAGGAAATTAGTGGAAAAAATTGGGGAAACAGTGCTTTGGGGTCCAGATCAAGAGGTTTCAGTATTGCGGTACGATGCTTTCAAAGAAGAGTATGTCAGAATTGAAGATGGTGAAGATATTGTTGATGAAATCGATAGGCAAGAGGGCTGGGCAAACCTCAGGGCTGAATTTTTTGCTGAGCTCGTTGATCTGAATGTTGACTCGAAGGTGGGTTATGTGCCGTCACAGTTGGCTATGCAGGATGCAGATGCTGATTGGGCTTCACAGAGGCATATCATTCCCATTATTACTGATCTGACAGTAATAAACGATGGGGCTAATGTAGATGCAGAAGAGGGAAATGTTGCTGTTGTTGATTGGAATGCAGTTGAGTTGGAGGAGCCTACTGATTTGGTCATTGCACCAATTGCTGACACTGAGATGGCCAAACTATTTGGCATTCCAGTCGATGACAGAGATGAGGAGGAGAGGGATGAAGCTAATACAAGTGATAATGATGACAGATAGTTGAGTGATGTAGATGAACAGTTGATGGAAGATGCTGCAGATGATGTAGATGATGCAAATGATGAAGAGCTGGTGCATGTGTATGACAAGGAGAACCCTGTCATTCAAGTGGGGAAGTTGTGGCCAAACATGGAAGAGTTCAGGTTGTCTTTCAAGACTTATGCAGTCAGACATCAGTTTGATGCCAAGACATTTTGGACTGATCGAAAGAAGTTCTATGCTAAGTGCAGAGGTTTTGATGGTAGTGGTAAGAAGGCTTGCAAGTGGTACATATCTGCTAGACTGCAGCCTGATGGAAGTACTGTTAGAGTTAACCAAATCCCTTATAAGCATACTTGTCTGACAAGTTCACAGAAAAAATCAAGCATGACATCACAGATTTGGGTTGCAGAAAAGATAACTCCAATTTTGGCCAGAACACCCAACACTACTGCCAAAAGACTCCAAGTAGACTTGGAAAAGTTATACCCCATTAAACTGGCTTATACCACAGTGTGGAAGGCTAAACAAAGAGCAATGAAGCATTTGTATGGTGATTGGGCAAACACATTTAGGCTGCTTTACAATTTCAAAGCAGAGGTGGAGAAAAGGTCACCTCGCAGTGTTGTCGAGATAGATACCGAGGTATCAGAGGATGGCAAGGTTTATTTCTCCAAATTCTTTATGGCTTTAAAGCCTTGTATCGATGGCTTCAAAGCAGGATGTCGTCCATATTTGAGCATAGACTCATCATTTTTGACAGGCAAGTGGAATGGTCAGTTAGCAGCATGTAATGCTCTAGATGGACATAACTGGATGTTTCCAGTTGCTGTTGGCTTGTTTCAGTCAGAGACAGAAGCTTCATGGACATGGTTCATGATGCAGTTGAAAATATGCTTAGGGCCAGTGTCACCTTTGGCAGTACACACAGATGCATGCAAAGGTTTGGAAAATGCAGTTAAAAATGTGTTCCCACATGCTGAGCAAAGGGAGTCCTTCGGCCATTTGTGGATGAATTTGATTAAAAAATTTAGAGGAGATGAATTTGGGAGGATGTGGCCAGCAGCAAGATCTTACACTAAACAGACACATTCATATCATCTTAATAAGGTAATGGCAACATGTGAGGAGTTTGGTACATGGTTGAACACCTACCATTCTTTATTATGGTGCAGGTCTGGATTCAACACTGCCATCAAGTGTGATCATATCAACAACAATTTGGCAGAAAGTTTCAACAACAAGGTGAAGCAACTAAAAGATTTGCCTGTGCATGACATGGTTGATCAAATCAGGATCATGCTCATGCGGCTGTGGGAATTGAGAAAAAAGATTGGTGATTGTTTGCAAGGTGATAAACTTCCAGCAGTGGTGCAACAGGTGGTCAACAGAAGCAGAGGTCTTACACATTTGTCTGTTGAAAAATCATCGTTGTGGGGTGCTGAAGTTAGAGATAACAAGACTGGAAGAAGGCATGTTGTTAACACAGAATTGCATGATTGCAGTTGCCTAGAGTGGCAGGCCACTGGTAAACCATGTGATCATGCAATTCTTTTCTTAGCTGGCCAGCACAAGATAAATATGCATCCATATCTGCATGACTATTATTCAGTAGCAAAATTCAAAGTTGCATATGCAACTCCAATTCCACCTCTTACAGATCAGAAGCAGTGGCCAGAAGTGCCTCTTGAATTTTCCATGTGTCCTCCTCTAGTAAAAAGAAAGGCAGGCAGACCTAAACAGAGTAGATTCAAAGCATGGTTCGAAAAAGGTGGGAGTAGTAAGAAGGGCAAAAAGGACAAGAAAGATGAAAAGCCAAAAAGGGCTCAAAAGGGTAACAAAAACAGATGCAAGAGGTGCCAAACACTGGGGCACAGAGAGGGATCAAGGCTATGCATTTTCTCTCCTCCTAAACCCAGAAAGTATGTGCTTGTTTATTTGTGTTTGTTCATATTTTAGTTTTTTTTTCAATTATAAAAATGTGGCATTCTTTCTTGTTTTCAGGAGGAAGTTTCCAAGTCAGCCTATTGTTGTTGAACAGTGTTGGCCAACAAAAAGAGCAAGAGGCAGTGGCAGCAGAAGGAAATCAAGTCAGTGGCTAGAACAATTTGGTGCTCAAACTGAATTTGAAACTGCTGGTGTCACTGGAACTGAAGAAATTGCAGTCGAGACTGTCGAAACTGCTGTTTCTGAAACTGTTGTCACTGTCGAAACTGAACCTGAAGCTGCTGTCGAAACTGAACCACAAACGGAAGCTGAAGCTGCTGTTGTCACTGTCGAAACTGAAGTTGTGCACAGTGTCGAAACTGAATCTGCTATCCCCGAGTTTCATGAGGTGGTATCATCGTGGTCCCCGAGTCCAGTGAAAAAAACCAAGATGATGAGTGAACTTGTGTGCGTAGTAGAACCAAAAAAACCAAATGGTAAGGCGAAGAAGGGTACACGTCGTGGTCGGAAGAGATAGAACTGTTGATCATTTCAAATTTATGGCATGTAATAACATTTGTTGGGCACATGTTTCCATCAAAACTTATTTGGTTATTGTTTGGCATGTACCGGGAACTTATTTGGCATGTAATAATATTTGATGACAAATTCAAATTTAGGTTCAAATTCAAATTTCGACTCAAGTTGAACTTATTTGGCATGTAATAATATTTTGATGTTTCAATGCTACCTCAACTCAAATGTGATTTTTATCTGATCATTCTGAGCTCTTTTGTTAAGTTAGACTCATAGTCATGAAAAATGTGTTTCAAACGGCCTCATAAGGTAGGGTAAACGCCCCCCTTTCTAAGAGGGTTGTTTTTTGCATCTTCTCTAAATCATCCAAATAAAATTCCCACACATCTCTCGTACCTATATAGTGTAAATATGAAGTCTCATTATTTTTTGAATTAATTTTGTATTTTATTCTTTTATTTTTTCTGAAATCATTATTTAATTAAAAAACACATATTTTGAATCTTATTTATATTTATTTTTGGTTCCTACACGACATAATAATACTATGTGCTCAAGTTTTCTTAAAATCCATAATAAAACATATACATATTTACTTATGATCTAAAACACACAACATTTGCTCTTTGAAATCCATAGTACATGTACAAGAATCTCATATTCTCAAAGGCATTTTCATGTAATTGTACATAAACCATGTTTATAATTTTTTTTGGTTTCTATACAACATCATACGACTATGGGCGAAAGCATTTCTTTTTTTGATTTTTTTTGAATTAGTTATGATCTAGAACACACCAACTTCGATCTTCGAAATCCATACTACTCTGTACAAGTTTCCCATATTCTTGAAGACATTTTCATGCAATTCTATATAAACCATGGTTATATTTTTTTTTGGTTTGTATGCAACATAATAAGGACTATGGGCAAAAAGCATTTCTTTTTTTGATTTTTTTTAAATATTTGTGCTCATTTTAAAAAAAGTCAACGTTTTCCACAAAAACGTTGACCGACTCAAAACAAGTTTTTATTTTTTTTTGATTTGTATGCTACATAATAAGACTAAGGGCACAAGCATTTCTTTTTTTTAGCCATTTTTGAATTACTTATGTTCAACCCTAGCTCATTTTGTCAATATCGTCAACGTGTGATTTTTGGTTTTAACATTTGGATGTAACAATTTCGCCATTTTTTATAGCAACCTAGTTGCATAAGTAGACCATGTGCGCTGGCTGTACATAGTTTTGATTTTTTTTGAATTAGTTATGCTCAACCCTAGCTCATTCCATCAATAGCATGAATTGTATGAAATTTTTCATTGCATCGTGGATCTAACAAGAATACAATTTTTTATAGCAACATAGTTAACATAAATAGACAGGAGCGAAAGCCGTTTATTTTTTTGATTTTTTTTAAATTAGTTATGTCAAACCCTAGCTCACTGAAACCTAAACCCCGGAAACCCCATAACCCCCCCGGAAACCCCAAAACCCCGGAAAACCCCAGGCTAAACCCTAGCTCACTGACGCCACCGTGTGCACGTGACGCACGCCCCCGATCCGCGTGTGCGCTTGTTCTAGATGCTGATTGGCTCGTTGTGGCATGGATGGATTCGTGCGCGCTGAGCTGGCTGGGGAGCTGGGGTCTGGATCGGCTCGTCTATTCGATCTAGGACCGTTCAACAATATCCGGCGCCTGACGTTGGTTCGGTGCATGGAACTGGCGTACGAACGTGTTCCTAGTGTGTTTCTCCGTTCCGTGTGTGATCGGGGCCGCCCGCCGTTGCATGCATGCATACGCGTCGCATCTAAAGCCATTAACAGACTGAACGCGGTGATCCACGCAGTCTGACTAGCGTGGCTCCAGTGATCGACGAGACACCTCTTTGACCCAGTAGAGAACACGGGCACGCGAACGAAGGACGCAGCCATTAATGTCTTACCTTCTATTTAATCCCTCCTCTAACCTTCATCTTCCTCACGCCATTCTCCACTCGCATCACATCCAAGCAAGCCACCGAGCAAAGCACGCACCACATTCAAGCAAAAGCAAGCGGGCAAGCATGCAGTTCACCGGCCAGACCTTCCTCGCGCCAAGGACCGTGCGGGAGATGCAGTACCCCCAAGGGGTCGTCGTCGAGGACCAGCTCCGCGTCTGGGCCATGTCTCGCTGGCGCGGGGCATCGGAGCTGGTGGAGGTCTTCCTTCGCGCTCTCTATCGCCACATGCCGCCGGGCACTCCGCGCATGTTCACCATCGACCAAGCCCGCCCGGGAGGAACGGGCATCCTTGTCCGCTTCCGCAACCCCTACGATGCATACCACCTCCTTGGTCGGGTCTGGTACGGGGGGTGCGAGTTCATCTACTTCACCTCGTACAACTTCTTCACCGACCTCGACAGCATCTGGCCCAGCCGCACCGCGATGCACACCCTCCCCTACAACTTGGGGCCGGCCCCCGACGACGAGGAGTGAAGACGGTGCTCTCCCCTCCATCTCGATGGTGCTCTCATGGCGGTGATCTAGGCGTGATCGTGTCGTTCGAGTTTCTACCGTTTTTATTTTCTTTTTTTTCTTTTAATCTATGTTTAGTTGGGCCCGTGCCCGTGTCGTTCGAGTTTAATCTATGTAACCGTGCTACTACTAGTATATGTCGTTTGCTACCAATTGTCTCCCTCGTTTTACTTGTGTGATCAGAGTGTGTTACTGCGAGCGTCCGTTAATTCATAAAACGAATGCATGCAACTCGTAACAAAAATATTCGGTGAACAATACATGCAAGAAGTAAATAACACAAAAATGAAAACGAATCCAATTTTTTGGGCCTACAAAAATGAAAACGAACCCAAGACATGCAAAACAAGTAAAACAATTGTTTTTACAAAATATTTCTGTGAACAATGCATGCAACTCGTAACAAAATATTTATGAAGTAAATAATACAAAAATGAAAACGAATCCAATTATTTGGGCCTACAAAAATGAAAACGAACCCAAGACATGCAAAACAAGTAAAACAATTGTTTTTACAAAATATTTCGGTGAACAATGCATGCAACTCTTAACAAAATATTTATGAACTAAATAATACAAAAATGAAAACGAATCCAATTATTTGGGCCTACAAAAATGAAAACGAACCCAAGACATGCAAAACAAGTAAAACAATTGTTTTTACAAATTAAAATAAGTCAAATGTAGGCAGGTGGGTTTGTTTTCTCTTTGGGCCTAATTGTTGGGCCAACTACACTCTTTCGGCCTTTCTTCAACTACTCTTACGGCATGAGAACGAATAAGTTTTTTTTCTACTGAAACTGAACTTTCGTGACTGCACTGAAACTGAACTTCAACTGAACATCGAAGGGCATATTCAAATTTAACATCAGACACTTCACTGAAACTAGCACGGCGCACAGATTGCTACCTCTGCATAGCAAACTCTAAAATCTAGATTAATCTAGTCCATTCTAACGACGGATGAACAAGAGGTAAACAAAAAACAGAGCAATGATACAAGAATAGAATGCTCCTGACATGAGATTCGCTTGCTTCTGCAAATCCACCATTTGCTTTAAAAACTTCTTGATCTTCTTCAATTCCTCGTTTACTTCGGCCTCCACGGGCAGTCCAGCAATAGGGCGCGTGATCCTCGCCGCCGGCCCTCCTCTGCCCGAGCTGACATCGGGAGCAAACCCACCTAGATTTGGATCTTCAATGTGGCCCTCAAATTCAAGCCTAGCAACTTACTGATCGATCCACTCAAAGTGCGAACATTTCTTCAGCATCTGTAACAGTAGACATGAATCTAGATCCCAAAACTGAGGAGAAAAAACGCGAATTGGAATACCAAATACTCCTATCATCTCTCTCCTCCTCATCTCAGTTTTAAGATCTTACCTTGCCATCCCGTCCCATCATGGGAATGCTCAAACAGGACACAAAATGGCGCCCGAGATTTCCATTCTTGTCAGTTTTACTGACCCTCCGCTTCAGAGCCTCTGGCCGTGGGCAGTCCGGGCACCTTGTCATCGGAACTGCACCGTACTCTGGCCATCTTGACTGCGTGGCGGAGGAGCTGGACATCCCGTGCGCCGTCGCCGGAGACGAGGAAGAATGGGGAAAGGGAAAGAAATGGCACAGACACCAGCTCGGGCACGGGCGCAGCCCTGTTTTAGATTCACTGTCGTGGGTCCCGCGCTGCTGAGGTGGATAAGTTGTGGGGCACAGGCGCATCTCTGTTTTTTAATCCGTGAGGTGGGTCCCACGCTGCTGAGGTGGATAAGTTGTGGGTCCAAGCGTCGCATAACCCTAACAGCTAACCGATCAGCTCCGCTTAAGAACCATGTTGGCCGTGAGCTATTTTCTTCCTCCAATCCGTCGCACGTAGGCTATTTTATCGAAAAACGTCGCATTCCTTCCAATTCAACTGAAACCTGTCGCACAGGAGCTATTGGCCCCAGACTGAAGGCAGAGAAAAAAAAAGAAAGAGTAGAGCGTCGGGTGCAGAGCTGCTAGGCCAAGTCGGGGTAGCTTGGGGTGGCAGATGGTTCCAGTGCATAGAGCAGGTACTCAGGGAAGCGTCGTCTTGGCAGTCGTAGAGAGGCAAAGTGGGTCGGACCAGGAGGGGCTCGGGGGCAGAATTGCTAGCAGCGTTGACAGCCCGATCTTGTGGCGACTCTGATGGCAGGAGCTCCAGGAGGCGAAGAGCTGACAGCGGCTCGTGGCGGCGTCGTCTTGGCATTCGCAGAGAGGCAGAGCGGGTCGGAGCAGGAGCTGCTTAGGGACAAGGTTAATGGCGGCGTCCATAGCCCGATCTCGTGGTGACACTGGTGGCAGCACCTCCGGGGAATGATGAACTGACAGCGGTGGCAAATCTAGGTGATGCCAGCGGCCAAATCAGGAAGCGCCGGAGATGGGGGAGGGCTAGAACACGGGAGGTCCCCGAGTTATGAGACGTGGGGATCGGCGGCGGATGGTTGCGTTCCTCCGCTGGCAGAATTTGTGGAGATTGTTTTTGTTTTTTGTAACCGAATTGTGTGAGACGTAGGCGGAAATTAAGGGTGGGGAGAACCAATCATTTTGGACCGTGTGATTTGTCTAGATGAACGTCCGAGATTCAATTTTCCCACGAAGTTCTTCTTTTTATAAGTAGTGGAGATTCAGGTGATCTGTACACCTTGGGTTTGTTAAAATGCTTCACACAAATGGATATTTATAATCTGCCTGACATATTTGTTCCGCTGCGCATAGATGTGAATTATTTAAAAATTCTGTGCATTAGATATTATGATAATTAGGTAATACTTAATTGGAGGCCTATAACAAATTAGATCATGCATCTATTTAACATTGAATATGTAAAAGGACAGTTTCATCAATTATTGAATTTAGGTACCATGTAATTAGAATATCAGTAGATTAAACTAGGTACATGTGGAAATACTTGGACATATTTTTTGGGCTTAGTTTTTTTATCCTTTCCAAGAATTTGGTGCAGGCACACATAGTGCTGACCCCATTGCTGGAGTTGAATTGTTTCGAGAGTGCAAGGGGTGAGTAGCTGGAGTTTCAGTTTTAGGACCAACACCCCACGTTCTAAAGCTGTAAATAGCACATAGCTATTTAGGATCCTTGCCGATGGAATGCACCGATAGTGCATTTCCTCTGTTCTTATGCTCTGGATTACTTTTCTAATATTTCAGAAATGGATACTATCAAGATTTAGCTATTTTATTGAGTAAATCTCAACAAGGTATCTAAATATATAGCCTTCTTTAAATAGGGTCATCTCTAGACTTGAGAGAGCTAAGTTTTTACACTATCGGAAAGGAAACCTTGAAAAGTATTTCCTTAGTGTGTGCTCTTATTTCGTTGCTGGAATAGACTAACAGAACTGCATCCTTTAAGTACTTCAAAACCATAAGGAAGAACGGAAGGCGCGGGAGAGCAGAGCAAACCTGGTTAATTTGTAAAATAGTATACTTCTACTATACAATGGCGAAGTGAGGAGAGTTAGTACAAGGAAACATGAATATGCTGTAGCCGACTCTTCTATCTTTATATCATAAAAACAAAAGCAGAAAAGAAAACTGATGTAGTCTCAAACAGTATATGATGGCGAAAGGTGTGGTTTTGGGCCTTACTATTTTACCTGAGTTCTTTTGTGTTGGCGTGTTAAAAATGTATTTCTCTGTTTGTCGTGTCTTCGGATTTTGATACTTATTTTACTAATGATGTGCAAAAGCTCTGTGTACTACCAAACTGCATTTGAGAGCATTGGTTTGCTTATTACGACTTTGTCTTTTTTAGGTGCATTTAAATGCTGTCAAGTATAGGTGGAAATCTTTGTGGTTGCTGATGTTGGCTAGCGTTGACGGCATACAAAATTCTGTATATATTTTTTATCTTATTCTTCACGTAATGATCAATATGAATGCTACAGTGATGAGCTGCTCTATAATGAGCTTTATTTGGTCCGATGCATATATGCTCATTTGGATGTCTACAATTTCATAAGTAACAAGGTTTAATCAAATTTCATTTTTAGACTGACTCATTTAAAAGGACTGTAGAATTTATTCTCAACATTTCCATATAATGTGCATATAACTGGATCTAGCATCTATATATATTCAGACAATGTGCATATAGCATGTATGTATCATATCTACTGATTTATGCCAAGAATTGTTCCTCGGTGATGGACATGACTCTTGTTGCACCGGCTACTTTAGCATGTTGTACTAAAAAATTACAGATTGTGATTAGCAGTTCAATATTTTCATTTCTCTCTTTATGGTACTTTTTTTGTAAAATTTATGGCTCATTGAAAATGTGTAGCTCAAGAGACTTATTTGGATGTATTCTTGATGTAGTCGTTATTTTTAATTTGGGACATTATTTGATGCTCATTAAGTGCATCAGCTATAAGGACGTAACAATCATGTGCTAAGATTTATTCAAAAAATAGTTGTGTTATGTAGTGTGAAAGAACATATTATTTGTAACTTGTACTATCATCGGCAACATAATATTTATGAATCGGGATGCTCTTGAAATTTTTGTTACGCTTTGTTCCTTGGTGTTCGCACCTTTGAATGTCGCAAACTTACAAGCACCTTATGTGAATATAGTGCACTTTATATTTATATGTGTGGCGCGTGTGTAACAACATAAAAACTAATATGTCGTGGCAACGCACGGGCATTCAACTAGTTTCATATAATAGTTACGTTTTTTTAGGAAAACTTTAACAACCACACTAAGATAAGTGTAATCAATAATTTTTGCGTCCTTTCAATGAATTGAACTACTAATGATCTGACATGAATACATTTCGAGTATATTATGCACACAAAATACATTTTTTATACCTTTATCTTTTCCTATACAAATATGTATTGAATTAAAAAAAATTAAGTTTCCTCTTTTTAAAGGAGACACACCTGCAACCATTCATCAAGTCGTCATGTTGAGCTGATTAGCTCGGTAGGAGGTGTCTGACTGAAGTGTTGTACAACACAAATCAGATCGAGCAATAGAGAGGCAGGTTACCGAGAAATTAGTAATTTTACGTATTGACTCCATAATTAAAAATAGAAGAAGTACTATTTGCACTGATTGGTCACTGTATTAGCTGCACATGTACTACCAAAATATCAGTTATCCGCCTCAAAGCAGAGACAGTGGCGATTTCATAGGGGCTGTGAAGAAGAAATCGCGGGAGAAGGAATGAAGGTGTGAAGCTTGACTTCCTTCAAACATCCAGAGAAAAAGTAAACCATGTCGATCGAAAAAACAGGGTGTGTCAGCAGAAGGGGCAAGCGACGGCGGGAGAAGTGAGGAGGCCATTAGCGGTAAAACTCTGGGCTCATGGCTCTCATCTATATCTATAAAACTATCGGGCGCCGGCTAACTCGGAATTATGATTTGTAAGTACATAACTTTCTAAGGCTATGTGGCTGTCGGTCTCATTGATTCAGTTGTTCCAACAGGTTGATAAGCTCGCTTGTTTCGCTATATAAACAACAAATCTTGGAAAATTGAGAGAACGAAATAAAAAAATCGGTCTTATTTTCATGCGTGCGTCTTGGATAGTTCAAGTCCATCGCATAAAGGCATACTAACGGGCACCATTTTGATGGCCTAGATTTTTTTTTTTTTTTGAAACGAGGCAAAAGCTTTGCCTTTTATGTTGATATAATAGGAGCAAACAGGTAGGACAAGGCCTAAAAAGAAAAAAGATACAACGATCCACGCCGGCCCCAAGACCGCGTCCCACACGGGTCGTCGACCAAGCTGCTCATGCCTAGATTTGTGGCCGGTGCTAAAACGAGGCCCCATAGTAGCAGACGGCAAGAACTGGCACCGTGCTTGTGAAAAATAAACATAATAGCAGGCCGAGAGTGTCTACGAAAAATCTACTATACCTATGACGATTTAGCCCAAAACTGGTCAAAGTCGTGATAGCAAACTCGGCCTCACCCTCTTCTGATCCCTCCGACTATAAAGAACCCGAGCCCACCCCGTTCTATCGACCACTACACCTCATTTACTTTTCCCACGCGAATAGGCAAGATGTAAATAGTACAGACTGTACTGTATACTCCTTCCGTTCCATATTAGATCACTTTGAAACGGATGTATCTAGCACTAAAATATGTCTAGATACATCCAATTCAAAGTCATCTAATATAGAACGGAGGGAGTAGTAGTGAATAGCTTCTTCGATGCTTCTACAATTTCCCTCATGCTTCCAATTTCAAGTAAATGTTCGTGATGCACGTTGTGTGCAGTATGCTTGTCATCCGAATTTAAGCTTATGGGTACCATACTAACTCCAATCCGGTGTTCACTTGGGTGGGGGTTATGGGAAATCTAACAGTATGAGCATGCAAGTGTGCCGACTAAAAAAAAAGTCTTTCCATCATACTACGAAGGAAGAAAAGAGAAATTGGAGTGGAAGTAACACAAGAAATCTCATTGGAGGTATATATGGTGTCATATATAAAGAGTGTGAGTGGACACATGGTATAAAGTCCAAACTAACTAGGCAAAGTGTTTAAAAAGTGAAAGTGGGTTGGTGGGGGAAATAAGTAAACTCCAAGAAACTAAGTCCACGGAGACCCTTCTGCGCCACACTACCAAGAGTTGCCATCGAGGATGAGGTAGATGGCACACTGCACCATGCACCTCGATATCCTACTAGCGTGGAGTGGCTCCAAAAACGATCGCTCATCAGGGAGAACGACATCGAATGCCACATGATCCAGGATACCCAGATCTAGGGTGTCCCCCAAGAGCTTCCTGATCGATGGAATGAAGATAGCATCGGCGGGAACCAAAGATATACCTTCAAGATGACGCCTCCATGGAGGGGTGTGATACTTGGAGCACCATCATCGACAGATTCGAGGATCTAGGGTTTCTCTTAGAGACTCTCTTTTGCACTGGACAATGCCATCTTGTCTTACTAGCCCAGTACTGCTGATCGCCTCCACCACTCAGTGAGGGCGCCGACACCGAGGCCGATGGAAACAGCCCGCACATCTCGAGATATCGCATCGTCGCCCTAGGATCCGATCTCTGCCTGTCGCGTAGTCATTGCACCACACGCGAGGGCGAGCTGCCACGTGCGAGATCTAGCTCACCATGCATGGTGCCCGATAACAGCACCATGCCTCAACCCGCAGAGATCAGCCTGTGTCGATTCCCCCGCACGAGGGGATGATGAAGACCATGCCACCACCAATCCCTCGCCTGGCCAAGCCCTTTGGCGGCAGCAAGGGAGAGAGGAGGCCTAGAGGCGCTATATTAGGGTTTCCTCTTGCCGCCACATGGAGGCGGACGAGAGGGACAATAGGGAGAGAAATTCCTTTGGTTGGTTGGTATTCACATTGTACTTATCAGTTTTAGTGTCAAAAGAAGGTACAACTTGCACTGATTAATCATTGTATTACTTGCACATGTACCAATTACTTACCTGTTGGTCCCATGGTGCGTCCATCGTTCCACACTGCCCCGACTTCAGATTTCGTCTTCTCTCCCTCTAACTTCCCTTCCTCTCACTGGTGTGTAATTCCTCCTTCCCGATGGCTAGCTTGTCTCGTCACGTGAGGAAATGGGTCTGAGGACGACAACCACTTGCTTTTTGTCTCTGCAGGCGTATCCACGTGTCAGTCTCTAAAAGCTCTCCGGCCTCGTCGATTGGCATAGTGATTATGATTTGTGCATAATTTTCTAAGCTTTCTGGTTGTGAGTGATTTAGTTGTACGAATAGAGGTTGATAAGCCCACTGTTTCCCTAAATAAACAATCAAGTCTTACAAAATTGAGAGATCGAAAGAAAGAATTTCGTCTTAATTTAATGTGTGTGCCTTGAATACTTCAAGCCCATACGAAAAGGCATACTAATGCCATTGTTTTGATTCCCTAGCTGGCTGGTGTTAATACCAGGCTCGTGCACTACAGGAAAACGGCCAAAGGCCAACGGCAAAAGGTACGCCGACGGCTTTTTGTCGGGGCCGTCGGCATACAAGGTGGTATGCCGACGGCCAAAATGAAACCGTCAGCGTACTTTTGGCCGTCGGCATATAGCTGATATGCCTACGGCTTTTTTGTTCGGCCGTCGGCATAGATTTGGCCGTCGGCGTATAACATATATGCCTACGGCTTTTCTGCGCGGCCGTCAGCATAGCTTTGGCCGTCGGCTTACCTAGATGCCAGCGTGGTCAGGACGGACCCACCAAAAGCTACGCCTACGGTCTTTTGATTCCGCCGTCGGCATAGTTTATGGCGTCGGCGTATAACATATATTTCTACGGCCTTTCTGCGTTGCGGTCGCCTTGGCCGATGGCTAACCTACCTGCCAGCGTGGCAAGAATGGGCCCACCAAATGCTATGCCTACGGCCTTTTGGCTCGGACGTTGGCATAGTTTATGTCGTCGACATTACTCTAAGACTTTAAGTCGGGTGCCCAAGCTGGCCTCTCAGCGATTTGCACTTTCCGCTGTCTCTGTGATGTGGTCCCGCTGAAAACTTTTTCACTTTCATCCCTACCAAAAAGGAAAAATAACCCGCACTCCACTTTATCTTCCAAGGCCAAAGCACCCCACCTCGCCCCACATCTCTGGTGAAGCACGCCGCCTCCCCCGGAATCGCACAAACTCTGGCCTCGTCGCTACGCCGTCACGCCCCATCCACTAGACCACGCACGACCATATCCTCAAATCCAATCGGAGCTGCAGCGCATATGGAAGGGCGGAGGAGGCTGGAGTTGCAACGGCGGTGCGGTCAAGTGGGGCGGTGCCAGATCTGGGGCTTCTACCGCTTTCTATGACCTCACTTGATCTGGTTTTCTATCAATCTATGCTGCCCTTTCCTCTAACCACTATGCCGCAATGGGAGTTTTCGACCAGATCGCCACAAGATGGTTGACTGTGATGTCGGTGTAGCCTGCAAGACTGTAGAGGACCACATCCAACTGCCGCCTTAGCCTGCAAGACTGTAGAGGACAGGATCCAACTACCGCCTTAGTGAGCAGGCGCCAAAGTTGCTACCACGTGTTTTTGTGATCGTGCCATCACCATGGTCCGTGTACAGCTCGTGGGCGCGTTTTGGGTCTGTGGCCATGGTTGGCGTGATCTTCTTATTCTTCCAGTGGTCTGTGCTCTCCTTTGTTTGGCTCTTGTTTAAACCTAAGGACAAATTGGCATGCTTGTGGCCATCGCCGGCGTCGCTTCTTCTCCTGCTAAGCACAGGGTTTTTTTTCTTGTCCTTTTTTTTCTGGTCTCTATTCTCACCTGACATGTTTGTCCTTTTGAGTCATTTGGTGCCGCCTATGCGCAAGCACTCGGCGCCATGCCGTGATCCCGCTGCCTCTTCTCTTCCAGTCCTCAGATCCAACCCCCATCACTTGCTCCTCCACTTGCTCCTCCAATCCTCTGGCTCCTCCGGCACCGCTATGAAAAAGAGAAAATACCACTTGTTGTTTCGTCTACAAGGACGACAGGGACACTGGGATCCGGCGGTGGCCGATGGAGCATGCGATGTTGGATGGGACGACGAAGGCAATGGATATATACCGCCCCTTTCCCGTGCCTTAGCGCCGCTGCTTCGCTCCCATTCCTAGGCTCGGTGTTTGTTTCCCTGAACCAGAAAGTCTATTGGTTAATGTTGGTTATGCTGTTTCCGCCAACCGGAAGTCTTTGCTCACAGCATTGCCTATGCTTCCTGAAAATACAGGTGAAACCTCAAACATGATTTTGTTTTAGGCAGTGTAGTGTAATCTGCTAACTTTCGACACATTTGTAATGTTTTCATAATTGAGACAGTATGTGTGCCCATGATATACATTCATGTTTTCAAGCTATTTTGGTCTTCCGTAGGTCCTCTTTCTTGAGTTAATATAAGCTAAAATTGCACGTGGATCTAAGTTGGGAATATTTTCTGCTTTTATATGTAGATGGTTATCGTCATGTGTATGTTCAGAAGTTGTAATGCGGATCAAAATTCAGATATTTTTTTGTTGACTTTATACACTGGTAGAAAAAAGGCCTTCTATACGCCCCCTTTAGTCCCCAAACTATACGAACCGTGACTAAATAAGTTTTAGTCGCGGTTCGCGAGGCGACCCGCGACTGAACGTCATGAATGGCAGTTGGGGAAGCGCGCGGAGGGCATTAATTCCGATTGGGCTAGCCACCCGCGACTAAAGGTCGAAACTGCTGGCATCCCGGCCTTTAGTCCCGATTGGCCTGGCCACCCGCGACTAAAGGTCGAAACTTCTCGCCTCCCGCGCGGTTTTATTTCGCGAGCGAGAGGCAGAAGGACATTGCTACAGTGCGCGTGCGGGCTCTCTGTTCTTCTTCCTCTCTTCTCTTCTTGATCCTCTCTTCTTCCTCCACCCACCACCCATGGATTCTCCCGTTTGGAACGTTCTCCATGTGCCCACACCATGCGGCAAGAATCTCCATGTCGCCTATACCAATAGATGCGAGAGGCTCCCCGAAGCTCTTCGCCGTTTGAGCAATCTCTATGAAGCCGCCGATGAACACCACAAGTTCTTCGGGCTTCATCTAGAGTACACGGCGAATCAACGAGATGTGACCGTCATCCAGATTGCCTACAAGGATACCGTTTTGGTCTTCCAATGGGCAAGGTACGCACACGTACAATCTCTTGTTGCAATTTCGATTTGTTGTTGCATTGGAAGAACACGTGTTGCAACAATATCTAACACGTGTTCCATTTTTTTTGTTGCAGTAGTTTAAAGCAATCTCCAGAACTTGTTGATTTTCTTGTCAGCAAAGGGTACGACTTCTGTAGCGTTGACATCACAAATAACCGGCAGAAGTTGATGCGCACGTTGGGTATTGAGATACCTGAAGATCACTACATTGATCTTCAGGACTTGATCCATTTTGATGAGTTGTACGGGCACAAGACCGGGATGGCTCAGATGGCAACTGCCTTCATCCACCCCGACTACAAAACCATGAACACTTGTTTCCCCTCGAGGAATCACTTTTATTGGGGGAAGAACCCACTTGACCGGATCAATCTCGAGTATGCAGCAATAGATGCATACGTTGCCTTCGAGTTGTTCCACATCTACTCTTCGGAGCTCGTGTAGATGTTGTTTATGTGTACCGCATCTATGTACCGCTATGTTGCGTTCGATATATGTAATGGATATATTATGTAATGGATATATGTCTTTCTATTAATTCCTATATTATTTCTGTATTATGTAATGGATATATATATGTACCGCTATGTTATGTAATGGCTCAAATAAAATCACGGGTTAAACATAGCACGAAATTTACTAAAGCAATCACACAAAGATCTAGCTCACACACAATTCCAAAATAGTAAAACTAGAAAGTAACAAATGCTAGTTCCATTTTTATTTGGGTTTCCAATCACGCACACACTTTCTAAGGTAGATGTTCTGCAAGAAAACAACCTAATATCAAGTCCTAACACTCTATACAAGCTAGGAAACAAGATAAGATCAAACACACATTTCAAAACAAACAAAAAGACATCAAGAAAACAAAACAGAAAAACTACTGTTTCTATATCTGTTCACCAAAAATAAATCTAGAGCTCCAAAAATTAATCTAAGCCAGGAAAACATAGATCTAGTCAATACCAAACTCATCCAGTTGGATTTACTTCAAAATTCATTTTTGAACTCATTCTAAAAATCATAGAAGAGCCTGTTGGTCTTTTATTAAAAAGGATGGTATTTTGATTTGGTTTCTGACCTTGATGTGAGGCTAAGTGATATGGATAGATCTTTTCAATATCTATCCAGAACATTTTAGTTTGTCCATTTTGGTTATGTATTTTAAAAGTTAGGTTCAAATCATTCTCACAGATAGTCATTGCCAAAACAGTTCTTGTGTCCAAAATAATAGTCCAAACTTGGATCTGCAAATTTTATATGGTTTAGATTTCATATGGTTTGGTTCATGAATTTTATCATATTTTATTTTGCATTTAGGAAAGGGGAAAATGAATTAGTTTTATTTTTCTAAATATTTTGATATATTATTTGTATTTTTAAGATTTAAAATGAATTAGTTTTATTTTTCTGAATATTTTGATATATTATTTGTATTTTTAAGATTTTAGAATAAATTAGTTTTATTTTTCTGAATATTTTGATATATTATTTGTATTTTTAAGATTTTAAAATGAATTATTTTTATTTTTCTGAATATCTTTTAGAAATAATACAAATTAAAAAGTTAATGTTTATTTATTTATTCAAAATTGTTAATTACATCATTACTTTTGTTTATTAAAAGATTTATTTGAAATTCAGATAATAAAGAAATGTGGCATCGACCAACATGTTAATAGATTGATATGATACTAGTATCACATACATGCGTGTGAAACAGTTGGATGCGGGACTGGATGGAACTCGGAAGTTAAGCGTGCTAGTGCTAGAGTAGTGGGAGGATGGGTGACCGAGCGGGAAGTTTGACTACGAGTAAGTAATTTGACTAGAGATAATTGTAGTTAGACACTAAGCAAATAATAAAAATTCTGAAAAAAAAGGGAGTGAAAAATTGGAGTGAGAAAAAGGGAGTGAAAAATAATTAGAAACCCTAATGAATTAAAGAAATAACGAAATAGCCTATAGTCCCGTTTCGTGTCAAAAACCGGGACTAAAGGTCCTCCCGCCTCCGGCGCACGCCAACTGCCCACGTGGCGGGCCTTTAGTTGCGGTTCGTAAGAGGCGCGACTAAAGGGGGGCCTTTAGTCGCGCATATTTAGTCCCGGTTGCACGGCCGGGATTAATGACCCTTGCAAACCGGGACTAAAGGCCTATTTTCTACCAGTGATATAAGCCAAAATTTCATGTGGATCTAACTTGCGATTTTTTCTAATATTAGTTGTAGATGGTATAGCGTCATTGTAGGTTCAGAAGCTATGATGCAGGTCAAAATTCAAATGTTTCTACAAAATCTTATGCTATGACCCAACCTTTCCTGTTATTTCTGGATCATACTTGCACATAAAGGCAATTAGGAAGAGAGGGACACGATGAATGACATCGTATATTTTTTGGAAGGTGATTCTGGTTACCTATTTTCATCTGATGGTGTGAAATCAACGATCCGAACTCGGTGAGAAGAACTTATGATCAGTTTGTTCCTTTTCTCTACATTCTCTTTGCTCTATATATTGCTCCTGTATTAGGCTTATAGACCTATCTATACATTACAAGATAGACTAAATTCTTTTGCAGTACTATTATAGTATATCGTTGATAAAAGTTTGGCCTTCCTTAAGGATCAAATTATACATTAACTATAAGGTTTCACACTATTTATATTTTCCATGCATAGCTCCCTATATTACGCAGTTTGGTTTTGGGGATGTTTTTCTCTATCGCTAAAGTGAAATTATTGAATATATTTTCAGTTTAAGATAGTCTTAACATAAGAATCTACTATGAAGTTTAGCTTAGATTATTGCTTATGGGTGGTCTGGCTCTAACTACAAATGTAATTTGACTAGAGATAATTGTAGTTAGACACTAAGCAAATAATAAAAATTCTGAAAAAAAAGGGAGTGAAAAATTGGAGTGAGAAAAAGGGAGTGAAAAATAATTAGAAACCCTAATGAATTAAAGAAATAACGAAATAGCCTGTAGTCCCGTTTCGTGTCAAAAACCGGGACTAAAGGTCCTCCCGCCTCCGGCGCACGCCAACTGCCCACGTGGCGGGCCTTTAGTTGCGGCTCGTAAGAGGCGCGACTAAAGGGGGGCCTTTAGTCGCGCATATTTAGTCCCGGTTGCACGGCCAGGATTAATGCCCCTTGCGAACCGGGACTAAAGGCCTCTTTTCTACCAGTGATATAAGCCAAAATTTCATGTGGATCTAACTTGCGATTTTTTCTAATATTAGTTGTAGATGGTATAGCGTCATTGTAGGTTCAGAAGCTATGATGCAGGTCAAAATTCAAATGTTTCTACAAAATCTTATGCTATGACCCAACCTTTCCTGTTATTTCTGGATCATACTTGCACATAAAGGCAATTAGGAAGAGAGGGACACGATGAATGACATCGTATATTTTTTGGAAGGTGATTCTGGTTACCTATTTTCATCTGATGGTGTGAAATCAATGATCCGAACTCGATGAGAAGAACTTATGATCAGCTTGTTCCTTTTCTCTACATTCTCTTTGCTCTATATATTGCTCCTGTATTAGGCTTATAGACCTATCTATACATTACAAGATAGACTAAATTCTTTTGCAGTACTATTATAGTATATCGTTGATAAAAGTTTGGCCTTCCTTAAGGATCAAATTATACATTAACTATAAGGTTTCACACTATTTATATTTTCCATGCATAGCTCCCTATATTACGCAGTTTGGTTTTGGGGATGTTTTTCTCTATCGCTAAAGTGAAATTATTGAATGTATTTTCAGTTTAAGATAGTCTTAACATAAGAATCTACTATGAAGTTGAGCTTAGATTATTGCTTATGGGTGGTCTGGCTCTAACTACAAATGTCCTTGGCTTCACTAGACACATTGAGGAAACAAATATTGTTTGCTTGCCACTGAAATAGTGGATTAAATGTAAGTTATTTGTAGTTCTTTATTTTACCTATGGAGATACATGATCACAGTAAAAAAAATTGTAAACTTTGTTGGGTTGATGCATTTATAATATGATCTCCTTATCATTATAATGTGATAACGCCGTCTTAAACATGAAGGAGTGTGAAGTAATGATACAAGCATTTGTATCATTACAGTTTATCGATGATAAAAGGGTGGATTTCTTAAGGATCAAAGAAGGTTTTAGATTATTTGTATTTTCCATGCATAGCTCTTTATATTATGCAGTTTAGTTTGGCTTTTCTCTAGCGGTTCTAGGTTTTCGCCGGAGAGGGGTTGTCGGATATATACTGAATAGGGGTATATCAGATGGTAGTCAAAAGTGCTGGATTACCAGGGTGACCCAAGTGGTAGTGGGCTATGGTCCATTGGGCGGCTCAGTAAGCTGACGCACAGAAGCCAGATTCTAGAAGGACCCGGATCGCGGCCCACGTGATCTGGCTTGGAGGAGAAGGCGGATTCCTTACTTTCCAAGTTAGAAGTTACCGTAGTCTTCTAGGTTTCCTACTCTGTATGCCCTAACCCGGCTATTATATAAAGCCTTACGGGAGATAAGATAGAGAGAGAAGAAGCGATAGGCTAACTCACCGGGAAGTTGATCCTCGGCGAATAGCTAAATCTAAACCTCACATTGTAATTGTATACACAGGCTTTAGTCCTGATTAGTGAGATTGCAGGAGTAGGAACGTCGTATTATCACGACGTACCGAACCTGGGTAAATCCTGTGTCTTTATCTTCAACGCGATACCGTTCCCCCATGTCTCTACCCGTAGTCTCATGGCACCCCCGTCTATGAAAACTACTACGATGTCTCGACAGTTGGCGCCCACCGTGGGGCTAACGACGTCAGGCGTTATGTTCTGATCTGGGATACTCGGCGGGATAGGCAGTTCCATAACTGTCGGAAGCCTGGAGTTCGACGACAATGTCGGGCGCTTTCTCGACAACGGATCCTACATACCGGCGCAAAATCATCTGGTAAATGCCTGCATGTTACCGATCGGATCTGCTAATATCTTTATTGGACTAACTGCAGAGGCCATGGGCTTTGCGGTAGAAGTAAATTTATCCCACCTGTCCTATACCCAGTCGAGGATGACTATGATCCCGGATTTTGCTCAGATCGCCGAATAAAGGTGATACACACTTTATCGATATGGTGCAATCCGAAGTTGCCGAAAACACGGATGGTGGAAATCCCGTGCAAGAAGCAGACAATAGTACACCCACCACAGAGGTGGAAGATCCGACATCCGTCAACATGACGATGAACTCGGAAGCTGACTCTGTGCTAGCCGCCATTGAGGCGAGATTAGAGTCAGAAACCGGATCGGACGATTTTGATTCCGAAGATGAAGTTGAGGACACCTTCGAGAAGAAGGTAAAATATCTTCAAGAGGGATTCCATGAAGTGCTAATGGCAAAACCGGATGACATCACGGACGCCGGCAGCCCGGAAAGCCCTAAAACCCCTCCGCCAGAGGAAGAGAGAGAAGACGGCGAAACTTCTCCAGTATTTCCCAACGTCAAGGAATTGACAGAGGATGAACCAGCCAAAAAGCCTCCCTCTTCCAAGAAAAAGCACAAAACCGCTAAAAAGCTCCAGTACAAACTCCGGAAGAAGAAATCGGCACATCCAGCCGACGAAAACCCGGAAGTAGGAGATGCAAGCGGAATAAAGCCCGCGGAGAAGAAAACCAAGGAAATCCTTGTTATGCCAATTACAGAACAAGAAGAACAGGATCTGTTACAAACGCCAGTGGGTCCAAACGAACCCCCTGAGATGCTGGAAGCCAGGAGACGAGCTTTCCAACGGCAACAGCAACATCTACTCAGATCTCGAGAACACCTCCAAAAAACCCAGGATGACATCAAGCTCATGAAGGAAGAAATCGAGGAGTACGAGAGAAATAATAGATCTGCCATAAAACCTACAAGGTTACCCGGAATCGTAAGACCGGAAGTACTGCCGCCAAAAGAAAGGTTTTATAACCCATCTTGGCAAAAGCAGGTAAACGGCAAGGATGCCAGAGGCGAACCAATATACAAAACCGCAGCTGAAAACGCGGAAGCAGCGTTCGCCATCCTCAACAATGACATGTACTCCAACGGCGAAAAACTCCAAGGGGTGTATGCTTTCCTAGGAAAAGCATTGCAACAACAACAGCGGGGCCAAGAGCGATCAGGGAAGTTGCACGACGACTCCGCCCTATGCAAAACAGCTACTTGCGCCGCTGGAGCACCCGGACCGGAGGATGAACCTGGAGATTCAGACAATTCTAAGGATAAAAAAGCGGATCCGAGAAAAGACAAGAAAAATCCCGACAATAGGGATGAAGCGTCTACAACCGGATCCCATCCCCCGAAAGGTGGACTCAAACCACACGATCGGGAAGAAAAACACCGGAATGACGGCAAAGTAATGCCACCTCCGAGAAACCCAGCTGAAAAAGCTGGAAGATATGATGTGCCTCACAGACGTGAGAGATCTCGGACACCTCCTAAGGATAAAGAAAGGCACAGGAGCAGAACTCCACCTCATCCAAAAGGACGTGATCATGGAAGAAATAGAAACGACCCCGGAAAAGCGCGTCCGCGCAACAATGGAAAAGAAAGGAGCAGATCCCCTTCTGTCCATTCAGCCGGAAGATATTCCGCACACATGGATAGGGCGGAAAAGGATGATCTATACTTTGGACCTAAGTGTTTCACTGATAGGATCCGAAGGATAACCACGCATTCTGGCCTTGCCAAGGTCGGTCCAACGTACCAGAAATACACCGACAGCACAAACCCGGATACCTGGCTCTCAGACTACTATACAGCCATTCAGATTAACAATGGGACAGACCTGGAAGCTGTAAAGTTTCTTCCCCTAATATTACTGGAAGGAGCCAGAGACTGGATCAATGGATTGCCATCAAGAACTGTCGACAGCTGGGATGATATGGCTCGAGTATTCACTCAGCATTTCCGGGTAACGTACAAACGCCCGAACAGCATCAACCAACTGAACCGTTGCACCCAATTCGAGGATGAACCACACGTGGAATTCATCTCCAGATGGACTGCAATGAAGAATAGTGGTTCTGGAGTAACTGACGTACAGGCAATGCATGCTTTCGTCAATGGCCTAAAACCCGGACTTGTACCGTTCATGGTTGGTTCCAAACAGCACAAGGATCTCGGATCTATGCTTACAACCGCCAATGAACACGCTGCAGCCGAAGACGATATCAGAGCAAGAGGCGGCAATATCGATGCACTGATACTAGCCATGAAAAATCCTCGCCCTGAGGAAAAAGGAACTTCAGATGCAACACCAAAACCCAAAGAAGTCAACATAGCCTTTGGAAGTGAAAAAGGGAATAGATGGAAAGGACGCAGTCCAGAACCAATCAACTACACCAAAGAAGAGTGGGAGAAGATTAAGTCAGAACCCTGCGTCCACCATTCGCAATTTGGGAAACCCACCCATACAAACGCGCAATGCCGGCTGAATAAGCACATGAAAGGCAGCGAAGGATCCGAAAATAAGGGGAAGAATTCTAAAAGGAAGTTCTCCAAACAAAAGCCAGAAGCTGAGAAATAAGACAATGAATCGGACACTGATGAAAAAATTCAGGAACAACAGCGAAAAGGCGAACCCAAATTTCCGAGAGTTGATGGAGAAGCACTGTTAACATTTTTAGCAACTCCGTCGACAAAGGTGGCGAAAAGAACGCTTCGAGAAACAAACGCGGTTGTTCCGGCAACCCCGAAATTCTTGAAGTATTCAAACACACCAATTACCTGGGATCAGTCTGATCATCCCGGAAACATCCCTGAACCCGGCACACAAGCTCTTGTTATAAGCCCTATCGTACAGAACACTAGGCTAAAAAGAGTGCTGATGGATGGAGGATCCAGCATTAACATAATGTATCTGGATACGCTAAAGCACCTGAAAATCTCAGAGTCCCAGCTCAACTACAGCAACATACGCTTCCATGGCATTGTTCCTGGCAGAAAAGCACGATCCTTAGAAGAAATTTCCCTAAATGTCACCTTCGGAGACAAAGATCACTTCCGTCAGGAAAAAGTATCTTTCGAGGTGGTGCCGTTCTAAAGCGTGTATCACGCAATACTCGGACGTCCAGCTTTCGCCAAATTTATGGCAAGATCATGGTATATCTATAACAAGCTGAAGATGCCAGGGCCCAAAGGAGGAGTAATCACCATAACTGGAGATTTCAAGCTGGCAAACGAGCTGGAAAAAGAAAACGCCCTTTGCACTCAGAGAGTTATAGAAAAGGAAGAACTGAAGGAGCTGGCTAAGGATGTATCGCCGACAGAAATGCCGGCAGGAAATGAAACCCGGAAGCCAGCAGATAGCTTCAAGGCGTCCGAGAATACAAGACAGGTAATCCTAGATCCCAAGGACCCGACAAAATTTGTCGTAGTGGGAACTGGGATGACCGATAAATAGGAAGGCGAGCTCATCAAGTTCCTCCGTGAGAACTGCGATATTTTCGCCTGGTGTCCATCTGACATGCCAAGCGTACCCAGGGAACTTGCTGAGCATCAACTCAAGGTGATTCCAGGCTCCAAGCCCGTCAAACAAGGTCTCCGTCGATTTGACGGAAGAAGACGGAAGGCTATTGGCAAGGAAATTATACGGATTTTAGCAGCAGATTTCATCCAAGAAGTAATCCACACTGAATGGCCTGCAAATCCGGTATTAGTACCGAAGAAAGACACTACTGCTCTTAGAATATGTATAGATTACACCGGCTTGAACAAATTATGTCCAAAAGATAGGTTCGCGTTACCGCGAATCGATCAAATATTAGATTCCACTGCAGGCTCTGAGCTTTTATGTTTTTTGGGTGCATATTCCGGGTATCACCAAATACGCATGAAAAAGGAAGATCAAATTAAGACTTCTTTTATAACCCCGTACGGGACGTATTATTATGTGACCATGCCATTTGGCCTGAAGAACGCAGGTGCAACTTACCAGCGTTGCATGCAACGGTGTTTGCATAGTCAGATTGGCAAAAATGTCCACGTTTACGTGGACGATATTGCTGTCGTAACCAAGGAAAAAGATACACTCCTTGAGGATTTGCGAGAAACCTTCGAAAACTTGCGCACTTACAAGATGAAGTTAAATCCATCAAAGTGTGTATTCGGGGTTACCTCGGGAAAACTTCTGGGTTTCATCGTTTCTCACAGAGGAATAGAAGTTAATCCGGAAAAGATCAAAGCCAGCTTGAACATCTCCAGACCTACGTGTGTGAAAGATGTCCAAAGATTGACGGGTTCCGCCGCTGCCATCAGCAGATTTATTAGTCGGCTGGGGGATAAAGCCTTACCACTCTACAAGTTGCTGAAAAAATCCGACAAATTCGAGTGGACAGAAGAGGCCGATGCAGCGTTAACCCAGTTGAAGGAAACTTTGATGAAAGTTCCGATTTTGGCATCCCCAAAAGACGAAAAACCTATGTTATTGTACCTCACGGCGACAAACAGGGTTATTAGCGCGGTAATCGTTGTGGAACGGAAGAAAGACGAACAAAGCATACCAGATCAGCATCCGGTATATTACATAAGTGAAGTTTTCTCCGAGTCCAAGCAAAGGTACTCACACTATCAAAAACCGGCATATGGTGTATTTTTCGCATCTAGAAAATTGCGCCATTACTTCCAAGGACATTCCATAACAGTGGTATGTAAAGCACCACTAGGGGATATAATAAACAATGCGGAGGCAACTGGCCGGGTAGCCAAATGGGGTATCGAGCTAGCAGCTTTCGACATTAAGTATCAGCCAAGGACGATAATAAAATCCCAGGTTTTGGCAGACTTTGTCGCCGACTGGACGGAAGCAATGGAGAAAACGCCAATGCCGGAGTCCGAGTACTGGATCATGCACTTTGATGGGTCCAAGATGAAGGAGGGCGCTGGAGCTGGTGTAGTCTTAAAATCTCCTAAAGGAGACACAATGGAGTATGTATTAAAAATACACTTCAACGCCAACAATAACGTGGCAGAATACGAAGCTCTGCTTCATGGCTTGCACATTGCAAAAGAAATAGGGGTTAAACGCATTCTGTGCTATGACGACTCGGATTTGGTACAACATCAGCTTAACCAAACCTGGGACGCAAAAAGCCCTATAATGGCCGAATACCGGAGAATGGTGGACGAGTTCGCCATTTGTTTTTTCGGATTCGATGTACTCCACGTTAAAAGAGAGGAAAATTGGAACGCGGATGCGTTAGCCCGCATGGGGTCAGAAAGGGTAAAAGTATTACCACCCGGAGTATTCGTCCAGCATTTGTACGAACCATCCATAAAAGGTGGAGATATCGATTATCCTCTGACTTCCGAGTCAATTTAAGTTATGCTCGTTAACCCGGACTGGACAATTCCATATTTAAACTTCTTAGTCAACCAGAAGTATCCGGAAGGATCAGACGAAGTCTTGCAAAGACAAATACAGCGTCGATGCAAAGGATACACGGTAATTGATAATTGCCTGTACAAACGCAGTACTTCCGGAATTTTTCTGCGGTGTATATCGCCAGAAGAAGGACGAGAAATCCTACAAGAAATCCATGCAGGGGATTGTGGACATCACGCTCAATCAAAAAGCATAGTGAAAAAAGCATTTCGTGCTGGGTTTTTCTGGCTAACAGCCAAGACAGATGCTGAGCACATAGTCAACACATGTGCAGGGTGTCAATATTACGCCAAGCAGACTAATATGCCAGCCCAAGCACTCAAAACTATCCCAATTACATGGCCGTTTGCGGTCTGGGGGCTAGATATGATGGGACCGTTCAAAACTGCGCGAGGCGGACTTACACATCTACTTGTAGCTGTGGATAAGTATACCAAATGGGTGGAGGCCAAACCCATCAAAAAGCTTGACGGTGTAACTGCCAGAAATTTCATTATTGACATAGTCATGAAATATGGCGTTCCACACAGCATAATAACCGAGAACGGGACAAATTTCTCTATTGGAGAGTTGGCAAAATATTGCCGACAAACGGGAATTCGCCTAGATCTCGCATCTGTGGCACACCCGCAATCCAATGGACAGGTTGAGAGAATGAATAGCTCAATCCTGCAAGGAATACGCCCAAGACTCGAATCTCCTCTTCACAGAGCAGCTGGAGTATGGGTAGAAGAGCTACCTTCCATGCTTTGGAGTATTCGAACGACGCCAAATAGGCCAACTGGGCAAACCCCGTTTTTCCTAGTTTATGGTGCGGAAGCTATTCTTCCAACGGACATGATCCATGATAGCCCAAGAGTGCAGGATTTCGATGACTCGGATGCCGAAGAAGCACGACAGGATGCCGTCGATATTTTAGAAGAGGAACGAGAGCTTGTGCTCCAAAGATCCGCCATCTACCAGCAAGGTTTACGACGTTATCATAGTCGGAAAATCAGGCATCGTTCTTTTAAAGAAGGTGACCTAGTGCTAAGATTGGTACAGCAAAGGAAGCACAAATTAGCCCCAGTATGGGAAGGACCAATTGTCATTAGTAAAGCCATGAAGAATGGATCATACTATCTTGTCGACATTCGAGATACAGAAGACGATCCCGAGAAGCCGAATCGCAAAAGAAAGAGAAAGATAGATGATGAACTAGGAGAGACAAAGAGGCCTTGGAGTATCCAGCAGTTACGTCCCTTCTATACTTAGTTCAATTTCTATGTAAACATCTTTTGAGATCATGAGATAAAGTTGTCGGAATTCTGATATCCATGTTTTTATAAGTTCATTATAGTACAAAGCACGATTCCACCTTATCTATTTCCCAATGATCTTACAAAATACTCAATGTTAACCCGAATTGTGCATGCGTGCTCGATGTTTAAAACCTGAATGATTTTCAGCCTGCTAGCGGCTAAAGGAAACTTGGATTGTGCCTGCGTGCCCATGTTTCATTCAAAAAATTCCTTACTTTTCTCTAAGTATTATCTGATTGTTTATGTGTTGGGTCACTAGAGCTAGTTAGTAAAAATGCCTTTAGTATGATCCATGTTTCCGAGTTTAAGTTGATTGGTTATACCCAGTAACTCGGCATGATGATTCCTAGTACTATTGAGCCATTTCAAACACTAAGGATAGTTAAAGCATATAAGCCAGAGAACTTAGAAGATAAAGGAATACTAAAACCCGGAAACCTTGCAAAGAATTTCATAATTAAAACTGCAAAAGGCGGAGTTCCTGTTTATACAAAAGGAATAGAAGCATTACAATATGAATTACATTGTAAAAGTGCAGTAATGCTCCTATTGTCTACTTCCACCATCCAGGTAAAAGGGCAGCCCTTCAAGCATCCGAGTCTTCCTCGCTGCTGTTATTCTCGGGGGCTTCGGGGATCTCCTCTTCTGGATAGGTGATGGAGATGTTCACCATGGAGGCAATCTTGGTGGCATGGCCTTTGATTTCATCAAAGATGGTGGTTCGCTGGTTTTCCGTGTATCCTTGAGGGATACCGGATGCCACGCTCCAAGACTTTGCACCAGGGGCGGAGCGAAGGATGGACTCCCTGGACTCCGCCACCTCCAAGATGGCACCCGGAAGTTTCTCAACATCCGAGAACTCCCCAGTCCTTGTGGGAAGGAACTTGTTGACCAGCTGCATGCCAGCAGCTCTGATCGCAGTCCACGTCTTCCCAAAGGCTCGGATTCCTTTAATCCGAGTGAGATCTGGGTTATCTCCTGTTTTTTCAGACAAAACAACCAAAAAAGGTTAAGCGAAAAAGCAGAGAAAGAAAGCAAGACATGGAAAAATGGTAAATGAAGTAAAAAAAACTTACCGATCAGCTTGTCGATTTCGGAGCCTTCCTCCAAGCGAATGTTTAGAGCATTTTCCAAGTCCTGGATAGTGGACTTATCCTTCTCCGCCTGTTCGGAAGCCTTGGAATGAGCAATTCCAAGGGCCAGGTTGCTGGCTTCCAGATCTTTCTGAGCCTTCATAAGTTGCTTATGAAGGTCCAGATTCTCCTCACGGAGACTGGCAGCATTACCGGCATCTTCAGCTATTTGTTTGGCCTTAGCCAAAGCAGCCGGAAAGCAAGGAAAATTCCGAGTTTAGAAAAATCCCGGAAAAGTACTTAGACAAAAAGCTGAATCAAAAACTTCAGAGGGAAAAAGTTAACCTGTTGTCTCCTTTAGCTGCAGCTGCGATGATGCCAGTTCCGCCTCCCTCACATCAAGAATAGAAAGAAGATTTCTAACTTCTTTATTCTTGATGGAGAGTTTGTTGAAAACTTCCATGTTAATGGATTCAGCGGTTTGTTGGAACACGACAGGGAAAAGAATAACTAAAAAGCATCAAGGCAAAAAGTATACATTTTGCTTAATGCTTGGGGGCCAGAGTTAAATACCTGGCTCATTCGCTGCAACCCCGCCAAGTTTTCATTGAACTCTTTTGCGTACTCCGCAAAAAGAATTCCGGACGCGCTTAGGCCATCGTTGAGGTTCTTGAAGTCCTTGTCGAAGGTAGGAATCTCCTCATCAATTGTCCGAGAAGAATTTCCCACCTCTGGAGCCGCCCATTCCCTCGTGTCCGTGTCCGGCACAACGGGCTGGCTGGGCTCCAACGACTCGGTGGTGGGGGTTGTGGCATGCTCTTCCGCCATCGTGGACGGTGTATCCGGTGCGATGACGGGAGAAGGTTGAGAGCCTCTGCCTGACACAACCTTGTGCCTTTTCAGCTTCTTTGGCTTTAAGGTAGAGGGAGGCAGGCTAAAGGCAAAAAGCAAAAACCCGGAAAAACTTAAAACTCCGAAGACAAAAGAAAACTTCGACAAAAGAAAATAACCCGGACGTTCTAACCTGGAGGTGGCGACGGGGATACCGTCAAGATCGATGATTTCCTCAGAGGAGGAAACCTTCTTGCGCTTTCGCCCACCTGCAGAGGCAGCGCGCAACGCCTCCAGCTCAGCTTCGGAGGCCAGCTCCGAGTCAGGAAGTTCAGCAAGCTGTCGAAAAGAAAAATCAGAGTTAGAAGCGAAAAATCCGAGAAAGCATGGCAAAGATCCACCCAAATGACGGAAAAAATACCTTGGGAGCCGGATTGTCGGCCGTATACATTGGCCGACTCGCTTCATATTGGTCGCGTGATGCGACCAACTGGTTTACGCGCCGCCGCAGATCCTTCGCGGCCCAGTCTTTGCTGGTTGTCCGCATTTTGTCATTGGCGCCCGTATACTCGCAGAGGAGACGGCCGCCATGATTGGCTAATGGCTGGATCCGCCTGTCCAACCAGCAAAGGACCGTGTCCATGCCGGTTAGAGGCGGATCCGAGGAAGTGAGCTTGGCGATGCGCCGCTTGATCCTTAGAAGATCAGGCGGCAGAACTTGGACGGCTTCTGTTCCCCAATTTTCTTGGGGAACAGCAGCAGTGTTTGAGAAAGGTGGAACCCCGATGGCCTTTTTCGGAAAAGGGACATCGGGATGATAAAAGAAGGAACCCGTCCAGAATTTGACAGATTCCGAGGTTTTGATCTTGGGGAACCATTCCTCCCTAAATCTCCTAAGGGTGAAGGAGATAGTTCCGCAAGTCGGGAGTGCGCCCTCCGAAGAGTTCCGCTTAACCCCGAAATAGTATAACCAGAAGTCTAACCTAGGTTCTATGCCTAGGAAACCCTCAAAGAGGGCCTGAAAGCCGGCCATATAAAGAATGGAATTTGGTGGCAGGTTGTGGGGTTGGATGTTATAGTGGGAGAGAACTTGGAGGAAAAAGGCAGAAGGTGGCAATCCCATACCTCTTAGGAGATGGGAGGAGAGAAGAACCCGTTCGCCATCGTTTGGCAGGGGTTCGTTCCCGTCCTCCGGGAGCCGCCATTACCCTTTTAGCACTAACCCCTCCTTTTCCATGTTCGGAAGGAGGGATGGGGGAATGCTGCAGGAAACCCAGTTGCCGGCAGTCTCGAGTTCTTCGTCCGCTCTGGCGGTGGCGGACGCGGCGGCTTCTGCAGCGGCGAGCTCGTCGCCGAGGAGCGTGATCTTCTCCTCCGCCGTCTCGGGAGCGAATGGCGGAGAAGGAGAGGAGCTTGAGCCCGCAAGATCCGCGGCGGCGGAAGGATTTCCTCCGTCCGCCGCGGAACCCGCGGTCTTCACCGGCTCGCCGCCGGCGTGCGTTGGAGAATCCAACTGAGGATCCATCGTATTGATGATATCCTCAATGTCCTGCGAAATGTTGCGGGCGAGCGAGGACGGTGGAGATGCCATTGGGTGGCGGTGCTGGCTCGCCTCTGGTGACGTTCTGGGCGCGGTGTGGGTTCGGTGCTCTCTCTCTGCTGTAAGCTTGGGCGCTGTAATGGCTTTCGAGTGGTTGCGGAAGGTTTTCCGGGAGGACGAAGAAGGCTATTTATAGCCGGAAATCCGTCACGATACGTGCTAACGGCTCTTTTTACCGTTGGATGATCAACGCGTGTCGCTCGCCAGAAAATCCGGGAAATGAATCGACAGGGTGATTATGGCTATCTCCTCGTTTCCCGCGAGAATCTGTCAGAGATATGTTTCTGGGTTTCCCACTCAAAACCCAAACGTCCCTTACGTCAGCAGGATTAAAGTGCTGACGTAGGAGGTTCCTTCTCCGCGAATGATCGTGTGAGAAAAGCCGGATTTTCAGGATTCCGAGTTTTACGTTACCATCTCTTTTCAAAGAAGAATAAGAAGAATCAAGACTGCTGGCCAATATTTCTCGGACAATATACATTTGGCGAAAGACGGCAAATCAGAGTTTTAATCCTTCTTGGGGGCTACTGTCGGATATATACTGAATAGGGGTATATCAGATGGTAATCAAAAGTGCCGGATTACCAGGGTGGCCCAAGTGGTAGTGAGCTATGGTCCATTGGGCGGCCCAGTAAGCTGACGCACAGAAGCCGGATTCTAGAAGGACCCGGATCGTGGCCCACGTGATCTGGCTTGGAGGAGAAGGCGGATTCCTTACTTTCCAAGTTAGAAGTTACCGTAGTCTTCTAGGTTACCTACTATGTATGCCCTAACCCGGCTATTATATAAAGCCGGATGGGAGATAAGATAGAGAGAGAAGAAGCGATAGGCTAACTCGCCGGGAAGTTGATCCTAAGTGAATAGCTAAATCTAAACCTCACATTGTAATTGTATACACAGGCTTTAGTCCTGATTAGTGAGATTGCAGGAGTAGGAACGTCGTATTATCACGACGTACCGAACCTGGGTAAATCCTGTGTCTTTATCTTCAACGCGATACCGTTCCCCCATGTCTCTACCCGTAGTCTCATGGCACCCCCGTCTATGAAAACTACCACGATGTCTCGACAGGGGTTCCGGACCTACTTAGTCCCACAAAATGCTAGTCCATAGCATGTGTGTATAAGTGCAATTTGGGTTGTATATGCCCAAGATTCACTCACTCTTTGTTTTAGGGCTTCTCGGCATTAGCTTCTATCTGACTGGTTTCAGGACCACTTTGATCCCAAAACTCTCGTATCTGACTAACCGGGTGGAATCTTGTCAAAAGTGTGGGTATACTATTGTATTGGGTGTTCATAGGGTCTAACCAAACACAACCAGACAATTACTTCCACTTTTGTACCCCTTTCCAGCACACGTATAAGGGATAGACCGATAAGTTGGACTTTTCTTTAGCGGCTCTAGGGTTTAGTTGGAGAGGAGCTCTGGAGCGTCTGAGTCCCACCAAATACTAGTGGTTTACATACCATGTGTGTTAAAGTGTGATTTGGGTTGTGGATGTCAAAGATTTCATGACATTTTGTGTTAAGGCTTCACCGACATAGCTTCTCTCTAGATGGTTTCACGACTACTTAGAGCCCAAACTCCCGAATCTGACGAGCCCGGGGGAATCTTATGAAGAGTGGATAGAACATTATCTTGGGTGTTTATAGGGCGTAAAAAACACATTCAAGCAATTAGTTCTAATTTGTACCCCCTTCCGGCTCACGTATAGACCGATAAGTCAGCCTTTTCTCCTCTGAGTACCACCAAATGCTAGTGGTTCACATACCATGTATTTAAAAGTGTGATCTGAGGTGTAGATGCCCAAGATTCCCTCACTCTTTGTGTTAGGCTTGACTAGCATCGGCTTCTCTTTGGCGGGTTTCAAGACTACTTAGAGTCCGAAACTCCCGGATCTGATGAACTGGGGGGAATTTGTCAAGAGTATGGATAGAACATTGTTTGGGTATTCCTAGGGCCTAACCTAACACAACCAAGAAATTATTTCCACTTTTCTACCCCTTCTAGCTCACGTATAGGGGATAGAACGATAAGTTTGGCTTTTCTCTAGCGGGTCTAGGTTTTCGTCGGAGAGGGGCTCCGGAGCGACTTAGTCCCACCAAATTCTATTGTTTTCCATACCATCTGTGTATAAGTTTGATTTGGGTTGTATATGCCCAAGATTCACTCACTATTTGTTTTAGGGCTTCTCGGCATCGACTTCTCTCTGACTGGTTTCGGGACTACTTAGAGCTCGAAACTTCCGGATCTAAGAACCGAGGGGAATCTTGTCAACAATGTTTGTACAACCTTTCATTTGTTATTACTAGAGCCTAACCAAACTCAAAAAAAAATTAGTTCCACTTTTCTATCCACTTCCGGCTCATGTATAGGGGATAAACCGATAAGTCGGACTATTCTCCAACGGGTCTAAGGTTTCGTCGGAGAGGGGCTCCGGAGCGCCTGAGTCTCACCAAATGCTATTGGTTGCAATTAAATGTGTGTAAAAGTGTGATTTGGGTTATATATGTCCAAAATTCCCCCACTCTTTGTGTTTGGGCTTCACCGGCATAGCTTCTCTCTAGCAGGTTTCTCGACTACTTATAGCCCGAAACTCCTGGATGTGAAAAAATGGGGGAAGCTTGTGGTTGCCACACCTCGTGTTTACAATTGTGCTTTAGTTTGTAGATGTCTAAGATTCCACCACTCTTTGTGTTAGGTGTTCACCGACATCGGCTTCTCTCTAGCGGGTGTCAGGTCTACTTAGAGCCCGAAACTCTCGGATCCGATGAACCGGTGGGGATCTTGTAAAGAGTGTGGGCAATGATCTTCTTACTCTAAACACGAAAGAATGAACATCGTATGTCGTCCCCTCTCGGTTATAGGTCGAGGCGCACAATAAGAAGGGGGCAAGACTAGTGGCACCGTTCGATAGAAAAAAAGGAGGATCATCATTGAGGTTGGGGACGAAGCAGTCGAGTAGGAAGTGTTGGCATCAGTCGCAGCGGCGGGATGAGGTACAATGGTGCATTTGTATGTCGCAGTTGCCACACCATCTCTAGAGGAAAAGCCAGGAAAAAAAGGAAGGGATCTTGGCCTCGCTAGTAGTTTGTCTTGTTTCTCTTCGTACAAAAAGATATTTTCAGGGTTTCCCAAAAAGGGATGAGTCTATTTGTTGGAGGCACAAGATCTACAGGATTTCGGTACAGCGAACATGCGATCAATCGCAAGGGTGTAGATACGTGTGGGTGGCAGCACACTTCCTTCTACGTCAGATGCAACAACGGTTGACAGTAGGGGTTATCGACAAAAGGGCGATGGAGCCTACGTCGATATAAACTGATAATCGTAGTCATGCATGTCGAGCTCGTCCCATTTTCACCTCACCTTGACATATCTAATAGTAGTCACGAATGAGTTTGCTCTTTTTTCACCTCTTGCACATACAAGTACATGCAATGTGGAAAAATGGATCAGAATGGACTGTGGAGTATATATTGCACGTTGGCTCATATCCATGTAATGTATCGGGTACTGCAGCCAATCAATCAATTCGCACAAAACTGACCACCCACGGATGGGCAAGCTATACACGATCTAGGCCACACATCTCAACCATCCAATCTATCTTGGTCGGAGCACACCACGTATATACCCCCTCCGTTCAAAAATACTTGACTTCACTTTATCCAAATATGAATGTATCTATACACCAAAACATGTCTACATACATTTTCGCGCTGAAAAAGCCCGCCTGGTGAATTTTATTCGGAGGTAAAATTTGGTATCGGGCTGAGCGGGAGGTTCAGCCCAAAATTCACACGTACACCTCTCCTCTTATCCACTCCCCACCGACAGCTCCATCTTCGTCACGATCTCCTCTCGCTCTCTCCCTCTCTCAGTTTCAGATCGACGGCGCCGCCTCTCTCCCTCGCCGGCGGAGCCCCTCCGGCGCCGCCCGCTCCTACCTAGTCCCGGCCTCTCCCTCCTTTCCTCTATCCTCTCCTTCTCCAGTCGCCTCCTTTCTCCTCCCTCAACAGATCGAGCGCGTCCGCCCCAGCCTAGCCGGAGGCAGAGGCGTTGACACCCAGGAGTCACGACGCCGCCACTAGTAGGAAAACGCTTACCAGTGACGAACAAAAACAAGCTACCGCTGGCGAACAAGTGTTCGCCAGCAGTACACCGCCAATGGTAAGGGGTTACCGCTGGCGAACAAGTCTTGTTCGCCAGCGCTATCTAGTTACCGCTGGCGCACACAGTCTTGTTCGCCAGCGCTATCTAGTTACCGCTGGCGCACACAGTCTTGTTCGCCAGCGGTAAGTCTGAAATTTTGAAATTTCGTAAATAAATTTTTTCGCATTATTTTTTTTCAAATTTTCAAAACATTTGAATTCGAGGAACCTCTAAACACGCTGTAGAATTTTTTTCCTTTTTTTTTCTTTTTTTTAATCTTTGAATGCCCACTTCCCGCTCGGTCACCCATCCTCCCACTACTCTAGCCCGAGCACGCTTAACTTCTTAGTTCCATCCCACTACTCTACCTATGACCCACTCATTCTTTCTTGTTAGTATAGTACTATCAATCCTCTTAACTATTGCACCATATCTACAAATCCGTAATTGCAAATTCGATAAATGATATGTCTAAATTGATCAGAAGAATATGAGAAATCCAAATATGACATCCTTATTATCTTTTCTCGAAATTTATTTTTTTATTTTTTTTGAATTTTGAATTTATTTAATTAAATTGATTATGTAGGAAAATTTAGTCTGTCTCAAATAACTTTTTTTCCTTTTGGAATTTGCCGATTCTGAAAAAACCTCACAGGCCGAAGGCCGGTGAGGTTGGATCTGGAATTTGCTCACGTTTCTTTTGATATATTGAACGCGTTTTTTCGACGTCGTATGCAAAAGTTATGGCCATTTTACGTTTTATTTTTGAATTTTGCATAAAAGGTCAAATGGAGTATTTCAAATTTTCTATATCAACTAGACAGTGCACTCTACCCACATATTCAAGGAATTTATTTTTTGAACGTTTTATCATTTTCGTTTCTACTTTAGAAAAGTAAAAAAGGCGGTCCACGGGGGTGGGGGGTGTGGAGGGAAATTTTTCAAAACTTACCGCTGGCGAACCAAAATAGTGGTTGGCCAGCGGTATAGTTAGCGCTGGCGAACCAAAGTGTTGCCCAGCAGTAACCATACCGCTGGCGAACCAGCTCGCTGTTCGCCAGCGCTAAGGTACGTTACCGCTGGCGAACGAAGTGCAATGTTCGCCAGCGGTATTTGCTGCCGCCCGCAGCCGCGCACAACCCCCACGCCCACTGTTACCGCTGGCGAACGAAGTGCCATGTTCGCCAGCGGTACCTAACTTAGCGCTGGCCAACAAGGGCGGCGCGTTCGCCAGCGGTAGTAGCACTGGCGCACAGATATTTTTGTTGGCCAGCGGTAACCTGGTGGCTATAGCCTGTTTCCTACTAGTGCGCGGCTGGCTGTCTCGCCGGCGCGTGCGTGCATCCATGCGCTGTGCTCCGTCGAGATGGCCGGACCGCGGCGCATGACGTCGCTTAGGGTTTGCGGCAGCGGCGATACGCGGTAGCCACCGTTCTCCGGCCACCAGGACGGCCACCACGCCAGCGCGGGCCACGGATAGAAGTCGTCCACCTCGCACTTCAGGGAGGCTCGAGGAGTGGATGGTTGACTTCGGTGTTTCGCCGGCCTGGCCGTCATTCTCGGCAGCCGTTGCTCGTCGGCATTCTCCGCGCGCGTCTTTGCGAGGGCGCCCGACGGCAGGCACGCCTTGGACGAGTTTGACCCGAAGGCTAGGCGTGCTGCTGCTGCTGCCGGCTGTTTTTCCGAACCACGTCCGCCAGTTGCAACTTGCTCCTCCTGTAACTGGCCGTTCTCAACTTTGGCTCGTCAAAGGTGACACCAACTCTTCCATATGGGCTACTGCTACAAGCCTGCACCGATTCTTCTGACCATATTTCATCTTGATTCCTAGCTGTAAACTGAGATCTTTGATTGTTTTTGTGGAGTAGAATTGCAACTGCTGTAACTTCCGTTGTACACTGAGAGTTCATTGCATTGCATATCATGTACATAACGTTCATCTAGTTCTATAAATTCTGCTTGAAGTAAGGTTATTGTAGATGCTTACTTGGAACAATTGGGATGCCTGTACTGTGTACGATTTGGACGCTGTCAGCTCCTAGTCTGCCCTACATTTACCGGATCATGAACTGGTTCAGATTAGTTTGACTGCAATTTTCTTTGCCAATATTTATATACTAGATAAAATAGCCTCCTAAATATTCAGTTTTTTGTTAGCAAGGTTCTGAAGATTCCGAACTGGACATTGTACTGATGTCTAGATCCATTCAGGCTGGTCTGCCTTGTTGACGTGCTGGTCTTTCATTTCACAAGGAATTTTCCATGTTACCAAGTGTTGCATCAATATGCTAGGTTAGTCTGAAACCTTTCCTTTCCCTTGTTGTATGAGAACAGAACATTAGTGACCATTTGCGGGTCAATAGTAGGATGTATTTACTGAAATCTGATGTTCATGTATTTGGGAAGTTATTGAAGATACCTGTCTTGTTTTGTATTGATCAATATGTGAGCGTTTTCATTCATTTTGTGGAGTGCAGGAGAGCCTGCTACCATCGTGGCTGGGTCTCTCACTTCTTATTTTTAAATTTTGTGGTACATCATCTAGTATTGTTTGTCAAGGCAAAATTCACCTTTGAATTATCACACCGTATAAACAGATAAACCGATATGGCCAGTGAATTGTGTGCAAGTAAAACTATCCCAGATTTTCGGTGAGCCCTCCCATGTGTCCTGTACATACTTACTATCATTGGACCCGAGATTGACTGCATAACCAATAGTGTTGCTCTGTTCGGTTACCATTTGTTTGCCTATTTCTAATGCGACTTCACTATCTGGTGGGTCTGCCGGTAGACTCGGATGAATCTTTGCCACTGGGTAGCCTCTTGTTTGTCTTCACAGTTTAGGTAAGATTAAGATTCTTCCTTTCTTTGCATTGAGACATGGTTGCTCTATGCGCCGGCCACTGAGCTGATGATTAACTAGTTATTTATGTTGAACAGAGCTGGACTTGGTGGTGTCACCATGTAAAACATTTGAGAAGTATAACCTGATAAACCAAAATGCCTAGTGAATTGTTTGCAAGTAAAATTGTCCCATGTTATCTACTTCGTACTGTTTTGATAGGACTACTTGAGGATTCAAGTACCTTGGACTGAATATTGCTGTCAACAACTAGATATGTTAGCTTGGTCTATTTGCAATGCTTCAAAATGCCTAGTGAATTTTTGGCAAGTAAAATTGTCCCATGTTATCTACTTCCTACTGTTTTGATAGGACTACTTGAGAATTCAAGTACCTTGGACTGAATATTGCTGTCAACAACTAGATATGTTAGCTTGGTCTGTTTTTTAATGCTTTTGCTGTTTGATCCCTTGGTTTTTGCGCATGCTCTTTGTCTTGGTAAAAACATGTTTTTCGAAATCTGCTTGAACATTGCAAGAACTTTAAGGGATCGGGAGAACACCATTTTATCTGAGCGTATAGGAAATTTGCGCACCTGGAGCGTCTATACATTGAAGGGATGAGGTTTTATCTGAGCATCAAGTACCGGTGTCTCTCTTTGGTGCTTCTCACTCTATGGAGGAGCATATGGTCAAGGGAGCATGTCTTATGCTCAAAGCCTGGTTGAGCTGATGTGCAACATCGGGAAACCGGTTGTTTGAGCGGGAGGTCCGTGAAGGTTTTTCCCACCCGAAGAACGGGGTCAGGGATTAATTCAAGCCTAAATAGACCTACTACTACCTCGTCAGACGGCTACCACTGGGAGATCACCTAATTAAGGCTACTTGCCAATGCAGATTTCATGGCCATTAGTAAGACCAGCGCGAGCAATTGCGGTAGGGAGGCAAGCCACTCTTAAGGAAAGTGAAGCGATAGCCGCTACCAGGAGCACTTGGTTTATATATGGAACATCCTCCTTTCACTTCCCATCATCTTGTTATTCATGCTTTTATTAGCTAACCGCTACCGGCTAGGGTTGTAAAGAACATGTCTTTGGAACCGTTTTTGTGACATGCAAATTGTCCAATGTGTTTGAAACATGTTACTTTGTCCAATGTGATTGAAACTTGTTACTTTGTCATATTAGTGGATTATATGTGTGCATTGTCCAATGTTATTGTTGCATTGAGAATGTCCAAATAGAACTGTCAAATTTCATATTTTAAAATGCAGAAATGGAAGCAGAGAAAAAAAAATCATGTTAATAGCTATGCCGACGGCAATTGCCGTCAGTATAGCTCCCTCCAAATGCGCCAGATGATGCCACGTGTCCTGAAAAGGATCTATGCCTACGGCAATTGCCATAGGTATAGCTCCGTTTGGCCGTCGGTGTATGTAATAAGGTAGGTCGACGGCAGTTGTCGTCGGCATACAACAAAAAAAACGTTGGCATACAAGGTCGCATGAGCTATCAGAGGACGCCACATGTCTAGTTTTGCCGTCGGCATAGCAAAAATACCATCGGCATAGCTACCTCCCACGAGTAATATGGGACCGCCACGTGTCCAGTGAGGCCGTAGGCATAGGCTAAAATGCCGTAGGCATAGCTCCATCCGCGAGTGATGCGGGTGTGCCACGTGGCACAGTTTGGCCATCAGCATAGATCCTTTTGGCCGTCGGCATAGAGCTATGCCGACGGTTTTTTAGAGCTATGCCTATGAAGAAGTTGCCGACGGCGTTTTGCCATCGGCATAGCTATATGCCGACGGATTTTGGGGCTAAGCCGATGGTACCTGGCCGTCGGCATACAGACTGTTTCTTGTAGTGGTGCGACGGCCAGAACTATGACGACTTTTAACGCCTTCCATCGCCAATAGGTAATAATATGACGATGCCTCCACGTCCCTATCTTACAACTCCACATACTTTTCATCTTCGTGGCGAATAAGCGAGGCCGAGGAAAGAAGTAGTTATGTATCCAACAAAGCTTCTATAGTTTCCCTGATGCATCCAGTTCCAAGTAAATGTTCTTCTTGCGCGTAGTGTGTAATATGGTTTTCATCCAAATTTAAGCTTCTGGGAACCATACTAATAACTAATTACTAGGATTGGGTGTAACTCGATTGGGGGCATAGTTGTTAGAACCGTGATTCAAACATGCGATTCTACGACTTTGCGACCTGAATTGATCTGAACCATTATGCGATTCTACTAGGTAGAATCTAAGATTTTATGATTCTTTATGTTGTGATTCTACTGTTTGCGATCCTATCATAGAGGCTCTAATCCGATTCGGAATCATGCTTATCACAACTTTGAGTGGGGTTTATGGGAAATCTCACAACATGATCATACAAGTGTGTCACCTAGACAAAAATGACTCTTTCCATTGTACTACACAGAGGAAACGATGAATTGGAGAAAAAGTAATACAAGGAACCACACTAAAGGTATATGGTGTCGTATATGAAGAAAGAGTGAGACCGAAGACATGGTATAATTTAACTCCAAACTAGATGGACAAAGTATTTAAAAATTGAAACATGGGTTGGTGGATGAAATAAGTTTACACCAAGACAAGTTGTCCATAGAGTGGCTAGAAAATGAGTTAGTAGATGTTCATAAATTTTTTAAAATTGTGTGTTTCTATGGTTGGTTGTTCACCGGAATGTAATGAGGGTTTAAATATCAAAATAAGGCACAACTTGTATCGCTTGGTCATTGTATTACTTGAACATGTACCATTAAAGTATTGTTTACTCTCATGATGTGATTGTCGCTGTAGCCGCACCCCTCCCTCTTTGGCCATCGACCTCTGTCCGTCTGGTTGCCTATCCTCCTATCGGTGAGTTCTTCCTCCTTTCTTGTGAATAGATCATCCATTCGGTAGAGGAAATGGCTCTCGCAATGATGGCCCCTCCGTCGAGGCCGCTTGGTCTTTGTTGCTCGCACCGTCCATATAAGCAACAAAATTAGACAAAAATATTTTAAAATTTTAGGATATAACAGCATACAAAAACTTCTCAAATCAAAATTTTCAATTTTTTTGAATTCCAGTTTGACCAAAAATTACAGAAAACATAAACCAAATACAATATAATTAATAATATATAAGGAAAGTTGCACATCTCATATCATCGCGAGAAGTTCAAACATCATCAGGTCGTACATTATTCAACTATAACTTACGGTGGGAACATGATAGGAATTAATATATGAACGTTAATGCATAGGCAAATGGTGCTTAGTAAGATCATCAAAAAATTTGTTATGGGAAACCCGACCTTCTTTTTGTCGGTAAAAATTTATAAATCTACCAACTCGAGCTATTGCCATTTGAGGTCCACTAGTGGAAAACGGGGCTTTTGCTCGGTGGTGAGCACCCCTTTCGTCCCGGCTCAGCCACAACCCGGTGCAAAAGGCTGCAGAGGTGGGGCCGGGGCGAGCAGGGCGCGTGGTGGAGGGGTCTTTTGCCCCGGCTAGAGCCACCAACCGGGGCTAGAGGCCCTCAAAGAGTGGGAGGGCGACGTGGGGGGGCTCTTTTGCCACTGTTGGAGCCACCAACCGGGGCAAAAGACCACCCCCCACTATATAAACCCTGCCAGCACTCTCCACTCCTCATGCCACTCACTTTTTGGAGGACATATTCTAGTTGTGTGGTGTGTGCTCACTTGTTTTTCGAGGACATATACGGTCGATGAACTGGAGGATTTGTAGATATATAGAACAAAACACACGGTTTCTCCTTCATACAGCCCGACCGTGGCTCCTGATCGCATATCAAATGCACCGTCGGGCGTATGAAGGGGAATCTGAATGCTTTGTATACGTTCGATGAACTGGAGGATTTGTACATATATAGAAAAAAACACACGGTTTCTCCTTGATACAGCCCGACTGTGGATCCTGATCGCATATCAAATGCACCGTCGGGCGTATGAAGGAGAATCTGAATGCTTTGTATGGCAGATGAGTACCCACTGAATGCGGAACATGTATGAGAGGTGGACTATATATAGGGTCGTGTGACTTACCAAGTGGTCGTGATAGCGTGTTGATCGAATGGCTCAGAAGCAATTGAAAGAAACACAACGCTGATCCAACGGCTCACAAGCGCTCAAAGGAAACACACAATTCGTGTGCTTCTTCCCAAAATAAAGATAGCGATGATAAAACGGTTCAGAAGCCCCTGAAAAGAAATACACCGCTGCTCGAAAGGTTCATAAGCGCTCCACGAAAACACACGATCCGTGTGATTCTTTCTGATTGGTCCAGACGAAACTCTAACCATTTAGTTCCGGTTGGTAAAACAGGCCGGGACTAAAGGGTCTATTTCTTCTTACTATATATATGTATGCAGCGCCACCATTGGCATAACACATCTAACTCATATCTGCAACCTCATCACTCTTTCTCATGGCTTCTACCGTACCCACTCTAACCTACCCGCGGACGGAGGCGCTTTCCTCCTCGAACTACCCCTGCCCGCCCGGCTACAGCTAGCGTCCCCGTCGGTTGGATGCTGAGCGCCGGAGGAGTGCCGTTCCCTCCTGTTCCTCAAGGTGTGGCGCGTCGGGCGGCCATAACAAACCACTACTACCACGAGCTCACGCCGGAGCAGCGGAGAGATCCCCGTTGGAATCCCGATTACCGCCCTACTTGCGACGCCTTCTTCATTAATCGGCGTGAGAGGACGCTCGCTAGGTACGAGGAGAATGACCCGCCTCTTTCGAACTTCAATGAAGTGGTGGGGCGGAGAACAGACTCTTCAGAGCATCATGAACTACATAAGGATTGGCGATAACCCCCGCTATCCTTTGAGGATCACTCCCCGAGCACCGTCCGACGATAGTGACGACCACAGCGGTGACTACGACGACTACGAGTCAGTGTACTATAGGCCTAGGCAGAAGTATGACTAGCAGATCAGATCCACTCTTGCTATTATGTACTTCCTTGTTTATCTAGATCTATGCTCTCCGTTTAGGTTTAGATCCACTCTTGCCATTATGTATTGCCTTGGTTATCTATCCAGATGTACCGGCCTCCGCCCACCAATCAGGATCACGGGTGTGTTTCTTTCTAACTCTTGTGAGCCGTTGGATCAGTGGTTCTCGAGCGTATGAATCCCACCAATCAGGAAGAATCACACAGATCGTGTGTTTCTTTCTAGCTCTTGTGAGTCATTGGATGAGGGATGTGTTTCTTTCTAACTCTTGTGTTCGTAATAACGGGACTCAGGACTCGAACGGGACATAACAGATGTAGCATTCCAGATTATCCACATCATGTGTGAAAACATAAAATGTATTTGAAATGTTTATGCAATTTTAAACACTTTTCATATTGAAAGTTTCTCCAAATTCAAAACCATTTATAAAATAGGTTTTTTTTTATGTTTGAAAATTCCAAAAATTGATACTAGTTTAAATAGTTAGAATAATAATTTTTTAAAACAGAAAATGTATTTGAAATGTTTATGCAATTTTAAGCACTTTTCATATTGAAAGTTTCTCCAAATTCAAAACCATTAGAAATGTATTTGAAATAGTATTTGAAATGTGGCGGGAAAAAAAATGGCCGCAGGGAAAAAAAGAAATTTTGGGCATTTAGCCCCGGTTGGTGCCACGAACCGGGGCAAAAGGGGGAGGTGCGCGGGCAAGCAAGGGCCCACCTCACCCCTTTTGCCCCGATTTGTGGCACCAACCGGGGCAAAAGGCCTCCCACTACATAACCCCGGACGGGCCACCGCCTGGGGCAAACCCCCGCAGAACGACGAAGTCCCCGACGACGCAGAAATCACCACAGCGCCGTCCGGCTGCCGGAATTCCGCGCCGCCAGAGCGCCCTCCACCGCGCCGCGCCGTTCGAACTCGCCGCCGTGTCCGCCACCGCACCCTCCCCCTTGCCCCCGAACCCGCGCCCGCGCCCTCGACACCTCGCCGCCGTACTGCTCGCCGCCGGGCTCCTCGCCGCCATATTTCTCGCGCCCGCGCCCTCGAGGTGAGTTTTTTTTTTATTTTAGTTAATTTTAGTATTAGTTTTACTATTAATACGGTTTTTATTTTAGTTTTTTTAGTTTTAGTATTAGTTTTTTTAGTTTTACTAGTATTAGTATTAGAATAATTTTTGTAAGTTAACATATATATAGCACGTGTTAGAAATTGTAAGAACAAATGTGATTTTAGTGTTAGTATTTTTTTACTGTTAGTATTTTGTAGTGTTAGTATTATTAGTTGTTGTTAGTAGTTAGAAATTGTAAGTTAGAAATTTTAGAATATTATCTATATATTATTAGTTGTTGTTGTTAAATACTATTAGTTGTTTTTACTGTTAGTATTTTGAATCGACTAGAGAGTGAGATAAACGTGTGGAAAAAGAGAGGGACAAAGAGGAGAGAAACAAGGGGGCAACCGCGCCATCACCGCGCCTCTCGTCGACGCCGTCAGTAGTGTCGCACCCCCTAAGAACCCTAGCTAACTGTTGCACATCGAGGGTACGCCCGGGAGCACGCGCCCGTGCTCACTGCGGCATGGCCGAGAGCGCGCGCACGACCCCGACCACGGTGACACGCGTTTAGGACCCCGTCCATGCCACCTTCTCGCCGCACCACTCCTCATACCCACTGCAACAACCCCGACATGATCCACCGAGCCCGAAAACTCCCAGTGAGGTCCACGGGAACAAACCTCACCGCGACATGGCCGAGAACGTGCGCACAACCCTGATCATGGCGACGCGCGTATAAGACCCCGTCCATGCCACCCTCTCGCCACACCACTCCTCACACCCACCGCAACCACCACGAAAGGATCCACCAAGCCCGGAAACAAACCTCTCACCGCTGGCCACCGATGAAAACAAAGGTGGAAGTGGTGAAATAAAAGTTATGGATGGTGAAAACAATAGCAATCACTGTGAAAAAAAAAGTATGGATGGAGAAAACAAGGGTATGTATTATGAAAACATGTGTGGGATGGTGAAAACAATAATGTTTATGGTGAAAACAAAGGTGGACATGGTGAAAACAAAGAGAAAACATTGTTTGCTTCATTTTAAATCACTTTGTTTAGTGGAATATTATTTTTCCAAGAGAATTTATAGCTTCATTTTTTACTGGTAATTAGACATATGTGAAACTTGATTGCACTTGAACTTATTAAAATATTGAAGTGATTGACTTGTTCAAATATTTGATTTACTAAAGTATTTTATCTTCCATTTGTATTAGTTGAGCTATGGACGACAGAGAGGATGAAGAACAGGTGTTCGGGATAATAGAAGAAAGTACACTCCCCGGCGGACCCAATGACAGTGGAGGTCAAGACAACGACTCGCAGTACCTGAATAAATCAGGCCAGGGAATGGAGGAAGAAGAGCAATTGCCAGGACCGGATGTGGAATCGGAAAAAAGCAGTGATGAACAAGCCTTAGCGAAGGCCGTGGAACCTAGTGCATCGACATCGTCTACCAAGAGGTTGAAACGAGGCCCGGCTCAAGAGATGAGCTCGAAAGAGCATCTGCTAATCGAGCAAGTCTATCGATCCGGCAAACCTTCTTGGTCTATCAAGACATCAACTAAATTTACAAGCCAATGTGGAGTTACTGTTAGGGACATGATCCCGATAAGTATTGAAGAATGGAATGAGCCAGCAAAGGACGAAGACGATCCTGACCGTCTGGCAGTTTCTTTTGTCTCAGACCGGTCCAAACAAGCTCTATGCGACAAGCTTAAGAACCATTTCAGTCTCCCAGAATGTGATACCGCGAAGACACAAAAGGCAATGCGCGACGCAGTGATGCACTGGGCTCTAAAGAAGATGGCCGAGGCTTTTAATGCTTACAAGAAAATATTATGGAAGGAATATCAGAAGAAAAAAGCAGTTCCAAAATTCGAGGGGCCGCTAGAGAAGCAAAAGGCACGCTGGCCAGCATTTCTGGCTTACAAGGAATCAAAAAGGGGGAAGAGAAGGTCAGCCAAGAATGCGGCAAATGCAGCGAAGAAGGTATATCACCATAAGATGGGTTCAGGTGGCTACAGATTTGAAGTACCTAAGTTTGACAAACTTGAGGCAGATCTGGGAGAGAAGGGGATAATTCCAGGTACACAGGATCATTCCGCAGAGGTCAAGAAATTGGTTACTTGGGCATGGGGCGACGTTTTACGCAGAAGGGCAACTTATTATGACTGAAAAAATAAAGGCCCCCTTTATGGCACTTGAGAAGGTGTTCCAAGAGGTTAAAGCGGGAGCGTTCAAGCCGGATCGAGAGGATGAGGAGCTATCAAAGACCCTAGCGAATCCAGAACATGGCGGCTGGACACGAGACAAAGTACGATATCCGTGGTGCTTTGGGTTCAAGAAGGAAGATTGTGTTTATCCATATAGAAGCCGAGAGAAAGGAAAGAGAAAGAAGGACGCACAGGTCGAAGAACGGGTTGATGTCTTGGAAGCCGCAATGGTGATGCAGCAACAACAGATTAATGAACTTACTGCACGGCGCTCCTAGGAGAAGGACACTACATTCGACAAAACAGACCTATCTCAACACCGGAGCAGCGTGGCTTCAACGTAGGTACCGGCTGGCGCTGCTGTCGAGACATCGTAGTAGAATTCATAGACGGGGGTGCCATGAGACTATCGATAGAGAGGTGGGGGGACGTGATCGTATGATGAACAATAACACTGGGTTTTACCCAGGTTCGGTACGTCGCAATTAGGCGGCGTTCCTACTCCTGCAATCTCACTATTCAGGACTAAAGCCTGAGGTATAAAGAATACAATGTGAAGTTAGGTTAGATACTCGACAAGGATCAACCTCTCGGCGAGTTAGCCTCTACCTTCTTGTCTATCTTTCTTATCTCCCGTACGACTTTATATAATAGCCAGATTAGGGCTTACAGAAGAGGAAACCTAGGAGACTATAGTATGTGCTAACTTGGAAGGCAAGGAATCTGCCTTCTACTCCAAGCCGTACCACGTGGGTCGTGGTCCGGGTTCTTCTAGAATCCGGCTTCCGTGCGTCAGCTGACTGGGCCGCCCAATGGACCGTGATCCATTACCATTTAGGCCACCGTGGTAATCCGGCACTTTAGACTACCATCTGATATACCCCTAATAAGTATATATCCGACGGTAGCACCCAAGAACGATTAAGACTTCAGTTCGCCATCTTTCGTCAAATTTGCATCCTTTCCGAGAAATGATGGCTTTCGGTCTTGATTCTTCTTTTCCTTCAAATCATGCTATAACGCGAAACTCGGATTTCGGAAAATCTGGCTTTCCTTCCACGAGCCTTCGTGGAGACGGAACTTCTTACGCCAGCGCTCAAATCATGCTGACGTCAGGGACGCTTGGGTTTCGAGTGTGAAACCCTGAAACGTATCTCTGACAGATTCTCGCGGGAAACGAGGAGATAGCAATAATCACCTGTCGATTCATTTCCTGGAATTTCCGGCGAGTGACACGCGTTGATGATCCAACGGTTAAAAGAGCCGTTAGCACGTATCATGATGGATTTTCGGCTATAAATAGCCTGCTTCATCCCCTCCGGTGAACCTTCCACTCCCCTGTCATCTTCAAGCCTCAAAGCGCAAAGCCCCCGAGCCTCAGTGAGAGCAGAGCAAACGCCCGAGCCCGGGCACACGACCGCGCCGTTCCCGGACCTCGTCGGAGAGCACGGAGTTCTCATCGTGCCGCCTGGAAATGGATTCTCCACGCGCTTTCCCGGACCGCTCCGTCACCGCGGAGATCGACGATATAATCAACACCATGGGCCCCATGGTGGATTCGCCTATCCGCACCACTGGAGACGAGCCGGACAAGACTTCCGGCGGCCAGGCCCACGAGGATCCACCTCTCGCGGCCGCAAACCTGGCCGCATCTTCTTCCGCGCCGTCTCCGCCTCTTGCCCCCGAAACAGCGGAGGAGAAAATCATTCTCATCGGAGATGAGCTCGCCGCTGCGTCCGCCGCCGCCGGAGCCGAGGACGAGGGCGAGAGTGCCGACAATTGGAGCCGGTGCAACATTCCCCCCCCTCTCTACTTCCGACAATGGAGAAGGAGGGAATGATTACAAAAGGAAAATGGCGGTGCGAGGAGCAAGAGTCCGAGCCCCTTCCTAGGGCCGGAGAGCGGGTTCTTCTCACACCTCATATCTTACGAGGTATGGGATTTCCGCCATCCGCCTTCTTCCTCCAGGTACTTAACCACTATCACATCCAACCCCACAACTTGCCACCCAACTCCATCCTCTACTTAGCCGGATTTCAGGCTCTTTTCGAAGGGTACCTAGGTTTAGCTCCTAGGTTAGATTTCTGGCAATATTGCTTTGGGGTTAAGCGAAACCCTTCCGAGGGCGCACTCCCGACTTGCGGGACCAATTCCTTTACCCTGCGTAGATTCAGGGAGGATTGGTACCCCAAGATCAAAACCCCGAAATCTGTCAAATTCTGGACGGGTTCCTTCTTCTATCATCTAGATGTTCCTTTTCCCGGAAAATCTACTGGGATTCCACCTTTTGCCAATACCGCTGCCATTCCCCAAGAAAACTGGGGAACAGAAGCAGTGCAGTACCTGCCGCCGGATCTTCTTATGATTAAGCGGCACATCGCAAAGCTCGTAACCTCCGATCCACCTCTGACTGGCATGGATACAGTTCTATGCTGGCTAGAGAGGCGTATTCAGCCTTTGGCTGACCACGGTTCCGAGCTTTTGTGCGATTACACGGGAACCGCTGACGCTATGCGGATGACGAACAAGTCCTTGTCGGCGAAGGACTTGCGGAAGCGCGTAAATCAATTGGTCGCCTCACGCGATCAATATGAGGAAAGTCGGCCGATGTACACGGCGTCTAACCCGGCTCCAAAGGTACATCTTTCACTTTTTGGGTTTTCTATTATTTTTTATTTCTTGGATATTTGTCTTAACCCGACCTTTGTCCTTTTGACAGATCCTTGATCTCCCTGAGTCGGATCTCGCGACTAACGCCAAGTTGGACGCATTGCGTGCCAACTTCGCTGGCGGGCGTAAGCGCAAGAAGATTTCCGCCTCCTAGGAAGTGATCGATCTTGACGGCGTCCCCGTCGTTACCTCCAGGTTTGTTATCTGGGGTTTCTCAATTTGTCGGAATTTCTTCCCTTGTCTCAGATTTTTAACTTTCCGGTACTTCTCTTTTTAGCTTGGCTCCCTCAACCTTGAAGGCTAAAAAGCTAAAGAGGCTTAAGTGTATGGCCAACAGGGATCCACATCCTGTTGGGACGCGTAGAGATAAACGAAAACTTTTTCCTACGCGATGCTTCCAAGATCTAGCCGAGGTAGAAGGCCACGATGATTACCACTAGACGCGCGGTTGCGGATTATCGATGAAGCGCGTCGGGCAGTGCAGTCCCACGATCCGATCCAGCCGATCCGATCCCTCGAACGTCGAAGTGCTGAATGTACATCACCTCTACCGGTATCCACACGTACGAGGAGGAGCTCCGACTGCGGAATGGTAGGTCCGGTGCGACGTTTTGACCGAGTAGGGCTAGGGTTCCCAACGCATGAGAGAGTGGACTAACTTGCCCGCTGGGCAACCTGCGCCCCTCTTTATATAGCGTATGGTAATGGGCTTCACAACACTTGTGGCCCATTCCCTCTGTGAGTCCGACTCATAAAACCAGTCCATTTCTGGTTCGGGTCCAACCCGACCAATACTTGCTCCCGCTCTTAAGTGTGTGACCCTGCAGGCTCATGGCGACTTAGACACGATTGGAGTCCGACTCTCAATCAATCAATCGGTAGCGGCTCCTAGCAGAACATGCCGACTTCCAAGTCCCATTGAGTCATGAAGACATACCTTCAATGTGATATACATCTTAGTCCCTTTTGCCTCACAATATACCTTGTTGAACTATAGGCGATTTATCGTCATCCCTTTAATAGTTCAACTCTCTTCTCGATCCGTGATATGTGATTCATGTGACTAACTCTTAGTCAACAGACACAGTTAACACTTAACTGAGTTGCGCATGGCCATGCTTCCTGAATCATATCACTCGAGAGGGCCCAGAGAATATCTCTCCATTCGGAGGGGAAAAATCCCATCTTGATTATCCACATCACGCAGCTTGCTTCTCATTCGACCCGAACTCTGCCTTTATAGCTGCCTTGTCACAGAACAGCGTTTGACATAACCTAAGTCGGTGATCCACAACTCGGATTGTGCGACAACCTCAGGTCCAAGGATTACATTGATTGATACATGCAAATGACGACTTGCTCGTTGCATCTCAATGTGGGTCAGTCCGACTTGCTAAACTCTTTAGCCAAGTCCGTGAGCGTTGGAATGGCATCACCATGCCCATGACAAGTGGAACCGTGTCATCAGCCAACACTCACATTAGTCTAGGGTGTGTGTCCAGCACAACCTAAATGACCAAGGACAATCTAGTATGAACAACATTAATATATAGTTCCACAATCGAATCACATATTCAATGACATATATCAGATGTTCAAAACAAGGACAACTTAATAACTTTATGAATACAGTGGGAATTACATCATACATGATTGCCTCTAGGGCATATTCCCAACACATCCTTCTCATGCAAACGCCCCGGATACCCTAGTTCCGGCTACAGAAGAGCATGCTGCTGCTATCAACGAAGAAACCCAACAGACCAGCCATCCCGTTGTGCCAGAAATGGACACGAGGGAAAGGGCGGCCCCAGAAATGGGAGGACCTTCTCGAACAGCTGAGGAGGATCCCATTCCCACCTTCGATAAGGATTTCTAGGTTATCCACGAAGGTCTTAACATTGCCGGGTCTCTTTTTGCAGACTTTGCAAAAGAGTTCACCGAAAACTTGTCAGGTTTACAACGGATGAGCCAGGTAATATCTCCAGCCCCCAAGCAATAAGTCAAATGTATGCTTTTAACTTAATGCTTTTATCTTTTTTATGCTTGTTATTAACTTAAGCATTTGTCTATTTTCCGTGTTTCATCAAACCGCTGAAAACGTAAACCTGGAATTTTTCAACAAGCTTACCACCAAGAATAAGGAGGTTAGAAACCTTCTCTCCATTCTGATGTTAAGGAGGTGGAACTGGCATCCTCTCAGCATCACCTGAAAGAAACAGCTAGTATGAAATTTCTCTGCTTCCAGTTTTATGATTTTTTTTTCTAATTAAGTATTTTTTCCGAGTTTTCTAACTAGGCATTTTTTTACTTGCTTTTCAGCTTCTTTGGCGAAAGCCAAGCAAATAGCTGAAGATGCCGGCAATGCCGAGAGCCTCCGCCGGGAGAATCTGGACCTTCATAAGTAAAATATGAGGTTGCAGAAGGAACTAGAGGCCAGCCAGCTCGCTGTTGGCATAGCCGAGTCCAATGCCTCCAACCAAGCTGCGAAGGACAAGGCGACTATCCGTGACTTGGAGAACGCCTTGACCCTGCGCCTGGAGGAACGCTCCGAGATGGATAAGATTCTCGGTAAGTAATTTATCTTTACCGGATTTTCCATGTTTGATAATGTTTCTCTGTTTCTTATCTAACAATTTGGTTATTTTTCTGTGAACAGGAGATGACCCAGCTCATACTCGGATTGAGAAAATCCGAGCCTTTGGGAAGGTATTCACCGCAATCAAGGCTTCGGGAATGTTGCTTGTCAACAGATGCCTTCCCGCAAGGACTGGGAAGTTCTCGGAAGTTGAAAAACTTTTGGGAGCTATCGTGGAGGTGGCGGAGTCCAGGGAATCCACCTTGCGCTCCGCGGCACGTGGTGGTGCGCGCATGGCTCTAGGGATCATGCGCATGCACTACCCTTCGGCCAAGTCTTGGCGCGTGGCGTCCGGCATCCCGCAAGGATACACGGAAGCACAGCGGACCAGCATCTTTGACGAGATCAAAGGTCACGCCACTAAGATTGCCTCCATGGTGAACGTCTCCATCTTCTACCCGGAGGAAGCAATTCCAGAAGTTCCCGAGGAGTCCAGTAGCGAAGATGACTCGGATGCCTGAAGGAATTTTCCTGGTCCTGGGTAGAAAGATAGAAAATAGGATCATTACTGAACTTACAATGTAAACATTATTGTAATGCTTCTATTCTTTTGTATGAACAAGTACTCCGCCTTTTCCAGCAATATTACATAAGTTCTTTGCAAGTTTTTTCGGTTTGTTATTCCTTTATCTTCTAAGTTCTCTGGTTTATATGCTTTAACTATCCTTAGTGTTTGAAATGGCTCAATAGCATTTGAATCTTCATGCCAAGTGGCAGGGTGTAACCAATCAGTCCAAACTCGGAAACATGGATCATACTAAAGGCATTTTTACTTACTAGTTCCAGCGACCCAGCATAAAAACAATCAGATAATACTTAGAGAACAGTAAATTATTTTATATATGAAACTCAGGCACGCAGGCACCATCTGGGTTTCTCTAAGCCAATTTTAGGCTGAAAATCATTCAGTTTTTTAACGCCGAGCACGCAGGCACAATTCAGGTTAACATTGAGTATTTTTGAAAGATCATTGGGAAATAGATGAGACAGAATTATGCTTTGTACTATAATAAACATGTAAAAACATAGAAGTATGAATTCCGAAAACTTTATTTCATGATCTCAAAGATGTTTACGTAGAAATTGAACTAAGTATAGACGGGACGTAACTGCTGGATGCTCCAGGGCCTCTTTGACTCTCCTAGTTCATCATCTATCTTTTTTTTTTTTTGCGATTCGGCTTCTCGGGATCGTCTTCCGTGTCTCGAATATCTACAAGATAGTATGATCTATTTTTCATAGCCTTGCTGATGACAAATGGTCCTTCCCAAACTGGGGCCAATTTGTGCTTCCTTTGCTGCACCAATCTTAGCACTAAGTCACCTTCTTTAAAGGAACAATGCCTGATTTTCCGACTATGGTCACGTCGTAAACCATGCTGATAGATGGCGGATCTTTGAAGCACAAGCTCTCGTTCTTCTTCTAAGAGATCGACGGCATCCTGTTGTGCACTTTCGGCATCAGAGTCATTGAAAGCCTGCACTCTTGGGTTATCATGGATCATGTCCGTTGGAAGAACTGCTTCCGCACCATAAACTAGAAAAAACGGGGTTTGCCCCGTTGACCTGTTTAGCGTCGTTCGAATGCTCCAAAACACAGAGGGTAATTCTTCCACCCATGCTCCAGCTGCTCTATGAAGAGGAGATTCCAGTCTTGGGCGTATTCCTTGCTGGACTGAGCTGTTCATTCTTTCAACCTGTCCATTGGATTGCGGGTGTGCCACAGATGCAAGATCTAGGCGAATTCCCGTTTGTGGGCAATAGTTTGCCAACTCTCCAACGAAGAAATGTGTCCCGTTGTCAGTTATTATGCTATGTGGAACGCCGTATCTCATGACTGCGTCAATGATGAAATTTCTGGCAGTTACACCGTCAAGATTTTTGATGGGTTTTGCCTCCACCCACTTGGTATACTTATCCACTGCAACGAATAGATGTGTAAGTCCACCTCTTGCAGTTTTGAATGGTCCCATCATATCTAGCCCCCATACCGCAAACGGCCATGTAATAGGGATAGTTTTAAGTGCTTGGGCTGGCATATTCGTCTGCTTGGCGTAATACTGACATCCGGCACATGTATTTACTATGTGTTCGGCATCTGTCTTGGCTGTCAGCCAGAAAAACCCCGCACTGAATACTTTTTTGACTATGCTTTTTGATTGAGCATGATGTCCGCAATCTCCAGCATGGATTTCTTCCAGAATTTCTCGTCCTTCTTCTGGCGAAATACATCGCAGAAAAATTTCAGTAGTACTGCGTTTATACATGGAATCATTGATTACCGTGTATCCTTTGCATCGACGCTATATTTGTCTTTGCAAGACCTCGTCTGCTCCATCCAGGTACTTCTGATCTACTAAGAAGTTTAGATATGGAATTGTCCACTCCGGGTTAACAAGCAGGACTTCGATTGACTCGGAAACGAGAGGATAGTCGACATCTCCACCTTTTATGGATGGTTCGTGCAAATGCTGGACAAACACCCCTGGTGGTAGGATTTTCACTCTTTCCGATCCCATGCGGGCTAATGCATCCGCGTTCTAGTTTTCTTCCCTTTTGACGTGAAGTACTTCAAATCCTAGGAAGCAGATTGCAAACTCGTCCACCGTTCTCCGATATTCGGCCATGATTGGACTTTTGGCGCACTAGTAGGACACTACCTTTTTATGGAAGGCTCTCTGTGGCTCACCAGAGAGTGGTGCGCCATAGAAATTTAATTTTGTGGTGCACGCAAAAATATGCGCCACAGAAATTTTTGATTCTGTGGCGCACGGGGGATGGGTGCGCCACAGAACATGGATGAGGCTCGCCTCAACCATTGCAGGCGAGCATTTCTGTGGCGCACGTAATCTGGTGCGCCACAGAAATGTGGTATTCTATGGCGCACGGGCATTGGTGTGCCACAGAATCCAACATTCATGTGGCGCACCAACCACACATGGAGAAATAGATATTTTTTCTCTCCACACACCCCCCCCCCCAGGAACGCCTTTTCTAGTTTTTGATGGAAGAGTTGCCGGTCTAAAAAAGTATCAAAAAATAAATCCCTTATAGATGCACAAAGTGTTTAAGGTCTATTTTTTGATCAAATTTTGAAATATGAATTTCGACTTTCTGAGCAAAAGTTCGTTTAAAAAATTAAAATGGGCATAACTTTTGCATACGATGTCGGAAAAAATGATCAAGATATCAAAAAAAAACTAGAGAGAAAAAGGAACTCAACCTCACTTGCCTTTGGCCTGTGAGCGTTTTTTAGAATCGCCAAATTCCAAAAGGAACAAAAGTTATGGCCGTTTGAAGATTTTTGACTAGAAAAATAAAATAAAATAAAAATCTATGGCGCACCCCTTCACTTGGTGCGCCATAGAATTATGTTGGGCAGGATTTCGAATCCTGCCCCTTCTTTCCTTCTCCTTTTCTACCCTCCTCCCCTCCTCTTCTTCCCTTCTCCCCTCCACTTCTCATCTCCCCTTCTCTCCCAACTTCTCTCCTCTACCTACTACCACCACCACCTCTCCTTCTCCTCCTCCTCCACCACCACCTCTCCTCCTCCTCCTCCTCCTCCTCCTCCACCACCACCACCACCACCACCTCTCCTCCTCCTCCTCCTCCACCACCACCACCACCTCTCTTCCTCCTCCTCTTCCACCACCACCTCCGGCGAGCTTCTCCTCCTCCACCACCACCTTCATCGAGCTTCTCCTCCTCCACCAACTCCGGTGACCTCCCCCCACCACCTCCGGCGAGCTCCTCCTCCTCCTCCTCCACCACCCCTCCTCCTCCTCCACCACCACCTCCGGCGAGCTTCTCCTCCTCCACCAACTCCGATGACCCCCATCCTCCACCCACCACCGACCAAGACACCTAAGGCCACGGTCACAACGACATCCGACGAGCTCCGGTGAAATTTCGAAATTTCGCTGAAATTCCGGCGGCCAGATCTAGAATTGGTGCGCCATAGAATTGACATTTCTGTGGCGCACGGCCACGGTGCACCATAGAAAAAAATTCTGTTCCGCACCCCTATGGCCCTAGGTGCGCCACAGAATTGAAAAAATGGTGCGCCACAGATAAGCATTTCTGTACTAGTGGCATCAAATGTTTGGTTGAGCTGATGTTGTACCAAATCCGAGTCACCATAGCATAATATGCGCTTGACACCTATTTCTTTTGCGATATGCAAGCCATGAAGCAAAGCTTCGTATTCTGTCACGTTATTACTGGCGCTGAAGTGTATTTGTAATACATACTCCATTGTGTCTCCCTTGGGGGATTTTAGGACTACACCAGCTCCAGCGCCTTATTTCATCTTGGATCCGTCAAAGTGCATAACCCAGTATTCCGACTCCGTCATTGGTGTGTTTTCCATAGCTTCTGTCCAATCAGCGACGAAATCTGCCAACACTTGTGATTTTATTGTCGTCCGGATTGGTACTTAACGTCGAACGCAGCCAACTCGATGCCCCATTTGTCTACTGGTCCTGTTGCGTCCGCATTGTTGATTATATCCCCTAGTGGTGCTTTGCATACCACTGTTATGGAATGTCCTTGGAAATAATGAAGAAGTTTTCGAGATGCGAAAAATACGCCCTATGCCAGTTTTTTGTAGTGTGGGTACCTTTGTTTAGACTCGGAAAAAACTTCACTTACATAGTACACCGGATGTTGATCTGGTATGCTTTGGTCATCTTTCCGCCTTTGCACAACTATTACTGGCTGATAACCCGGTTTGTAGCTGTGAGGTACAATAACATGGGTTCTTCGTCTTTTGGGGATGCAAAAATCGGAGCTTTCATCAAGGTTTCTTTTAACTGGGTTAATGCTGCATCTGCTTCTTCTGTCCACACAAATTTGTCGGATTTCTTCAACAATTTGTACAATGGTAGAGCTTTGTCTCCTAGCCGGCTAATAAACCCGCTGACAGCAGCTGCACAGCCCGTCAATCTTTGTACATCTTTTACGCACATAGGCCTTGAGATGTTCAGAATTGCCTTGATCTTTTCCGGGTTTACTTCTATTCCTCTGTGAGAAACGATAAAACCCAGAAAGTTTCCTGAAGGAACCCTGAATACGCACTTTAATAGATTCAACTTCATCTTATAAGTGCGCAAATTTTCGAAGGTTTCTCGCAAATCATCAAGGAGTGTGTCCTTTTTGTTGGAAATGACGGCAATGTCGTCCACGCAAACGTGAATATTTTTGCCAATCTGACTATGCAAACATCGTTGCATGCAACGCTGGTAAGTTGCACCTGCGTTCTTCAGGCCAAAAGTCATGGTTATGCAGTAGTACGTTCCATACGGGGTTATGAAGGAAGTTTTGATTTGATCTTCTTCCTTCATGCGTATTTGATGATACCCGGAATAAGCGTCCAAAAAGCATAAAAGCTCAGAGCCAGCTGTGGCATCTATTATTTGATCGATTCGCGGTAACACAAATCTATCTTTTGGACACAATTTTTTCAGGCCGGTGTAATCTATACACACCCTAATAATTGTACTACCTTTCTTCGGGACTAATACTGGATTTTCATACCATTCAGTATGTATAACTTCCCGGATAAAATCAGCTGCCAATAGCCGGATAATTTCCTTGCCAATAGCCTTCCATCTTCTTCCGTCAAATCTACGGAGACCTTGTTTGACGGGTTTGGATCCTGGAATCACCTTAAGTTGGTGCTCATCAGCAAGTTCCATGGGTACGCCTGGCATGTCCGCTGGACACCATGCCAAAATGTCCCAGTTCTCACGGAGGAACTTTATGAGCTCGCTTTCCTATTTGTCGGTCATCCTAGTTCCTACTACGATAAACTTTGTCAGATCTTTAGGATCTAGGATAACCTATCTTGTATTCTCGGAAGCATTTAAGCTATCTGCCGGCTTATGGCTTTCTTTTCCTGCCGGCATCTCTGTCGGCGATACTTCTTTGGCAGACTCCTTCAGTTTTTCCTTTGCTGTCACTTTTTCTGCGCAAAGGGCGTTTTCTTTTTCCAGCTCGTTCGCCAATTTTAAGTCTCCCTTTATGGTGATTACTCCTCCTTTTGGCCCTAGCATCTTCAGCTTGTTATAAATATAACATGATCTTGCCATGAATTTGGCGAAAGTTGGACGTCCGAGTATTGCATGATACACGCTTTCGAACGGCACAACTTTGAAGGATACTTTTTCCTAACGGAAATGATCTTTCTCTCTGAAGGTTACATCTAGGGAAATTTCTCCTAGGGATCGTGCTTGTCTGCCAGGGCCGATGCCGTGAAAACGTATGTTGCTATGATTGAGCTGGGTCTCGGAGATTCGCAGATGCTTCAGTGTATCCAGATACATTATGTTAATGCTGCACCCTCCATCCATCAGCACTCTTTTTAGCCTAATATTTTGAACAATAGGGCTTACAACTAGAGCTTGTGTGCCGGGTTCTGGGATGTTTCCGGGATGATCAGACTGATCCCAGGTAATTGGTGTATTTGAGTACTTCAAGAATTTCGGGGTTGCTGGAACAACCGCGTTTATTTCTCGGAAGTGTTCTCTTTGCCACCTTTGCTGAGAGAGTTGCCAGGAAAGTTAAGTTGCATTCTCCGTCAACTCTCGGAAACTTGGGCTCGCCTTTTCGCTGTTGTTCCTGGATTTTTTCCTCAGTGTCCGATTCACTGTCTTCTTTTTCAGCTTCTGCCTTTTGCTTGGAGAATTTCCTCTTGGAACTCTTCCCTTTGTTTCCGGATCCTGCACTGCCTTTCATATGATTGTTGAGCCGACATTGCGCGTTTCTATGGGTGGGTTTCCCAAATTGCGAGTGGTGGACACAGTTTTCCGACTTGATTCTTTCCCACTCTTCTTTGGTGTAGTTGATCGGTTCGGTGCTTCGTCCTTTCCACTTGCTTCCATTTTCTCTTCCAAAGGCTATGGTAACTTCTTTGGGTTTTTGCTGTGCTTCTGGAGTTGCTTTTTTCTCAGGGCGAGGGGTCTTTTTGGCCTGAATCAAAGTGTCGATATTACCACCTCTCGCTCTGATATCATCTTTGACCGCTACATGTTCATTGTCGGTTGTAAGCATAGATCCGAGATCTTTGTGCTTTCTGGAACCGATCATGAACGGTACAAGTCCAGGTTTTAAGCCATTGACGAAAGCATGCATTGCTTGTACGCCAGTTACTCCAGAGCAACTATTTTTCATTTTAGTCCATCTTGAGATAAAGTCCACATATGGCTCTTCTTCAAACTGGGTGCAGCGGATTAGCTGGTTGATGCTGTTCGGGTGCTTGTAGGTTCCCCGAAAATGCTAAGTAAAAACTCTAGACATATCGTCCCAGCTGTAGATAGTTCTTGAGGTAGCCCATTGATCCAATCTCTGGCTCCATCCAGTAACATAATGGGGAGGAATTTTACTGCCTTTAGGTCTGTCCCATTGTTAATCTGGACGGCTGTCTAATAGTCTGAGAGCCAAGTATCCGGTTTGTACTACCGGTGTATTTTTGATACGTTGGACCAACTTTGGTGAAGCCAGAATGCAGAGTTATTTTTCGGATCCTGTCAGTGAAACACTTAGGCCCGAAGTATAAGTCATGTCATTCCGCTCTGTCAATATGTGCGGAGTATCTACCGGCTGAATGGACAGAAGGGGATCTGCTCCTTTCCTTTCCATTGTTGCGCGAACGCGCTTTTCCGGGATTGTCTCTATTTCCTCCGTTATCGTGCCCTTTGGGATAAGGTGGAGTTCTACTCCTGTGTCTTTCCTTATTCCTAGGGGGTGTATGGGATCTATCACGCCTGTGAGGAATATCGTGTCTTCCGGCTTTTTCAGCAGGGCGTCTCGGAGGCGGCATTGCTTTTCCGTCCTTCCGGTTTTGTTCTTCCCAATCTCGGGGTTTAATTCCATCTTTCGGCAGATGGGATCCTGTTCTGGACGCTGCATCCTTGTTGTCGGGCTTTTTCTTGTCCTTTCTCGGATCTGATTTCTTCTCTGTCCAATTACTTGAATCTCTAGGTTCTTCAGGTCCAGGTGCTCCAGCGGCGCATGTAGCTGTTTTGCATAGGGCTGAGTCGTCGTGCAACTTCCCAGATCGTGCCTGCCCTCGTTGTTGTTGTTGCAATGCCTTTCCTAGGAAAGCATACACCCCTTGAAGTTTTTCGCCATTGGAGTACATATCGTCGTTGAGGATGGCGAACGCGGTTTCCGCATTTTTTGCTGCGGTTTTGTATATAGGTTCGCCCCTGGCATCTTTGCTGTTTACTTGCTTTTGCCAGGCTGGGTTTTGAAACACGTTCCTTTGGCGGCAGTACTTCCGGTCTTGCGATTCCGGGTAACCGTGTAGGTTTAATGCCAGATCTATTCATTCTCTCGTATTCCTCGATTTCTTCCTGCTTTAACTTAATGTCAGCCTGGGTTTTTTGGAGGTGTTCTCGAGTTCGGAATAGATGTTGTTGTTGCCTTTGGAGAGCTTGTCTCCTGGCTTCCAGCACTTCAGGGGGTTCGTGTGGTCCCACTGGTGTTTGAAGTAAATCTTGTTCGTCTTGCTCTGACATTGGCTGAACAGAGATTTCCTTCGTTTTCTTCTCCGCGGGCTTAACTCCGCTTCCTCCTCCTACTTCCAGGTTGTCATTGGCTGGATCAGCCAATTTTTTCTTCCGGAGCTTGTACCGGAGTTTCTTGGAAGCTTTGTGCTTTTTCTTGGAAGAGGGAGGTTTTTTACCAGGTTCATCCTCTGTCAATTCTTTGACATCGGGATATGTTGGAGTAGTTTCTCCTTCTTCTCTCTCTTCCTCTGGCGGAGGCGTTCTCGGGCTTTCCTGAATGTCGGCATCCATGTTTTCAGCCGGTTTTTCCATTAGTACTTCATAGAATCCCTCTTGAAGATATTTGACTTTTCTTTCGAAAGCGTTCTCGTCTTCATCTTCGGAATCAAAATCATCTGATCCGGGTTCTGATTCCATTCTTGCCTCAATGGCGGCTAATACAGAGTCAGCTTCCGAGTTCATTGTCATGTTGATGGATGTCGGATCTTCCACCTCTACTGTGGGATTGTTGTTTTCTGTCTCTTGCACGGGATTGCTTTCATCCGTGTTTTGGGCGATCTCGGATTGCACCATACCGATAAAGTGCGATTCAGCATGATATCGGCGATCTGAGCAAAATCTGGTGTCATAGTCTTCTTGGACTGGGTATAGGCCGGGTGGGATAAATTTGCATCCACCACAGAATCCCACTGCTTCTGCAGTTAATCCGATAAAGATGTTTGCAGATCCAATCGGTAAAACGCAGGCACTTACCAGATGATTCTGTGCTCGCATGTACGATCCTTGTCAAGGAAGCGCCCGACGTTGTTGTCGAATTCCAGGCTTCCGACAGTTATGGTATTGCCGATTCCGCCGAGTATCCCTGACCGAAACATAACGCATGACGTCTCTGGCCCCATGGTGGGCGCCAACTGTCGAGACATCGTAGTAGAAATCATAGACCAGGGTGCCATGAGACTACCAATAGAGAGGTGGGGGACGTGATCGTATGATGAACAATGACACAGGGTTTTACCCAGGTTCGGTACGTCGCAACTAGGCGGCGTTCCTACTCCCGCAATCTCACTATTTATCACTAAAGCCTGAGGTATACCAAATACAATGTGAGGTTAGGTTAGCTACTCGACAAGGACCAACCTCTCGGCGAGTTAGCCTCTAGCTTTTTGTCTATCTTTCTTATCTCCCGTCCGGCTTTATATAATAGCCGGGTTAGGGCTTGCAGAATAGGAAACCTAGGAGACTACGGTATGTGCTAACTTGGAAGGCAAGGAATCGGCCTTCTACTCCAAGCTGTACCACGTGGGCCGTGGTCCGGGTTTTTCTAGAATCCGGCTTCCGCGCGTCAGCTTGCTGGGCCGCCCAATGGACCGTGATCCATTACCATTTAGGCCACCCTGGTAATCCGGCACTTTAGACTACCATCTGATATACCCCTAATTCTGTATATATCCGACAAGTGCAGTTATGATTGTTGATGCCGCTGCTTATACGGAGGCCGTGGATGCAATCAAGGAGAAGACAAGCTGTGAGCTATACGTGTCTATCTCGAACGTATCCATCAAGGTGGCGGACGGCTACGCTTTACCTTGTGTATAGGGAGCGACCTGCCATGGCCGACCGATTACACCTGGCTATGCTCGTGTCGGCGTGGATGATGTTCAGCCGGCTTGGAGGATAATGCGTCCTGAATCCCCGGAGGTGATGGGGTAGAGACACTGGGAGAAGCCGTCAATTCCATCATTCAATGGAAAAACACTGGCATAGTGTTTCCGATGAGCAGTCCGCCACCACCAGTGCCACCTACTTCTCCAAGACGCAGTCCACCGCCAGTACAACCACCTACTTCTCCGAGACGCAGTCCACCGGCGCCACCACCGCTAACTACTTCTTCGAGACGCAGTCCGGCTCGATCATCGCCAGCACACGTCGATGACATGGACGTCATCACCCTGGGTCCGAGTCGATCTCTGATGCCTGAGCCGACTCCGCCGCCCATTAATTCCTCTAAGCGGAAAGCTGCTGCCTCTAAGTCTTCCCCGAAGAAGAAACATGCTCACACAACCATCTTTATTGAAATTGATGCGAGGTAACGAGGATAAATTTAAAAACAACCATAGTACATAACATAGTAAACTACTAACCATTACAAGATATGGAGATGTAATTCATATGGCTAAGTCGACTTTTTTGGAGGAACACTTTTAAGAGGAGAACACGCCCTTACATAATCTCCTACTTGCCCCATCCAGCCAAGGTTTGGGTAAGCAGGTGCTAACTCCGTTTATCATCTTGTAACTGCAATTCCCGGACAACTCTGTTAAATCGGCTTACTCTGCAAAAAATCACGAGTTTTTTTTTTATTTAAACGAGCACCATGCGTAAATGGTCATATCGAGACATTTGAATTCAAATACTGGTATTCTTTTTTTTTTTGGTAAATGGTCCATATTTCCGGTAACTGCAAATCCCTAGCACCCTCGTAATTTTTTTGGGTCAGTAACCTAAACCTTGCATCTGGCTTACCACGAACAATAAGGATTGCCATCCCGATTTGCTGACATCAGCCGACGAATTCCATCACATCAACAATGAGGCATAAAGGTCAGAACAAGAGTTTCCAATCAGTTTTCGAGACATCGTCTTGATGAAAAAACTTACGATATCATATTCATTTTAACCAAGTCCACGATCAGGAAAATATGATCATTTTACAAAGTATAAGATAATCTTAGTGATAAGATTAGGAACTCTTATGTATTCATGTATTCGCACCCGCACAAAGATTATTCTTTGAGAACTCACTTGTCAAGTTCTATAGGGGTTGTAGCATGATGACGTAAACTTAATTCTGAACTTGGAGATAGCTAGAATAATAACTGAATATTATTATCTCTAGGGCACTTCACTCCTTTGTACGTCTGCTCTTCCTCGAACACATGGCATTGTGGGAGAAATCACAAGGCGGCGGCCGCAGCTCAAGTTGCCCCAGCCTTCAGCGGCGGACGAGGCACATATCCTTGAAAGTTTCTATAGTTCTGTTGATACCTCCAACTCCTAATAAATGTGCTTTGTTCCACGGTTCTTGTCCCTTGTCATCTGATTTAAGTTTCTGCATACCATACTAACTAGCATATGGTGTTAATTTGGGCAAGGGTTACTGATAATTTCACGGCATGCTGGATTGCTAGTGTGTTGACCTAGACAACAATAGGTCCTTACACCCTATACTTCAGAGCAGGAAAATAACAGTTGGAAAGGAAATACCACAATGAACCGCACTGAAGGCACACGGTGCCATATATAAAGAGCGAGAGTGGGCACATGATATATATTATGTCCAAGCTAGATAGACATAGTGTTTAAAAAAATATAATTGTGAGTTGGTGGATGAAATAAGATAACACCACGATAGATTAGTTTTTTTATGAAAATGATGCTAAAACCTATGTACACATCCATCTGTATTGAAATTCATGCGAGGTAACAAGGATATATTTAACAATAACTATAGTACATAACATAGTAAACTACTAACCATTACAACATATGCAGATGTAATACATACGGCTAAGTCGGCTTATTTTGTAGGAACACCTTTAAGAGGAGAACACACCCTTGCGCAATCTCGCCCCATCTAGACAAGGTTTGTGTAACCAGGTGGTAAATCCGGTTATCTTCCTGTAACCGAAATTCGCGGGCAACTCTATTAAATAGGCTTACTCGGCAAAATCACTTTTTTTAAAAAATTAAATTTAAACAAGCACCACGCGTAAATAGTCATATCGAGAGAATTCAAATATTGGTATTCAATTTTTTTGGTAAATGGTCCATATTTTCCGGTAACCGCAAATCCCAAGCATCCTCGTAAGTTTTTTTTTGGCTCAATAACCAAAACCTTGCATCGACTCACCACAAACAATAAAAATTCCATCCCGATTAGCTGAGACCAACCGAAGAATTCCATCACATCAACAATGAGGTGATGCCTTGAACAAGGTAAAGATACAAACTCTCGCTGCCGAACCCAACCATTAAAGGTCGGAGCAAGAGTTTTCACACCGATCATGAATCATTGCTCGAATTGTCGTCTTTATGACAAAACTTACAATATCATATTCATGATAGTATGTACTTTGGGGTAGTCCTCACTAGCGCTAGAGGATTGGTGGGATGCGTTTGCACCTTAAACCACCGCCCGAGTGAAAAGATAGAGAGGATAACATAAAGGGGGAGGCTGGTAATTCTAATCTTAAAAGAAGAAGAGCTAGACTGAAATCTTTAAACATTTCGAAATGAGAGGTGTATTTTGGAATAGTAACGGGTTTGGGGATACGGAAAAACATCTAGCGGTTAATCAGGCTGTGAGAGAGTTTCGCCTTGATTTTGTAGCGATCATGAAAACTGGGAGATCTAGGTTTGACAAGCAGTTGTTACAGCACTTGGCGGGGGGTTATGATTTTACTTGGTACTGTCTTCCACCTCATTGACGGCCGGGTGGGATTTTGGTGGGTTTCAACTCCGCAATGTTGGCTGTACGTACAGTGGTTGTGGGAGACTTTTCGGTAAAATTTCAATTACGAACAAAGGATGATGGCTTCTTTTGGATGTTAGTTGTTGTCTATGGGGCTGCCCAAGATGACAAGAAGCCTGAATTTTTATCTGAATTGGTTCGTATCTGCGAGGGGGGGATCACAACCCATGCTGGTGGCGGGATTTCAATATTATTCGTAGGCAAAATGAGAAAAGAAATGATAATTTTAACCCTCGTGTTGGCCTTTTATTTTTAATGCTATCATAGAGAGTCTCGATTTGAAGGAATTGGAGATGCCCGGTAGACAGTATACTTGGGCTAGTAGACGCCCAAACCCAACTTATGATAAGTTGGATCGGGTGTTAGCTAGCGTGGAGTGGGAACAGAAATACCCGCTTGTCTCTGTACGAGGGTTAACCCGAGCGGGGTCCGATCATGTTCCTTTATTATTGGATTCGGGAACATCTGCTCATGTTGGAAATAAATCAGCTTTCTCATTTGAGTTGTCTTGGTTGCGTCATGATGGATTCTGTGAGATGGTGAAAGCAGAATGGCTTTCTATTTCGAGTGGTAGCACCCCGATGGAGAGGTGGCAGAAAAAATTAGACATTTGCCTAGTTTCTTGCGCGGATGGGCCCAAAATTTATGTGGGGAGTATAAGAGGTTAAAGCAGAAGCTGCTTTTACATTGATGAGATAGATCCAAAGGCTGACAGTTTACCACTTTCGGATGAGGAAATAGTCGCTAAAAAGGAGGTTGAGTCCTATTTAGCCAAGCTTAGACGCGATGAAGAGTCCAAGTGGTCTCAGCGGGCTAAGGTTAGACATATTCAGGAAGGAGGGGATAATACTAGATATTTTTACCTTATGGCCAATGGGAAATTTCGCAAGAAGAGAATTTTACAACTAGAACAAGACGAGGGGATGATTTTAGGGCAAGAAAATCTTAAGGTGTTTATCTGCGAGTACTATAGGAAGTTATGTGGGGGTAACGGCTTCTAATATCTTCTCTTTAGATGAGTCGAAGATAGATGATTTTAGGGCAAGAAAATCTTAAGGTGTTTATCTCCGAGTATTATATCTGGTGGATACTAGAACATATATAATATCACCACGCGAAGGTCTTGCATCATTTTGTTTTTCTTTTCTGAAATTTTCTAAGCCGGTGTCATGAAAAAATCAAGACGGCGGGCATGACCGTTCGTAGCTAGGGGTTGAATATTGAGAAACTCTTGGTGTATATTTGATAAAATAGGTAGTTTTGTATCTAAAAATATTTTTTGTCAAAAATCATGAGCAAACTACGGGCACCTGTAGTTCAAATTTGACCCGTTTCCACCTGAATCAGCAGTCAACTGTCAAAATGGCCACCACGACTATTCATCAAAAGAATTAAAATTTTCTAAAAATATCGATTTTCTATGATATGGATGTCATATTTGAATTCCTCTAATTTTTCTAATCGACTTAGACATTTTATTTGTCAAATTTCGATTTACGAATTTAAAGATATGTATTATTCCATATTAAATAGTTCATTCAAAAAATAAAGTAATTTGTAACATTGTATTGTTATTTATTAAAAGAAGATCATTATATAATCATTGTTATTTATTCCATTTTTTAAAATTTAAACAACAGAAAAGTTTAACATCATTCGTTATAAGTGAATATGATTGATATGATAGTAATATTAGTAAGTTCTAACGTCTCATTTGGAAGTAACTCAAAGGTTAAGCGTGTTTTGTCTGGAGGATTTTCAGGATGGGTTACCGAACGGGAAGTGTGACTAAGTTAAATATATTGACCAGATTAATTGTGTAATTCGAGACTAAGTACGTGGCGAAGTGCAAAATTCCGAAATAGAATTTAAAAAATTCAAAAAAAACCGAATTTGTTTATTTTTATTATATCGAAAATATTATGCCGACGGCTTTTAGTACGCCGACGATAATTTGGCCTATGCCGACACCCTGTTACGCCGACGGCCATATACCGACGGCAGCCGTCGGCGTAGCCTATGCCGACGGCATTTTAGACTATGCTGACGGCCAAAAGCCGTCGGCGTATTGACACATTCCTTGAGTGCTTAAAAGCATTGTTGAGACAGCATATCCACCATAGGAAGGCATGTGCAGTAACCAAAATGAAAGATGAAAAATCTAACAATACTCGTATTATTTAGGTAATATAAAAGTGAAAAACCTAACAAATTTTAACCTTTTCAAACTGTGCACTGTTCACACATCTAGATCCACTAATTTTCCTTATTGCCATGCCGAAATTATTACAATTTTGGATTGACTTCTTGCACACTTGTAGATTAAATTATTATCTCCATCCATATTTGTTTCTGATTTTTCGAAACTTCGGAATGCGAATTTAAAACATTTGAAATAGTAACCTCAATGGAGCTCGATCTCCAATACGCTGCACCCGATCCAAAAAGGAGTCTAAAAAAGCTCCGATCTATGTATTAAATTGATGCGCACATCCATCTCTATTTAAGGTTTTCTTATGTGGTCTTTATTTAAGTGATACAAGAAACTAAACTAAATTTAACAACAAGGGTACATAACACAAATCTATTGTAGACCCATTACAAGTTAGTAATGTGTTTAAGAAAGGATCACACCCTCGCGCAGTCGTCGCGCCCGACTGCAAATATAAAAGTTTCCTTCCTACTTTGCAGACACCAACCAACGAAGGCCAGCACATCGGCAACGAGACAACGCCCATAACAAGGTAAGGTCGGAACAAGAGTTTGCACCCCCGGACATGAATTGGTGCTCAAATTCATCGCCTTGATGACAGAATTTGAATTCTGTACTCGACATACCTCAGTGGCGCTAGAGAATGGGTGGGACGACTTACCACCTTAGACTGGTAGAAAGGATAAACTAAAGGGAGAGCATATTTTTCTACATATTTTACTTTTTTCACAAGTTTTAAATTATATTTAAAAATGAATTGAAAATATAGTGCGCATATGCGCCTTGGAAACAAAACACATTTAAGTAACTCTTAACTCTCCGTAAAAAAATGGAAGCGTGGATGGGGAGATGTCCCCTTTTAATCAGGGGTCCTTTCTTAGCGCATAGGCGAGATAAACAAACTCATCTACAATTTATGGAACATCAGGGAAATGCAGCAAATAGTGAAGAGTTGATTGAGGGTTGATTGAGGGTTGTGAAACATATCACAACATTCTAATATGCTCCCTGCATATCAGGGCCACTCAGAGGAACAAGCGACATAAGAAGTAGCAAAGATATCCATGAAAGCTTTGTTGCCTCCGATTCCAAGTAATTGTGCTTGTTCCACGTTGGGTGGCTGATATTTTTGTCATACGATTTGAACTTCCACATACGATACTAGCTAGGATATGGTGTTAATTTGGGCGAGGATTATTGATAATCTCACACCATGCTACAATGCTTTTGTGTTGGCCTAGAGAGCAATCTTTACATCATGCTTGAAATCAAGAAAAGAGGAGTTGGAAAGGAAGTAAGTAATACAATGAACCGCAGCAAGACACATAGTTATATATACAAAGGATGTGAGCGGGCACATGATATAATTTAAGTCCATAGAGGGGGATTAGTTAACGACAAGATATCTACACAAAATATTTAAAAATAGAAACATGGGTTGATGGATGAATTAGTTAACGACAACAAAGTAGTTCCATATATAGAGTGTTTTTTTTATAAGGAGGCTCACATAGACGTCCTTATTGAAGTTGATGCGAGAAAACGAGGTTAAATTTACAATAAGAAGGGCATACAACACGTAAATATACCGTTAACCTGTTACAAGATGTGGATTTAACACCCATGAGTAGTCGTGGACATCCGGCTAACGCAAAGATGAGGCTTTCCACCCTGGTTTGTCGAGACAAACCATCGAAGGACATCACATTTTCAAGGAGACAATGCCTTCAACAAGGTAAAGCCACAAGTTTTTGGACGACAATCCCAAACAATTATGTTTAGAACAAGAGTTTTCAGCCCAAACATGACCAGTGCTCGAGTCGTTGTCTTGATGATAGAACTTTCGATAGTCACAGCAGTTTGTACTCAACTATAGGCCTTAGTGACGCTACAGGATGCCTGGGACATCTTATCACCTTAGGGAAGCACCCTGGTGAAAGGTTAGAGTGGGTAACATAGAAGAGAGGAATAGGTTTCTAAATATTTTAATTATGTTTTCACAAGTTTTATTAAACTATGAGAAAAATAAAGTGTGCCTCATAACTTAACGAAAAAACATATATGATGCAATAAGGAACTTCAAATACGACGGCTATCACAAAGGTCAAGATTTCAGATAGAAATAACTAAGGCACGGAAAGACAAAGGTTTAGTTCAACGCAGTTCTAGGTTTAACCGCCGCAGATCTGGCTATATGCCCTCTGTTTAGCTCCGGTGAGATATCGTATGAGTATATCCGACGACTATCTAATGAACGAAAGCTTTGAATTTTCGCGTATTTTTCAATTTTGCAGATTTCTAGTTCCATTTTCAGTTGTTGTTCTGCCATGCGCTTCCGCGGACCAAAAAGGCCTGAAAACACGAAGTGAAAACAAGTTTTTCAGTTCGGCGTTTACGAGCACCCCTAGAGTTGTTCTTAGCTGTACCAACAACTTAACAAAGCCCACTCCATTTTCCTCCGTACTTTTTTAGATCACATATGAAAAGATGGGTCAATGAAAATTTTCACATACATACAAAGCATCTATGCATACTTGTATATCTGTAACTTTTGATGTTGGAAACATTTTTTTTTTTAGGAAGAGCTTGTTGCATCACGGAATCTAAACTGATTATCTGTGACAAAGGTCCTCACTAGTACAGACCATCAAAAATCCACACGATCAAGAAAACACATAGCACATGGTTTTCATTTCCATGAGAATGTGACTATGGGTGATGTGGTGGCAACATCGCCCACAGTTCAAAAGTCGTGGGCGAAACACATGGTAAATTGTTTTTTTTTTAAGAGGCAACGGAGGGAGAAGGGCCCACCTGAATTATATTACTTAAAACAAGTGTTTTACAAGTGCGTGTGGCCAGAGTTTTACACGGGGGTCGGGGAGGGAAGGGACGCACACCAAGCTACCAACGGAGCACGGTCGAGGTGGCGCGGGGCCCTGACGGACCAGAGCCGGAGGTGGTCACGGACCATTGCGAAGAAGTCGGGGAGGGGCGTGGCCACACCATCGAACACCCGGCGGTTCCGGGTTTTCCAGCTAATCCAGAGGAGCAGGGCCGCGACGGTCCACTGTAAAGTGCGGGGCCATCGGGGGTGCTCAGCAACGAAGGCGCCGACCACATCCTGGATGTCGCCACCATCGGACGAGGGGGCGCAGATCCTCCAAACCTCACGCATCCGGGGGCAAACGACGAAGAGGTGTCGAGTGTCCTCGGGAGTGCCAGGGCAGAAAGGGCAGTCGGGAGACCTCAGGACGCCAAGGCGATGGAGACGCGCTCGTGTCCTGGTACGCCGGTGCCTTAGGATCCAGATGAACACCTTCACCTTTACTGGGAAGAAGTACTCCCAGTTGAGTTCGGGCAGAGGGGGCCCGCACCCGGTAGAGCGGAGGACGCAGTAGGCATCCCTAGTCCTGAAGCGGTGGGAGGTTGCACCGAGCAACCCCATCCGGTCCGGAGCGCGGCTGGGTGCGAGGCGCGCTAGCACCCCCGTGATTGCATCAAGCTCGGCCTGGGCGGCGGGGGAGACACGCTGCCTCAATTGGAGGGCGTCGGTCCCACCGCGCACAATCTCGCTGACAGCAACGTCAGGCGCAAGACAATGCGAGAAGGCAGCTGGGAGGGCCGTGGCAAGAGGGCCCATCGAGGTCCAATTGTCGTGCCAGAACCAGGTGGAGGTCCCATCACCCACGCTGACAAGGGTTAGTTGGCGGAGGAGAGGAATAAGCTCGTAGAAGCATTTCCAGGCCGGCGTGGGGCCGGAGCGGGGGTGGCACCAAGGTACCATCGCCGGACCCAATCAGCCCAGGGATTGCTGGCGCCGGACAAGAGCTGATGGACAGGCTTGAGCAGGAGGCACCTGTTTTGTACCCCAAGATCGAGCAGGCCAAGCCCCCCTTCGGACCGGAGGCGGCAGGCCGTGTCCCAGGAGACAAGGCAGTCACCCCCGGAGCAGGACTCTGAGGCCTTCCAGAACATGGCACGCCTGGGGCGATCCATCTTTGCCAGGGTTCCCTTCGGGCTTTCAAGCGCAGACATCGCGAAAGCCGCGAGCGCGGACAGGACCGCGGAGGTCAGTGTCAGCCGGCTCCCGGGGTCGAGGGTACGCACCCTCCATGCGGGGATCCGGCCTGCAATCTTGCTGGCGAGGAAATCCAGGGCGCTGGCCGGGAGCTTCCTATCTGAAAGCGGCAGACCAAGATAGGTCTGGGGGAACGAAGAGACGGGGCATCCAAGGATAGAGGCGAGGGCGGATGCCTCGGCAGCGGGAACGCAGATGGGCACAAAGGCACTCTTGCGGTAGTTGATAGCAAGACATGTGGCAGCCGAGAATGCGTCCAGAGCCTGCCTGAGGAGGGTGAGCTGTCCCGGGTCAGCGCGCACCAGGATCAGCGTGTCATCGGCGTACTGGAGGACCGGGCATGGGAGGTCGTCTACAAGGGGGTGGAGCAGCACGCCGGAATCGGTGCGCCGGACCACCAGCTGGCGGAGCAACCCCGCCACGATAAGGAACAAATAGGGCGAGAGGGGGTCGCCCTGGCGGAGGCCATTTTTGCAAGCGATCCAGTTCCCAGGGACCCCGTTCAAGAGGACTGCAGCCTTGCCTGTGCGCAGGATGTCCTGGACCCAGGACCGGAAGAGGCGACCGAACCCACGGGCTTCCAGGATGGCGTCGAGAGCCCCCCATTTGAACATGGTAAATTGTTTTAAAGAAAACATTTAACGGTCCAAAACTCCGTAAAAGGGAATCTCCCTTGAGAGAAGCAACCCCATCTATACAACTCAAGGAATAGGAGAAAATGCAATAAGTAGTGGAATGTTCCCACAAAGCTTCTAAATTTTCCATGAAATGTGCTTATTGTAAAAAAGTCTGCAATGGCATGCTAACTTGGATTGGGTGTTAATTTGTGTGAGGGTTATGCGTAATCTCATGCCATGCTAACATGACGTTTACGCATTAGGAACTAAATATGTTTTTTGAGTCTTTACTTACAAAAGCAGTAACCCAAACAAACACCCAAATACTGGGAAGTGCTGCACACAAGCACCGGTGCTCGAGCCGAGTTTAGCGAAAGCGAGCGAGGAACTGCTTCCCAAGTTGGCGAGGACCAAATTGCCTTGAACACTTAGGGATGATAACCACAGAAAACTGGCACCCCTTATAATCCAACCTGCGCCCGTGGAAACCGGTCAAGCAGCAACGCCGAGAATAGTTTGGTCTCAAGTTAAGTTTTTGGTTTGGTTTTCTATTTAGTCTACTAGTAAGAGTGTACGTGCACGCACGTATAGACTAACACACTTTACACAAAAAATATAGAATAACTTAATTGAAATACTCCCTCCAATCCGATTTAATTGTCTCAGGTTTAGGCAAAAAGAGTATTTAAATTTCACTCCAAGTGCATATAATCTATAATTACTCACGCCATAAACAATTTGAAACAGCAAATTCACGAATCAATGTGGCTCATATATCAAAATATCACATACTTTTATATAGGTTCCATCAATTTATACAATCTCTTATCCTAATACACACTTTGCTAACGTAGTACTTCAAGCAATTATAATATTCTATAAGCGAATTCTATCATATGTATATGCTAACAAGAGATCACCTTGATAATCTTCTGATACATACATATCATGTACAAAATGTTAGATCAAAGTTGCAAGGTCATGTACATTTCAAAAGGGAACCCGTGTTGCTTCGTCCTGCATGCTTGACCAGACCCTGCGGTTCAGAATTTGAAACCAACTATGTAAGGCATTTTCACAACCACTTCCCGAGCAACAATCGGAAATCTACACCATATCAAATTGTTGTGCCATTTGCACAACATCCAGAGATCAGTATAATAAATTAATAAACATAGAAATCCCCCGCCTCAACAGAGGTTACTCTCACTGAGGTCCTTATCACCACAAAACTTGCTTACACGGCTTTATTGAGGATGATAATTGTGATGTCTCCTCTTGTCCTAGACTTCATTCATGTAGTTTGACAGGAAAGTGTGGACAAAATTTGCTGAAAGAAATTGTGAAGAAGAAAACGAAGCTTTACAAACAAGGTTTGTAGATAAATAGCACTAAAATAAAAATCTGAAGCACCAATTTGATATGTATGCATCCTCTCTCAACTGTAAATCATTATTGCGCCACTTAACCTTGTAACCCTCTAATCCACTATATTTATCTAGTAACTCACCCTTGAATTCAGGAAATTAGAAATGAAATCACATCATTAAAGGTGATCATATTCATCCCAATGTTATGAGAATTTTATATTGAGATCAATCGGTATAAGAAGTTCCAAACATTAATTCAAATATATAGTAACAATCCAATATTTATGACCAGTAAATATCAAAAAGTTCGCAGCAAAACTAATATACATATGAGAAGAGACATACATCTAGCTACACGGTTAGAAATACTAACCATTATTTTGGTTGATTCCGGATTGGCACAGCTGCAGATTCTTTTCCTTACGATACATCAACAGCATACGCAATCCCAAGTCTGAGCATAACTCCACAATCACCTCAAGAAATGACTTCCAGAATATTACTGATCTAAATTTTTTTAGTAAAAATGAAATTGTCCATCTCCTCTAATCTGGTCTAAACTAAACCATATATGTCTTCAGAACAGAACCACAAAATTTTCAAACACCGAAACATAATACACAAGCACTTGAGGAAGGACGTTGCACCAAGTTGCTGGGACGATCGATGATTTGTTCGATGCTTGCTCAAATCAAAAGTTGCGACCAAGAGGCCTTTCCTCCAGGCACTGTTTCCTCGTCTAGGTGAGGTACAGGAAGCTCCACTTGAACAGGAGCCCCGTGCACCCTCAGGCCGTCCGTCCCGCACGCCTTGTAGCTGCCACTCCCAGGTGCGCCCGGAAAGCTCCAGCCCCGTGTGCGCCATGAAGACGCCCCAGCCGCGCTCTATGTGGCGTCGTCCGTGCAGAGGGAGAACCGAGAGGGAAAAGAGACGGACTGGCCTCACCTACTCCGGTCACCCCAGATGTGCCGCCGCGCGCCGTTCATGTTGAAGCTCTTGACGCCATCGACCTTGACACTCCCGTCGCATTCTGTTCATGAGGAGCGGTGTGCGCTGCCAATATTTCACATCGCTCGACGCCGGTAAGGAAAAAAAAAATCAGCTAAAGCATTACCGAAGATGCGCGACGACTGTGACCTGAGTTTGGGAGCGATAGCCATGGAGGCAGGGGAGAGAAGGGAGTCCGCGGGGCGTCGGAAGACGACGCGTGTTCGCTTGCCGATCAGAGGGTGGTACACCGCCAGCAGAGGACCTTCTTGTCGTTGAAGAGGTGCTTGAGTCAGCAGCAGGGCGCGGGTCAGGGGCCATCGCATGGAACTGTGTCGTTGCGTGGAGAAGGCAGGGTCACGGCCACGTTGATCGGCTTGTGAACGCCGATCTCGTGCGGTGAGGAGGCGGCAGGTCTGGGGCGTTCCATGGCAAACAGGCAAAGACAGGGTGATCGTGATATGGATCGTGCGGGGCAGTTACCTTTACTCCACTCCACGCAAAAAAAACAAAAAACAAAAAGTTACCTTTTCTCCACGGGGATGGATTGCGTGTGATTCGCGATGGAAAGGCGAGTGCGGTTTTTCCACACTTACATGGATCTCCAAGGCCTATCCGGACCCTTCATTTTCGTGGGGATACGAGCCAGCTACCAACCCCTACCAAATGCATGAAAGCGATTTGACTTTCCTGAATATGCGTAATTACTCCCCTCGTCTAAGTACCTACCCCCATGTGACTAAAATGCCCTTTCGGTCGTTTTAACAAAAAAATCTTGCTTTAACAAGAATTATTTGGATCATCCATAAACAGAATCACTTGGATCCATGCATCAACATAAATAGTTTTTAATCCATATTCTAACAGAAATAGTTCTAGATCCATGGATTAAAAGTCTGTATCAAGAACCGATAATCAAAAACATCCATTGACAGTTAATCATGCCCTAACAAGATTGGCTTCAATATTTTTTCAAGCAACGAAAGGAAAATGGTCCTCATGCAATTCGTCCCTGGAACATATATTTATCTTTTTATGGATTAAAGTGGAAACAAAACAATCATGGAACATATATTTTCTTCAAATTTATTTTTTCTGCGTATGTTCATCCGGATGTTTGGGTCATGTACCAACTGCAAATATTTTCTGGATATTTTGAAACATGGAGAAATTTTCTAACCATATATTAACAAAAATGACAAAAATTTGCAGCATGCATTAACAATAGTATCATGCATCCACGAATGAGTTTTTTGACAAGAAGGTTATCTTGATCCATCAACAAGGATTAACCTTTTCTGGATTTATGCACTGCGTTAACAAGAACTTATGTGTTGATGCATACACAATAAGTTCGTGTAGAAGAAAAAAATATCTTGATCCAATAATAAATTTCACACCAACCAACTTGTGCCAAGAACCGATCTAGTAATCAGACTATGCATTAATATTCCACATACGAATTCCAAAAAAATCTTACATTGCAGATCAAATTACGGGACAGATCAAATCACATCCAAAACATTATGGATCAAGGAATCGGAGAGCATCTTTTCCACATCAAAGAAAGGGACAGATCAAATCACATTAAAGAACATGACAGATATATTTTCTATATTACAGATGACAATAATCACAGAAAGAATAGAAAAGAAAAGGTAGGAAGATGAAAAAAAGTCGCATCCAAGAACAAAAATCCGGCACTGCTGCATCCCGTGCCTCCCCAGAAAAATTACCACGGTAAAAAAAGATGAAACAAAAATAAAATGTTGGAACAGTCAGATCCGTTGGCATGGATCTCAGATCTAGATCTGGGCTCCTCAGATCCAAAAGTTGAGAGAAAGAAAGAAAAATAAATTACAAATCTTAGATCCATGAATCAGCCTCGGATCCAAGGTTGTGGACGGGGGGACGGAGGTGCCCGGCCACCCTTCTCGACGCCGGCGAGGACTCCCTTTCGGCTCGGCCCACCATGGCCTTCCGACGGGGGTCTCGAGGCGGAGCTCGAGGTGGTTGCCTGCGTGGCCTCCCTGCCCGGCGGATCTTCCATGGATGCGTACGGGACCAAACGATCCTCCAAACGTGGGGATCCGGCATGGATCTGGAACAAAAAAAAATACGAAACATGTCATGGTGGCATAGCGAGATCTCGAGCCGCCGGATGAGATTAAGAAAAAAAAATCAAGGAAACATGGCATAGCCAGATCTAGAGCCGCCATGGCTCAGATCAGATCCCCGGCGGATGGTGCCATGGCCGTGGGATCGAGCCGCCATGACTCAGATCGGATCTGGAGGAGGAAGTAGAGCTCGAGGTGGGGGGAGATGGAAGTTGAGGTCATGGCGGCTGCCAAGATGGCCTCCTGCCGGCGGTTCCGAAGAGGACGTGGATGGTGCTCCGAGGAGGAAGACGACCTCCTGCCGGCGGGAGGAGATCGAACAGGCAGGGGTGAGAGCGAACAGGCAGGGGTAGGGGAGGGGGAATGACCTCGGTGGGGTCGTGCGGAGGTGGGAGGAGACGGTTTTCACGAGAAAAGGAAATGCCCAAATTACCCTTGTGTTCTATCATGGGTTAACGAGCTGGCCGTGCTGATTTGGTGGGCCAGGGAGGGGAGGCTCGCTAACTTGGTCAACTCGCTGCGTCAATCTCCAACGGAGGTGAACGGCCGAGATACGTCGGGGAGATCCATGTAAGTGTGGCTTTGAATATTCGTGGAAAGGCCCGTGATTTGCGAGGGGATGTGGTGGGGAGAATGGATGAATATTGGCCGTTTGATCTATGCAAATGTACGGTTAATTAAGATTTGATTTCCCCACTATGTTCTCTCTTTTATTAGTAGCGGAGATATATGGATCGTTCGAGATGTGCTGAGGAAAAATACAATTACACTGTGGTCTGGACTATAAGAAAACAAGGTCTGGACTGGACTGGTTTGGTCTGAAACTTTTTGGGCTTAGATAGGTGAAAACTGTTGGGCTCAGACTGGTTTTAGACCATCTCTTCCCTACGCGAGCGTGCGTGCAAGCTGAACGGGAAAGCGGAAAAGAAATGCCTGGTCAGCCGTGCCGTCTGAGCTCCCCATGGCCTCCGCCGGCCCTCTGCTGATGACCCTCTCTGCCTCTCTCATCAAGTCCTCATGCTCCGGCCTCCCTGTTGGATCAGATTCGACCGACCCGATTGCCGGTGGCCACGCGGGCGTCAAGATCTTCCCGGTCGCTGCTACGGCTGGGGTGCGCCACCACCGGCCAGAGCTTCCGCCGTCACGTCTCCTGGGTCCCCTTTCTTCCGTTGATGCACTCAAGTGCCATGCCCCCTCCTCCATTCTTCGATGTGTTGAACCACCAACACTTCGGTTTGAATCTGTAGCACTTCGGTTTGAATCTGTCGATTCAACCCATATGTAGGAAATATTTTGGTTTGGTTTGGATGACGAATACATATGGTCTGGTTTGGTTTGATTTCTCAACACATAACTTCTAGTTTTGTTTGATTTGGACGATATTCACATGCTCGTGCAGTCTGGTCTAGATATGGTCTGGATTTCAGACCATTCTCGGCCACTCGACCCAGACGCCCGCAACCAGTTGCTCTCCTCCTCGACTCGTAGGTATGCATGGCAGCTGGAAGATAGAGTTTCGTCGCCCTGCCGTTTACAACCGCCGTCGCGATTCTACCCCGCCAGCATATTTGACCTCCCTCCCCCGGTCTGTTGACGTCCTCCTCCAAGTCTCACTGTCGCCGAATCGACCAGGGCAGGACGGTTCGATATGTACCCCGTCCGCCGCTGAAGGCTGGAGCAACTTGAGTTGTGGCCGCTGCCTTGTGATCCCACCCTGTCAGCTGTCCGAGGAAGATCAGCCGTCCAAAGTAGTGAAGATATGGTTGAAAGTTTCTACAGTTCCGCTGATGCCTCCAACTCCGAATAAATGTTCTTTGTTCCACGGTTTGTGCCCCTTATCATCCGATTTAAGTGTATGCATACCATACTAACTAGCATATGGTGCTAATGTGGGCAAGGTTTACTGATAATCTCACGGCATGCTGGATTACTAGTGTGTTGGCCTAGATAAAAATAGGACCTTGCACCATAAACTGTGGAGCAGGAAAATAAGAGTTGGAAAGGAAATAATACAATGAACCGCACTAAAGGCACATGGTGCCATGCATATATAAAGAGGGAGATCAGGCTCATGATATAATGTAAGTCCAAGCTAGATAGACATAGTATTTAAAAACATAACCGTGGGTTGGTGGATGAAATAAGATAACACCACGATAGAGTAGTTTTTCTTCGAAAATGACGCTAAAACCTCTAGCATCTTCGTCAAATTGATATACACATCCACCTTCATTAAAATTGATGCGAGGTAACGAGGATAAATTTAAAAACAACCATAGTACATAACATAGTAAACTACTAACCATTACAAGATATGGAGATGTAATTCATATGGCTAAGTCGACCTTTTTGGAGGAACACTTTTAAGAGGAGAACATGCCCTTACGCAATCTCCTACTTGCCCCATCCAGACAAGGTTTGGGTAAGCATGTGGTAAATCCGGTTATCGTCCTGTAACCGCAATTCCCGGACAACTCTATTAAATCGGCTTACTCTGCAAAAAATCACGAGTTTTTTATTTTTTATTTATTTAAATGAGCACCATGCGTAAATGATCATATCGACACATTTGAATTCAAATATTGGTATTCATTTTTTTTTTGTAAATGGTCCATATTTCCGGTAACCGCAAATCCCGAGCACCCTCGTAAGTTTTTTGGGTCAGTAACCAAAACCTTGCATCTGGCTGACCACGAACAATAAGGATTGCCATCCCGATTTGCTGAGATCAACCGACGAATTCCATCACATCAACAATGAGGCATAAAGGTCAGAACAAGAGTTTCCAATCAGTTTTGGAGACATCGTCTTGATGAAAAAACTTACGATATCATATTCATTTTAACAAAGTCCACGATCAGGAAAATATGATCATTTTACAATGTATAAGATAATCTTAGAGATAAGATTAGGAACTCTTATTTATTCATGTATTCACACCCGCACAAAGATTATTCTTTGGGAACACACTTGTCAAGTTCTATAGGGGTTGTAGCATGATGACGTCAACTTAATTCTGAACTTGGTGATAGCTAGCTAGAATAATAACTGAATATTATTATCTCTAGGGCACTCTACTCCTTTGTACGTCCGCTCTTCCTCGAACACCTGGCAGGGTGGGAGCAATCACAAGGCGGCGCCCGCGGCTCAAGTTGCCCCAGCCTTCAGCGGCGGACGAGGCACATATCCTTGAAAGTTTCTACAGTTCCGTTGATACCTCCAACTCCTAATAAATTTACTTTGTTCAACGGTTTGTGTCCCTTGTCATCCGATTTAAGTTTCTGCATAGTATAAGGTTAATTCGGTTTTCGGTCCATATATCGGTTCCCAACTTTAGAAAACCGAAATTATATCGGTTAGTTCGGTTTTGAGTCCATGTTAACCGAACTGACCGAAAGGACCGATTCATCATGCAATCAAATATTTCAAGACCATGCGACAAACTATATCTAGGGAAATAAATAGTTGTCCCACTAAAAATATCTATCATTGCCAACACAGTCTCCACCCAAATCTTATTTATCGCTTTCTCTTATGTAACTGCAATTAAAGTTCACAACAAATACATACCCATCCATATGTCGTGTAATATTAGCTTCCATGACACTAGGTTCACACGTCAATGTCGTCCCGGCAAGGCTCCGCAACCCTATCCACCCATTTTTTCTATCTAATTCTTGATTTGAATTTTTCGCATGTTACAATCTCGGTTAATTCGGTTTAAACCGAAAACCGAACCGAATTTCTGAAGAACCGAATTGTCGGTTCCCGAAAAATGATAGGTTAATTCGGTTGTCACTTTCTAAAAACCGAATTATTATAAAACCCGAAAAACCGAACCGAAAAGACCGAAAGAACCGAATGCCCACCCGCAGTGCATACCATACTAACTAGCATGTGGTGTTAATTTGGGAAAGGGTTACTGATAATTTCACGGCATGCTGGATTAATAGTGTGTTGACCTAGACAACAATAGGTCCTTACACCATATACTTCAGAGCAGGAAAATAAGAGTTGGAAAGGAAATACCACAATGAACCGCACTGAAGGCACATGGTGCCATATATAAAGAGCGAGAGTGGGCACATGATATAATTTAAGTCCAAGCTAGATAGACATAGTATTTAAAAAATATAATTGTGAGGTTGTGGATGAAATAAGATAACACCACAATAGAGTAGTTTGTTTTTTTACGAAAATGATGCTAAAACCTATGTCCTCTTCATCAAATGGATGTACACATCCATCTGTATTGAAATTCATGCGAGGTAGCAAGGATATATTTAACAATAACTATAGTACATAACATAGTAAACTACTAACCATTACAACATATGGAGATGTAATACATACGGCTAAGTCGGCTTATTTTGTAGGAACATCTTTAAGAGGAGAACACACCCTTGCGCAATCTCGCCCCATCTAGACAAGGTTTGTGTGACCAGGTGGTAAATCCGGTTATCTTCCTGTAACCGAAATTCGCGGGCAACTCTATTAAATTGGCTTACTCGGCAAAATCACTTTTTTTAAATTAAATTTAAACAAGCACCACACGTAAATAGTCATATCGAGAGAATTCAAATATTGGTATTCAATTTTTTTGGTAAATGGTCCATATTTTCCGGTAACCGCAAATCCCAAGCATCCTCGTAAGTTTTTTTTGGCTCAATAACCAAAACCTTGCATCGACTCACCACAAACAATAAAAATTCCATCCAGATTAGCTGAGACCAACCGAAGAATTCCATCACATCAACAATGAGGTGATGCCTTGAACAAGGTAAAGATGCAAACTCTCGTTGCCGAACCCAACCATTAAAGGTCGGAGCAAGAGTTTTCACAGCGATCATTAATCATTGCTCGAATTGTCTTCTTGATGACAAAACTTACAATATCATATTCATGATAGTATGTACTTTGGGGTAGTCCTCACTAGCGCTAGAGGATTGGTGGGATGCGTTTGCACCTTAGACCACCGCCCGAGTGAAAAGATAGAGAGGATAACATAAAGGGGGAGGCTGGTAATTCTAATCTTAAAAGAAGAAGCGCTAGACTGAAATCTTTAAACATTTCGAAATGAGAGGTGTATTTTGGAATAGTAAAGGGTTTGGGGATACGGAAAAACATCTAGCGGTTAATCAGGCTGTGAGAGAGTTTCGCCTTGATTTTGTAGCGATCATGAAAACTGGGAGATCTAGGTTTGACAAACAGTTGTTACAGCACTTGGCGGGGGGGTTATGATTTTACTTGGTACTGTCTTCCACCTCATTGACGGCCGGGTGGGATTTTGGTGGGTTTCAACTCCGCAATGTTGGTTGTACGTACAGTGGTTGCGGGAGACTTTTCGGTAAAATTTCAATTACGAACAAAGGATGATGGCTTCTTTTGGATGTTAGTTGTTGTCTATGGGGCTGCACAAGATGACAAGAAGCCTGAATTTTTATCCGAATTGCACTGGTAGAAAAAAGGCCTTCCACACGCCCCCATCAGTCCCCAAATGTTGCGCACCGTGACTAATGAGTCTTTAGTCCCGGGTCGGGAGGAGACCCTCGACAGAAGGTCATGCGTCGCGGGTTGGGAAGCGCGTTGAAGCGCGTGGAGGGCATTAATTCCAGTTGGCCTGGCCGCCCGGGACTAGTGGTCCTTTAGTCCCGGTTGGCGTGGCCACCCGGGACTAAAGATCAAACTGCTCGCCTCCCGCGCGGCGGTTTTTATTTCGCGAGCGAGGCAGAAGGGCGCCATTGCTACAGTGCGCGTCCGAGTATCTGTTTCTTCCTCTCTTCTCTTCTCTTCCCTCTCTTCGATCTTCCTCCACCAAGAACACCATGGCTGAAGTTTGGGAGAGATTCCGTGGTCCCACACCATGTGGCAAGCGTCTCGACGTGTGCTACACCAACAGTTGCGAGAGGCTCCCCGGTGCTCTTGGGCATTTGACCAATCTCTATTTCTCCTCTCCCGATGAACACCGGTTCTTCGGGTTTGATCTGGAGTATACGGCGGATCAACAGGATGTTGCCATCATCCATATTGCGTTCAAGGAGGCCGTTTTGGTCTTCCAATGGTCAAGGTAACGCACACGTAAAATCTTGCATCTTCGATTTGTTTGTTGCATCTGAAGAATACATGTGTTGCAACATATCTAACACGTATCAAATTTTTGTTGTTGCAGTAGTTCAAAGCATTCTCCGGCACTTGTTGATTTTCTTGTCAACAAGGGGTATGACTTTTGCAGCGTTGACATCACTCAAGACCGTCCGAAGTTGATGCGCTTGGGTATTGTGATACCTGAAGATCACTACATTGATCTTCAGGATCTTATCCATTTGAACGGGCCAAAGACCGGGATGGCTCGCATGGCAACTGCCTTCATCCACGAGGTCTACGAAACCATGAAGTCTGGTTCCCCCTCGAGGAATCACTGGTATTGGGAGAAGACCCCACTGGACTTGACGAACGTCAAGTATGCAACCATAGATGCATACGTCTCCTACGAGTTGTTCCGCATCTACTCGACGGAGCCATAGATGTATGCGTTCGATATATATGCATGTAATGGGTATCTTAGTATGTAATGGATATCTTAGTATTGTGAGACTTAGGTTTGTGTTATGTGTGATCGTAAGACTCTATGTTATGAAGTGATATGATTGTGTTCTATTCATGATTGTGATGTCTCTACTCGTATTTTACTTGTGATTCAATTATCATTTGTCTTTTGTTGTTCATAAAACTATTTTTGTTTCCTAGTTTCAAATGACTTGGAAAAATTTGCAAAGTGTTGCAAAGTGTAATGGATATTATTTCTATATTAATTCCTAGCTATACTATTTCTATATTATGTCAAACACACGTTTCAAAACAAACAAAAACAAAAACACATCAAGAAAACATACAAAAACACATCAAGAAAACAAAACAGAAAAACTACAGTTTCTATATATCTGTTCACCAAAAATTAATCTAAGCCAGGAAAACATATTTCTAGTCAATACCAAACTCATCCAGTATTAAAATGAATTAGTATTATTTTTCTTAATTTTTTGATATATTATTTGTATTTTTAAGATTTTAAAATGAATTAGTATTATTTTTCTTAATTTTTTGATATATTATTTGTATTTTTAAGAGTTTAAAATGAATTAGTATTATTTTTCTTAATTTTTTGATATATTATTTGTATTTTTAAGATTTTAAAATGAATTAGTATTATTGTTCTTAATTTTTTGATATATTATTTGTATTTTTAAGATTTTAAAATGAATTAGTATTATTTTTCTTAATTTTTTGATATATTATTTGTATTTTTAAGATTTTAAAATGAATTAGTATTATTGTTCTTCATTTTTTGATATATTATTTGTATTTTTTAAGATTTAAAAATGAATTAGTTTTATTCAAAATTATTAATTACATCATTACTTTTGTTTATTAAAAGATTTATTTGAAATTCAAACAATAAAGAAATGTGGCATCGACCAACATGTTAATAAGATTGATATGATACTACTATCACATACATGCGTGCAAAACACTTGGATGCGGGACAGTATGGAACTCGGAAGTTAAGCGTGCTAGTGCTAGAGTAGTGGGAGGATGGGTGACCGAGCGGGAAGTTTGACCATGAGTAAGTAATTTGACTAGAGATAATTGTAGTTAGACACTAAGCAAATAATACAAATTCTGGAAAAAAAAGGGAGTGAAAAAAAAGGGAGAGAAAAATTGGTGTGAAAAATAATTAGAAACCCAAAAGAATTAAGGAAATAACGAAATAAAGTCTAGTCCCGGTTCAGGTGGCCAATCGGGACTAAAGGTCCTCCGCCCCCGGCTCCTCCACCCGCCCACGTGGCCGGGCCTTTAGTCCCGGTTCGTAATCGGCGCGACTATAGGGGGGGGGTCTTTTGTCGCGCATAGTTAGTCCCGGTTGCTCGGTCGGGACTACTGGCCCTGGCGAACCGGGACTATAGGCCTATTTTCTACCAGTGTTGGTCCGTATCTGCGAGGGGGGATCACAACCCATGCTGGTGGGGGATTTCAATATTATTCGTAGGCAAAATGAGAAAAGAAATGATAATTTTAACCCTCGTGTTGGCCTTTTATTTTTAATGCTATCATAGAGAGTCTCGATTTGAAGGAATTGGAGATGCCCGGTAGACAGTATACTTGGGCTAGTAGACGCCCAAACCCAACTTATGATAAGTTGGATCGGGTGTTAGCTAGCGTGGAGTGGGAACAAAAATGCCCGCTTGTCTCTGTACGAGGGTTAGCCTGAGCGGGGTCCGATCATGTTCCTTTATTATTGGATTCGGGAACATCTGCTCATGTTGGAAATAAATCAGCTTTCTCATCTGAGTTGTCTTGGTTGCGTCATGATGGATTCTGTGAGATGGTGAAAGCAAAATGGCTTTCTATTTCGAGTGGGTAGCACCCCGATGGAGAGGTGGCAGAAAAAAATTAGACATTTGCGTAGTTTCTTGCGCGGATGGGCCCAAAATTTATGTGGGGAGTATAAGAGGTTAAAGCAGAAGCTGCTTTTACATTGATGAGATAGATCCAAAGGCTGACAGTTTACCACTTTCAGATGAGGAAATAGTCGCTAAAAAGGAGGTTGAGTCCTATTTAGCCAAGCTTAGACGCGATGAAGAGTCCAAGTGGTCTCAGCGGGCTAAGGTTAGACATATTCAGGAAGGAGGGGATAATACTAGATATTTTTACCTTATGGCCAATGGGAAATTTCGCAAGAAGAGAATTTTACAACTAGAACAAGACGAGGGGACGATTTTAGGGCAAGAAAATCTTAAGGTGTTTATTTGCGAGTACTATAGGAAGTTATGTGGGGTAACGGCTTCTAATACCTTCTCTTTAGATGAGTCGAAGATAGATGATTTTAGGGCAAGAAAATCTTAAGGTGTTTATCTCCGAGTATTATTTCTGGTGGATTCTAGAACATATATAATAACACCACGCGAAGGTCTTGCATCATTTTGTTTTTCTTTTCTGAAATTTTCTAAGCCGGTGTCACGAAAAAATCAAGACGGCGGGCATGACCGTTCGTAGCTAGGAGTTGAATATTGAGAAACTCTTGGTGTATCTTTGATAAAATAGGTAGTTTTGTATCTAAAAATATTTTTTGTCAAAAATCATGAGCAAACTACGGGCACCTGTAGTTTAAATTTGACCCATTTCCACCTGAATCAGCAGAAACAGTCAAAATGGCCACCACGACTATTCATCAAAAGAGTTCAAATTTTCTAAAAATATCGATTTTCTATGATATGGATGTCATATTTGAATTCCTCTAATTTTTCTAATCGACTTAGACATTTTATTTGTCAAATTTCGATTTACGAACTTAAAGATATGTATTATTCCATATTAAATAGTTCACTCAAAAATTAAAGTAATTTGTAACATTGTATTGTTATTTATTAAAAGAAGATCATTATATAATCATTGTTATTTATTCCATTTTTTAAAATTTAAACAACAGAAAAGTTTAACATCATTCCCTATAGGTGAATATGATTGATATGATAGTAATATTAGTAAGTTCTAACGTCTCATTTGGAAGTAACTCAAAGGTTAAGCGTGTTTGGTCTGGAGGAATTTCAGGATGGGTTACCGAACGGGAAGTTTGACTAAGTTAAATATATTGACCGGATTAATTGTGTAATTAGAGACTAAGTATGTGGCTAAGTGCAAAATTCCGAAATAGAATTTAAAAAATTCAAAAAAAACGAATTTGTTTATTTTTATTATACCGAAAATATTATGCCGACGGCTTTTAGTACGCCGACGATAATTTGGCCTATGCCGACACCCTGTTATGCCGACGGCCATATACCGACAGCAGCCGTCGGCGTAGCCTATGGCGACGGCATTTTAGACTATGCTGACGGCCAAAAGCCGTCGGCGTATTGACACATTCCTTGAGTGCTTAGAAGCATTGTTGAGATCGCATATCCACCATAGGAAGGCATGTGCAGTAACCAAAATGAAAGATGAAAAATCTAACAATATTCGTATTATTTAGGTAACATAAAAATGAAAAACCTAACAAATTTTAACCTTTTCAAACTGTGCACTGTTCACACATCTAGATCCACTAATTTTCCTTATTGCCATGCCGAAATTATAACAATTTTGGATTGACTTCTTGCACACTTGTAGATTAAATTATTATCTCCATCCATATTTGTTTCCGATTTGTCGAAACTTCGGAATGCGAATTTAAAACATTTGAAATAGTAAACTCAATGGAGCTCGATCTCCAATACGCTGCACCCGATCCAAAAAGGAGTCTAAAAAAGCTCCGATCTATGTATTAAATTGATGCGCACATCCATCTCTATTTAAGGTTTTCTTATGTGGTCTTTATTTAAGTGATACAAGAAACTAAACTAAATTTAACAACAAGGGTACATAACACAAATCTATTGTAGACCCATTACAAGTTAGTAATGTGTTTAAGAAAGGATCACACCCTCGCACAGTCGTCGCCCCCGACTGCAAATATAAAAGTTTCCTTCCTACTTTGCAGACACCAACCAACGAAGGCCAGCACATCGGCAACGAGACAACGCCCATAACAAGGTAAGGTCGGAACAAGAGTTTGCACCCCCGGACATGAATTGATGCTCAAATTCATCGCCTTGATGACAAAATTTGAATTCTGTACTCGACATACCTCAGTGGCGCTAGAGAATGGGTGGGACGACTTACCACCTTAGACCGGTAGAAAGGATAAACTAATGTGAGAGCATATTTCCTACATATTTTACTTTTTTCACAAGTTTTAAATTATATTTAAAAATGAATTGAAAATATAGTGCGCATATGCGCCTAGGAGACAAAACACATTTAAGTAACTCTTAACTCTCCGTAAAAAAATGGAAGCGTGGATGGGGAGATGTCCCCTTTTAATCAGGGGTCCTTTCTTAGCGCATAGGCGAGATAAACAAACTCATCTACAATTTATGGAACATCAGGGAAATGCAGCAAATAGTGAAGAGTTGATTGAGGGTTGTGAAACATATCACAACATTCTAATATGCTCCCTGCATATCAGGGCCACTCAGAGAAAGAAGCGACATAAGAAGTAGCAAAGATATCCATGAAAGCTTTGTTGCCTCCAATTCCAAGTAATTGTGCTTGTTCCACGTTGGGTGGCTGATATTTTTGACATACGATTTAAACTTCCACATACCATACTAGCTAGGATATGGTGTTAATTTGGGCGAGGATTATTGATAATCTCACACCATGCTACAATGCTTTTGTGTTGGCCTAGAAAGCAATCTTTACATCATGCTTGAAATCAAGAAAAGAGGAGTTGGAAAGGAAGTAAGTAATACAATGAACCGCAGCAAGACACATAGATATATATACAAAGGACGTGAGCAGGCAGATGATATAATTTAAGTCCATATAGGGGGATTAGTTAACTACAAGATATCTACACAAAATATTTAAAAATAGAAACATGGGTTGATGGATGAATTAGTTAACGACAAGAAAGTAGTTCCATATATAGAGTATTTTTTTATAAGGAGGCTCACATAGACGTCCTTATTGAAGTTGATGCGAGAAAACGAGGTTAAATTTAGAATAAGAAGGGCATACAACACGTAAATATACCGTTAACCTGTTACAAGATGTGGATTTAACACCCATGAGTAGTCGTCGACATCCGGCTAACGCAAAGATGAGGCTTTCCACCCTGGTTTGTCGAGACAAACCATCGAAGGACATCACATTTTCAAGGAGACAATGCCTTCAACAAGGTAAAGCCACAAGTTTTTGGATGACAATCCCAAACAATTATGTTTAGAACAAGAGTTTTCAGCCCAAACATGATCAGTGCTCGAGTCGTTGTCTTGATGATAGAACTTTCGATAGTCACAGCAGTTTGTACTCAACTATAGGCCTTAGTGACGCTACAGGATACCTGGGACATCTTATCACCTTAGGGAAGCACCCCGGTGAAAGGTTAGAGTGGGTAACATAGAAGAGAGGAATATGTTTCTAAATATTTTAATTATGTTTTCACAAGTTTTATTAAACTATGAGAAAAATAAAGTGTGCCTCATAACTTAACAAAAAAACATATATGATGCAATAAGGAACTTCAAATACGTCGGCTATCACAAAGGTCAAGATTTCAGATAGAAATAACTAAGGCACAGAAATACAAAGGTTTAGTTCAACACAGTTCTAGGTTTAACCGCCGCAGATCTGGCTATACGCCCTCTGTTTAGCTCCGGTGAGATATCGTATGAGTATTGCCGACGACTATCTAATGAACGAAAGCTTCGAATCTTCGCGTATTTTTCAATTTTGCAGATTTCTAGTTCCATTTTCAGTTGTTGTTCTGCCATGCGCTTCCGCGGACCAAAAAGGCCTGAAAACACGAAGTGAAAACAAGTTTTTCAGTTCCGCGTTTACGAGCACGCCTAGAGTTGTTCTTAGCTGTACCAACAACTTAACAAAGCCCACTCCAGTTTTATCCCTACTTTTTTAGATCACATATGAAAAGATGGGTCAATGAAAATTTTCACATACATAAAGCATCTATGCATACTTGTATATCTGTAACTTTTGATGTTGGAATTTTTTTTTTGAGGAAGAGCTTGTTGCATCACGGAATCTAAACTGATTATCTGTGACAAAGGTCCTCACTAGTACAGACCATCAAATATCCACACGATCAAGAAAACACATAGCACATGGTTTTCATTTCCATGAGAATGTGACTATGGGTGATGTGGTGGCAACATCGCCCACAGTTCAAAAGTCGTGGGCGAAACACATGGTAAATTGTTTTAAAGAAAACATATAACGGTCCAAAACTCCGTAAAAGGGAATCTCCCTTGAGAGAAGCAACCCCATCTATACAACTCAAGGAATAGGAGAAAATGCAATAAGTAGTGGAATGTTCCCACAAAGCTTCTAAATTTTCCATGAAATGTGCTTATTGTACAAAGTCTGCAATGGCATGCTAACTTGGATTGGGTGTTAATTTGTGTGAGGGTTATGCGTAATCTCATGCCATGCTAACATCACGTTTACGCATTAGGAACTAAATATGTTTTTTGGGTCTTTACTTACAAAAGCAGTAACCCAAACAAACACCCAAATACTGGGAAGTGCTGCACACAAGCACCGGTGCTCGAGCCGAGTTTAGCGAAAGCGAGCGAGGAACTGCTTCCCAAGTGGGCGAGGACCAAATTGCCTTGAACACTTAGGGATGATAACCACAGAAAACTGGCACCCCTTATAATCCAACCTGCGCCCGTGGAAACCGGTCAAGCAGCAACGCCGAGAATAGTTTGGTCTCAAGTTAAGTTTTTGGTTTGGTTTTCTATTTAGTCTACTAGTAACACTAGTGGAAACAGGGCCTTTTGTCCCGGGTCGTAAGGGCCATTTGTCCCGGTTGCGCAACCGGGATGGGCTAGCCGGGACAAATGGCCCTCCCCATTGGTCCCGGTTGTGCCAGGACCCGGGATGGTAAGGCTGGCCCACGTGGCGACTCTGGGCCAGGGACTGCGAGGGAGTTCGTCCCGGTTCGTTTTAGGGACCGGGATGGATGCCTTCTTAAAAAAAGAATAAAGTCCGCCCATTTTCCCTGCCGCGGCAGGTTTTTTTTGTTCGTTTTTTTTTTCTCCTGCCTCGCAATCGCCAATCGGCCTCCCCTTCCCCAACCGCTCCAGGCCCACGTCTTTAATTAAGCCCACTGACACATTTTTTAGTCAAAAAGGCCCACTGGCCCGCGTCTTTTATTATGGACAGTCAACGGTTCGAAGGGCCCACTGGCCCGCGTCTGTTATTATGGCCAGTCAACAGGGGCCACTGGCCAGCGGCCTGGTGGCTGGTTCGCCTGGTCCCTTAAACTAAGACCGAAGGACGGTCAAAGGGCCGCTGTCCGCCTCGTCTTCCCGCCCCGCCTCGGCTTCCCGCGCCCCACTCCCCACGCGCCACGCCTCGGCTCCCCGCATTCATGGCCGCCTGCAACCGCCGCCACGTTCAGGCCGCCGGTTGGCATGCCAGCCCACCCTGGGTCCTTTTTAAAGGCCCCCCGCCGCCCGTACAACCCACCCACCCCGGACGCGTCCCTGGCAAAGCAACCATAGCCGCCACCATGTCCCGCTGGTCCTCGAACTCCGGCAAGCGCCCAAGGAACGACGACGGAGGCTCGTCGAGCGGCGCCGGCCGCATCCCACCCCCGCCGGCGGAGGCCTTCGGCTACGGCCCTGGAGGTGTCCGCCTCGGCGGGGCGCCGCGCGTCCCCGCGCCACCTCCGGCGGCCCGCCCGCCGCCCCGCGCCGCGCCCCCCGGGCAAGCGGTTCCGCCGGTACGTCCGGGTGGACGAGGCGGAGTGGCACTGGAACAATGCCACTCCGGTGTTCTACTCCGACGTGCACCTCCCGGACGGCTGGCACCTGAACCCCCAGCGGATCCCAGTGCCGCCGGCCCCGACCGGCGCGGCGCTGCTCGAGGAGATCGACCGCCGGCGCGAGCTCCTGCCGGCCCCCGTCCGCAGGGAGCGGATGTACGCGCGCGGCTCCCCCTACTGGGCCGCCTGGCTCGAGCAGGAGCACGAGCAGCGCCGCCGCTCCTTCATCCCCGCCCCCCTCGAGGCCAACGTGGACGACTACCCCCCGCCAGCGCCCGGCCGGGAGAGGGAGCTATGGCTCCTCGTGGACGAGCCGGAGGACTTCTCCGGGGAGGAGGACCCCGAGCTCCGGGCCGCCATGGAGAAGGCCTGCGAGGCCTCCCGCCGCTCCCTCATCGACGACGAGATCAAGAGGTGGGAGCGTATCGTGGCCGCCGCCGCCGCCGACGCCGCCGCCACCCCCTAACGAGCCTGCCATCCCCTGGTGGCAGGCGATGAACGCCGAGCTGGAGGCGTCCGAGGACATGCCGGAGCCGCAGCCGCTCCCACAAGGCCTGGAGTATGGCATGACCTGGGCCTGGACCGGCGGCGTTTGGGCGCCGGGGTCGCCGGAGCAGGAGGAGGAGCTGCCCCCGCCGCCGCCGCTGCCGCAGGAGGTGCTGCCCCCGCCGCCGCCGTACGCGCCCCCGATGCCCCCGATGTCTCCAGCCCCGGCGAGCCCGGCCCAGCCGCCTGCCCACCTGTGGCAGCCACCCGCCTATGTAAGCCTCTCCGACGACGAGGACGACTAGATCGGCGCCGGCCGCCTGTGGCCGCGCCGCCGCCCCCCCCTATTCTATATAGACAACGCCCCTAGCTACCCCCCCAAGAAACGGCCGGCCGCCTGTGGCCGCGCCGCCGCCCCTTATGCAAGTACGGCCGGCCGCCTGTGGCCGCGCCGCCCCTATGTAAGCAAGGCCCCTGGCCTTATTTTAATATAAGTTGTGTTCCCCTAATCTACTGTGTCCCCAGTCCATCCCCGCCGGCGGAACGTCGGCGGATCTGTCCACTCGTTCCCGCCGCTGGCAGGGCTTCGCCCAGCCATATCCACTCGTACCCGCCCCTGGGGTGTCCGCTCGGCCTGGAGAGAGGGCCGCGCTTTTTATACACTTGGGCCTTTAGTCCCGGCCCGTGCCACCAACCGGGACTAGAGCCCCTTTGGTCCCGGTTGGTACCACGGCCCGGGACCAAAAACAAATTTCGAATTTCGGTGGCACCCCTGCGCGCCCAAAATTTTTTAGCGCCAAAATTTGAAAAGTGTTAAGTTTGCACATTAACAACTTTTATATACTTCCAAATTTGACAAAAATTCCAACATGAAAAATGCTAGAATTTGCAAAACTAATTTAAATCCATTTTTCGTTTAACTAAATAATTATTCTAACTATTGAAACTATTAATTATTTTTTCATTTGTATATAATTTGAATATAAATTATGGAAGTTATGGATGTAGCCTCTTTCTTGAGCAGCTGCACAGAAGTGCTTAGAATCCACAAACTCCGGCTCTGTGTCATACAAATTTCTGGAAATTTCCACCCATACACTTTTTGGAGCTAGGGCCTCATTTTCATAGTAGAAGTAGTGTGGCTTGTTCATCCTCTAGAGTCGATGTCAGTCCTGGCTGCTTGTCCATCCTCTAGAGTCTGCTCTGCTCTGCTCTACTGCTCCTTGCGGCTCAGGTTGGTAACGGTCCATGTTTGCGTATGCTTTGTAATCTTTTGGCCGGAAGCACCTAGCAATATCTTTTAAACCTTGTTTCTCTCCATATGCTATTTGTACTTCTCATCGGCTCTAATGTTTCTCTACCTGATTCTACTTCTCCTCTGCCTAGTTTACAGATGTTTGCTCTTTTCTGTAGATGTTTCTACACTGTAAAATGGGCATGTCCTGCGAAACATGCAGACAAGGCGCTGAGCACCACTACTGGGACATCTTGGACGATCAAGGCAAAGGTTTTTTCAAGATTATGCAATTCTATCATTAGTGAGAGACTTCACGTCGGCAATCTCAATTAAAGTGCCAGTTTGTGTCTGATCCCACCAACCCCTCAGAATCCTCCTATTAACTTCACCTATCTCAACTGAAATCACTGTCTTCATGTGGATGCCAAGCCTGTGCAAAGCTATCTCTCCTCCTCCAATGCCTCAAATTAATATGGTGTGCCTGCAATATGTGCGCGGAATATATCGCTTGTTCTATACCGTGTGTCAACAGATACTACATCTTAAAAGTAGTTATAATCCTGCAATATCTGTCAGGATGTTATCCGTACTATCACTTCGAAATGTATTCGGACATGGGTCATAGTTGTCAGCTATTTACCGGTCAATACAAAATACTAATCAAACAGAACTATATGATCATGTATTCCACGCTTATTATTACACATCACCAACATACGGAGGAGAGAGAAACAGAAAAGTGGGATGGTGGAACAATAATGCTTGCCAGCTTTTCTTCGTGTCCCTTGCTTATGATCGCTTCGGCCGTAACCATGGAGCATCTTCATTATTTAACGGGATGGTGGGGTCAGATTTCACTGTGAAGGGTGGAATTTCAACAAACTTATTATAATCTTCTGACATGTCTGTCGTGTCCTCGATTCCCACGATGTTTCTTTTCCCTGAGAGAACTATGTGACGCTTCGGCTCATCGTATGATGAAATTGTTCCCTTATTTTTTCTTTTCTTCGGTCTGGAAGACATGTCCTTCACATAGAAGACCTGAGCCACATCATTGGCTAGAACGAATGGTTCGTCATTGTAACCAATACAGTTGAGATCCACTGTTGTCATTCCATAAAGCGGGTCTACCTTTACCCCTTCTCCATTCAGGTTGACCCATTTGCACTTGAACAAAGGGATCTTAAAAGAAGGTCCATAGTCAAGTTCCCATATCTCCTCTATGTAACCATAGTATGTGTCAGTTTTTCCATTCTCGTTTGTTGTATCAAAGCGGACACCACTGTTTTGGTTGGTGCTCTTCTTATCTTGGGAGCTCGTGTAAAATGTATTTCCATTTATCTCGTACCCTTGAAAACTCCCAATAGTCGAAGATGGTGACCCTGCCAACATGTATAGCTGATCTTCAACAGTGGTGTCATTTATAAGACGTGTTTGCAACCAACTTCCGAAAGTCTCCATGTGTTCGCGTTTAATCCATGAGTCATCCTTCCCCGGGTTTGCAGACCGTACAATATTCTTGTATTCCTCGACATACGTAGCCATGAACAAAGAATTTTGTAGAACTGTGTAGTGTGCTTTGGTCAAAGAATGCCCGTCCCTAGGTATCATTGTTTTCTTTCCCAGCGTTCCTTTTCCCCTCAGTCTCCCCTCATGCCGCGATTCAGGAACACCAATTGTCTTAAGGTCAGGAATAAAGTCAACACAGAACCCAATGACCTCCTCTGTTCCATAGCCCTTCGAGATGCTTCCTTCTGGCCTAGCACGGTTATGAACATATTTCTTCAAGACTCCCATGAACCTCTCAAAGGGGAACATATTGTGTACAAAGACCGGACCGAGAATATGAATCTCTTCACATAGGTGAACAAGGAGATGAGTCATAATGTTGAAGAAGGATGGTGGGAACACCAACTCAAAACTAACAAGACACTGGACCACATCCCTCTGTAATCTTGTCAGAATTTCTGGATCGATTACCTTCTGAGATATTGCGTTCATGAATGCACATAGCTTCACAATGGGTACTCGAACATTTTCCGGTAGAAGCCCCCTCAATGCAATCGGAAGCAATTGCGTCATAATCACGTGGCAGTCATGAGACTTCAGGTTTTGGAATTTTTTCTCTGCCATGTTTATTATCCCCTTTATATTCGACGAGAAGCCAGACGGAACCTTGATACTGTAAAGGACTTCAAAGAATATTTCCTTCTCTGCTTTAGTAAGAGCGTAGCTGCTTAAGGAATGACGCCCTGTATCTGTGTGCTTGTTGCTTGGGTCTTTCATACGTTGCTGGTCCTCCCGTGCTTCAGGCGTATCTTTTGACTTCCCATACACGCCCAGGAAGCATAGCAGATTGACACATAGATTCTTTGTCACGTGCATCACGTCGATCGAAGACCGGACATCTAAAACTTTCCAATAGGGTAGCTCCCAAAATATAGATTTCTTCTTCCACATGGGTGCCCGCTTATCAGGGCCGTACGGAACTGGTTGGCTGCCAGCAGCCTTACCAAAGATTACTTCTAGGTCCTTGACCATATCGAATATATCATTACCACTACGGAGCTCAGGCTTCTTTCGGTTATCTGCCTCACCTCTGAAATGCTTCCCTCCTTTTTTCCTTAAGGGATGCTTGATCGGAAGAAATCTATGATGCCCCAGGTATACAACCTTTTTACATTTATCCAAAAAAAACACTGTCAGTCTTATCTAAACAGTGTGTGCATGCATTGTATCCCTTGTTTGTATGACCGGAAATGTTACTAAGAGCTGGCCAATCATTGATGGTCACGAAAAGCAACGCCCGTAGGTCAAATGGCTTTTGTTCGTTCTCATCCCACACACGTACACCTGGTTTGCCCCACAGTTCTAAGAGTTCTTCCACTAATGGCCTTAGATACACATCAATGTCGTTGCCAGGTTGCCTCGGGCCTTGGATGAGAACTGGCATCATAATGAACTTGCGCTTCATGCACAACCAAGGAGGAAGGTTGTACATACATAGAGTTACAGGCCAAGTGCTATGACTGGAGCTCTGCTCCCCAAAAGGATTAAAGCCATCTGTACTTAGACCAAACCATAAGTTTCTCGCCTCTCCTGCAAAGTCTGGAAAGTCTCTCTCGATCTTTCTCCACTGCGATCCATCGGCGGGGTGCCTCAACTTTCCATCTTTCTTACGATCTTCTTTGTGCCATCGCAACAACCTAGCATGCTCTTTGTTTCTAAACAGACGTTTCAGCCGTGGTATTATAGGAGCATACCACATCACCTTAGCAGGAACCCTCTTACGGGGGGGCTCGCCGTCAACATCACCAGGATCATCTGCTCTGATCTTATACCGCAGTGCAGTGCATATCGGACATTCATCCAAATTCTCGTACTTCTCACCGCGGAAGAGAATGCAGTCATTAATGCATGCATGTATCTTCTGCACATCTAATCCTAGAGGGCAGAGAGCTTTCTTTGCTTCGTACGTACTCTCAGGCAATTCGTTATCCTTTGGAAGTTTTGGCTTCATTAGTTGAAGTAAAGTCTCAAATGCCTTGTCAGTCACACCGTTTTGTGCCTTCCATTTCAGCAACTCCAGTGTGGTACCGAGCTTTGTGCTACCATCTTCGCAATTTGGGTATAACAATTTTTTGTGATCCTGTAACATGTTGTCCAGTTTCAACCTCTCCAATCTATTTTCACATTCTTCCCATGCATCAGCAATAACTCGGCCAAGATTATCATCGGGCTCTTCTGATGCCTGTTCTTGATCACCTCCTTCTTCTGCATTCTCTTCCATTGCAGTATCGTCGTATTCAGGGAACAAAGGATCTTCTTCTTCTTCTTCATCGTCTTCCATCACAACCCCTCTTTCTCCATGCTTGGTCCAGCAATTATAGCTGGGCATGAAACCTCTCCGAAGTAGATGGCCGTGAAGGATTCTTTCGGAAGAATGTTCTCTGACGTTCCGACAATCAACACATGGGCAACACATGAAGCCATTATCTTTGTTCGCCTGAGCTACAGCAAGAAATGCATTCAGGCCTGCCATATACTCGGAGGTGCGTCGGTCACCGTACATCCATCGCTGCCGTGCATCCATCTGCATCATATAATTAAGTTTATCAAAATACATATTAATACAGAGATAACCACAGTACATCGACAAATAATACTTTTTTATGTATCAGTTACAGATGAAAAAGATAATTTGTTAACCTCGGTCGAAGAAACCATTTTCAGTGAGCTTGTGTGCGTCTCGGGAATTTCGTCGAACACCTCGTGTGCATAGTAAAAAAAAACAGCAACACCACACTCTCTCACACCTCCAAGCAAAAAAAAAAGATGGAAGGAGGGGGGCTGGGGCAGTATATATAGGGGAAGGGGGCATTGGTCCCGGTTCGTGGACTGAACCGGGACAACAGGTCATGCGCGTGCCACGTGGCCTGTGGCTAGGCATTGGTCCCGGTCCGTGGCACGAGCCGGGACCGATATGCCCCCCCACGAACCGGGACCAATGCGCCCAGGCGATTCCTGTTGCCCCGGGCGCACGAACCGGGACCAATGCAGGGCATTTGTCCCGGATTTGGTTGCAACCGGGACAGCTGCCCCCCGGCCCCCTGGACGAGAGGGGTTGTTTCCACTAGTGTAAGAGTGTACGTGCACGCACGTATAGACTAACACACTTTACACAAAAAATATAGAATAACTTAATTGAAATACTCCCTCCAATCCGATTTAATTGTCTCAGGTTTAGGCAAAAAGAGTATTTAAATTTCACTCCAAGTGCATATAATCTATAATTACTCACGCCATAAACAATTTGAAACAACAAATTCACGAATCAATGTGGCTCATATATCAAAATATCACATACTTTTATATAGGTTCCATCAATTTATACAATCTCTTATCCTAATACACACTTTGCTAACGTAGTACTTCAAGCAATTATAATATTCTATAAGCGAATTCTATCATATGTATATGCTAACAAGAGATCACCTTGATAATCTTCTGATACATACATATCGTGTACAAAATGTTAGATCAATGTTGCAAGGTCATGTACATTTCAAAAGGGAACCCGTGTTGCTTCGTCCTGCATGCTTGACCAGACCCTGCGGTTCAGAATTTGAAACCAACTATGTAAGGCATTTTCACAACCACTTCCCGAGCAACAATCGGAAATCTACACCATATCAAATTGTTGTGCCATTTGCACAACATCCAGAGATCAGTATAATAAATTAATAAACATAGAAATTCCCCGCCTCAACAGAGGTTGCTCTCACTGAGGTCCTTATCACCATAAAACTTGCTTACACGGCTTTATTGAGGATGATAATTGTGATGTCTCCTCTTGTCCTAGACTTCATTCACGTAGTTTGACAGGAAAGTGTGGACAAAATTTGCTGAAAGAAATTGTGAAGAAGAAAACAAAGCTTTACAAACAAGGTTTGTAGATAAATAACACTAAAATAAAAATCTGACGCACCAATTTGATATGTATGCATCCTCTCTCAACTCTAAATCATTATTGCGCCACTTAACCTTGCAACCCTCTAATCCACTATATTTATCTAGTAACTCACCCTTGAATTCAAGAAATTAGAAATGAAATCACATCATTAAAGGTGATCATATTCATCCCAATGTTATGAGAATTTTATATTGAGATCAATCGGTATAAGAAGTTCCAAACATTAATTCAAATATATAGTAACAATCCAATATTTATGACCAGTAAATATCAAAAAGTTCGCAGCAAAACTAATATACATATGAGAAGAGACATACATCTAGCTACACGGTTAGAAATACTAACCATTATTTTGGTTGATTCCGGATTGGCACAGCTGCAGATTCTTTTCCTTACGATACATCAACAGCATACGCAATCCCAAGTCTGAGCATAACTCCACAATCACCTCAAGAAATGACTTCCAGAATATTAGTGATCTAAATTTTTTTAGTAAAAATGAAATTGTCCATCTCCTCTAATCTGGTCTAAACTAAACCATATATGTCTTCAGAACAGAACCACAAAATTTTCAAACACCGAAACATAATACACAAGCACTTGAGGAAGGACGTTGCACCAAGTTGCTGGGACGATCGATGATTGTTCGATGCTTGCTCAAATCAAAAGTTGCGACCAAGAGGCCTTTCCTCCAGGCACTGTTTCCTCGTCTAGGTGAGGTACAGGAAGCTCCACTTGAACAGGAGCCCCGTGCACCCTCAGGCCGTCCGTCCCGCACGCCTTGTAGCTGCCACTCCCAGGTGCGCCCGGAAAGCTCCAGCCCCGTGTGCGCCATGAAGACGCCCCAGCCGCGCTCTATGTGGCGTCGTCCGTGCAGAGGGAGAACCGAGAGGGAAAAGAGACGGACTGGCCTCACCTACTCCGGTCACCCCAGATGTGCCGCCGCGCGCCGTTCATGTTGAAGCTCTTGACGCCATCGACCTTGACACTCCCGTCGCATTCTCACTAGTGGAAACAGCCCCTTTCGTCCAGGGGGGCAGGGGGCATCTGTCCCGGTTGCACCAAAAACCGGGACAAGTGCCATGCATTGGTCCCGGTTCGTGTGCCCGAGGCAGCAGAAACCACCTGGGGGCATCTGTCCCGGTTCGTGGGGAGCCAATGGTCCCGGTTCGTGGCACGACCCGGGACGAATCCCTAGCCACAGGCCACGTGGCGCGCGCATGGGCATTGGTCCCGGTTCGTGGCACGACCCGGGACGAATCCCTTTTTTTTTTAAGCAAGGGTTGTATTGTCTGCCGCGTGGCGCATGGGTGGTATTGTCTGTCCGCGTGGCGCGGGAGTTGTAACGCGTGGCCATGAATGCGCGTTATAAACTGCCGCACCTCCACTCCACGCACCGTCGTGCCACCACCATGCCTCCGAGGAGGAACAACACTACCGGTTTCCGCGGAGTTCGATCGCGGCAGAACGGAATGTTCACCGCGACTATCCGCTTCGGGGACGACCGCATCCCCCTCGGCTCCTTTGCGACGGCCTCGGAGGCCGCCCGCGCTTGGGACGCGGCGGCCTGGCGCCTCGGCCGCCCGCGGTCGTTGATGAATTTTAGCGACTGCCACACCCTCTGGGAAGCGGAGGCCAGGGCGCCGACGCCGCAGATCGTCACTGCCGCCGACCACCGCCACCTCAGGCACCGCGCGTTTCAGGGCCTAGTCGACGCCAGGGACGACCGCGTGGTCCGCGAGTACTACCGGAACAATCCGGGTGAGGAGAGCGCCGACGAGGAGCTATGGCAGACCCGCGCGGCTGAGCGGGCGGAGCGGCGCCTCGAACGCCACCTCGAGTTAGATGCCGCTCGGGAGGCGAGGACGAAGGCGCTGCAAGCGCTCCGTCGGGCCGACCATGCCGGCGAAGTCTGGGCCTCCGACGATCCGAGGTGGGGGCCTATCTCGGAAATACCATCATGCACCTCCTCCGACGACGAGGAGGTCACCGACGACGACGAGGACGAAGAGTAGCGCGCTAGCGCGTCTGTTTTCTGTTGGCTGTTTAATAAAATAATTTGTTGTATTCCGGCAAACAGTGGCCCTCTAGCTCGTCTGTTTTCTGTTTTCCGTGTGGTTTTTCCTGATTTGTTGGATTCAGATCTAATGGCATTTCGATAGACGTTAAAAAGAGGGGGACATGTATTTCAATAGATAAACAAGGCACGGTACACATAATGGCAAGATTGGATCTAAATCTAAACGGAGAGCATAGATCTAAATAAACAAAGCAGTACATAATGGCAAAAGTGCATCGATCTACTAGTCATACTCCTGCCTAGGCCTATAGTACATGTACTCGTAGTCGTCGTATTCGCCGCCGCCGTCGTCGTCACTATCGTCTGACGGTGCTCTGCACTCCCTCGGAAGATCACGACTCCAGGACCGGGCCTTAGGGTAGCGCAGGCGGGGGATATCGCCGGCCCTGATGTAGTCCATGACGCTCTGTAGAGTCCGGCCGGACCACCATAGCCGACGACCGGCCTCGTGAAAGTTCCCAGGAGGCTGACCGTCCTCCTCATACCTGGCGAGCGCCCTCTCACGCCGATTGATGAAGAAGGCATCCCAAGTATGCTGGTTATCGGGATGCCAACTGGGATTCCTCCGCTGCTCCGGCGTGAGCTCGTGGTAGTAGTGGTTCGTGATGGCCGCCCGACGCGCCACACCTTGAGGAAGAGGAGGGACCGGCACTCCTCCGGCGCTCAGCATCCAACCGGCGGGAACGTTGTAGCCGGGCGGGCAGGGGTAGTTCGAGGCGGAAAGTGCCTCGGCCTGGTTGAATGTTAGAGTGGGTACGGTAGAAGCCATGAGAGAGTGGTGAGTTTGTATGTGTTTATGCCAATGGTGTGGCAATGCATACATATATATAGCGAGAAGAAAACATCGATCCCTTTAGTCCCGGTTGGGGACACCAACCGGGACTGAATGGGTTAGGGTTTCATTGGGAAACGGATCATCCCTTTAGTCCCGGTTGGGGAAACCAACCGGGACTAAATGGGAATTAGGGTTTCGTTTGGACCAATCAGATAGAATCACACGGATCGTGTGTTTCTTTCAAGCGCTCGTGAGTCGTTGGATCCGGGTGTGTTTTTTTCGAGCTGTTGTGAGCCGTTCGATCAGGGCTACGGTGTGTTTCTTTCGAGCTGCTGTGAGCCGTTGGATGAGGTGTTTCTTAACCGTTGGATCAAAACCCTAGCTCAACACTTTTTGAGCCAGAGGACCCTATATATAGCCCAGCTTCATACACCCCGGTCAGTTCATCTCTCAAATACAAAACATCCGGATTCGCCATCATACGTCCAACCGTGCATTTGGTATGCATATATATATGCACCCAGTAGCCACGGCTGGGCTGTGTGATGGCGATACCGTTTGTTTTGTTCTACACCCACTTTATTATTCATCTGCTAGATAAAACAACTTCCATATTTGCCAATAATCACTTTTTTTTTTGGAGTAGACTTCTATATATACATTCAGATTTTCGTTTGATCGGACTGGTTCTCCGTCAGGTAGTGAGAAGTAATGAAGCTCGATCTTTTTCCATTGCCCAGCGCCATATTTCTCAACACCCTTGGCTAGCTTAATCACTTCGTCCTATGTCCAGTGCTTGTCATCTTTCCTATATTGACCTCCCTGCCGAAGGCACATTCTGTAAGTATCGGTTGATATTATGTTTCTGATGACGATTGTGCAGATGGTTGGATGGTTTATAGGAGTTTCGTGCATTACAGATCCTAATACACCGGTTTGTAAATGCATGGTGGCTACCAGCATAAGGGAGATAGTTGATCAAGAAAGAAAAATGGTAATAGTTTTATATTTCTTATTATTACCTGGCTAGAAAGAGGAATAGTAGATGGAGGCCAATCAAGAGGATCAGCCAGTATGTTTGCCCAAAACGGATTTGAATTATTTACGCAATTTCAAACAATTTTAATGTTGTAATTTTTTCGTAATTTGAAAGTATGTAGAAGTTATTCACTTACATATGTAAGATATTCAAAATTTGGCGCTAAAACAATTGGCGCGCCGGCCAGCTGGTTCTGGCGCAGGCGACCAGCCGGGCCCTTCCGTCCCGGTTGGTGGCACCAACCGGGACGGAAGGGTCTTTCGTCCCGGGTGTTGCCACCAACCGGGACGAAAGGGTCATAGGATATAAACACGTCCCCGCTCCTTTCAGTTCCAGACCGCGCGCAGGGACCAAATCGACGCCGCCAGGCTGCCCAATTTTTCCGTCCCCCCGCGCCGCCCCCTCGCCCCGTCGGCATCCGCGCCGCCCCCTCGCCCCGCCGGCATCCTCCTCTGTGGTGCCGCTCCCGACTCCGTCGAGCGCACCCACCCCCCTAGCGCCCTCTCCCGTTCGCCTCGGCCGCGCGCCGCCCCCTCTAGGTCCCGTCGCTGCCCCGCGCGCGCCGCCCCTCGATCCCGTCGCTGCCCCGCGCCGCCCCTCGATCCCCGTCGCTGCCCCGCGCCGCCGCTGCCCCGCGCCAACGCTGCCCCGCGCCGCGCTGCCCCGCGCCACCGCTGCCCCGCGCCGCCGGCCCGCCGCTGCCCCAAGAGGAGGTAAAAGGCCTGCCTCCATCTCGCCCTAATCTGGGGCCTTTTTTTGTTTTTCTTTCTTTTTTTTACTTAATTACTGTTTTTTATTATTGTTAGAATTATTAGTTTACAAATGTTAGAAATTTTAGTTTATGAATGTTAGAAATTTTATATTAGAAATTTTAGTTTAGAAATGTTAGAAATGTTAGAAATTTTATATTAGAAATTTTAGTTTAGAAATGTTAGAAATTTTAGTTTAGAAATGTTAGAAATTTTAGCTATACCCGGCCATCTAGCAGACCCCGTAAATGGACCACCCCGAACGATTTTTTACAAGTTTGGGTAGGGGGTGGCCCGTCGACCCCTACATGTGCGGGTCGGGAGGGGATATAGAGGGCCAACCCTCTAGCTCGTGCGAGCTAGGGCGCGCTGAGAGTATGGACAGAGTTTAGTTTGTCTAGAAATAACAACATCAATTAAAATTCAGATATGAAGAGGCATCCCTGATGCCCCTGTTAGAAGAGAGCAAATCAACACTAAAATGAAGAAAACAGATATTGCTGTTGTATGAAGGTGTTGAAGAAGCAAAGACAGGACCAAAGGTTACCAAATTTGCTGGTAACCTTTGGTCCCGTCTTTGCTTCTTCAACACAATCATACAGCAGCAATATCTGTTTTCTTCGTTTTAGTGTTGCTTTGCTCTCCTCTAACACGGGCATTAGTCTGGTGAGTTACTAAAAAATCTTCTTTTTTGGGGTTTCCTCAAGTTTGTCGGAGTATTTTCACTGCCTCATTCTCTTTTGTTTTTCGCATGTTCCTGCCTGCTATACAGGTCATACCAGAGTGGTTTCTGAACTATTTTGGAGGAAAGATAACAGGAACTGTCAAATTACAAGCCCCTAATGGTATTGCATTTGATGTTGGAGAGTTATGGAGAACATGAACAGAATAATCCTCAAGTATGGGTTCCGCCCACCCATACTTGAGGATTGTTCTGTTCATGTTCTCCATAACTGCAACATCAAATGCAATACCATTAGGGGCTTGTAATTTGACAGTTCCTGGTATCTTTCCTCCAAAATAGTTCAGAAACCACTCTGGTATGACCTGTAGCACGCAGGAACAGGTGAAAAACAAAAGAGAATGAGGCAGTGAAAATACTCGGACAAACTTGTAAAAAAGAAGATTTTATAGTAACTCACCAGGCTATGCATGAAAATGTCCAAAACCCTGTACACGCGTTTTAGGGGCGAAAACATAAGGGGTCTGTTAGACATGCTCTTAGGGGGCGAAAACATATAAGGGGTCCGTTAGACATGCTCTTAGAAATTTAAGAATGCTAGAAATGTTATCGTATGTTTAAATATTATTATGCATGTGCAATTTTAATGAATTGGATCTGAAATATATACTTACTCTTTTTATATAGTATGGAGCCAAGAGACGAAGATGCCGAAAATATGATCGAGGGTTTAATCCGCGGGCCCGACGTAGAGCCCGATGTGAGCCAGTGGATGAACGACTCCGGTGAGGGAGATCCGGTGCTCACCCAGGGAGACGACTCCGATGAGGGAGAAGCCGACGGCTCCGATATGGGAGCAGCCGACGGCTCCGGTGGAACCATACAAATTACAAACACCGGCTCCGAGGTGCATATATATATATGTTAATTAATGAAGCATCCGTTGTCTATATACATGTATTAACAGTCTTTATATTTTTAGCCATCCGGTTCAAATATATCAACCGGAAAAAAGACTAAACGAGGCGCAACAAAGAAGTTGAAAGATACAGAAAGATACAGGATCGACACGATCACAGCAGACGGCGCACCCGAGCTTCCCGCTGATGTTGCCCAAAAATTTGTGAAGCAATGCGGAGTGCTAGTTAGAGATCACATCCCGATCACTGTTAATGAGTGGAATGAGCCAAAAGATCCGCGGAAACAAGGAATTTCATATGTCGGCAAAATAGCCAAAGATCATCTTTTCTCAAAGATTTTGGCTAATTTCAACTTACCCGTGCCGGAGGTGGACGAGAATGCGGATGTGACTGAGGCTGATGTTACTAGAATGCAACATGAGATACGGGAAAAGGTCAAAGCGTGGACCCTAAAAAAGATGGCCGAGCAATTCAAAAACTGGAAGAAAAGATTGAACCTTGATTATGTTAAGAAGGAGAAGACTCCTGATTTCACTCAAGGGTATGAGAAAATAAAACCCGTATGGGCAGACTTCGTGAAGTACAAGCTGGCAGAGAATGAACTGGAAAGGACGAAAACAAATGAGAAAAACGCCGGCAAAAAGGTATATCACCATGTTATGGGGCAAGGTGGCTACAAGGGTTCTAGTCCCAAGTGGGAGACATGGGAGAACAACCTGATTCAGCAGGGGATCACTCCCGAGCCGTTCTTGTGGGTCGAGCGGACAAGGTCATGGTTCTACGGGCATGGGGGCAGGTTGGACGCCGAAGGAAAAGCAATATATAACCTAAGGCATAAAAAGAGTCATCCTCTACCCATAGAGAAGCTGAGAGACGCAATAAAGGACGTTAAAGATGGGAAGTTCGTGCCAGATAGAGAGAACGACGAGCTCACACGAGCCCTAGGGAATAAGGAACACGGAGGGCGTACACGAGGCACAAAAGGCACTCCTCCGTGGAGTGTTGCGTTCGACTCCACCAAAAAGTTATACCCAGATAGAAGCCGTCAACGTAAAAAGGACAAGGAGGCAGCTGAAGCAGAGAATCAGGCAAACTGGAGGCGTCAACTTGAAGAAATGGTAAAGCTGACACAAGATGTAGCAAAGAAGCAGCAAGACCAAATTAACACACTTAGCCAGCAGATAGTGTCTACCGGCGCATCAGTACACATGCTAGAAGTTGAAGCTGAGGCTCCCGACGCCGCACATTCTCATCGCAAAAGCAGCGTTGCGTCCACGCAGCTACCGGATGATGATGCACCACCGATGATTTACCCGGTGGACGAGATCACGGAAATGACATCCTGTGAGCTCCACGTGAAGGTCGTCAATATAACCATCAAGGCGGCGGCCGGATATGTCTTACCGATTGGCAACGAACCAACTCACCATTGTCTCCCGGTTCCACGGGGCTACGCTGTTGTTGGGGTCGATGAAGTTGCCAACGGATTCGAGCGGGTAAAGCTTGATTTTCCTGAAGGTGAAGACGAAGAGTTGACTGAACTCGGAGAAGCCAAGAACTCGACCGTTCTATGGCTAAAGGAATGCATTGTGCTCACAAATCAGACGGCAAAGCCATCGAATTCTCGCATTTCTCCAGCGCAAAAGTCTCCAGCGCGGTCGTCTTCGCAACGCATGCCGTCTCCGGCGCGGTCGCCTACGCCGTGCACGTCTCCAGCGCGGTCGCCTACGCCGCCGCGTCAGCCCTCTCCGCCCACTAAGTTTCTGCCGAAACGTAAAAAATCACCGAAACGTCAACGGTCACCCCTCCCGAAGGTACCAAAAGAGATACCCAAGTTACCTTACGACTATACTCCCGAGGAAACCCAGAAAATCGCAAAGGACGAATACGATGCGTGGAAATCAAAGCGGAAGGAGAAGCAAAAGCCAGATTTCCCTGAGACCGAAGAAGAGATAGAACGAGCTTGGAAAATGGTGAAGACTCTTCATCAACCCGAGCCGAGTCTGTCATCTGACTATGACCGCTCTATTCTGAAGTCACACCAGGAAATGGTGCGGTCAACGAAGAGTAGTAGCGCAAGCGGGAAAAAGGGAATATCAGTTGCTCAACTCGGAGAGCAGAAAAAACAATCCACGTCCCCGCTCAAAGTGATTTCCAATACCCAGGTGGGGCCGGGCACTTACATTGCTGATGAGGATATTGATCCGGAGTTTATAACAATGTACGCAGACAAGGCAGCTGATGCGGGTTTGTCCATTGCTGAGTATATGCAAACAGTGAACTACTTCCCGGCAGCTGAATGTGCGTACAAATACGAGTCCGGGCAGCCTCTTGTCAAACCCGAGGAGATAAAGGATCTACCAACGAAAATGCGAAGAGTGCATAATTGGTATATGCAAGCCGCTAATGAATCTGAGGACTGGCTATGTCTCAGCGTTAAGGACGAGCACTATGGAACTGGAAATGGAATGGTTATGATTCAATTTGAGGAATTGTTTCAGTTATACCAGCAGCAGGCCCTCGACAAATCTATCCTTAGTGCCTATTGTCTGTAAGCACTTATTTCTCTAGCTCACCTCATTCAATTGCATATTCATATATATATAGTACACTCATATATTATAATTGCAGAATGCAGATTCTCGAATGCAAAAGAGGTGGAATCTATGATATTGGGTTCATTGATCCAAATATTATTTATGACAAGGCTCTTCAGGAATATCCCAAGGATACAGAAAAAAAAATTCTGAGGGCAATAATATTTAACCAACACCGACGGGAAATACTATTTCCTTACAACTTCAAGTAAGTGTGTTACTCTGTTGTGAACATTCTGTTTCCTTACTCGATGTTCACTGTATAATTGATGAGTTCTGCGTGCGCAGCTTCCACTATATTCTGCTAATCTTCCAAATTGACAAAGGAAAAGTAATTGTAATGGACCCAAAACGTAAACCCCTCTCAATGTGGGCTGACATGCAGGAAATGATCCAGCGGTAATTTCAATCTTTATTAATATTCAGTATTTATATATGGCAATATATCGACTACTTTGTTTCATTTTCGGACATCAAGTAATTACTAACTCTTTTTATTCTTTTTCTTTCTCGGGTAGGGTTTGGAAGAGGTTCATAAGGAAGTCTCGCGGTGAATGGGAAAAACAACTTACATTTGAAGTTGTGCAAGTAAGTACTATCTAGATCCGTGCCCATCTCCATTATCATGCCTGGTTGATTATTATTTTGATTGAAACAATCTTCTCGTATAGTGCTTGCAACAAGGAGACGGGAATAACTTATGTGGATACTACGTTTGCGAGTTCATTCGTCAGACCACATCTCCCAGCGGCAGAAATTTAAAACAACTTCATGTACGTTAATCGTCAATTCTTCTTATTACTATCTATTTTAGTTACTTAGCTTCATATATTTTAGTGACCACTCTTCTTTATATTAGATCGAACGGCTTCGGGACGGTCTTCTACCTAGGGACCGCATACGAGCAATTCAGGAGGAAATTGCGGGCTTCTTAGATGCAGAGGTCATAAACGTACATGGAGAGTACCATGCCTCCGGTTGGAACTAAGTTTGATTTTGTAATACACTCCATCGGTCATGTATAATATGATCGATATACTTTGCTTCTGTAATATAAGTGTTTCTTATTCTGCTTTATATACTTATTCACTCGTGCGATCCGGGGGCTCGGTGGAGGGTACACCGAGGCTCCTCTCTTCTCGAGGTCCGGGGAGGGGCCGCCGGGAGGTCTCGGGGACCAAAAAAACGGAAATTGTAAAGCCCTGCCGCGGCAGAGAAAAGGGCAAAAGCCCTGCCGCGGCAGAAGGGGCATGCATCCCGGGTCGTATTCAGAACCGGGACTAATAGCCCTGGCCAGGTTCCAGGGCTCGAGCCACGTGGTCAGCCCCATTTGTCCCGGGTCCTGCCACAACCGGGACCAATGGGGAGGGGTATTTGTCCCGGAGGCCCCGTCCCGGTTGCACAACCGGGACAAAAGGGGGCCTACGAACCGGGACTAAAGCCCCTGTTTCCACTAGTGTCTGTTCATGAGGAGCGGTGTGCGCTGCCAATATTTCACATCGCTCGACGCCGGTAAGGAAAAAAAATCAGCTAAAGCATTACCGAAGATGCGCGACGACTGTGACCTGAGTTTGGGAGCGATAGCCATGGAGGCAGGGGAGAGAAGGGAGTCCGCGGGGCGTCGGAAGACGACGCGTGTTCGCTTGCCGATCAGAGGGTGGTACACCGCCAGCAGAGGACCTTCTTGTCGTTGAAGAGGTGCTTGAGTCAGCAGCAGGGCGCGGGTCAGGGGCCATCGCATGGAACTGTGTCGTTGCGTGGAGAAGGCAGGGTCACGGCCACGTTGATCGGCTTGTGAACGCCGATCTCGTGCGGTGAGGAGGCGGCAGGTCTGGGGCGTTCCATGGCAAACAGGCAAAGACAGGGTGATCGTGATATGGATCGTGCGGGGCAGTTACCTTTACTCCACTCCACGCAAAAAAACAAAAAACAAAAAGTTACCTTTTCTCCACGGGGATGGATTGCGTGTGATTTGCGATGGAAAGGCGAGTGCGGTTTTCCCACACTTACATGGATCTCCAAGGCCTATCCGGACCCTTCATTTTCGTGGGGATACGAGCCAGCTACCAACCCCTACCAAATGCATGAAAGCGATTTGACTTTCCTGAATATGCGTAATTACTCCCCTCGTCTAAGTACCTACCCCCATGTGACTAAAATGCCCTTTCGGTCATTTTAACAAAAAAATCTTGCTTTAACAAGAATTATTTGGATCATCCATAAACATAATCACTTGGATCCATGCATCAACATAAATAGTTTTTAATCCATATTCTAACAGAAATAGTTCTAGATCCATGGATTAAAAGTCTGTATCAAGAACCGATAATCAAAAACATCCATTGACAGTTAATCATGCCCTAACAAGATTGGCTTCAATATTTTTTCAAGCAACGAAAGGAAAATGGTCCTCATGCAATTCGTCCCTGGAACATATATTTATCTTTTTATGGATTAAAGTGGAAACAAAACAATCATGGAACATATATTTTCTTCAAATTTATTTTTTCTGCGTATGTTCATCCGGATGTTTGGGTCATGTACCAACTGCAAATATTTTCTGGATATTTTGAAACATGGAGAAATTTTCTAACCATATATTAACAAAAATGACAAAAATTTGCAGCATGCATTAACAATAGTATCATGCATCCACGAATGAGTTTTTTGACAAGAAGGTTATCTTGATCCATCAACAAGGATTAACCTTTTCTGGATTTATGCACTGCGTTAACAAGAACTTATGTGTTGATGCATACACAATAAGTTCGTGTAGAAGAAAAAAATATCTTGATCCAATAATAAATTTCACACCAACCAACTTGTGCCAAGAACCGATCTAGTAATCAGACTATGCATTAATATTCCACATACGAATTACCAAAAAAATCTTACATTGCAGATCAAATTACGGGACAGATCAAATCACATCCAAAACATTATGGATGAAGGAATCGGAGAGCATCTTTTCCACATCAAAGAAAGGGACAGATCAAATCACATTAAAGAACATGACAGATATATTTTCTATATTACAGATGACAATAATCACAGAAAGAATAGAAAAGAAAAGGTAGGAAGATGAAAAAAGGTCGCATCCAAGAACAAAAATCCGGCACTGCTGCATCCCGTGCCTCCCCAGAAAAATTACCACGGTAAAAAAAGATGAAACAAAAATAAAATGTTGGAACAGTCAGATCCGTTGGCATGGATCTCAGATCTAGATCTGGGCTCCTCAGATCCAAAAGTTGAGAGAAAGAAAGAAAAATAAATTACAAATCTTAGATCCATGAATCAGCCTCGGATCCAAGGTTGTGGACGGGGGGACGGAGGTGCCCGGCCACCCTTCTCGACGCCGGCGAGGACTCCCTTTCGGCTCGGCCCACCATGGCCTTCCGACGGGGGTCTCGAGGCGGAGCTCGAGGTGGTTGCCTGCGTGGCCTCCCTGCCCGGCGGATCTTCCATGGATGCGTACGGGACCAAACGATCCTCCAAACGTGGGGATCCGGCATGGATCTGGAACAAAAAAAAATACGAAACATGTCATGGTGGCATAGCGAGATCTCGAGCCGCCGGATGAGATTAAGAAAAAAAAATCAAGGAAACATGGCATAGCCAGATCTAGAGCCGCCATGGCTCAGATCAGATCCCCGGCGGATGGTGCCATGGCCGTGGGATCGAGCCGCCATGACTCAGATCGGATCTGGAGGAGGAAGTAGAGCTCGAGGTGGGGGGAGATGGAAGTTGAGGTCATGGCGGCTGCCAAGATGGCCTCCTGCCGGCGGTTCCGAAGAGGACGTGGATGGTGCTCCGAGGAGGAAGACGACCTCCTGCCGGCGGGAGGAGATCGAACAGGCAGGGGTGAGAGCGAACAGGCAGGGGTAGGGGAGGGGGAATGACCTCGGTGGGGTCGTGCGGAGGTGGGAGGAGACGGTTTTCACGAGAAAAGGAAATGCCCAAATTACCCTTGTGTTCTATCATGGGTTAACGAGCTGGCCGTGCTGATTTGGTGGGCCAGGGAGGGGAGGCTCGCTAACTTGGTCAACTCGCTGCGTCAATCTCCAACGGAGGTGAACGGCCGAGATACGTCGGGGAGATCCATGTAAGTGTGGCTTTGAATATTCGTGGAAAGGCCCGTGATTTGCGAGGGGATGTGGTGGGGAGAATGGATGAATATTGGCCGTTTGATCTATGCAAATGTACGGTTAATTAAGATTTGATTTCCCCACTATGTTCTCTCTTTTATTAGTAGCGGAGATATATGGATCGTTCGAGATGTGCTGAGGAAAAATACAATTACACTGTGGTCTGGACTATAAGAAAACAAGGTCTGGACTGGACTGGTTTGGTCTGAAACTTTTTGGGCTTAGATAGGTGAAAACTGTTGGGCTCAGACTGGTTTTAGACCATCTCTTCCCTACGCGAGCGTGCGTGCAAGCTGAACGGGAAAGCGGAAAAGAAATGCCTGGTCAGCCGTGCCGTCTGAGCTCCCCATGGCCTCCGCCGGCCCTCTGCTGATGACCCTCTCTGCCTCTCTCATCAAGTCCTCATGCTCCGGCCTCCCTGTTGGATCAGATTCGACCGACCCGATTGCCGGTGGCCACGCGGGCGTCAAGATCTTCCCGGTCGCTGCTACGGCTGGGGTGCGCCACCACCGGCCAGAGCTTCCGCCGTCACGTCTCCTGGGTCCCCTTTCTTCCGTTGATGCACTCAAGTGCCATGCCCCCTCCTCCATTCTTCGATGTGTTGAACCACCAACACTTCGGTTTGAATCTGTAGCACTTCGGTTTGAATCTGTCGATTCAACCCATATGTAGGAAATATTTTGGTTTGGTTTGGATGACGAATACATATGGTCTGGTTTGGTTTGATTTCTCAACACATAACTTCTAGTTTTGTTTGATTTGGACGATATTCACATGCTCGTGCAGTCTGGTCTAGATATGGTCTGGATTTCAGACCATTCTCGGCCACTCGACCCAGACGCCCGCAACCAGTTGCTCTCCTCCTCGACTCGTAGGTATGCATGGCAGCTGGAAGATAGAGTTTCGTCGCCCTGCCGTTTACAACCGCCGTCGCGATTCTACCCCGCCAGCATATTTGACCTCCCTCCCCCGGTCTGTTGACGTCCTCCTCCAAGTCTCACTGTCGCCGAATCGACCAGGGCAGGACGGTTCGATATGTACCCCGTCCGCCGCTGAAGGCTGGAGCAACTTGAGTTGTGGCCGCTGCCTTGTGATCCCACCCTGTCAGCTGTCCGAGGAAGATCAGCCGTCCAAAGTAGTGAAGATATGGTTGAAAGTTTCTACAGTTCCGCTGATGCCTCCAACTCCGAATAAATGTTCATTGTTCCACGGTTTGTGCCCCTTATCATCCGATTTAAGCATGTGGTAAATCCGGTTATCGTCCTGTAACCGCAATTCCCGGACAACTCTGATAAATTCGCTTACTCGGCAAAAAATCACGAGTTTTTGATTATTATTATTTTATTTAAACGAGCACCATGCGTAAATGGTCATATCGACACATTTGAATTCAAATATTGGTATTCATTCTTTTTTTGGTAAATGCTCCATATTTTCCGGTATCCGCAAATCCCGAGCACCCTCGTAAGTTTTTTGGGTCACTAACCAAAACCTTGCATCTGGCTGACCACAAACAATAAGGATTTCCATCCCGATTTGCTGAGACCAACCGACGAATTCCATCACATCAACAATGAGGCATAAAGGTCAGAACAAGAGTTTGCAATCAGTTTCGAAACATCGTCTTGATGACAAAACTTACGATATCATATTCATTTTAACTAAGTCCACGATCAGGAAAATGTGATCATTTTACAAAGTATAAGATAATCTTAGAGATAAGATTAGGAACTCTTATTTGTTCATGTATTCACACCCGCACAAAGATTATTCTTTGGGAACTTACTTGTCAAGTTCTATAGGGTGTGTAGCATGATGACGTAAACTTGATTCTGAACTTGGAGATAGCTAGAATAATAACTGAATATTATTATCTCTAGGGCACTCTACTCCTTTGTACGTCCCCTCTTCCTCGAACACCTGGCAGGGTGGGAGCAATCACAAGGCGGCGCCCGCGGCTCAAGTTGCCCCAGCCTTCAGCGGCGGACGAGGCACATATCCTTGAAAGTTTCTACAGTTCCGTTGATACCTCCAACTCCTAATAAATGTGCTTTGTTCAACGGTTTGTGTCCCTTGTCATCCGATTTAAGTTTCTGCATACCATACTAACTAGCATATGGTGTTAATTTGGGAAAGGGTTACTGATAATTTCACGGCATGCTGGATTAATAGTGTGTTGACCTAGACAACAATAGGTCCTTACACCATATACTTCAGAGCAGGAAAATAAGAGTTGGAAAGGAAATACCACAATGAACCGCACTGAAGGCACATGGTGCCATATATAAAGAGCGAGAGTGGGCACATGATATAATTTAAGTCCAAGCTAGATAGACATAGTATTTAAAAAATATAATTGTGTGGTTGTGTATGAAATAAGATAACACCACAATAGAGTAGTTTGTTTTTTACGAAAATGATGCTAAAACCTATGTCCTCTTCATCAAATGGATGTACACATCCATCTGTATTGAAATTCATGCGAGGTAACAGGGGATAAATTTAACAATAACTACAGTACATAACATAGTAAACTACTAACCATTACAACATATGGAGATGTAATACATACGGCTAAGTCGACTTATTTTGCAGGAACACCTTTAAGAGGAGAACACACCCTTACGCAATCTCGCCCCATCTAGACAAGGTTTGTGTAACCAGGTGGTAAATCCGATTATCTTCCTGCAAACGCAATTCGCGGGAAACTCTGTTAAATTGGCTTACTCAACAAAATCACTTTTTTTGAAAATTTGAATTTAAACAAGCACTACGCATAAATTGCCATATCGAGAGAATTCAAATATTGGTATTCAATGCTCGAATTGTCGTCTTGATGACAAAACTTATCATATCATATTCATGATAGTATGTACTTTGGAGTAGTCCTCGCCAGCGCTAGAGGATTGGTGGGATGCGTTTGCACCTTAGACCACCGACCCGGTGAAAAGATAGAGAGGATAACTTAAAGGGGAAGATTATGTTCCTAAAAAATTCCTCTATTTTCACAAGTCTTAGACTATGCGTAAAATAGAGTATGCCTAACAACTAGATGAAACATCCTATATGACGCAATAAGGTTCTTCGAGTATGAAGGATAACAGAAAAGGTAAAGATCGCGTATAGAAACATCTGAGACACATAGAGACGAACGTTTATCCCATTTTGCTTTCCCTTGAGCAGAGTTGGTCACCGTTGAAAAGGAGTGTGGTCACCCCGAATGACATCCGAATGCTACAGAATCTCACACTTTTCTCATTGAACCTATTTGCAGAGGAGTATCTCAACCCACTAGTGGAAGTTCGCACTTTTCTCATTGAGCCTCTTCACAAAGTAGGATCTCAATCAACTAGTGGAGACCTCTGTGAGTTATGCAATCCCTTACAAACTACCGGGAAAATCACTAATTAAAAGCTTCAGGTAAGTCATACTGCCTAGAAGATCTCAAATTCAAAGAGTAAAAAGCACCATAATGAATCAAGGAGAATCAAACTTTGTGGTATTTTTAGATCCAGGTCTCCAATTTCTATCCCATAAAAAATCTTAAGATTTTGTTGGGGAAACAAGAGAAATCGAAGTTTGAAGGTTCAACAATGGTGAAGAGGGAGTAACATGAACCTTAGATTAGATGGGAAGGGGGGATTATATATATAGGGGGGCCAAGAAAACAATGATAAATGACCTGTCAGCGGAACTGTGAGGCAAGAGGATGGCTAGCCGGGCGGCACCAGAGAGGAAACAACGAGCAAAAACCATCATGGCCGGCCAGTCGGGGCACATCCGCGGCACAGCTGGGCCCTCAAAGGGCTAGCTGGGTGGTAGCCGGGCAACTATAAAGTTCGTTTTCTTGGACAAACATTAGAATGGTCATTTAGGTGGAAGTATTTTTGTGGGACGACTAGCAAAAAATGATTCCCACCGGGTCCAAAGTAGTAGCCCTCTTAATAGTCTGATTTACCTACGATATAAAGAGCTAAAAAAATTACATAAGTTAAACCTTCGCTCCCTTCTCCGTTTTCGAGTAGGTCTCCCCAATCACCAAAACTCACTTTTTGGGACTAAAACATGTATATAATTGTTGCAAATAGGAATTAGTTCCTCTAACGAAAATTTGGGTTAGGTAATTGGCATATCGGGTTAGGATTGTAAAAATTTGCTAACATAATTTCATTCGGGTACCAATATATCCATTTCCTAATTATATTTTGTTTAAAATTTAATACTCCCTCCGATTGCTTTTAGTTGTCACGAACAGACAACTTGTATAGTGCAAAGTGGTGTACAACGCACGTCAATCTATTCTGATCGGAGATAGTACCATATTTGTATCCATCAATAAATGTGGATATTTTTCAAATTTACCTCCATTTTCATCAAAATTAGGATATTTCCACTTCTATTTTTTCCAATGTGAATGTCGGATAATTCAGATTATTCACTCTCAGTTTCCACCCTAGGTGCGTTCGGCTCTTTTGGGGCGTATACATTATATACTTATACTTACAATCAATTCGTGCTATAAAAAACTTTAGAAAATCTGTGAAATCATTTGCCCTCGAGAGGCTATAAGAAAGAACATAATGAACAAGGCAAAATTAAAGATTAAAGAGAGAGCTGGAAAACGTACCGCTGGAACTGGGTTCGTCTCTGAGAATGGGCGCAGGCCCACAATCCTGATCTCATCTTTGGATTCGCCAATTAGCATTTTTAGGGCTTTCACTAGATTGTCCTCACTCATATCATCTACAGAATACCTCGGCTCATCAGTAAGTTTGCCTGAATACTGACTAATGAGTTTGCTTCTTTTACAAAGTGGCTGGATACGCCACCCAACCGAGCACCGGGTTGAATATGAGGCTTTCATCCTGTGAGAAAGCAAGGCTTTAAGCCTTGAAATCACAGGAGTCAAAGCTTTCCTTTCTTTCGGCTCCTCCTAGGCCTTCATCTTCTCCTTGAAAACAAGCCTTTCTGGACGGTAACTCGGCAAAGGATCATCGTTTGTCGCGGAGGTATCTTTGCAATAAAATAAGGTTTTTGCCAATCTTTAGGGTGGCTATTCAGCTTTGTTCGGGAATAAATATTGTATGAACACCTCTGGATAGAAACACCACCGCACCATAAAAGCGGCCCCTTAGAGGCTTCTGGATGTTGGTTGCAAATAAGTATTCTAGAAACAACTCTAGATTGGGCTCTATTTGGAGGTAATTTTCGCAAAGTATTTGAAAATGACACGGGTTAAGAATGGGATTTGCACTAAGATCCTGGGGATGGAGTCCCCGGTGAGCTACAACCTTATGGAAGAAAGCAAAGCCGGGAGGACAGAATCCGCGACACACGTGATCTCCAAAGATTACCACTTCTTCGGCTTCAGGCCTGGGCCGGGTCTCCTCACCGGGTACCCTCCACTCCACGGACCCGGGTACTAATCCTTCAGAAACTAGTTCTTCAATCTGCAGCTTGGTCATCAAAGACCTCGACCAATCTGCCTTGATCACGCGCTTACTAGGACCCGATGTAGAGGGAGTCGGGTCTTACTTTTTCTTATTTTCGCGGCCATCTCCGGCTCCTCCCTTGGAGGCCATACCCTTTTCCCCCATCTGATCAAGGAAAAAACTCCGGCAGTGACGGATTAGATCTGTTGACGGCGGAGGTAAGAAAGCTTGGAAGCTCCCATCCGGCGTTGGAGGTGGAAGGTGAAGGAGTTCCGTATGGGGGAATGAGCCTAGGGCACACCCCTCCTGGGGTATTTATAGCGCGGTAAAACCCTAGGGTTTTCCGCGGTAATTTTTGCACTCCTCCTTGTCGGCGGACCTCTTAACTCTAAGATGAATAGCTTCAGGATCCCGACCAGAATGTACGAGGCGTGGGAGGACGAGGAGACGGAGTTGAGGAGGATTGTGAGCAACTTTAGGATCATGGCAACCGACGACGGTGCCGACCTCAAGTAGCACCTCCAGCTCTAGGCGCACAGCATGGCCTCTGCCGTCCGGTGATCGCACTCTTGATCAAGAAACACCACTTTTGTTTTTGTTTTCCGTGGAAAACAACAACCGTAATTTCCTTTTTTTTCATATACATGTATTATGTTTCTTCCACTTTTTTATTAGTAGGGTTCAGAGTGCCGTTTTGATAATATAAAATGTTGCTCCCTCTGATCCCAATTTGTGCATGTGTAGTTTATTTATCATGTCGCATAAAACGAATCGGCAGCAAGAATTTTGGCTTTGCGAACGTGAAACTTAATATAAGGGTGTGTTTGGCTTGGAGGATAGATTTTGTGGATGGGGTATCCCCGACTACCTCATAACCACTTTTTTTGTTTGTTTAGATAGGATGAGGGGTGGTTAATTGTAGCCATTTTTTGTTTGGTTAAAACATGATGAGCTGAACGAGTGGTTGTGGTGACCTTTTTGATACATGGTGAAATTACCTGATACGAAAATAGATTACCGGCTAATGCATATTTTTGGATTTTGAACATAATAAATTAAAAGGTTATAGCAAGAAATCACACTCGACATTGCCTGGTAAATGCATATGTCAAAGTCACGCGATCCTAATTGCTGAAAAGGCGAAAAGGGAGCTAGAGCCACCCATAACAAGCTGACAACCGCCTGCTCACCGTCTTGTGTAGCTCGTGCCCATGGTTTGTGGATTCCTGCAGCCACAGCTCTGGCCAGGGCGCCACCATCGGGTGTGTTTTCGGTTAGATCTTAAATGGGACTTTGATGGATGGAGGTGTTAGATTCCTTCGCAAGTATCTGTGGAAACTGAAGGTACCGCTGAAAAGTAATATTTTCATGTGGTTCCTTCATAGAAAAGAACTTTTAACTAAAGATAATTTAGCCAAGAGTCAATAGACATGTAGCAAAAAAAAAAGTCTTTTGTGATACAGATGAAACCGTGCAATCTGTTTATCAATTATGAGTTTCAAAGAAGATACGGTGACTTCTTCATTTTACATTCAGTATTAGCCTCCCGAGTAGTTTCTAATATGTTTTTCATTGGCTAGATGGAATTGACGAGACGACTAAAGCTTCCATTTGAATTGGCGTTTTCGTATTTCTTTTGGCAATTTGGAATTGCAGGAATAATATTATTTTAACTCCCGACTAGTTTCTAATATTTTTTTTCATTGGATAGATGGAATTGACGAGACGACTAAAGCTTCCATTTGAATTGGCGTTTTCGTATTTCTTGCGGCAATTTGGAATTGCAGAAATGATATTATTTTACACAATGCGAGAGCTGGGAGTTTTATGCAAGTTGTTCATCAAGCGACATACTAGATAAACATGTGGTCTCTTCTTCTCCCAGAGAACCAGCAGGGATGTTTGGAGTCTGGTTGCACTCTGTTGATGGTGGTCATTCGGGCTATCTCTGACAAGGGTGGCTGGTTGCACATTGGACGTTTGACGAATGTGTAGTGTTGCATTTTCATCTATATGTTTGGCTGATTCATGTAGCCACTCTTAGCGATCCGTGAATTGTATTAAGCCTTTGATGCTTTAATATAAAAATCCGTGTGCATTTACTAGATGTATAGGACGGATTCTTACATTTACAAAAAAAACAGCTCTGGCCAGGGCGCCACTTGAGCGTGTGACGCTGATGCCAACGACGGATCTGATGAGCCGGACTAAGCAGAGAAGGGACATAGGCGATCGCTGTGTCATCGTCTTTCCCACGCTATCTCCTCGGCCTCAGTGCCCTTGCACGCCACTTCCCCGACGCCGTCCGAGAGGTGAGAAATGGCGGAGCAGGCCTACCACCGGCCATGGATAGAGGGGAGAAGAAGTGTATTACTTGCCTTCGTTAAGAATAATCCGCCACCGCTGCCTCTGGAATCCTATCGCGACCGTGTGGATTTCACAACTCTGACGCTCTTGGTTCATGATAGTGGGGAGTGAGGTGAGCCAGGAAGGAGGAGCTCCGTCCCCGAGCAAGGACCAGATGTTCTCTAGCACCGACTTGTTGTGGGCGCCGCCCCTGGTTTTTGCCGGTCGAGCGGGGCCACTGTTTCGACGGTATATTTGGGGAATATGGCTATCCCTAACCCCCCTCGCCCATCCAACCAAACGACCTGCAACCACTAACAAGTGGCTATCACTAACCACCTGAGAGGTACCCCCTCAACCAAACACACTCTAAAATTTTGCAAGCAACAAAAGGGGAATGTAAAAGGAGCCAAAGAAATTCTGTCTTTCTTTCGTGTAATTTTTTTCATGTCGATGCCAAGCGTTTTTTTCATGTCGATGCCAAGAAAGTTTTTTTCATGTCGATGCCAAGAAAGTATTTTCGATATCATGTTCCAAATATTATTTTGTGATCGTATATGTGAAAAAAACAAAAACAAAATCTGAAATTTGTTAGTTAGGACAGGTGATGCTAATAAAAACTACATGCAGTTTTTTGCGAGCTTATTTTCACTGTGTTTTTTGTGGGCAGATCAACTCAGGTGTCTTATATATGCACGGCCCGATGCCCAAAAAAACTGGGCTTGAGACTGACGTTGCTGCCGGCCGGTTTGGCATGCGAAGAATTGAAGAAGAGGTGAGAATTATTGTGACGGACGCAAGGGTCTCTGACTGTGCGTGTCGAGGACAAGGTGAAAAGAGGTACATGACTGTTCACATTTTATTTTGTACGGAAACGGAGGGTAGATTAGAAATTCTAAATACTTGGTAGTTGTCCTCGTGTCGACCAATTACCGATGGCACTTTGGTCACCATTAAGGTACCCTCTATATTTTCTAGTTCAGAAAAATAAACTAAAACTTAGTTCATTTTTATTTTTGAACTAGAGAGTACATATTGAGGGTATTCTAATGGTGATCTACTACCATCGTTAGCAACAATCGATTAATCTAATCATGGTTGCTTCCCCAGTTGGATCGAGCCGTTCAAACATGGTCTTCAAGACTTTTTCTTTAGCCTGTAGATTTGTTTTGTTAGACTCGACGGGTGCCTTTCTGATGAAATCCCAAAACATTTTATACTTAGGATGATCACAATAGGGAGTAACATAATGTAGTAACATACACATTTTCCTAGACTATGTTACTACCTTCACAGTGGGCAGTAACTAAGAAGTAGAGTCATGTAAATCTGCATTTATTAGCTTGTAGACTCATATTGCATAACAAAGTATGATGCTACGGTAACTAGCTATGTTGCCACACCCCTCTCTCACCTCATTAAATACTTGTCATGTCATTTTTTTTGCCTACGTGGTATCTATGTTACTACTCAAGTTACTCCCACTGTGACCAGCCTTATGAACATAGTGAGTACAAAAGAAAAAGCAACCTGCATGTATTAAGGAGAGTGGTTTAGTACATGTTTTTAACCGGCGCGCTAATATTAACCCGGATGAACCTTTTTCTCCATAGCACGTCTCATCGGCCTATGTATGCTTTACATGCTTGTATGTGATGCTGCCCATCTTCAACATTACCTTAGAATCCTTGCTCTTTAAAATATAATATAGCAAGGATGAGCTCGGAGCAAAGCAGATCAACCTTCTAAATGAACTCCAAGTGCAACAAGGAAACATGGGCATCCTCAAGGTCGTGGCCATGACCTCTCCGCCTTTGGAGTCCGCCAGTGAGCTTCATGTGGCCGCCCTCACTCGCCGTATGTTCGAACCGGCCATTAGTGGTGAGATGAGTCGCACTTGTCAGTTATACATGCCGACCGGAGGTGTCGTTTCCGATGAGATGGGCATTGAGGAGAATGTTCTAGCGCAAACATAGGTTGTCTTTTTTCCACCGTCGCCTCCCGCAAGCAAGATTCTAAGTGCCGCATTTGTCAACGGCAAGGGTGACCAGGAGTATGTGGGTCGAGGCCCCAGCCGAGGCCATCCGCCGAGGCCGTCGAGAGAAGGTCTTGAACGTTGCTTCTCCTTCAAGTGTTGGGCTCGAGGAAGGTGCTTCCGTGGCCTCGAGCATGTACACCAAGTCAGCGTATGACGTGAGCCTTGTAGACGCTTTCTCTGTCGTCGCCCTGGTCATCGGGAGAGGTTCTGTCGTGCTCGATCTCATCCCCGTGATCACTCTCCAGCCCCCCCCCCCCCCCCCCCCGCGCTTTCTCTCCGGCCACTCCCGCTCCTTGCAAGGGATGCCGTTCTCCGTCCGTCCGTCCTTGTCCTTTTCCGACCATTTGCTTGGATGGGATTGTTGACCGCTACACAATGCGTGTGTTCGTGATGCCAAGATCATCTGTTGGATGTTGCAATGATTCCAAAGCCAGTGTCTTTTGGGTCTCTACTTTGGAGTCCCAGGTTGCATTGTTGCTCTTGGAGTTCATTAAGAAGGTTGAGTTGGTTCGCTCTGAGCTCCATGATGCTCTTACGAAGCGTCAGAATACAACGATTGTGAGTTTATCGCCTGAGGCTCCGATTGATTCTATTGATGAGGGAGATAAATGCATCTTTGGAGATTTTTCTCCTCGTGGGTTGCATGTGACGTCGTCTACCCGTGGGAGTGTTTTCATCACCGAGGTTGTGGCTCCAGGTTTGCAGAGTTTGCCTGTGCCTACACGAGACTTGCGAGCAATCATCTACGGTGCTTTCGATGGAGCTGGACTCACTAGAGTCATTGGTGGTGGACATGGCACCATCACCACACCCGTCTGAGCCCTGCCAGCTGCATGCCTCTATTTGGCAAATAGGTTTACGACTTGCTTGTCGATTTGGAGGCGGCATATGACTTGGATATGGCAGGGAGATTCTTAGTGTCTTTGCGGGGATGGCTTCAGATGGTGTATTCATGAAGGTGGAGATGTCTCTAAAAAATACTAGGAAGAAGTTTCGTATTAGAAGGAAAGCTTCTTCATTTACTTGATTATTGAGCCTATTAGGGTCGTCGTGTTGTCAGTTCGTGGTTGTGGCTAAGCGTGTTTGTTGCAGGGCGGATAGTTGTTTGCTTGTGGTTTGTTGATGCTTTACGTTTTGCTCTCTGTGGTTGTGTTGGTTCCTCTCTTAGGTGGTGGTGTTTGTTGTATGGTTTTCTCCCGGCTTCTTAAGCAAATAAACCGGGCACCTTATTCTCAATTTACGGGATAATTTTGCCGTTGTTTAAAAAAAAACAAGTCGTTCTTCTGAATTTAAATGTGCAAACAAAGAGGGAGCAAGTATCAAAGCAAAGTTCTAGAATACCTGGTCCAAAGTAAGAGACATTAATTTCCATTTAATCTTATATTTGTGATTCAACATCAATTATTGCTGACAAATCGGTCTGCATTTTTCAACTTCACAAAATTCCGAAAGAACTCTAGTTCTACTGTTGCAGAGCGAATTAAATTTTGAGAAATGGATCAGAAGATTATATCCCCTCGCCTTAGGGAACCCGATCCTCTAACGTGAAGGAGCAAAGTCATGGAGTTACAATAATTATCTAGTGCGAACGAAGAAGAAAAGCTAGGAACACGGTAGTTTATTTTACTTTAGCGGAGTAAACAATCGTAATTTTACGGTAAATAATCAATGTAGACAGTAAATAATCAAAAAACAATTTTGCACACCATAATTTTTTATATGTGGTTACTATAAATTTATGCAATAGATTTGTAATTTGCAATTAATTTCAATTATTTTAGGCATAATCATATGGATTTAAAGAAGGCAAGTCGGGATATTGTAGCTTTCCTGACTTTGCTTCTTCACATTAGAGGATCTCCTTCCTTGCCTTAGATGCAAATGGACTAGGCGGATATTAACTTTGGACAATTCTAGTAATCTACATGAGTACAGCTATGCTTCATTTGTGGTCTCCGTTGCAACATGTGGAGCAACACGATCTATTTACGGAGTTGTATACACGACTGGAGGATACGGCGAGCGAGTTTTTACCCCCAACATGGATGACATCATAATTTACGGATCGGCTCTCCACCACCTTTGGCGTTTCACAATTTCTCATCCTGATATGTAATTCGCCTTTTATTTTACTTTGTAGTTCAAACAAGAGTCGGCTGTATGCATCTTAGCTATGCAAAGGCGGGGTGTAATGCTTAATCTGATTAAATAATAAAACTCCCTTTACCAAAAAAAATATGCAAAAAGAAATACGCTGATGACACCGTTCTTTTCTTAGAACATGACCTGGGCAAGGCCGTGAACATGAAATTGATTTTGTCTATGTTCGAACAATTGCCCGGTTTAAAAATTACTTTTCATAAAAGTGAGATCTTTTGTTTTGGTAATGCTCGTCAGCATATGGATGATTACCGTTGTATCTTTGGTTGTGAAGTAGATGATCTTCCGGTCAGATATCTTGGTATCCCGATTCATTATAGGAGGCTTCTTAATAAGGAATGGAAAGTTGTCGAGTATCGTTTTGAACAGAAGTTGAGCTCTTGGATAGGTAAATTGTTATCTTACGGAGATATACTTGTGTTGGTCAATTCGGTGCTAACAAGTTTACCTATGTTCCTTTTCTCCTTCTTTGAGGTTCCTATTGGGGTACGGAAAAGAATCGATTTCTATAGGTCTCGTTTTTTCTTGCAGGGTGACAATGTCAAAAAAGAAATACCGTCTTACGAAGTGGAATATTGTTTGTCGTCGTAAAGATCAAGGAGGCTTAGGTATCGAGGTTTTGGATGTTAAGAATCGTTGTCTTCTAAGTAAATGGTTGTTTAAGCTGTTAACTGAAGATGGGTTGTGGCATGAACTTCTTTCTAATAAGTATTTTGGTGATAAAACTCTGGCCGAATTGGAGTAAACCTACCGATTCACCTTTTTGGAAAGGTATTATGCGGGTTAAAATGAGTTTTTCAACCGTGTGAAGTTCACGCTTGGTAACAGTGAGAGAATTAGATTTTGGGAGGATTGCTGGTTAGGGGAATCGCCCCTCGCAACCCAGTACCCGTCTTTATACTCTATTGTGAGTAATAAGAATATCTTAGTTTTCCATGTGCTTGGTCAATTACCCCTAATTTACAATTTCGACGTAATCTTTCTAGGGATAAATGAAAAGATGGTTGTATCTCATAGAAAGACTAGAGGACGTCACTCTATCAGACAATCAGGATAGTTGGACTCTCACCAATTCAGGAATCTTTTCAGTAAAATCTTTTTATGAAGATATGATGAATGGAGATGTTAGATTACTAAGAAAGTATCTGTGGAAATTAAAGGTGCCTCTTAAGATCAAGATTTTTATGTGGTTTCTATCTAGGAACGAATTGCTAATGAAAGATAATTTTGCTAGGAGGAGTTGGAATGGATGTAAAAAATGTGTGTTTTGTGGGGAGCTAGAGACAATTCATCACTTGTTCATCTCCTGTGATTTTGTTAAAAAGATTTCGAGTCCCGTGAATTTTACGTTTAGTCTTTCACCTCCTTCTAATATTTCTACTATGTTTGGCAATTGGCTGTGTGGGGTAGATAAATTTACGAAAGCACTTATACGCATAGGTGTATGTGCTTTACTTTGGGCTTATTGGAATCATAGGAATGGAATTGTTTTTAACAATGAGAAAGCCGGGAATTTTTTGCAGGTTATTCATCAGGACAATTATTGGATGCACCTATGGTCTCATCTTCTCTCAGAGGACCAGTGTGCTCTTTTGGATGGTGGATGCACTCGGCTGATGGCGGTCGTTCAGGCTATCTTCAGCAAGAGCGGCTGGTTTCATAATAGACGACTCCGTTATGTGTAGCCTCATTTTGATGGGGTTGGAATGTCTTTGGCATTCCGTTCGCTTTTTATATTCTATAGTCTTCTTTTTTTTTGAGCTGTTGATACTCTTTGTGAGTGGTCTTTGGTTATAATTTTTATCTTGGATGATACTTTATTAATAAAAGCCGTGTGCATCAGCCAGATGCAGAGGTTGGATTTCCCTTTCCAAAAAAAAAATGCAAATGGACATGGGAAAATTGCAAATATGTATCTTTCCACCGGTGCAATTACAGAGGCCCTTGTAAGGCGTATCGATGACGGATGAAGATCAAAAATAAAATCACCAGTTTCGAGATAGTTCGTCTAAATCGAGGACAAGGCCCGGAACAGAATCCGAAGTCGGACCGAACCCCTTTTGACAAACGACAACAGCTTACTTTCTCTGACTTGAACCATACATGGCCACCTCTCGATCTTTGTTTGTCCACTAGGGACTGCGGACCTTTCTATTCTACACGTACTTGCCGGTTCCGCCGGAGCAGCTTGAGATTGATGTGCGGTCAAGTCAAATAACACGTACGCGAGACAAAAAATTAGCGTCACCTATCGTCGTTTCTCCACTAATCCATATAGAAACTTGACAAAACCATGTACGGTGTCGGGATATTTCCAGCGAAGAAGTAGCGGCCGGCAGCCTGTTGCCTCGTGGCATCATCCATTTTGCTTATCCCATCGGCCGCGCTAGTGACACGTGGAGCGTACGAGCACATTAATTAACCAGCGCAAAGACGGCGCCGACTAACCCACGGTCATTATATGCGATTGAACACATGAAAGTTTCACGGCAGCGCCATATATATTACGTCCATGACTTTGTAATCTATGTGGGTTAATCAGCGATTTATTTGTATCAACAAGTTAATAAAACCCATCAGTTTTGCTAAATGGGGGAAACTTTCTAAAAATTCTGAAGGATCAAAACAAAGGGAATTCGTGTCTCTTTTATGCGTGCGTCTTGATAGTTCAAGTCCACACAGAAAATCTTGCTAGGTTCACATGTTGACCAACTATGAACAAAGGTGTCGTCCCATAACTAGGGGTGGAGGGCAGCACAGGTTCGTAAATGAACACCGCATGACCAGAATGGATACTGGGATAGACTGGTACCATTTTTAGCCGCTCATATATTATTAGCTATATGCGTGTTTTCGCTCTCTGCCCTGACGCTCGAGAGAAGCAAACTCGACTATCATACAAGGACGCCGATGAACTAGCAGAAATGGTAGAGAGAGTAAGCGCAAATGCTTCTACGGTTTTCCTAATGCCTCCGGTTCCAAGTATAATGTGCCTCTTGCACCTAGTGTGCAATGTGATTGTCATTCGACCCAAGCTTTCACATATATGATGCTAAGGGCATCTCCAGCCGTCCCCCCAGAGCCCCCCCAAGCGGCGTTTTTCGCGCCGTTTCGCACTAGTCGCCCCCCAGGAACCGATTTAGCGCCGCTTAGGGGCGAAATGCGCGCGTGGGCCACGCCTGTCAGCGACGGAAGACGATTTCCCTCCCTTATTTTGGCGCTTCCATCCATTTTCCCCCTCATGTACCTCTCCCACCGCTCCATTCCCGCCATTTCCCCCCACCCCCCGAGATCTTGACGCCATGGCTCCCGCCCGATTTACAGGACCCCGCGCCGCCGCCACCGCCGTATCCATTCCAGCGGCCTCCGAACCGGCCAAGAAACCGCGCAAGCCGAGAGCGCCGAAGGAGCGGCCGCCCGGCATGTCGAACAAGGAGTGGATCGCCGAGAGGTCGCGCCTGGAAACGGCCAACATCAAGCGTCGGGGGAGGGAGGCGGCGCAGCGGCAGAGCCAGCTGATGGCGCAGCTGCAGGCGGAGGAGCAGGCCGCCGCCGAGGAAGAGGAGCTGGAGGACGAGGAGGAGGAGGAGGCCGCGCCGGACGAGCCACCTACACCGGTCGCAGCCGCGGCGCCGCTCACCAAGAAGAAGAGCCCCTTCGGCCCCATGTTCGCCGGCTGGAAGCAGTCACCGTCGCCGTCGCCACGCATGTCACCGCACCCGCCGCCTGCGTGGTTCGTCGAAGGCGACTCCCTGGGAGGTTTCAACCCCAACCTCACCTTCCCCTACCACCCGCCGATGATGTATGGCGCCGCGCCGGGCTACGCAGCTTCCCCGTCCCACCGCCGTGCGATTCTCGTCGGGCTTCAGCCCCAGGACAGCAGCTACATGGAGGAGATCATCGCGGCCGGCTCGCTGGCGGCGGCGGCGAGCTCGGGCTTCCTCGAGCACAGCGGGGAGTTCTTCACGCAGGGCGGTGGTGACTACGGCGAAGGTGGCTCCGGCACGCAGGCGACGGAGGAGCAGGGCGAAGACGACGGAGGAGCAGGGCGAAGACGACGAGGTGGACGAGACGCCGGTAGTACCAGAGGGGACAGATCCGGCCGGCGAAGGCCGAAAGCGCCGTGGTCCTGGCCGTCCCCGCAAGGAACCCAAGGTTCCCCTGCCCCCCGCCGAGCCCCGCATCAAGTGGCTGAACAGGGAGGACGCCCTCCTCGCCGAGGCGTGGAAAACGATCAGCATGGACCCGATCGTCGGCGCGAACCAGCACGTCGACAACTACTGGAAGCGGGTGAAGACTGCGTACGACGAGCGCCGCATGATCGATCCCTACTTCGCCCCATGCGTCACCGACCGCGGCCAGAAGGCCATGGCGAACCATTGGGCGAACATCCAGGCGTCCTGCAACAAGTGGCACGACATCTAGGAGGAGATCTCGATGAGGCCGCAGAGTGGCGCTAACCGCGAGATGGAGATCGTCCGGATGCTCGAGGCGTACAAGAACGAAGAGGGCTCCGACTTCAAGTTCCTCCACGTCTTCGTCCTCATCGAGAAGTGCGAGAAGTGGGCGGAGGTGCGGCGGCCGTCGTCGACAAGGATGCCGAGCCCGTCGTCGACCTAGAGAATGACGCGCCCGTCGTCGACAAGGATGCCGCGCCCGCCGTCCGCTCCGACGAATTCATCGACCTGGAGGATGCTGCGCCGAGCTCGCCGCCTGCTCCGACGCCGGCCGACGCTTCTGCCTGATCGCCTACGTTTGCCCACGCCGCGCGCGCCCGTCTGTGTGATTCGATCTGGACTATATTTGATTGCCCACCTGTGGCGTTTTTTGTAATATGATCGCCCGAAACCATGGCTGCCGTGATCGCCGAACTAGGGCTCTATTTTTTGGGGCGGGAAGATGATATTTCAAATGATATCGCCGGTCTCTTTTCTGGGCCGCCGAACGGCTGGTGAAATCGCCCCCCCCCCCCAGGTTTTGGTGCGGGCCGGCGTATCGCTAAAAAGCGCCGATCTGAAACCTGGGGGGGCCGAACGACTGGAGATGCCCTAACTAGGACCCTGAGTTAATTTGCGTGTGACGTGGCATGTCTCACAGTATGGTAGTGTGTCGCCTCGCCTCGTATCAGATGGAAAAACTGGAAATGGGAAAATAAGTAATGTAAGGAAACCCACTACCTCACTCGAGGTATATGGTGTTGTATAAAGAGTGTTGAGTAGTCACATGTTATAAGCGTAACTAGAAATAGTATAGAAAAAGTGAAACATGGGTTGTTGGATGAAATAAATTAACCAAAAGAAGTTGGTCCACAGAGTGGCTAGAAATGAATTAGCATTATAAGATGTCGAAAAGTTAATGGATAAAATGAATAGTTGGATTGCAAGAATTGATTGTGTAATATGCTAAACAAGCATGTGTTCACCACTCACATATATGTGCTAGAATCTAGCGGTTCCTAGTCTGGAAACAACCTAGCCCGCAATTTTGGTGTCTGTCTCTTCTAGATGGCGGCATTGGAAAACTCACCTAGCCATCGCCCCTGCCTCGACTTTCCTCTATCCTTCCGGCCGCCGCCCGAGGAAGCCGACGGGAAAGCCCACTTGGTGGACCTCGATTGCCGGCTCTTGTCCCTCTTGTTGCGGGGACCTCTCATCCTATGCAGCATGCGACCCATGACGATGTCGCGCTTGGAAGATTTTGAAAATCGAGACGACGGTCTGGGACATTTTTGTGGTGATATGGCTGCAGTGTCTGCGAGGACCACACTACGACCTCTCGTGGATTTGGTGACAAGAGGATGAAAGATGAAGATGCCAGACATTGCAGTCATGGTGTCTCGCAGTACAGTTGTGCCCCGATCGGAGGCAGGATACTGCGGCTTCGTGTGTGCGATCGCTGTTACAGCTGCACAACGAAAGGGATTTGTGTGTGGTGTCTCTTTTTTCGAACAAGGTACAACTTCCGAGGATTGACAATCCGGTGAAGATGAAGCACGAAAAGCAATCACGGAGGAGTGTTCACGTCAAGCAAGGTCAGCGTTGCCAGCAAAAGAGCAACAAGAAGAGGGTGAGGTGTATCTTATGATGCAACATTTGTTTAAGGTAAGTATTTCAGATGTAGAGCCAATAAAGTATAGAGAAGATTTGTTCTAAAGCATAAAAAAGGTGATGTTTGAAGACGTCGACAAAAAGGATTATGGGTGTCAAGCCATGGACAAACCAGCGGCAGAAAAGTCGGTAAAAGTGTCAAGAGGAACAACGAAAGCAATGTCGACGATGATAACTAAAGTGGTGAAAGAAGCACCAAGGGTAACACGTATGGAAGCGACTGCGTATTTGGGACCCAAATCAAAGTGAAAGGTACGTCGTGTTTAGAGGGTGAATGTTGGAACTAAAAACGCCAATCCGACGCCAGCGGGGGCGTCGTGTGCCGTATGGTTCCCCATATGAGTAGAATACGTGCATGTATCAGAGTAGGAGTTGGATACCGAGTCTGTCTAGGCTAGTATGGTAAATCTAGTTGGTAGCCTAAAAGAAAAGTGAAGGCTCGATACGAGCCTCTGGCTAATTTTTCTGTGCGCGTTGTGTTTAGGTGTTAGTATATCGGATGTAATCGATCGGGCTAGCTACATGTCTCGGAGAATTGGTGTGGTATCGCCGGGATTTTGTCGCCGTTGTTGTTGGAAAGTACTCGGCGACTAGGAAAATTCCAACAACCACTCGCGTGGTGCCACCGCCGGCAGCGTTGCTATGCTATTGGAAGCATGGACGGCCGTGGTGGAGACGACGAAACCTTCAGCACCCGCGGCGACGGGAATTGAAGTTATCGGGTTTATAGAACAGAGGCCCGGAGAGAGAAGAGACCGATACTTGATCGTCCTCCAAGGAATTGAAGGTGAGTTGACATATGCGATGGGTGCGAACGTCTTGCTGTGAAAATTCGTCGGTCAAGTACGTCAGATGCATGTTGACACTTTTTGGATGGAAAGCTAGGGTAAATCAGAAATTCGAAGTACTTTGTAGACTACAGGAATGGCGCTAGGTGCCGACGGCCATATTCTATGCCGACAGCAATTTTTCGGGGCCGTCGGCATAGACCCAATGAGGAAATCCCAAATTGCGAAAAAAAAATAGCTATGCCGACGCAATGCCGTCGGCCTTTTTTTTTTGAGCTACGCCGACGGCAAAGCCGTTGGCATCGACCCTAAGAGGGAATCTCGAATTGCGAAAAAACAATTGAGCTATGCTGACGGCAAAGTCGTCGGCCTAGCCAAGCTCAATTTTTTTGACTTAATCACCGTTTTGATCATAACTTTTGCATTCCAACTCGGATTTTGACGTTCTTTAGCTCGTTCCTAAAAGGAGAAACATATCTAAATTATCATGCATATTGTTAAAGCTAAATTCATAGAAAAAATAATGAGAAAGAATGCAACTAACAATAATGGGTAAACATATTCGTCTGAGAGGGTTGTGGGGCGTATGAATCCAACCAAAATCTAGGTGGACCTAAAAATCATGATAAATAGGTAGTTGTGTACCTAAAAATTATTTTTTGAAAAAATCATGAGCAAACTAGGAGACACTTGTAGTTCAAATTTGACCCGTTTCCACCTGAATCGGCAGAAACTTATGTTTTGCAAAAGAGGTGGATGAAAACCTTTTCAGAGGAAAATAAAATTGGTTATTTGTGCATATAACATGGTCTAATATTTTTAAAAAATGCAGCTCTGAAGTTTTGCAACATATTTGTGGTTGGTGCTTCGCAAAAAAAGCCATTTTTCACACTCGGAAAATGGAAAATGGTTTTTTTATTCAATGAAAAGGAAAAATTTCTTCGTGAACATTGTCTGTGCTTCCAATATGCATGTTTGTGTGGAATATGGGCACATTTAAACAAACTATGCCATGGATTTGGCCATTAAACCTGTCATTTGGCCCGAAACTCTAAAATGTTCGTAGGAGATAGCTCATTTATGTGAACATATTTTCAACAAAATTGTCGTATTCCAAGTTTATTATTTTTGGTGGATACTAGGACATATATAATGACACCACGCGAAGGTCTTGCATCATTTTGGGGTTTTTTACATTTTCTGGAATTTTCTAAGTCGGTTTCATAAAAAAGTCAAGACGGCGGGCATGACCGTTCGTAGCTAGGGCTTGAATATTGAGAAAAACTTGGTGTATCTCTGATTAAATAGGTAGTTGTGTACCTAAAAATGATTTTTTCGAAAAATCATGAGCAAACTAGGAGACACATGTAGTTCAAATTTGACCTGTTTCCAACTCAATCAGCAGAAACTTGTGTTTTTTAAAAGAGGTGGATGGAAACCTTTTCAGCGGAATTTTTTTGGTTAATTATGCATATAACATGGTCTAGTATTTTCAAAAAATGCAGATCCCAGGTTTTGCAACATATTTGTGGTTGGTGCTTCACAAAAAAAAGCCATTTTTCACACTCGGAAAATGGAAAATGGTTTTTTATTCAAAAAGGAAAACTTTCTTCGTGAACATTGTCCGTGCTTCCAATATGCATGTTTGTGTGGAATATGGGCACATTTAAACAAACTATGCCATGGATTTAGCCATTACACCCGTCATTTGGCCTGTTTCCAACTGAATCGGCAGAAACTGTCAAAATGGCCACCATGACTATTCATCAAAAGAGTTCAATTTTTTTTTTAAACTATCGATGTTTTAGTGATATGGATTTCATATTTGAATTTCTCTAATTTTTTTAATCGATTTAGACATTCTATTTGTCAAATTTCGATTTACGGATTTTAAAGATATAAATTATTGTATATTAAATAATTTATTCAAAAAATAAAGTAATTTCTAACATTATATTGTTATTTATTCAATAAAGATAATTATATAATCATTGTTCTTTGTTCAAATATTGTTTTAAATTTAAACAATAGAAAAGTTTAACATCATTCCCCACAGGTTAATATGATTGATATGATAGTAATATCAGTAAGTTCTAACATCTCATATGGAATCTAGTTTGGAAGGAACTCAAAGTTTAAGCGTGTTTGGCCTAGAGGAATTTCAGGATGGGTGACCGAACGGGAAGTTTGACTAAGTTAAGTATGTTGACTAGATTAATTGCGTAATTAGCGATTAGAGATTAAATATGTGGCTAAGTGAAAAAATCTGGAATGGAATTTCAAAAAAGTTCAAAAAAATCGAATTTTTCTTGAATTTTTTTTTCAATTATTTTGGAAATATTGTGCCGACGGCTTTGCCGTCGGCATAGCCCTACGCCGACGGCTTTTAGTGTGCCGACGGTTATTTGGCGTATGCCGACGCGGTCTTACGCCGACGGCAATGTGCCGACGGCAGCCCTACAATGTGCCGGATGGCTTTAATCCGTTCGAAAACCAGAGCACGTCATATAGCATGTGGCCAGTTTTTGTGGTGCCCTACAACATGCCCCCATGGGCATGCATGGATCATTCCAACTTTATGATGGCGTTGCTTATACCGGGTCCAGAGTCTCTAGGAAAGGATTTCGATGTCTTTATGGAGCCTCTCGTAGAAGAATTGCTCGATCTTTGGAATGGTGTACCTAATATGTACGGCGCCTTGACTCCTGACAAGAAGTTCACTCTGCGTGCTGCAGTCATATGGTGCATCCATGATTTTCCAGCACTGCACACTTTGTCGGGAAGGATCACGGCGGGTTATCAGGCATGTGTGCGTTGTGACAAAAACCCTTGCTCAGTGAGGATAAGGAACAAGATTTGCTTCATTGGGCATCGCCGTTATCTTCCTCGAAACCATGGTTGGCGAAGAAGTACAGAGTTCAATGGTAATACTGAAACCCGTGACCAGCCGGTAGAATTCAGTAAAGAAGAGCCGAAGCAGCAACTTGAAAAGGTCAAAGATGTCAGACCGGGAAAGCTTGTGAAGAAAAGAAAGCGTGATGAAGGTCAATGTTGGGACCGAAGGTCCTGTTTGTGGGACTTGGAATACTGGCCTGATCTCAAATTGAGGAATAATTTCGATGTAATGCACATCGAGAAAAATATATGTGATAATCTGCTTGGCACATTCCTCAACATTGAAGGAAAGACAAAGGACACCTTGAACTCCAGGCTTGATCTTGAAGACATGGGCATAAGGCAAGAGTTGCATCTAAGTCCTAAAGGCGAAGATTCATTTGAAATGCCACCAGCATGGTATACAATGAGTAAAGAAGAAAAACGTGCATTCTGTGAGTTCATCAGAGCCGTGAGATTTCCCGATGGTTATGCTGCTAACCTAGCAAAGTGTGTTTCCCCCGATGGATGCAAGCTCCATGGGCTGAAAACTCATGATTGTCACATCCTTCTCCAAAGGATTTTGCCAGCCGCCCTCTGAGGAATCATGCATCATGATATATATGAAGCAGTTGCTGAGCTGGGAATTTTCTTCAGAGAATTGTGATGCAAAACAGTAAAGCTATCTGTGCTGAAAAGACTTGAAAAGGAAATCCCAATAATTCTTTGCAAGCTTGAGAAGATCTTCCCTCCGGCCTTCTTCACCGTGATGGTCCATTTGACCGTGCATTTACCAAAAGAAGCAATGCTTAGAGGCCCTGTGCAATATGGTTGGATGTTCCCAGTCGAAAGAAGGTTGCTTACTTGTAAGCGTTCTGTGCGAAACACGGCGAGACCTGAAGGTTCGATTGCTGAAGCCTATGTCGTCGATGAGTGCTTGACATTTTGTTCAAGGTACTTTGATGATGTGGAAACGAGATGGAATCGCCCAAGAAGAAATAGTGAGAGGGATGATTCGCACATTGGTGATGTGTCAGTTTTCAATCATGGTGTGAAATTTATTGGAGGGTCAAAGTACTTGGAGGTTGATGATGAATATGACAAGATGGTGTGGTTTGTGCTCAGCAATTGCGCTGAGGTGCAACCATATATAGAGTAAGTTATATTTTGTGCACTCGTTATATTTTCTCCTTGGGTTGGAAGGAACCCAACTTTTATCACCCACCAGATGTTTTAACTCACTACTCTTTCCTTGGGTTTGCAGGATTTGCAAGGAAGAGTTGAATAAGCAAGAAAGCCGCATCCCTGTTGATAAAAGGCTTGCCAAGGGATTTGCTAAATGGTTTAAGAATAATGTGAGATCTTTAGCCATGGAATCCATTATGACACGATTTTCTTTTTGTGTGTTATTCACCCTGATTTATTTTGTGCAGATTGGCAAGTTGCATGATGAGAAGAAGGTCAGTGATGATCTCTTTGCTTTGGCATGCGATCCGGATAAGCGAGTAAGAGTGTATTCAGCATGTATCGTTGACGGTGTCCGGTACCACACTCTTGACCGCGAGAAAAACAGACAGACACAGAATAGTGGAATAGTCACCGAGGGAGATCGCGATGGTGAGCCTTTTGACTTCTATGGCCAGCTCAGAAGCATCATTCATTTGAAGTACAACTCCAGCGCAGGCATGGACCGTTCAGTATTCTTATTTCGGTGTGACTGGTTCGATCTTGGTGTCAAGAGGAACGCCGGATTGAGAGATGATGGGCACTTCAGAAGCATCAACACTGCAAGGTTTTGGTTTAAGAATGATCCTTTTATTCTGACAACTCAAGCAACAAAGGTTTTCTATGTGCCAGACACCTATTTGCAGGGAAGTTGGCAAGTTGTGCAAAAGTTCCAGCATAGACACTTGTGGAGTATTAAGGAAACTGAAGCGGAAAAGGGTCTAGGTGGTGGTGGCCTAACATATCAGGATGATGATTGTACAGAAGTTCCGGTGCAGACACGTGAAGCCAATGTCCAAACCAGAATGCAAATGGACCGGCAAGAACCTGTCCATGCGTAAATGATCATATCGAGACATTTGAATTCAAATATTGGTATTCATTTTTTTTTTTGGTAAATGGTCCATATTTCCGGTAACCGCAAATCCCGAGCACCCTCGTAATTGTTTTGGGTCAGTAACCAAAACCTTGCATCTGGCTGACCACGAACAATAAGGATTGCCATCCTAATTTGCTGAGATCAACCGACGAATTCCATCACATCAACAATGAGGCATAAAGGTGAGAACAAGAGTTTCCAATCAGTTTTCGAGACATCGTCTTGATGACAAAACTTACGATATCATATTCATTTTAACAAAGTCCACGATCAGGAAAATATGATCATTTTACAAAGTGTGAGATAAGATTAGGAACTCTTATTTATTCATGTATTCACACCCGCACAAAGATTATTCTTTGGGAACTCACTTGTCAAGTTCTATAGGGGTTGTAGCATGATGACGTAAACTTAATTCTGAACTTGGGGATAGCTAGCTAGAATAATAACTGAATATTATTATCTATAGGGCACTTCACTCCTTTGTACGTCTGCTCTTCCTCGAACACATGGCATTGTGGGATAAATCACAAGGCGGCGGCCGCAACTCAAATTGCCCAGCCTTCAGCGGCGGACGAGGCACATATCCTTGAAAGTTTCTATAGTTCTGTTGATATCTCCAACTCCTAATAAATGTGCTTTGTTCCACGGTTTGTGTCCCTTGTCATCCGATTTAAGTTTCTGCATACCATACTAACTAGCATATTGTGTTAATTTGGGCAAGGGTTACTGATAATTTCACGGCATGCTGGATTGCTAGTGTGTTGACCTAGACAACAATAGGTCCTTACACCATATACTTCAGAGCGGGAAAATAAGAGTTGGAAAGGAAATACCACAATGAACCGCACTGAAGGCACACGGTGCCATATATAAAGAACGAGAGTGGGCACATGATATAATTTAAGTCCAAGCTAGATAGACATAGTGTTTAAAAAATATATAATTTTGAGTTGGTGGATGAAATAAGATAACACCACGATAGATTAGTTTTTTACGAAAATGATGCTAAAACCTATGTCCTCTTCATCAAATGGATGTACACATCCATCTGTATTGAAATTCATGCGAGGTAACAAGGATAAATTTAACAATAACTATAGTACATAACATAGTAAACTACTAACCATTACAACATATGGAGATGTAATACATACGGCTAAGTCGGCTTATTTTGCAGGAACACCTTTAAGAGGAGAACACACCCTTGCGCAATCTCGCCCCATCTAGACAAGGTTTGTGTAACCAGGTTGTAAATCCGGTTATCTTCCTGTAACCGAAATTCGCGGGCAACTCTATTAAATTGGCTTACTCGGCAAAATCACTTTTTTTTTGAAAATTTAAATTTAAACAAGCACCACGCGTAAATAGTCATATCGAGAGAATTCAAATATTGGTATTCAATTTTTTTGGTAAATGGTCCATATTTTCCGTAACCGCAAATCCCAAGCATCCTCGTAAGTATTTTTTTGGCTCAATAACCAAAACCTTGCATCGATTGACCACAAACAATAGAAAATTCCGTCCCGATTAGCTGAGACGAACCGAAGAATTCCATCACATCAACAATGTGGTGATGCCTTGAACAAGGTAAAGATACAAACTCTCGCTGCCGAACCCAACCATTAAAGGTCAGAGCAAGAGTTTTCACACTGATCATGAATCATTGCTCGAATTGTCATCTTGATGACAAAACTTACAATATCATATTCATTATAGTATGTACTTTGGGGTAGTCCTCACTAGCGCCAGAGGATTGGTGGGATGCGTTTGCACCTTAGACCACCCTGAAAAGATAGAGAGGATAACATAAAGGGGAAGGCTGGTAATTCTAATCCTAAATAAGAAGCTCTAGACTGAAATCTTTAAACATTTCGAAATGAGAGGTGTATTTTGGAATAGTAACGGATTTGAGGATACGGAAAAACATCTAGCGGTTAATGAGGCTGTGAGAGAGTTTCGCCTTGACTTTGTAGTGATCATGGAAACTGGGAGATCTAGGTTTGACAAACGGTTGTTGCAACACTTGGCGGGGGGTTATGATTTTACTTGGTACTGTCTTCCACCTCATGGACGGTCGGGTGGGATTTTGGTGGGTTTCAACTCCGCAATGTTGGCTGTACGTACTGTGGTTGCGGGAGACTTTTCGGTAAAATTTCAATTACGGACAAAGGATGATGGCTTCCTTTGGATGTTAGTTGTTGCCTATAGGGCTGCCCAAGATGACAAGAAGCCTGAATTTTTATCTAAATTGGTTCGTATCTGCGAGGTGGGGATCACAACCCATGCTGGTGGGGGGATTTCAATATTATTCGTAGGCAAAATGAGAAAAATAGTGATAATTTTAACCCTCGATGGCGTTTTATTTTTAATGCTATCATAGAGAGTCTCGATTTGAAGGAATTGGAGATGCCCTGTAGACAGTATATTTGGGCTAGTAGACGCCCATACGCAACTTATGAGAAGTTGGATCGGGTGTTAGCTAGCGTGGAGTGGGAACAAAAATACCCGCTTGTCTCTGTACGAGGGTTAACCCGAGCGAGGTCCGATCATGTTCCTTTATTATTGGATTCGGGAAAATCTGCTCAAGTTGGAAATAAATCAGCTTTCTCATTTGAGTTTTCTTGGTTGCGTCATGATGGATCTATGAGATGGTGAAAGCAGAATGGCTTTCTATTTCGAGTGGCAGCACCCCGATGGAGAGGTGGCAGAATAAAATTATACATTTCGTAGTTTCTTGCGCGGATGGGCCCAAAATTTATGTGGGGAGTATAAGAGGTTCTAGCAGAAGCTGCTTTTACTTATTGATGAGATAGGTCCAAAGGCTGAAAGTTTACCACTTTCGGATGAGTAAATAGTCGCTAAAAAGGAGGCTGAGTCCTATTTAGCCAAGCTTAGACGCGACGAAGAGTCCAAGTGGGCTCAGCGGGCTAAGTTTAGACATATTCAGGAAGGAGGGCATAATACTAGATATTTTCACCTTATGGCCAATGGGAAATTTCGCAAGAAGAGAATTTTACAACTAGAACAAGACGAGGGGACGATTTTAGGGCAAGAAAATCTTAAGGTGTTTATCTCCGAGTACTATAGGAAGTTATGTGGGGGTAACGGCTTCTAATACCTTCTCTTTAGATGAGTCGGAGATAGATGACTTACCTCAGGTTTCTGATGAGGAAAATAGCATCCTAACCATGCCTTTTACCGAAGAGGAGGTGTTCGATGCTATTGACCAAATGGAGCTGAACAAAGCGCCGGGACCGGATGGTTTCCCTGCTAAGTTCTATAAGAAATTTTGAGATGTTCCCCTCGGCGTGTCTTCCACGGCAGCACGGATGCAGCCTTGGCCCGGAGTTTGAATAATAGCAGGCCAAGCGTCGCCGGTGCGTGTCGTGGAAAGGCGGGAGTGGGCCATGGAGCCCGTCCAAGCCCTTCTACGGATTAGGGCATGTGCATTGGTTTAGTCGGCTCCTGTCTGCACGTTGCCTCCACGTCTGCTATAGACTACAGTGCAGATGGCTTGTACAATGGCCTATCTTTTGAACTGTCCATACAAGTAACTGATGACTAGAAATATATCTTTGATCAACTCATTTTTTGTAAGGACCCCAGAACCATTGTTCAAGGACACCTCCGATATGCATACATTCACGATCCCAGATCACACCAGTCGTGAACAACATATCAAGTTGGTATATAGATACAATATCCATTACACGGTTATACAAAACACTTACAAAAGAGACATGGTCACATGACCAAGTCTAACACAACTGCCACGCATGGCAAACACACAACACACACAGCGGAAGAATAAAAACACACACAGCGCAGTAGAGCCCAAGTCACGCCTTAACCTACAGGTGCTGACCGGGAGACGATCCTAGTTCGCAAAGCCATCAGCATAGCACTCCTCTCCGTAGATCTCCTCCTGAGATTCCTTCTCGATGTCTGGCAAGTAAATACCAGGGACGAAACCAAATATGAGTACATTGAATGTACTCAGCAAGACACTCATCATGTAGCTTACCAAAATGCAAGTATGCTTATATAGTGGAGTAGGTAGGCTATACATAGGGTTCACTATCCATGATATATGAAAGACATATCATAGTTGATTTTTAAAATCTCTGTATCTTTGTTGAAGAAGATACTTCAAAAGAAAAGAATATAGTTTTGTTTCTCTTGTAGATATTGCATATTTAAGAGGTTTTATAAACTTTTTATATAAAAGAAAATGTTTTTCTTTGCAAAACTTCTTGCAAAACAACTCCTGGATTTTCATCAACGGTACCTCCACGGTACACGATTTCCTCCTTTTCGTACTTCATAAGTTCAACTCCTTTTTGAAAACATTGACACAATGCTAGCTACATGGACATTCAACTGTCCATATCCGAGGACGCGGCTACTCTGAATAGTTTGAATCTCTAGAGGTGTACACAATGCACCAGATCCAGTACATCCGCCGTGAACAACCACGGACTATAACTACAGTATGTGAACATAAGATAACTGATCCTAACCATCCACTATGATCAAGCTAGAATATGTCTATCTCTTCAGTTGGGCCTGATTCCCCGGCATCTTGTCCACCAGCGCCACGGCAGGGGACCCAACTGCTGCGACCGGAGGAGAACTTAATCCCTCACTGTGTATGTCCCGTATTTACCACCTAGCGACAATCGGTTCGAGGGCTCGGCGACCATTATAGAAAATTGAGATAGAACTCACACTAAGAAGAACAAACTTCAAGTTTAGCCCAGTGCCCATGTTGGGGTAAATTGGCAGTACGGTAAAGGTTTTCCGGCGAAGACTAGGTTATGTATCATTTTTGTAAAACATCATTTTCCTAAAAATGACCACTTCAACATTCCTCCGGTGGATAAGACTTTGTCTTTCCACCGGGTTTTCCATTAAAGCCTTCGTTTTGCGAAAACATATTTTTAAAGTGTCCACTTAGGGACTTATACTTTTGGTGGTAATAAAATACCATATGGTGGCTATGGGCTTGGTAACACCAAGTATCAACTACTGGCATAGTAATGATATATAATATTAATATTAGTTATAGTCACTCAAAAATAGTTTTTGGTAATCAAAGTTTTTGTAAAACTTTTCGGAAGTAAAACATGCATGATAAATAATGATAAGTGTAGTACTAGCAAGCAGCAAGATGGCTTGCCTTAAAACTCTTAGTGTCCCTGGCCTTGAAGTAGCTTGAACTTGACGCACAACTCCACAACTGTTTCTTCTTCTCCTTCGTTTTCTAACGTCGTAAAAGAATAAAAGAACACACTCAGAACTAAAGGCCAAACAACTAAACCAAACAACACATACAGCAATTAAACTTATACTAGCGCAATCACTCAAAAGTTATCGAGGAAACTATCTCACAAACTCTCATGACACAAAACTATCGTCAAACAAACATATGGTTGAGAAACCATATCCCACATCTTACATACCATATATGGAGTGGGTGTACCACTCTCATAATAATATATTCCAGAAGCTAAAAATATAGCTTGTGGGCACAAAAGGTGAAACTACTAAAATACTAGCAATCAATCAAAGCAATACACGTGGCAGTGGGTATTAACAACAATCACAAGCAAGCATCATCAAACAAGTTTATAGCTGAAATAATGAATGGATAACAAGATACTACCAATCACAACAACAACACTAGCACAACAATAACATAAGTACAATACTTATGCTAAGGTGTGTACTCAGACAATTTCCAAGCAACAAGCAAACACACCACAGATGAATAGGCTAGGTATTGACTATGCTAATGTCTATCTAAAGTTAAGGAATCCATCAATCATGAAAATTACCAAAAATGGCTCAACCAATGGTAACAATTCATAAAACATAATCTAAAACACACTCACTAAGATATAACAAAGCTAGAAAATAACACATCCACTGGAGTCCACTAATAACATACTAGTATGGAAATTCTACACAAGCATGTTATAGGAAATAATTGCATTCTACAACTAGTAGCAACAAGAAAATCCACAAGTCATGGCATAATAACAGAAGTAATAACATCCTAAACATGCTAGAATAAATCATACACTTATAAAATAAAAGACAACAATACTAGAGCAACTCAAACAATCTAGTGGTGACACTAGTTCGTCACTAGAGAAGCAAACACCACTACAAGGATGCATGACCCTAAACGAGCAAGGTATGATCGGTATTCTTGTGTTCCCCTTGAGAGAACTATAAATTTGGGTAATACTTCCAAACAAAGATTTCAGCGATCCCCTATACTTGTGGGTATCAAGACATTTCTGGTGCCGTTGTCGGGGAGCCCAGCTTTATTGGTAAGACCAATTGTTATCATTTATTTGCTGCCCTATGGGAAAGGGTCTTCCGAAGGACATGAGGCCTTCCACTATTCGAAGAGGTACGGACTTGCCAACTAGGCCAAACTTTTCACCTAATGTTAGGTCTGCTATTGTTGCTAAAAAGAAAGGTAAAAATATATCTAGTTCACCGTTATCTAAGATGTATACCAGTACCTAAAATAATGAGATATGTGGTAGCATGGACAAAGAAGTGACACCTGCAACACCTGAATTGCCTGAAATACCTGAATCTTCTATTATTACTAGTAATGTTGAATCTGAATTCGAAGATAATGAATACTGTGATGATAATTATGATACTTCTTCTGAGGAAGAAGATGCATTTACTATGGCTTTTATGGATACAAATTTTGATAAATTGGATAAACTTGATAGCTATAAAAAATTCTCCTCTTGATGATTATTTCCCTGTTACTAAGAAAATGAATGCTCCAGCTATTAGAATTAAAGATAAAGATTATGAGTTTAGTGTTGATCCTCAAATAATTGAAAAATATGAGAAGTTTAAGTTTTATGGTAGAGACAATGAGTTTCCTTTTGAACATACTGTTGTTTTGCATGATTTATCTGTGTTATTTGGTAAAGATGAAATCCACCAACGCTATTATTTCTTAAAGTTGTTTCCTTTTACTTTGGGAGGAAATGATATAACTTGGTATAATTGTTTGGAACCTGGATATATTACTAGCAAAGATGAATGCTTGCAGCTATTCTATAATAAATATTTCCCTACTGATAAGATCCATGGTTTAACTATTGAGATTAGCAACTTTTCACCAAAAGAGAAGGAGGATTTACCCCAAGCTTGGGGTAGGTACAGTAAGATGGTTAGGAAATCTCCAACCCATGTCTTCAAGAGTAAGGAAATACTTGATATATTTTACAATGGACTAACTAAAAATACTAGAGGCTATCTTGATAGTATTGCAGGTAATGTTTTCAGGGAAAGGACCATTGATGAAGCAACAGAGTTATTGGAGACTATCTCTAGAAATTATGAAGATTGGAATATTGAAGAGATAGATGAAAGAGAGATATTTCTGGAGAAGAAAAGAGGCATTCTTAAATTAAACGAAGAGACAATGAAAGAAACTTCGAAGGCTATTATACAGAAGGGACTTAAAACCTCTCATCTCAAGGAATTATCTAAAATGGGTGTTAAACTTCCTATTGATCAACCATGTTTTCCAATCCAAGTTAATGCTATATGCCCTATAGAAGGTAAAGAAAAGGTAATACCACCTATTGATGTGTCATATGTTAATAATTTTTCTTATCGTAAGCATGATATTAAAATGAGTAGTATGGAGAAATCTCATAAAAATAAATTTCTTCGTGAAAATTTAAATTCTAGTGTAGGAGAAGTTAGAAGAATTATTAAACACTCTGAGATGATGAATAATCAATTGAACAAATGGTTTCTGTTCAAAATAAATTTTATGAAAATATTATTGAGGGAATTAAAACCTCTAATCTCAAGGAATTATCTGGAATGGGTGTTAACCTTCCTATTGATCAACCATGTTTCTCTTCAAATGGTTTGTGGATTTAATACTAGAGGTGGTGCAAGTACTCAAGATCCTGACTATCCTGAAAACCATCTCAAGAGAAAAGATCAAGAAGCACTCAAGAAGAAACCTTATGCAGGAAAATCTCTCAATGAATATGAGGATAATGAAAATTCTCAAGAATAAGACAAGGATATTTCTATTTCTGATGCTGAGAGTGAAGATCATAATATTGAAGAAGAAGAATCACCTCCACCTTGGTGAAGAAAAACAAGAAGAAGAAAATAATGAAGAACCTGAACCTACTGAGAAAGAAGACCCTCAACCATCTATTGAGAAGATTAAAAAGAAGAAACATCCACATCAACAAAAAGGTAAAGAAAGGGATCCATGGGTGCAAAGACCCATACAATATCCCCAAGAGTTAAATGAAATCTTTGGATGCTGCTAGATTTGAAAAGTTTCTTGAGTTGATTAAAACATTATGTCTACAAATTCCCTTTGTTGATGCTATTAAATTTCCTCCATATTCAAAATATATGAAAGATATTGTTACTAATAAATGAAAGATACCAAATGGTGCAATTACTGCTATGCTTGCTAATTACTCTTTCGAAGGAAAACTACCTGAAGATCGTAGAGATCTTGGTATCCCCACTATTCCTTGTCATATTAAGGCCCATTTACTTTTGGATTAGGCTTGTGCATAAGCCATGTTGGATTGAGCTGTAAAGAGAAACTGCAGCGGAAATAAGCTCACGAGAAACCGCAGTCAAGTTCTTTTTGGCTTCTCCGGTTCTAGCTTATTGTCTGGGTTGTATGATGAAAAGTCTGTAACGCCCATAGGATAAAGTTAAGTTCCAACTAATAGATTTTGAGTTCTTTTATGCATATGTGATCACATAATAAATATTTCGATTATCATAAATTGCCAAATATTACAGTAAAAATAGGATTCATTGCTACTTCATTAGAACAGCCATTTACAAAAAAAATATGAATTCGTCTACAGCCATTTTACTAGCAATTCTACCACGACCCTGCTTGGCTGCTCGTCTTTAGAATCGCCAAAGTGCATCGGCGTATCACCTCCGGCCCAGAAAATCACCTTTTTATGTTCTTCATTTTTAGCAAGCTACACGATGGATGTGGCGAATGGATACAAACATGGAGGCCACCATCCATATACCAATTGGTCGGGGGCAGGATGGAGCAGGTCGGGAACTGAGGTCGGAGGTAGAATGTCGGCTGACTGGAGGATGAAAGCCAGCGGACCAAGGACGGAGGAGAAGCGCCAGCGGACAGGAGGCGGGTCGACGAGGGGGGTCGCGGTTTACCCTCCGGCTATCGCTCGGATCTGGGGCCGTGCGGTTCCGCGGCGGTCGGTGCGCTGGAGTGGGGGGCGGGATAGGGTCTGCGCGCTGGAGTCGGCGACGGGAGGAGGCGGCGGCGGGCGAGGCGGCGGCCTGGCGGTGGATAGGTGGCCGGCGCGGGGAACCATATCCTATGCTCGGGACAGAGATGAGTGGGACGGGGCGGTTGTGTTTCTTTTTTTTCACTTGACGGGTAGGTTCGCAGGAAAGAGCTGGGCTGAGCGGTGGCAATATGCCGTAAATATGCAGGGGCGGTTGTGAAAATACCGGTTTATTTCACTCAGGAGCAGCTGCGGGAAGATGGGTACCCCCGGCTTCTCCCCACTGTGAAGGATGGACCGGTTGTCCGCAAAAACGGCTTAAATACGAGTTATTTTGAGCTTAAGCTTATTTGGACCTCTAAGCTGTCTAGAAATTCCAAAAGAACTCGGTTAATGAAACTTGTGAAATATGCATTATGTAATTTAGGAGCTGGTGTTAGTGTTATGCCATTTTCTTTATATAAGAAACTTAAGCTAAACAAATTGGTTCCAACTGAAGTTTCATTGCAAATGGCTGATAAATCCACTGTTGTTGCTATAGGTATATGTGAGGATGTTCCTATTTCCATTACTAATGTGTTAATTCCCAAAGAATTTCTTATATTAGAAATTCCTGAGGATGATAATCTATTTATTATTCTTAAAAGACCCTTTTTGAACACTGCAGGGGATGTCACAAATTGCACTGAGAGCAAAGTGACATTTAATGTTAAAGGCAATGAACATACCATTTATTTTCCAAATAAGAATCATGTTACAATGGAAAACAAAAGTGTGAATTCCATTCAAAGAAATACTTTGATGATTGGAAGCTTTAAGTTTGCATTACCACCTCCACCACCAAAGTATGCTACCTTGATGATTGGAACAATTCCAAACAAATATGAGGTATCTTGAGTTTTTTTTATTCCATATATATATATACACACATACAAATTTAATCATGTGTTATATCTTCTACATGAGAAACCATTCGAAGGAAGAAAGGGAGGAGGAGATATGCCAGGATAAAGGGGATTGTCAATGTGTGTTACCAGGGTATCCATATAGCTCAGGTTCGACATTGATATAATAACAAGAGAATTGAATAACAGTGGAATTGCTTTGGTATGAGATTGATACAAGATAATTTAACCAACTTCATCCCCTCAAGAAGAGATAAAGACCTAGTCATGCTTTGTGTTGTATTATGTCTAGATGAGGAATAGTGTTGAGCCTGCCTTAGCAATTACATGGTCTCACACTAGGCTCTCCTATCCTGGACTATAAGCTATTACACTACTTGCATAAACTAATGCTAGACCATGTATTATATAGTGGAATGGTTGGGTTAAAGTATTAAATAGAATTAATTTCCCATTATATCGTACAAGATGAGAGTTAAACTCTTAGTACCATGGAGTAGTAACGCCACACTTAATGAGTGTAATAAAAAGTATTGGTGACTACTCTGAAGTATGGAACGTCTTGAGACGACATTCCTACCCAGACATGGACCCATAGGTCTAGTCGGCGTCTCCATGGTAATTGTGGGCTTCCTGTGCTTCTAGAGCTTCACCGTATGGCACAGTCCTTGGCATAATTGAATTGCAACTAACATCATATATTTTCTAAATTTATTTGCTACATCATTTATCTCGAAATGGTGTCACGTGAAGAAAAAGGACATGGCAAACAAAATGGGTCACCCCGTTGAGCTTGTTGGCCATAAAGTTCGATACAAGGACCGTATAATGTACAGTATGGTCGAATAGTGGGGAGGGTTGAATAGGAGGCTATTTTGTTTATATTTCTATTTTTAATGAGGGACTAACAAGGAATCACAAGGTTGTTTCTGTATGCGACTAGATGAGCCAGGCATGTGATACAATCCAAAGTATAATAAGCAACGATATACAAGTACTCCCTCCGATCCTAAAAAAGTGTCGGGAGATATACCTATAAGTTGTATGGGATTAGTTCATTTGTGGCGACAATTTTTTAGGATCGGAGAAAATAGTAAGGGGAAGAGATACCACACGGTGGACACAAGGAGATGCTTCATTTAGTTCCTTCCCAAGGGAAGGATGTCTACATTCGAGGGGTGTGGAGCCACCAATGCACTCTAATAGCACATATGTTCTCACTCTATTCTGCGTGAGCTTCTCCCATGAGGGATGATCTCGTTCCACTATGAGGTCGATTTGTGGACGTTCATCAAAACTTTAATACAAGCTTGAGTTAAGTCCACGACTCAATTGAAAGCTCCCAACAAACACTTGGAGCTTCTTGCACTAAGGTGAAGCTCCAAGGAACAACTTCCGCCTAGGGTTCTAAATAACCGAAGGGGTAACAAGAACCTCTAGGAACTAGTGCGGGGGAGGCGGATTTGAAATTCTATGGTCAATGTGTGGATCTAGTCCTCTCCTGCACTCCTCAAAGAATCAAGGTTTTTTGGGCTTACTTGAGTGGAAGATCTAGGAAATTTACGATTGGATTAATGTTGGAGAGAGAGTGAAGCTTAGCCTCTTCTTGGAGAAGTTCGGATGTTTAAATAGATTCCCTCAGTTCTGTCCATCAGGCCGCTTTCTGTGCTCTAGTGGTACTACTGCCTGAGCGGTGATACTACCGCTGCCCTATATGTAGTATACCATTGGAGATCTTCCCACGTGCCATTTGTGCATAGACGTACTTTCACGCATGTGATGGTAGTACCGGTGAGCCGGTATTACGGGACCAGCATTGCAGCAGTACTGCTAATTACTAACATAATGGGGTTTTCGATCGGTACTACTTTAGTAATACCATTGCGTGGGGTTGGGAACGTGTAGTATAGCTTCCACACAAGAAGCGGTACTACCGATACCCTGACGGTCCGCTTGTCGGGGGGATACCAAATAGGTAGGCCCACAAGTGAAGATACTCAAGGAGACCGATGCAGCTCATGGGTGACTAAAGTTGTTTACCTCTTGAGCCTACACATAGAAAGCATGGCCTTCTAGAAGACGGAAAGATTCGACACGAAATAAACTGCGAGGAGTTTGTATAGTTCCCTTTTATGTACAACTAGAAGGATACCCCACGTGTTGCTACGAGGAGCTCTTTTAAAATTACAGTATGTTGTAAAAAAAGTTGTAAGAGATGTGATACATTATATTTTCTAAGTGAATATGTAAAATTCAATTGATCATACTATATGTATTTTAAATTATTAAATATGAATAAATGGATGATTTAAGAAATGAATTATGTGTAGTTTGCATGTAGTTATTAATAAATATTAGTGGAGATGACATGTACAATTGATTGGTTAGGAGAGTGAATGATGTGGATAGCTTGCGTGTTTAGATAGAAAAATCATTAATGCATGTTAGTGGGGTTTTGCTTTATAAGAAGTATAGATGAGTCCAAGAACAATTCCAACACAAAACCTAGATCTCTCTATTCCTAGGTAGCGGAAGCACACCTTTATAATAGAGGGAATCTTCAATAATAAGCGAGGTAGGAAGTAGGTATTTACCTCCATCGAGAAGGGTCGAACATGGGTACATCATTCCCCCACTTGTTGATCTCTATCTCAGAAGATCCCTAAGTTTCCCAATTCCCGTGAACTCATAAGTCATCCAATGATGACGACTGACGTGACAAACCCACAACTACAATATAGCTAAATACGGCCAAAGGCCAGTTTCGGGCGTTAGCTCGCCCAATACTACCACAATGATATCGCTCCCACAGAGGGAGAGGTACTGCCACTTCTCCAGCAGTACTACCTCTATATATGGCAGAAAAATAACTACCATTCTTGATAACAACAGAATTATTTGTGACAATATTATTTATAAATTATAGATGGGCTCCAACTAGACATGTGCATTATTTAAGTATTGACTTTGAATAAAAACAGCACACCATGTAGGATCAATGCTCCCCCTACATTTTATAAAACTTACAAGCTCGTCGATATATATATATATATATATATTGATAACCGTAACTTACATAATTAAGACATGAACGGTAAACTATAAGACACACATTATTAAACATAACATAACATAACAAGGTTCAGATGTCTTACACCATGCATAGGTAAAACAAAGTTCACCCAAAACAAAAATGATGAGAATATAGTTTACAAGCCCATAAGAATCAAAGAAAATAGCGGGAGCTTGTAACTCAGCCCATGCAAATAGCCCAAAAACGTAATAGATATCTCTCCCCCAGTGGCATCAAGATACCAATAAGAAGAGCGATCGATGTTAGCGTCCAACGTCACTCGGCGAAGTACTCGTTGCTTGGTGGACAAGGGTGGCGGAAAGAGGTCACTTCTTCTTCACTGTACCATTGGAGAGTGTTACCCTTGTCATCTTAGGCAGCTAGAGGTTACTTATATATGTTGTTCTTTTTTCCTCGCATTATAGTTTTTTTTAGAAATGTGCAATTGTCCCATCAAAAAGAGTGAAATGGTGTTCTACATGTATTCTGTTTTTGTTTATTTGTGTTTGTAGATTGCACTCTTTTGTCACGTCATATCATAATTGTGTTTTTTTAGAAAGCTTGAACTACCACACATAGATAAGTGTAATCAATGAATTTTACGTCCTTTACACAAATCGAATAACCTAATTATCTTACATGAATATATGTCATCACATTATGCACACAAAATACATTTTGATACTTTTATGTTTTGCTATGCAAGTATGTACTGAATTACAATTGTTTGAAGTTTCCTTGTTTTAAAGGAGGCACGCCTGCAACCATTCATCAATTTGCCCTGTTAAATGATGAAGTTAGGCTGATGATCTCGGTAGGAGGTGTCTGACTGAATTGTCCTGCAACACAAACACAATACACATGAGGAAAAAACACAGATCAGATCGAGCAGTAGAGAGGCAGGTTAGTGAGAAATTAGTAATTTTAGATATTGGCTCCCTAATGAAAAATCGAAGTAGTAGTATTCGCATTGATTGATCACTATATTAGGTGCACATTACAACCAAAATACTCCTACCAAAATATCTGTCGTGGGATAATCACGGCAGACGTTACCGAGGGTAACTTACATTGGGGCAAATCGACTCTGGTGTTTGGGAGAGGGTTTAGCTCAAGGGAAACCATGGTGATATGCGATCTGGTAGCCGGCAATGAAGTCGCGGAGTCTACGATCTAAATATATTAGCTCGATACTGACTTACAATGGATACTCGAAATCTCTCGATCTGGCGATCGTGTTCTTGCTCACGTAAATGCTTGTCCAACCCTAACCTAGGGGCCGGCTTATATAACATCCTGACCCCCTGGCCTACTCTCCAAGGCCCACTCTGAATCCTATCCGGACGCTACTTACAAACCCTAGACTTCCATACCGGAACCCACAATCCGGGTTACGAGGCCTATGCTCCTGGGCCTTCTAGAAGCTCCTTTACCCTAAGCCGGGTCTTGCGCTGCGTCCTTTGGGCCGAGTTACTCCTTGGAGTTAGCCTACCGGGTTATCATCCCTCCATCAGAAGTCCCTAGAATAGCTTGGGCTTCACGGGATCCTCCTTGAAGTGCACGCTATTCCCTGCAAAAATAATTAACATACAAGTTCATAGAGGCCGGGTTAGGTTGCTTTAATAAACAGCTAGGCCTAACTCCAATGGTGGCCCATATAATAACCCGGCTCTCTCTAATCCCATCTTTAACTTTCCGGGTCAATGCTCTGATAAAAATGTCAAAGATCCGGCTTACTTCACTTTTTAATTGATCCTGATATCGCGGAAAAGATTTCCTTCTCATCTTGTCCGGATATTGCTCTCAGGCACTTAACGCATATCCCCAAAATCTCGGACGGGTACCCCTTATCCCGGAAATTTTGGTTCCCGCCCGTTGGCCTAGGTTCCCCCACCCGTACCTATATATAGGCACCTAGGGGGCGACCGAACCCCAACGGTCCATTGCTTCCATTTTCTTCCTCCTCACCAGCGCATCCCCGTTCGAGCACACAGAGCACCACCACGGAGATCTCGCGCGCGTCGCCGGAGCAAAGCCGCCGCCGTCCGCGCTCATCCACGGCTCACCCCGCGCCGCCGCCAAACTCCGCCGCCGCGCCTCCAAGCTGCCCGCCGGGAATCGCACCGGGTCACCACGACTGCGCCATCTGCCGCCGTCGCGTCCTTCTCCAATCCACGCCGGTAAGATCCATGTTCCCCTTGATTCAACCTTGTAATTTCTCTATTTGGACCTAGATTGGATGTTGATCCTCCGCGGGCCATTTCTTGCTCCCCGCCGGTTTAGGTCGTATGTACCCATGCTAGCCGGTCCAAATGCGCGATAGACAGCCATACATCACTCCCTTATTTCTCATAGTCATCAATTTCTCTGCGAAATCGATAGTGAAATTTCCAATCTAGATTCAGTCCGCCCAAATTTTCCGCGGCTGCCATTGACACCCGGAAAATCCACTTCTTCCGGTTCTTTTACTTGCGCTAGATACATAGGCAATCAACCTTCTTCCACGAATGCTTGCAGATACGTAGATATCCCATAGTCTTTGTACTGATACTCGATACCCGGATAGTTAACAATTCTCATACTGTTTATTGATACTCGGAGAATCCATGATTTCCGTGTCTCACGCTTTGTGCCTCTTTGTCTTGTACCTTTGCAGGCTGAATCAATGGCTCCCAAGACCAAAGGGAAACAGTCGGCTAAACCAAGGATGACCCAATCAATATCCGCCAACTGGGCGCGATCCACGGTAACCAAGGCCAAGCTGGAGGAGCTGGGCCGAGTTGGGCGTTCTTCCCCCACAGGAGGAGATCCACTGGAGGGTGCCGGGTGATGAGACCCGGACTTCCCCTAACCCGGACGAGGTAATATGCTTCGTCGAACATGTGATCCGGGGGTTTCGCCCCCCGGGTCACTCTTTCTTTCGTGAAGTCCTCCGCCATTATGGCCTCCGGGTGTTCGACATAGGGCCTAACTCTATGTTGAACATTACCCATTTCATTGTCCTCTGTGAGTCTTATTTGTGCATTCCGCCAAATTTGGCTCTTTTCATAGAACTCTTCCAATGCAAACCGTGCCGCGAAAGCGGTGACGGGGCGCTCTTAGCTTGCGGCGGGGTCTCTATCCAGCGCCGCAAGAACTCTCCCATGCCGACTCTTACTCTCAATTCTCATGTCAAGCATTGGCAAATTTCTTTTTTCTACTGCCGAGACACCTCCCCACCCGGCGAGAGGAAACTACCGGGTTACTCGGAGGGTCTCTTAGATCTCTCCGACACCTTCAACGCTTTCCCCCCTGAGTATGATAGGGAAGCAATCCAGCCCCTCCTCTCAAAGATTGCCATCCTCTCTGCCCAAGGTCTCCTTGGGCTCAATCTGGTTAAGACATGGGTGGACTTCCGGATCCAGCCCAACTCCATTCGCACCAAGCTGATGTGCGACTACTCGGGGCACGTCACGGACGCGCTCCGATATTCCTCTAATAATTATCCAGCTGGCGACACCAACAAGACCATCAAGAGTTTCTTGACGGAAAAGTTGGAGGTGATCGAGAACATCGCCGGGTTAGCGCCGTTTACCCGGGATAACCCGGCTCCAGCGGTAAAATCCGATACTTATACACTTATCCTCGTACTTTGACTTGATACAACCACTAACTCTCATTTTCATGCTTTTATCTCAGGCCGACAACGTCTTTTGGAATATTGAGACCTCCCTTCCTCCGGAGACCCGGAAGAAGATGAAGAACCGGGTGATAATGACGAAGGTACTGTCCGGGTCTTTGATCAGCTTCACTTGCACCATTTTGCTTTCACATATCTCACTTTTTCCGACTATGCATTCTCGGCTTTCAGGGTTGGAGGACAAGGACGACAAGGAGGACCCGGAGGCCACCGAGTCCGATAAAAGCGAAGCTGAACAAGATGTGACGGTTGGGGCCAAGAGGAAAGCCAGAGGGGTAGTATTCAAGGTTCCCTACTCCTTCATATCCTCCGAACCCTACTCTTTTGCTAACATGTGTAAACTTAACCAACAACTATCCAACTCATCACACTTGAAGGACCCTCTTCCGGCCAAGCGCAGGGTGACCCGGAGTTCCCCGGGTGACGATCCCCTCAACCCGGGCATCTCCACATCACCAGTTCGCCGTGCCGGTTCTCCTCCACCTCAGCCTTCCAACTCACCTCAACGTCACCCCTCCCCCAACCATCCGTTAGCCGGACAGTTCCGGGTCCCTCTATCGGGTCCTGTGACAGCTTCATCCACGTCCAGCAGCTCGCTTCCGGCAGATTTCGTGGTGAATGCCGGGTAAGTCATATTCTTGGCTAAGTAATACTCTAGTCCTTTTGATAATCTTTAATTTTCGTTGCTGATCTCTTTTCTTTCCTCAGGGCCCAGGTCACGCTCAGTGACCCGGATATCATGGATAGGACAACCGGGAGACGGAGGAGCCGATTAACGATATGGACGCCGCGACTGGCGGTGGTGCTGAAAACAACCAGGAGCAAGACCCCTTGGCCGACCCGGCTCGGCAGGAAGCCGGGTCTCCCAAGCCCTCTGAAGAGGCTGAGGATGACGAGGTCGAGGTCGTGGACACGAAGATGGGCTCTCCCAATCCGGACACCCAGACGGTCCGGGTCTCGACCCCAAAGTCGGAGAAGGTTCGCCCGCCGAGTGATCAAGCTGCCGGCTCTTCCGGAGTCAGGCCCGAAGACGTGACTTTCTCCCAGATGCTTGAGGCCCTGCACACCTTGAGGGCCGATGAAGAAAATATCCTGGAGGCTTTGATAGCCAAACATGAGGTAAATCCGAGTAACATTATCTGTATCCTTGTCCAGTCCCCAAGTTCCAAGTGAACTTATTGATAATTTGCTTGGAACTTCGTAGTATATCCGACTAATCCTTCCTTTTGTCTCCACGCAGGCCTTCGTGACCCAGTCTGAGAAAGCATTGGCGAAGGCCACCAAGCTAGCTGAGAAGGAGGCGGCTCTACGTGAGTCAGCTGAAGCTGAAGCTACGAGGAGCGGGAAGATCACAAGGAAATATAGGAGGAGGGCTCATGCAGCAGAAGATGAACTGACCAAGCTGTCCGTCCAAATCGCCGACACATATCGTGCTTTGACGGGTACGATTCCTAACTTTATAATTATAACCCGGATTCTCATTCTGATAAATAGTCGGATTTTCTTACCCGCTGCTTTTTCCTATTCTCTGCAGGTCCGGATGAGGTAATCCCGGACGAAGATGATATCACCAAGCTAAAAACCATCAAGAGCACTATCCGGCAGCTGTGCGCCGGAACCAAATGGATCCTTCAGGAGCTGAAGTGGCCGGGTTCCGGGCATAGCAACCTGAAGATGATGCTGGACGCTTGCTCCACTGTCCCCGAGTGGATTGGGCACTGGAAACGATCGTCCTGCCGGGTTGGGGTAACCCGGGGTCTTGCGCTGGCTAAGGCGTATTTTCCCAAACTCGAGCCGGCCAAGCTTATAGGCCGGTTTCCTGAGTTTAACCACGACGGGTCCAAGTTCTCCGTGAAGAATTTCAAGGCCATCCAGAACGAAATCCGTCACCCGGCCAGCATAATTGCCGATGGTTTGGACCTTAGTGTCATTATTCCAGCATATGATTCTGATGACAAGGCTATCAAGTCGGATCTTCCCAAGCCATACGATATGCTGGCCCGATGGAAGGCGGAGGCTGCCCAGTTGAGAGAGGAGGCCGTGAAGAAGAAGGCTGAGGCCGATTATGCGCCTGCTACCTCCACGCCAATCGTTCCTCCTCCCGCACGGGCCGGCACTACTGCTGATCCGGGTGCTGCCGCCGCCAAGAATGCTGAGGACCGAGGCGAGGAGCAAGACCCGGCTGCCAAGGGCAAGGGCAAGATGGACGACTCGGCCTGAGATGCTGAGTGAAGATTTTTATCGGCAATCGTCTGAGACACATTATCCGGCCGATGGGCCTTTTTTTTAAAACAATTATTCTTTTGACGGCGCGCCTGTGCGCTTTATGAAACTACCATCGTTGCCTGTAATACGCTTTTGAAACTTTAATAGCTTTCGTGGCCCTTCTGGCCCCTGGATGAATTTTATATCTATCTGCTTTTGAATTTATTTATTCTTGATATTCCGACTTACTTTATGGTTCCTTTTGTGAGACTCGGTTTCCGGGTTTCGCGGGTTTTGACAGGTGGAACTTTCTCTAAGTCCCCAAGTCCCCAAGACTCGGATTTTTGGGTTTTTGAGCTTAATAGCTAGATGATTTGTTTCTTGTTTCAAATTCCCCAGTCCCGAAGGCCCGAACTTCCGAGTCTAGGGTGTTAGGTTTTTCAAAGAGAACAAATCATTTTTGCTAGGCCCAAAACCTAGAGCCGTTTCACATAGGTTTTGAAGTTATGCTTAATAAACTGTGAGTTTCCGGTTATTAACCCTGTACTCTGCATAACTTGTGGTTTAGATGACCCTTTTGGCCTCTTGTACTGTAAGCCGGCTTTCGCGTGGATAATCATGTTGCTACATCTATACGAAGACAGGGTCAGGCAAGTCCCATTGGGCATCATGACTGATTGTGATCATATGCGAGCAAATCATGCCACTTTAGTGCGAGTCACATTAAGCTTAAGTAAGAAAAGTCAAGAAAGTTTGGCTCCTTTGTACGGTTATAAGCTTGCAGCCGTACTCGTTTGCGAGTAATCGGCCCTTATAACTCATAGGCATCGTGGCCGGGTCTTTGAGTTTGTAGCTGTGCTATTCAAGCAATCAGCCCCCAAGACCTAAATATACGCAAACTGCTAAAGAAGCTAATGTACTAAAAAACAGTAAACAATACTTACCTGGAAGAAAGATAAAAAGTATAACAGAAATAAAAATTGATAAAGACACATGCAAAGGAAATAATATATTGTTCAACCATCTCTTTATTGATATGAGAAAAGTTAGGTCAGCAAGCCGCCTCATTAAAAACCCTCCAGTCCCCTTAGGTACCCTGGATAGGAAAAGAGTGCGTCTGAAACCTGCTGCCTGTTACATCGTGTAATTCCATTTTGTGAATCTAGGCTATACTAAGTATAGTAGGGACGTAGCTGAGCCACGTTCCATGGTCTTTCTTTCTCTTGGATAGATGAAGTGGTATGAGCGGTGTCATTAACCGTAGCCGACTCTTCCCTTGCATCTATCAAGTAATATGATCCATTGTGCAGATTCCGGCTTATGATGAACGGTCCTTCCCATGGCGGTGATAACTTCTGTTTTCCTTCCTTTGATTGTACCAGGCGCAGAACCAGGTCTCCTTCCTGGAAGACCCGGGTTTTTACGCGCCGGCTATGATATCTCCGCAAATCCTGCTGATATATGGCTGATCTCTTCAAAGCTTGTTCCCTTTCTTCTTCTAACATATCCACGGCATCTGGCCGGGTCTTCTCGTTCTCCACCTCGATGTAAGCCGATACTCGAGGCGAGTCATGGATAATATCACTCGGCAACACTGCTTCTGCGCCATAAACCATAAAAACGGTGTCATCTGGGTAGATCTGTTAGGTGTGGTGTTGATACCCCAAACCACTGAAGGTAACTCGTCAACCCATGCACCAGCAGCTCTGATACACGGGACTCGTAACCGTGGCTTTAATCCACGAAGAAATTCCTGATTTGCTCTTTCCACTTGTCCATTAGCCTGTGTGATCGAGGGATAATAACCCGGTAGGCCAACTCCAAGGTGTAACCCGGCCCAAGGGACACGGCGCAGGATCCGGCTAAGGATAACGAAACTTCTGGAAGGCCCAAAGTTTGCAAGCCTCGTAACCCGGATTGTGGGTTGCGGTAAGGAAAGCTAGGGTTTGTAAGCGGTGTCCGGGTAGGATTCAGGGTGCGCCTTGGAGGGCAAGCCAGGGGGGTACGGTGCTTTATAAACCGACCCCTAGGTCTAGTTTACAGGGATCCAAGAGTTCTAGCAATCTCGCCTAATATCGAGTATCCAGTGTAACACGCAATTTGAGTTATTATCTTGGGATCGGAGACTCGGCGACTCGATTGCCGGCTACCTGATCAAAGTTCTTCATCATGTTTTCCTCTTAGCTAAACCCTCTCCCAAACGCCTGCGTCGTCTTGCCCCAAGATCAGTTACCCCCGGTAACGTCTGCCGTGATTATCCCACGACAGTTGGCGCCCACCGTGGGGCCTGCGTCCAAAGGTGTTTACGTCACGGGAGAAGCTCGGAAGAACATGGAGAATCTCGTCGTCGGCGAGATCTACATCGACCACAAAGGAGAGAAGATGGTGGACGATTCCGGCTGGGGGCCAGAGTCGGATCACCTCGAATCCGGATCCGTCGTGACAATCGGCCGGATCAGCGTCTTCGTCGGTATGGTATGTACTTCTGGTTCGATCCCTGACAATTTTGGATCTGATTCTGTGTCTGGGAAGGCCGCTTGTATCCAATCAGATGGAGAAGAATCAGTTGGAACGGCAGATCCGGCAGAAGAACCCGTCACGAAGTGGGAACAGCCGGGGGAGCCGGCATGGACCCCGCGTGACCTGGTTGAGAGAGAAGATGATACTGAGTCCATCCTGGATCTGCTGGAGAACCGGTACGAGGAGAATAATAGCGAAGAGGAACAACACGAATTTACGTCAAGCATCATACGCCGAGTTGCGGTCTACACGGCACCCGCGGCCAACCTCAATCAAGAGAACGTGACTACTGCCGCAGTCGGAGCAGCCCAAGCGTTGGCCCAGCAGCAGGGTGCGGCTAACGGAAACCCGGTTCTGATCCGGGTTGACGGAGAATCGGCATCGGTTACCAGCCGCGCGCCAAACGAGGAGTTGCAGGCAAATACGTTCGGATTCCTAGCAAATCAGACACCAGGGGCGGGTCCTTCAAACCCACGACACCCGGCTCTGTTCGATAACAACCTGATCCTAGATCCCACAGTTCTTGCCACGGTTATCACCCCAGAGAACGCTGCAGAGCGTGCTAGGGATCTAAATGTAGCCCGCCGTGCGTTGGAGCAACAGAGAAGGCAAGTAGAAGCAGAAAGACAAGGGATGGCCACGCGCCAACGTGAGCTGGACGCATTGGAAACCCGGCTCCGAGAGGAAACAACCAGAATACATCAAAGGCACCAAACCAGGTTAACAGCGTTGGGTGGAGTTATAAATCCGGCTACATTGTTTATCACGCCTCAGGACCAACCGATCCCAGCGGCGAACCAAGGAACTGCACCTCGGCCAGCAACCACGGGAGTACAACCGGCGAACGAACAGGCCGGGTTACCCTTGCCGCAGACTGGGGTTACAACCGGCAACGCATTGCCACTGCCACCACCGTCGCGTTTTCGCACACCTGCAGGTCACTACAACAATCCTATGGATAACGTGTACGCAGCGACACTTGCTTTGAATCAAATCCCCGTGAGAGAGTCGCCCCACGCGGAGCAGACCCGGCAAGCGATCGATATGTTACACACTGCGGTGGCACAGCAAGCCAATTATACGGATCATAGAAGTGGGATGCATGGGACGCCATACGTCAGCCAGCAACGAGGAAATACCGGCAATATCCCAACAAGTTTAGCGCGGCGGAGGGAAGAGCAGCAGCAAATGCCGCCTCCTCCCCACATTCAGGCGGTACCGGCGGCATCAGCAGCGCAAGCGGTTGTGGATAGCTCCAGGGCCAGGAGAGCCGGGGCCGGGTCTTCAGTACAGGAATTACCAGCAGCACCACGTCCGGCTGTGCCCCCCCGCCGGATCACACGTTTCCCGAGTAAGGCCAGTTTCGACCATTCTCGGAGGACCTAAGTGTCTCTCGGACAACATCAGGGCTGAACCTTACCCGGAAAAGTTTAAAGAACTAGGAAAGGTAGTGAATTACGAGCCGACTATGGATCCAGAAACATGGTTGAGCAGTTATGAGATGGCAATGTCGATTCGCAATGCATCCGAGAATCTTCAAGCCAAGTTCATGTACCTGATGATGTCAGAAGGAGCAGCGAAGTTATGGTTCACCAATCTGCCGGAAGGGTCGATCAAGTCCTGGGAGGAATTGAAGACCGCGTTTGTCAAGCACTTTCATGGGACGTGCAGAAAATTGTTCACTATTGATGATCTAGAGCGATGCGTTCAGAAGAAGGGAGAGTCGACGCGCAGTTGGGTGCGCCGGGTTATGGAGATACTTCACTCGTCCACAGATATTCAGCCCAAGGATGCACTACAAGCTATGGCAAAAACATGCAAGTATATACCTTTAGTGCAAAAGTTAACTCCCATGAAATCCAGTCGGAATGCGTCGGAGGTTACAATGGGAGAATTGATGGATGCGTGCAACAAACACGCTGCAACAGATACTACAGAGGAGGAAGTCGATGACAAAAAGGCAAAAGCAAACACAAGTAATAGTGGAAGAGCCGGCAATGGATCAGCACCGGGTAATAACGGAAATAGCCAGAACAAGCGCCCGTTTGAAGGAGGCTCCGAGTTTGTCGCCAACACAGAAGCCGGGTCTTCGAGACCCAGATCTGAAGGGAATTTTAACACTGGAAATCACAATGGAGGACATTATCAAGGATCTCCAAGACCAAGCAACAGTTGGGACATATTTAGAATGGCATGCCCAAAACACAGCAGGAACGGTAAGCCGGCTAATCACTCCTTGGAGCAATGCGCCGACTTACAGAGGTGGAAGAACGAGGAAGTGAACAGAGCCATGTGAGGTGCGGGTCGGGGAGGAGGACCGGGTCAGGGTGGAAACCTGGGCAACGGCCCACCCCCAGCCGGTAACCCGGCAACCGGAAATCAGGGCAACAATCAAGGAGGAGCTGGAGGTTTCCAGGCCAACCCCAAACAGTTGGGTCAATATCACGTGCATACTACAGGAGGCTCTAACAAGGATAAAAAGATACTGAAGCAAGCGGTCAACTCAATCTCTTCGGCTATCCCGAGATATTTGAGGTGGTCAGAACAAGATGTAACATGGAGCAGAAGAGATCACCCGGAAAGAGTAGAACACCCGGGAGTCTTAGCATTGGTAGTTGCACCACAGGTCAATGGGTACGAGCTGAAGAAGGTCCTGATGGATGGAGGAAGCAGCATCAATATCCTGTACTGGGAAACCTTTCTACGCATGGGTCTCAAGGAATCTCAGCTCCAAAAAAGTACGACAGTTTTCCATGGCATAGTACCGGGTCATTCAGCATGCCCCAAGGGAAAAATCGCATTGGAAGTAGCTTTTGGGGAATCAAAGGACAATTATCGAGTTGAGTGGCTTACTTTCGAGGTGGTTAAGTTGCGCAGTCCGTATCACGCGCTATTCGGAAGGCCGGCTTATGCTAAATTCATGGCGAGGCCGTGTTATGTGTATCTACAATTAAAAATCCCGGGTCCTAAGCAGACCATTACCATACATGGAAATCGAGATATAGCAGCTGAATGCGATGAAGGAGACGCGGCAATGGCCGAGCAAGCCTGTAGAAAAGAGGAACTCAAACATTACCGGTCTCAAGCAGACCCGGAGGACAGGACCACCTCAAAAAGGCTGAGCACTGAAGGAGAAAAAGCAAAACCCAGGTCAGAACAAGATGCTAAGATGGTGGCTTTCATCAGGAACGATTCCTCTAAACAATCTGGCATAGGAGAAGAAATCACACCGCCGTTCACAGCTAGCCGCGTTATGGGAACACCTCACCCGGATTGGCTAGCAAACCCGGTACTCATCATGAAAAAGTCCAAAAAATGGAGAGTGTGCATCGGTTGCGTCAGCTCGGGACCGATTCCCAAGAAGAACTAAACAGTGTAATGGGCAGCAGGTTTCAGACGCGCACTTTTCCTACCCAGGGTACCTAAGGGGACTGGAAGGTTTTTAATGAGGCGGCCTGCTGACCCAAACTTTTTCGTATCAGTAAACGAGATGGTTATCAAGTCTTATTATGATCTTTGCTTCGATTACAAGTAAGTAGTATTCTCTGCTATCAGTACATCAGTATCATCAAGTATGTCGTCTGTATATAGGTCTTGGGGGCTGGCTACTTGAATAGCAGTCACAAACCCAAAGACCCGGCCTTGATGCCTATGAGTTATAAGGGCCGACTACTCGCAAGACGAGTACGGCTGCAATCTTATAACCAGACAAAGGAGCCAAGCTTTCTTGACTATTCTTACTTAGGCTCGATGTGACTCGCACTAAAGTGGCATGATCTGTTTGCTTACGATTACAGTCAGCCGTGCAGCCCAACGGGACTTGCCTGACCCTGTTTTTCGTATAGATGTAACAACATGGTATCCACGCGAAAGCTGGCTTATAGTACAAGATAGTCAAAAGGGTCATCTAAACCACAAGTTATGCAGAGTACAAGGCTAATAGCCGAAAACTCAACGATTATCAAGCATAACTTCAGTACCTACACGGGACGGCTATAGGTTTTTGGCTCGGTAGAAAACAATTTGTTCTCTGAGAAAGGCCACACCCCCCTGACTCGGACTTTGGGTCATGGGGACTGGGGACTTCAAAACAGAAACAAACTGCTTTGCTATCAAAGCTCGAAAGACCCTAGCATCCGAGTCTTGGAGACTTAAAGAAAAGTCCGCTTATCAAAACCCGTGGTACTCGGAAAACCGAGTCTCACGAGGGGAACTAAAAAGAGAGTCGGGTATCGAGAATAAATTCAAGAATAGACAAGTATCAAGATTATCAAAAAGCCAGGAAAGGCACAAGTACATCACGGAGTAAAAGTACGTTACAAATTACGATACCAATATCAAGGGTGCACAGGCGCACCATCAAAAGTATACTAGTTTTGAATACAAAGTATCAAGTTATCAAGGTATTATGATGGCATTGCCCTATTCGGCCTCCTGAGTAGAGTTCTCCGGGTCTCGGGCTTGCTCCTTAGCTTTCCCGGCGGCATCACCCGGACTCCCCGCATCAGGACGGACAGGCGGAGGGACAGCTGGTGTAGAGGTGGTTGGCCCTGATCCTAACTCGGCCTCTCTCTTAGCGGTTTCTTCCTTCTTCCTGGTCAAATCAGCCGCCCATTTCTCCAAAATATCAAAAGGAGGGGGTGCGTTCTCCTGTATGATGTTGCCTTCAACATCGTATGAACTCATAATCATGCCCAGATCCATCTTATCGGCCAAAGCGGTTGCCGAGTGGCGCACCGAGGATTGTATGGCCTTGAAATCCTTGGGTACAAACCTGGAGCCATCAGCTTTGAATTCGGGAAACCCGGATATTACCTTTGCTGGGTCAAGCTTCGGAAAATAAGCTTTAGCTAGTGTAAAGGCCCGGGTCATACCAATCCGGCAGGCCGAGCGTTTCCATATCTCGATCCACCCAGGCACTGTGGAGCAGGCTTGAATAAGGTTTTCCTCACCCGGGTATACCTCGGTAGGCCACTTCACGGCATCCAATATAAGCTTTGTACCGGCAAAAAAGGTCCGGAGCACAGTCTTCAACGTTTTAGCCTTGACAACAACATCTTCTTCTGGGGCCGCAAGGTTGGCACCTGCAGTTGAAGCAAAGAAAGGACATATCAATAATCCAGAGTATCATATGAAAAAGTAAAGGCACGAAGTCAGTCGGCAGCAAAAACTCACTAAGCAAGATGCGATAAGTATCGGCAATCTGGTCCGATAATTTCTTCAGCGCGGTTTGGGCAGTACTGCACTTCTTCTTGTATTTGGAAACGTCTTTCTTCAAGGTTTCCACGTCAGCTTCAAGGGCCTCTCTTCGTTTTACCTCGGCAAGAAGGAGTCGTTCAGTCTTGAGTAAAATCTCATCGGACCGGGTCACCTCCGCCTGTAAGAAACAGAGAGCGAAAGTGTCAGTCGGGCATCATAGCAAGCAGAATGTTGCACAAAGTACCAAGCACAACTTTAACAAGCTATGCTCGGAACTTGGGGACTAGGCGTATACTAAGAGATATCAAGTATTATTACCTGATGCGCTGCAGCCATGCGCTCTAGGACACTGCTCTCTGAGGCCTTCATGGTGAGGAGAGCGCTCATCAGCTGATCAAAATTATCGTTACCCGAGTTAGAAGACCCGGGGTCGTGGAAACTCGAAGAAGAAGTTTTCTTCTTAGCAGGAGACGGCACCCGGGTCATCCGAATGTCGGAGTCTGGTCCTCCTCCTCCCACGCCCAAAGTCGCAGCTTTTTCCTTCTCGCTTGCGTGCGAGGCTATCGGATACCCGGCTTCGTGCCTGGCCGGGTTTGTAGGTGATGCTTGTTCGTCGCCAGATGTGGCGAACACATCATCAGTCAGCTTCTCTTTACCCGGGTCATCGGTCTCCATGTCTTCCTGGTCGCTAACAATGACCGTGGCCCTAAAGAAGGTATGAGTGGGTAGCCAGCGTATAGTTAAGAAAGGGCGATGAAAGTGTGATATAACATCAGGAAAAGAACTTTACCCGGGGTTCACCGCAAAGTCCGCAGGGAATTCGCCGCTAGACCCGGATGAAACTGAAGAATACCAAACAAGACATGAGATTACCCTGTGAGGGAATGGTTTGGAAAGATTTTTATGTCTAAAGAGGGGTATGGTGAATACCAGCGCGCTGGGCTGGAGATGATGGAATACCCGGGTTAAGAGCATCATTACCCGGGTAATTCCGAGTCGCCCTGCGCTTGGTCATAGGCGACTCCTTCAGATACGGCCAAAGGGATAACATCAGGGTTAGCTCATGCATGTTATCACAGGAATGCAAATTGGACGCAAGGAAATGATATAGAACCTTGAAGACGACCCCTTGAGGTTTTCTCTTAGATCCGACCTTGATTGTCGGCTCTGCTTCATCTTCGTCGCTGGCGGACTCCACTTTGCCGTCAGCTTCTTCTTCCTCATTCTTGTCTTCTTGTTCTGGAAGTTATCAAGGTTACAGTTGGGAAATGAAAAACAGGACACGATGAATTCAAAAGAACTAAGTGAAATTTAGAATGTACCTTCATCCGAGTTAACGGCATCCTCTTTCTCCTCCGGGTTTCCGGAGTTAGGAGGAGTGTCAATCTTCCAGAAATCATCATCGGCCTGAAGTGAAGGCATAAGAACAAGGGTTATTAGCTGTAACAGGTGGAAAGGATGAAGTTGAAAATATGAAAACCAGGTCTTTACCGCGGGGGCCGGGTTCTCACGGGTGAAGGGCTCTAATCCGGCTATATTCCGGATTACCTCCAGCTTTTCTGTCAAAAAGCCTTTGATAGTTTTATTGGTATCACTAGGTGCGAAACTGTTGGTGGAGTACCGGATCGGGTCCGTGGTTTGCCCCGAGTATTCGCACATTAATTTTGTGCGGATGGAGTTGGGCTGGATACGGAAATCGACCCAAGTTTTCACCAGGTTAAGCCCGATGAGGCCTTGGGCCGAAAGAATGGAGATTTTAGCCAATAAAGGCAGGATTGCTTCCCTGTCCGAGTCAGGGGCAAAGGCGTTAAAGGTCTCAGAGATGTCAAGCAGGCCTTCCGAGTAACCCGGCAATTTCTTTTCACCGGGTGGGGAAGTGTCCCGGCAGTAAAAATAAGAAAGCTGCCAATGTTTGACGTGGGAGTTGAGGGTAAGAGGTGGCATTAGAGAGTTCTTGCGGCGCTGGATAGAAACCCCGCCGCAAGCGAGAAGTGCCCCGTCGCCGCTTTCGCGGCACGGTTGGCACTGGAAAAGTTCAACGAAAAGAGCCAAACTTGGCGGAGTGCACAAGTATGACTCAGAGAGAACGATGAAGTGAGAGATATTTAACATAGAGTTAGGCCCTATGTCAAATATGCGAAGTCCATAATGGCTCAAAACATCACGAAAGAAAGGGTGACCCGGAGGACGGAAGCCCCGGGTCACGTGCTCCACAAAGCATATTACCTCATTTTCTGCTGGTGCAGGTCGGGTCTCGTTACCCGGCAACCTCCAGTGAATATTTTCTTGAGGGGGAAGAACCCCTAACTCGACCAATTCTTCTAACTTGGCCTTGGTGACCGAAGATCGCGCCCAGTTGGCGGATATGGAGTTGGTAGTCTTGGCCTTGGTCGGCTGCTTCCCCTGCTTCTTGGGCGCCATGGGGTCAACCTGCAGAGTACCAGGTAGAAGGACATGAGGAATAAGACTCGGGAACTGTCAGTTGGTCGAGTATTGACGAGCGGTATCGAGACAACATGAAAGCTAAATATTATCCGGGTATCATTTTGCGGAGAAAGGTTCAAATTATCCGGGTGTCATGCATTGCTATAAAAATTATAGAGGCTTATGTGTTAATAAGTGTTCGGGAATGATGAATGGTCGCCCGTGTATCTATCGCGAGCAAAAGAACCGGAAAAAGGAGGATTTTCCGGGTGACAGGAACAAGGGCGGAAAATTTGGGTGGCCCGAGCCCAGATTGGAATTCCCATTTCTAGATTTGTGGCGAAATTAATGGTTACAGGTAGTAGGAGAGTGAACTGAAGTCTATATCCTATCCATTGGATGAGCTGGAACGAATACAAGCCGCCTAATTCGGCGTGACCCGAGACATGATTGGCGGGTCGATTCAGATCTGGTCTAAGGTAAAATCCTGAAATTGCAAGGGCAAAATTAATGGGTGCGAGAGGCTTACCGGAGGAGATCGAAGTGAAGCCCTGCGGAGGCAAATGGCACAGGCCTGGTGTCTCTTCGCGATTCCTGGCGGGCAAGTCGGGGGTCTGGTGGCGGATCTTGGCGGCGGGGCGGAACGCACTGTGGCGGAGCGCAGCCGGCGACAGATGGGCTCCGGTGATGCGCGTGAGGTTTCCGTAATGGCGCTCTGTGGGCTTGAGCACGGAGGAAGGAAGGAAGAGGAATGGGGGGAAAGTGAGCCGTTGGGGTTAGGGTTACCCCCAGGGGCCTATTTATAATGGCACGGGTGGAAAAACTCAGTCCAATGGGTGGGACCCGGAAATTACGGGGTAACGGCTACCTGTTCGAAGTTTGCGAGGTATGCTTCAAATACTGAGCAAGAGATCCTCTCCGGGGTATCAGGATCAACTATCGAGCAAAGTATGGAGTTTTGGCATTTTATCAAAGCTTGTACCGGGAAAGTTAAGCAAAGTATCTGGAGAAAAGGCCGGGTTACTATATGGCTGCCATGGAGTTAAGCCTAGCTATATAACAAAGCACCTTAACCCGGCCTCCCTACACTTGTGCGTTTGATATTTTTGCAGGGAATAGCCAGTGCTTCAGGGAAGAATTTGTGAAGCACGAGCTATTCTGGGGACTACTGATGGAGGGATAATAACCCGGTAGGCCAACTCCAAGGTGTAACCCGGCCCAAGGGACACGGCGCAGGATCCGGCTAAGGATAACAAAACTTCTGGAAGGCCCAAAGTTTGCAAGCCTCGTAACCCGGATTGTGGGTTGCGGTAAGGAAAGCTAGGGTTTGTAAGCGGTGTCCGGGTAGGATTCAGGGTGCGCCTTGGAGGGCAAGCCAGGTGGGTACGGTGCTTTATAAACCGACCCTAGGTCTAGTTTACAGGGATCCAAGAGTTCTAGCAATCTCCACTGTCCCCGAGTGGATTGGGCACTGGAAACGATCGTCCTGCCGGGTTGGGGTAACCCGGGGTCTTGCGCTGGCTAAGGCGTATTTTCCCAAACTCGAGCCGGCCAAGCTTATAGGCCGGTTTCCTGAGTTTAACCACGACGGGTCCAAGTTCTCCGTGAAGAATTTCAAGGCCATCCAGAACGAAATCCGTCACCCGGCCAGCATAATTGCCGATGGTTTGGACCTTAGTGTCATTATTCCAGCATATGATTCTGATGACAAGGCTATCAAGTCGGATCTTCCCAAGCCATACGATATGCTGGCCCGATGGAAGGCGGAGGCTGCCCAGTTGAGAGAGGAGGCCGTGAAGAAGAAGGCTGAGGCCGATTATGCGCCTGCTACCTCCACGCCAATCGTTCCTCCTCCCGCACGGGCCGGCACTACTGCTGATCCGGGTGCTGCCGCCGCCAAGAATGCTGAGGACCGAGGCGAGGAGCAAGACCCGGCTGCCAAGGGCAAGGGCAAGATGGACGACTCGGCCTGAGATGCTGAGTGAAGATTTTTATCGGCAATCGTCTGAGACACATTATCCGGCCGATGGGCCTTTTTTTTTAAACAATTATTCTTTTGACGGCGCGCCTGTGCGCTTTATGAAACTACCATCGTTGCCTGTAATACGCTTTTGAAACTTTAATAGCTTTCGTGGCCCTTCTGGCCCCTGGATGAATTTTATATCTATCTGCTTTTGAATTTATTTATTCTTGATATTCCGACTTACTTTATGGTTCCTTTTGTGAGACTCGGTTTCCGGGTTTCGCGGGTTTTGACAGGTGGAACTTTCTCTAAGTCCCCAAGTCCCCAAGACTCGGATTTTTGGGTTTTTGAGCTTAATAGCTAGATGATTTGTTTCTTGTTTCAAATTCCCCAGTCCCGAAGGCCCGAACTTCCGAGTCTAGGGTGTTAGGTTTTTCAAAGAGAACAAATCATTTTTGCTAGGCCCAAAACCTAGAGCCGTTTCACATAGGTTTTGAAGTTATGCTTAATAAACTGTGAGTTTCCGGTTATTAACCCTGTACTCTGCATAACTTGTGGTTTAGATGACCCTTTTGGCCTCTTGTACTGTAAGCCGGCTTTCGCGTGGATAATCATGTTGCTACATCTATACGAAGACAGGGTCAGGCAAGTCCCATTGGGCATCATGACTGATTGTGATCATATGCGAGCAAATCATGCCACTTTAGTGCGAGTCACATTAAGCTTAAGTAAGAAAAGTCAAGAAAGTTTGGCTCATTTGTACGGTTATAAGCTTGCAGCCGTACTCGTTTGCGAGTAATCGGCCCTTATAACTCACAGGCATCGTGGCCGGGTCTTTGAGTTTGTAGCTGTGCTATTCAAGCAATCAGCCCCCAAGACCTAAATATACGCAAACTGCTAAAGAAGCTAATGTACTAAAAAACAGTAAACAATACTTACCTGGAAGAAAGATAAAAAGTATAACAGAAATAAAAATTGATAAAGACACATGCAAAGGAAATAATATATTGTTCAACCATCTCTTTATTGATATGAGAAAAGTTAGGTCAGCAAGCCGCCTCATTAAAAACCCTCCAGTCCCCTTAGGTACCCTGGATAGGAAAAGAGTGCGTCTGAAACCTGCTGCCTGTTACATCGTGTAATTCCATTTTGTGAATCTAGGCTATACTAAGTATAGTAGGGACGTAGCTGAGCCACGTTCCATGGTCTTTCTTTCTCTTGGATAGATGAAGTGGTATGAGCGGTGTCATTAACCGTAGCCGACTCTTCCCTTGCATCTATCAAGTAATATGATCCATTGTGCAGATTCCGGCTTATTATGAACGGTCCTTCCCATGGCGGTGATAACTTCTGTTTTCCTTCCTTTGATTGTACCAGACGCAGAACCAGGTCTCCTTCCTGGAAGACCCGGGTTTTTACGCGCCGGCTATGATATCTCCGCAAATACTGCTGATATATGGCTGATCTCTTCAAAGCTTGTTCCCTTTCTTCTTCTAACATATCCACGGCATCTGGCCGGGTCTTCTCGTTCTCCACCTCGATGTAAGCCGATACTCGAGGCGAGTCATGGATAATATCACTCGGCAACACTGCTTCTGCGCCATAAACCATAAAAACGGTGTCATCTGGGTAGATCTGTTAGGTGTGGTGTTGATACCCCAAACCACTGAAGGTAACTCGTCAACCCATGCACCAGCAGCTCTGATACACGGGACTCGTAACCGTGGCTTTAATCCACGAAGCAATTCCTGATTTGCTCTTTCCACTTGTCCATTAGCCTGTGTGATCGAGGGATAATAACCCGGTAGGCCAACTCCAAGGTGTAACCCGGCCCAAGGGACACGGCGCAGGATCCGGCTAAGGATAACGAAACTTCTGGAAGGCCCAAAGTTTGCAAGCCTCGTAACCCGGATTGTGGGTTGCGGTAAGGAAAGCTAGGGTTTGTAAGCGGTGTCCGGGTAGGATTCAGGATGCGCCTTGGAGGGCAAGCCAGGGGGTACGGTGCTTTATAAACCGACCCCTAGGTCTAGTTTACAGGGATCCAAGAGTTCTAGCAATCTCGCCTAATATCGAGTATCCAGTGTAACACGCAATTTGAGTTATTATCTTGGGATCGGAGACTCGGCGACTCGATTGCCGGCTACCTGATCAAAGTTCTTCATCATGTTTTCCTCTTAGCTAAACCCTCTCCCAAACGCCTGCGTCGTCTTGCCCCAAGATCAGTTACCCCCGGTAACGTCTGCCGTGATTATCCCACGACAGTTGGCGCCCACCGTGGGGCCTGCGTCCAAAGGTGTTTACGTCACGGGAGAAGCTCGGAAGAACATGGAGAATCTCGTCGTCGGCGAGATCTACATCGATCACAAAGGAGAGAAGATGGTGGACGATTCCGGCTGGGGGCCAGAGTCGGATCACCTCGAATCCGGATCCGTCGTGACAATCGGCCGGATCAGCGTCTTCGTCGGTATGGTATGTACTTCTGGTTCGATCCCTGACAATTTTGGATCTGATTCTGTGTCTGGGAAGGCCGCTTGTATCCAATCAGATGGAGAAGAATCAGTTGGAACGGCAGATCCGGCAGAAGAACCCGTCACGAAGTGGGAACAGCCGGGGGAGCCGGCATGGACCCCGCGTGACCTGGTTGAGAGAGAAGATGATACTGAGTCCATCCTGGATCTTCTGGAGAACCGGTACGAGGAGAATAATAGCGAAGAGGAACAACACGAATTTACGTCAAGCATCATACGCCGAGTTGCGGTCTACACGGCACCCGCGGCCAACCTCAATCAAGAGAACGTGACTACTGCCGCAGTCGGAGCAGCCCAAGCGTTGGCCCAGCAGCAGGGTGCGGCTAACGGAAACCCGGTTCTGATCCGGGTTGACGGAGAATCGGCATCGGTTACCAGCCGCGCGCCAAACGAGGAGTTGCAGGCAAATACGTTCGGATTCCTAGCAAATCGGACACCAGGGGCGGGTCCTTCAAACCCACGACACCCGGCTCTGTTCGATAACAACCTGATCCTAGATCCCACAGTTCTTGCCACGGTTATCACCCCAGAGAACGCTGCAGAGCGTGCTAGGGATCTAGATGTAGCCCGCCGTGCGTTGGAGCAACAGAGAAGGCAAGTAGAAGCAGAAAGACAAGGGATGGCCACGCGCCAACGTGAGCTGGACGCATTGGAAACCCGGCTCCGAGAGGAAACAACCAGAATACATCAAAGGCACCAAACCAGGTTAACAGCGTTGGGTGGAGTTATAAATCCGGCTACATTGTTTATCACGCCTCGGGACCAACCGATCCCAGCGGCGAACCAAGGAACTGCACCTCGGCCAGCAACCACGGGAGTACAACCGGCGAACGAACAGGCCGGGTTACCCTTGCCGCAGACTGGGGTTACAACCGGCAACGCATTGCCACTGCCACCACCGTCGCGTTTTCGCACACCTGCAGGTCACTACAACAATCCTATGGATAACGTGTACGCAACGACACTTGCTTTGAATCAAATCCTCGTGAGAGAGTCGCCCCACGCGGAGCAGACCCGGCAAGCGATCGATATGTTACACACTGCGGTGGCACAGCAAGCCAATTATCCGGATCATAGAAGTGGGATGCATGGGACGCCATACGTCAGCCAGCAACGAGGAAATACCAGCAATATCCCAACAAGTTTAGCGCGGCGGAGGGAAGAGCAGCAGCAAATGCCGCCTCCTCCCCACATTCAGGCGGTACCGGCGGCATCAGCAGCGCAAGCGGTTGTGGATAGCTCCAGGGCCAGGAGAGCCGGGGCCGGGTCTTCAGTACAGGAATTACCAGCAGCACCACGTCCGGCTGTGCCCCCCGCCGGATCACACGTTTCCCGAGTAAGGCCAGTTTCGACCATTCTCGGAGGACCTAAGTGTCTCTCGGACAACATCAGGGCTGAACCTTACCCGGAAAAGTTTAAAGAACTAGGAAAGGTAGTGAATTACGAGCCGACTATGGATCCAGAAACATGGTTGAGCAGTTATGAGATGGCAATGTCGATTCGCAATGCATCCGAGAATCTTCAAGCCAAGTTCATGTACCTGATGATGTCAGAAGGAGCAGCGAAGTTATGGTTCACCAATCTGCCGGAAGGGTCGATCAAGTCCTGGGAGGAATTGAAGACCGCGTTTGTCAAGCACTTTCATGGGACGTGCAGAAAATTGTTCACTATTGATGATCTAGAGCGATGCGTTCAGAAGAAGGGAGAGTCGACGCGCAGTTGGGTGCGCCGGGTTATGGAGATACTTCACTCGTCCACAGATATTCAGCCCAAGGATGCACTACAAGCTATGGCAAAAACATGCAAGTATATACCTTTAGTGCAAAAGTTAACTCCCATGAAATCCAGTCGGAATGCGTCGGAGGTTACAATGGGAGAATTGATGGATGCGTGCAACAAACACGCTGCAACAGATACTACAGAGGAGGAAGTCGATGACAAAAAGGCAAAAGCAAACACAAGTAATAGTGGAAGAGCCGGCAATGGATCAGCACCGGGTAATAACGGAAATAGCCAGAACAAGCGCCCGTTTGAAGGAGGCTCCGAGTTTGTCGCCAACACAGAAGCCGGGTCTTCGAGACCCAGATCTGAAGGGAATTTTAACACTGGAAATCACAATGGAGGACATTATCAAGGATCTCCAAGACCAAGCAACAGTTGGGACATCTTTAGAATGGCATGCCCAAAACACAGCAGGAACGGTAAGCCGGCTAATCACTCCTTGGAGCAATGCGCCGACTTACAGAGGTGGAAGAACGAGGAAGTGAACAGAGCCATGTGAGGTGCGGGTCGGGGAGGAGGACCGGGTCAGGGTGGAAACCTGGGCAACGGCCCACCCCCAGCCGGTAACCCGGCAACCGGAAATCAGGGCAACAATCAAGGAGGAGCTGGAGGTTTCCAGGCCAACCCCAAACAGTTGGGTCAATATCACGTGCATACTACAGGAGGCTCTAACAAGGATAAAAAGATACTGAAGCAAGCGGTCAACTCAATCTCTTCGGCTATCCCGAGATATTTGAGGTGGTCAGAACAAGATGTAACATGGAGCAGAAGAGATCACCCCGGAAAGAGTAGAACACCCGGGAGTCTTAGCATTGGTAGTTGCACCACAGGTCAATGGGTACGAGCTGAAGAAGGTCCTGATGGATGGAGGAAGCAGCATCAATATCCTGTACTGGGAAACCTTTCTACGCATGGGTCTCAAGGAATCTCAGCTCCAAAAAAGTACGACAGTTTTCCATGGCATAGTATCGGGTCATTCAGCATGCCCCAAGGGAAAAATCGCATTGGAAGTAGCTTTTGGGGAATCAAAGGACAATTATCGAGTTGAGTGGCTTACTTTCGAGGTGGTTAAGTTGCGCAGTCCGTATCACGCGCTATTCGGAAGGCCGGCTTATGCTAAATTCATGGCGAGGCCGTGTTATGTGTATCTACAATTAAAAATCCCGGGTCCTAAGCAGACCATTACCATACATGGAAATCGAGATATAGCAGCTGAATGCGATGAAGGAGACGCGGCAATGGCCGAGCAAGCCTGTAGAAAAGAGGAACTCAAACATTACCGGTCTCAAGCAGACCCGGAGGACAGGACCACCTCAAAAAGGCTGAGCACTGAAGGAGAAAAAGCAAAACCCAGGTCAGAACAAGATGCTAAGATGGTGGCTTTCATCAGGAACGATTCCTCTAAACAATCTGGCATAGGAGAAGAAATCACACCGCCGTTCACAGCTAGCCGCGTTATGGGAACACCTCACCCGGATTGGCTAGCAAACCCGGTACTCATCATGAAAAAGTCCAAAAAATGGAGAGTGTGCATCGGTTGCGTCAGCTCGGGACCGATTCCCAAGAAGAACTAAACAGTGTAATGGGCAGCAGGTTTCAGACGCGCTCTTTTCCTACCCAGGGTACCTAAGGGGACTGTAAGGTTTTTAATGAGGCGGCCTGCTGACCCAAACTTTTTCGTATCAGTAAAAGAGATGGTTATCAAGTCTTATTATGATCTTTGCTTCGATTACAAGTAAGTAGTATTCTCTGCTATCAGTACATCAGTATCATCAAGTATGTCGTCTGTATATAGGTCTTGGGGGCTGGCTGCTTGAATAGCAGTCACAAACCCAAAGACCCGGCCTTGATGCCTATGAGTTATAAGGGCCGACTACTCGCAAGACGAGTACGGCTGCAATCTTATAACTAGACAAAGGAGCCAAGCTTTCTTGACTATTCTTACTTAGGCTCGATGTGACTCGCACTAAAGTGGCATGATCTGTTCGCTTACGATTACAGTCAGCCGTGCAGCCCAACGGGACTTGCCTGACCCTGTTTTTCGTATAGATGTAACAACATGGTATCCACGCGAAAGCTGGCTTATAGTACAAGATAGTCAAAAGGGTCATCTAAACCACAAGTTATGCAGAGTACAAGGCTAATAGCAGAAAACTCAACGATTATCAAGCATAACTTCAGTACCTACACGGGACGGCTATAGGTTTTTGGCTCGGTAGAAAACAATTTGTTCTCTGAGAAAGGCCACACCCCCCTGACTCGGACTTTGGGTCATGGGGACTGGGGACTTCAAAACAGAAACAAACTGCTTTGCTATCAAAGCTCGAAAGACCCTAGCATCCGAGTCTTGGAGACTTAAATAAAAGTCCGCTTATCAAAACCCGTGGTACTCGGAAAACCGAGTCTCACGAGGGGAACTAAAAAGAGAGTCGGGTATCGAGAATAAATTCAAGAATAGACAAGTATCAAGATTATCAAAAAGCCAGGAAAGGCACAAGTACATCACGGAGTAAAAGTACGTTACAAATTACGATACCAATATCAAGGGTGCACAGGCGCACCATCAAAAGTATACTAGTTTTGAATACAAAGTATCAAGTTATCAAGGTATTATGATGGCATTGCCCTATTCGGCCTCCTGAGTAGAGTTCTCCGGGTCTCGGGCTTGCTCCTTAGCTTTCCCGGCGGCATCACCCGGACTCCCCGCATCAGGACGGACAGGCGGAGGGACAGCTGGTGTAGAGGTGGTTGGCCCTGATCCTAACTCGGCCTCTCTCTTAGCGGTTTCTTCCTTCTTCCTGGTCAAATCAGCCGCCCATTTCTCCAAAATATCAAAAGGAGGGGGTGCGTTCTCCTGTATGATGTTGCCTTCAGCATCGTATGAACTCATAATCATGCCCAGATCCATCTTATCGGCCAAAGCGGTTGCCGAGTGGCGCACCGAGGATTGTATGGCCTTGAAATCCTTGGGTACAAACCTGGAGCCATCAGCTTTGAATTCGGGAAACCCGGATATTACCTTTGCCGGGTCAAGCTTCGGAAAATAAGCTTTAGCTAGTGTAAAGGCCCGGGTCATACCAATCCGGCAGGCCGAGCGTTTCCATATCTCGATCCACCCAGGCACTGTGGAGCAGGCTTGAATAAGGTTTTCCTCACCCGGGTATACCTCGGTAGGCCACTTCACGGCATCCAATATAAGCTTTGTACCGGCAAAAAAGGTCCGGAGCACAGTCTTCAACGTTTTAGCCTTGACAACAACATCTTCTTCTGGGGCCGCAAGGTTGGCACCTGCAGTTGAAGCAAAGAAAGGACATATCAATAATCCAGAGTATCATATGACAAAGTAAAGGCACGAAGTCAGTCGGCAGCAAAAACTCACTAAGCAAGATGCGATAAGTATCGGCAATCTGGTCCGATAATTTCTTCAGCGCGGTTTGGGCAGTACTGCACTTCTTCTTGTATTTGGAAACGCCTTTCTTCAAGGTTTCCACGTCAGCTTCAAGGGCCTCTCTTCGTTTTACCTCGGCAAGCAGGAGTCGTTCAGTCTTGAGTAAAATCTCATCGGACCGGGTCACCTCCGCCTGTAAGAAACAGAGAGCGAAAGTGTCAGTCGGGCATCATAGCAAGCAGAATGTTGCACAAAGTACCAAGCACAACTTTAACAAGCTATGCTCGGAACTTGGGGACTAGGCGTATACTAAGAGATATCAAGTATTATTACCTGATGCGCTGCAGCCATGCGCTCTAGGACACTGCTCTCTGAGGCCTTCATGGTGAGGAGAGCGCTCATCAGCTGATCAAAATTATCGTTACCCGAGTTAGAAGACCCGGGGTCGTGGAAACTCGAAGAAGAAGTTTTCTTCTTAGCAGGAGACGGCACCCGGGTCATCCGAATGTCGGAGTCTGGTCCTCCTCCTCCCACGCCCAAAGTCGCAGCTTTTTCCTTCTCGCTTGCGTGCGAGGCTATCGGATACCCGGCTTCGTGCCTGGCCGGGTTTGTAGGTGATGCTTGTTCGTCGCCAGATGTGGCGAACACATCATCAGTCAGCTTCTCTTTACCCGGGTCATCGGTCTCCATGTCTTCCTGGTCGCTAACAATGACCGTGGCCCTAAAGAAGGTATGAGTGGGTAGCCAGCGTATAGTTAAGAAAGGGCGATGAAAGTGTGATATAACATCAGGAAAAGAACTTTACCCGGGGTTCACCGCAAAGTCCGCAGGGAATTCGCCGCTGGACCCGGATGAAACTGAAGAATACCAAACAAGACATGAGATTACCCTGTGAGGGAATGGTTTGGAAAGATTTTTATGTCTAAAGAGGGGTATGGTGAATACCAGCGCGCTGGGCTGGAGATGATGGAATACCCGGGTTAAGAGCATCATTACCCGGGTAATTCCGAGTCGCCCTGCGCTTGGTCATAGGCGACTCCTTCAGATACGGCCAAAGGGATAACATCAGGGTTAGCTCATGCATGTTATCACAGGAATGCAAATTGGACGCAAGGAAATGATATAGAACCTTGAAGACGACCCCTTGAGGTTTTCTCTTAGATCCGACCTTGATTGTCGGCTCTGCTTCATCTTCGTCGCTGGCGGACTCCACTTTGCCGTCAGCTTCTTCTTCCTCGTTCTTGTCTTCTTGTTCTGGAAGTTATCAAGGTTACAGTTGGGAAATGAAAAACAGGACACGATGAATTCAAAAGAACTAAGTGAAATTTAGAATGTACCTTCATCTGAGTTAACGGCATCCTCTTTCTCCTCCGGGTTTCCGGAGTTAGGAGGAGTGTCAATCTTCCAGAAATCATCATCGGCCTGAAGTGAAGGCATAAGAACAAGGGTTATTAGCTGTAACAGGTGGAAAGGATGAAGTTGAAAATATGAAAACCAGGTCTTTACCGCGGGGGCCGGGTTCTCACGGGTGAAGGGCTCTAATCCGGCTATATTCCGGATTACCTCCAGCTTTTCTGTCAAAAAGCCTTTGATAGTTTTATTGGTATCACTAGGTGCGAAACTGTTGGTGGAGTACCGGATCGGGTCCGTGGTTTGCCCCGAGTATTCGCACATTAATTTTGTGCGGATGGAGTTGGGCTGGATACGGAAATCGACCCAAGTTTTCACCAGGTTAAGCCCGATGAGGCCTTGGGCCGAAAGAATGGAGATTTTAGCCAATAAAGGCAGGATTGCTTCCCTGTCCGAGTCAGGGGCAAAGGCGTTAAAGGTCTCAGAGATGTCAAGCAGGCCTTCCGAGTAACCCGGCAATTTCTTTTCACCGGGTGGGGAAGTGTCCCGGCAGTAAAAATAAGAAAGCTGCCAATGTTTGACGTGGGAGTTGAGGGTAAGAGGTGGCATTAGAGAGTTCTTGCGGTGCTGGATAGAAACCCCGCCGCAAGCGAGAAGTGCCCCGTCGCCGCTTTCGCGGCACGGTTGGCACTGGAAAAGTTCAACGAAAAGAGCCAAACTTGGCGGAGTGCACAAGTATGACTCAGAGAGAACGATGAAGTGAGAGATATTTAACATAGAGTTAGGCCCTATGTCAAATATGCGAAGTCCATAATGGCTCAAAACATCACGAAAGAAAGGGTGACCCGGAGGACGGAAGCCTCGGGTCACGTGCTCCACAAAGCATATTACCTCATTTTCTGCTGGTGCAGGTCGGGTCTCGTTACCCGGCAATCTCCAGTGAATATTTTCTTGAGGGGGAAGAACCCCTAACTCGACCAATTCTTCTAACTTGGCCTTGGTGACCGAAGATCGCGCCCAGTTGGCGGATATGGAGTTGGTAGTCTTGGCCTTGGTCGGCTGCTTCCCCTGCTTCTTGGGCGCCATGGGGTCAACCTGCAGAGTACCAGGTAGAAGGACATGAGGAATAAGACTCGGGAACTGTCAGTTGGTCGAGTATTGACGAGCGGTATCGAGACAACATGAAAGCTAAATATTATCCGGGTATCATTTTGTGGAGCAAGGTTCAAATTATCCGGGTGTCATGCATTGCTATAAAAATTATAGAGGCTTATGTGTTAATAAGTGTTCGGGAATGATGAATGGTCGCCCGTGTATCTATCGCGAGCAAAAGAACCGGAAAAAGGAGGATTTTCCGGGTGACAGGAACAAGGGCGGAAAATTTGGGTGGCCCGAGCCCAGATTGGAATTCCCATTTCTAGATTTGTGGCGAAATTAATGGTTACAGGTAGTAGGAGAGTGAACTGAAGTCTATATCCTATCCATTGGATGAGCTGGAACGAATACAAGCCGCCTAATTCGGCGTGACCCGAGACATGATTGGCGGGTCGATTCAGATCTGGTCTAAGGTAAAATCCTGAAATTGCAAGGGCAAAATTAATGGGTGCGAGAGGCTTACCGGAGGAGATCGAAGTGAAGCCCTGCGGAGGCAAATGGCACAGGCCTGGTGTCCCTTCGCGATTCCTGGCGGGCAAGTCGGGGGTCTGGTGGCGGATCTTGGCGGCGGGGCGGAACGCACTATGGCGGAGCGCAGCCGGCGACAGATGGGCTCCGGTGATGCGCGTGAGGTTTCCGTAATGGCGCTCTGTGGGATTGAGCACGGAGGAAGGAAGGAAGAGGAATGGGGGAAAGTGAGCCGTTGGGGTTAGGGTTACCCCCAGGGGCCTATTTATAATGGCACGGGTGGAAAAACTCAGTCCAATGGGTGGGACCCGGAAATTACGGGGTAACGGCTACCTGTTCGAAGTTTGCGAGGTATGCTTCAAATACTGAGCAAGAGATCCTCTCCGGGGTATCAGGATCAACTATCGAGCAAAGTATGGAGTTTTGGCATTTTATCAAAGCTTGTACCGGGAAAGTTAAGCAAAGTATCTGGAGAAAAGGCCGGGTTACTATATGGCTGCCATGGAGTTAAGCCTAGCTATATAACAAAGCACCTTAACCCGGCCTCCCTACACTTGTGTGTTTGATATTTTTGCAGGGAATAGCCAGTGCTTCAGGGAAGAATTTGTGAAGCACGAGCTATTCTGGGGACTACTGATGGAGGGATAATAACCCGGTAGGCCAACTCCAAGGTGTAACCCGGCCCAAGGGACACGGCGCAGGATCCGGCTAAGGATAACGAAACTTCTGGAAGGCCCAAAGTTTGCAAGCCTCGTAACCCGGATTGTGGGTTGCGGTAAGGAAAGCTAGGGTTTGTAAGCGGTGTCCGGGTAGGATTCAGGGGGCGCCTTGGAGGGCAAGCCAGGGGGGTACGGTGCTTTATAAACCGACCCCTAGGTCTAGTTTACAGGGATCCAAGAGTTCTAGCAATCTCGCCTAATATCGAGTATCCAGTGTAACACGCAATTTGAGTTATTATCTTGGGATCGAAGACTCGGCGACTCGATTGCCGGCTACCTGATCAAAGTTCTTCATCATGTTTTCCTCTGAGCTAAACCCTCTCCCAAACGCCTGCGTCGTCTTGCCCCAAGATCAGTTACCCCCGGTAACGTCTGCCGTGATTATCCCACGACACTGTGGGTGGGCCACTGAGGCTATGTCCAAACGGATGCCATTGTTTCCACAGAACTTTTCCATCTCGCCAAGGGACATGTTGGTTCCATTGTCGGTAATTATGCTGTGGGGATACCCGAACCGATAGATAATCCTTTTCAGGAACTTGACTGCTGTAATAGCCTCACAATTGGTGACTGGCATGACCTCAATCCACTTTGTGAACTTGTCAACAGCCACTAAGAGATGTGTCTTTTTGCAAGGTGACATGTGGAAGGGGCCAACCATATCCATACCCCAAACCGCAAACGGCCAAGTTAGCGGGATAGTCCGCAATTCCATAGCCGGCACATGGGTTTGGCGAGCGTACCTTTGACATCCGTCACACCTTGCCACCAAGCGCTCCGCGTCTGCTAGGGCCGTGAGCCAGAAGAAACCATGTCGATAAGCTTTGGCCACAAGGGATCTTGTGGATGCATGATGCCCACAATCACCTTCATGGATCTCCTTGAGGATCTGTCGGCCTTCTTCTGGTGCTATACAACACAAAAAGACTCATGCTGCACTTCTTTTGTACAACTCCCCATTGATGATAGAATATCCTTTTGCTCGCCTCAGAATTTGTCTTGCTAATACCTCCTGCTGTGGTAACTCGCCCCGTGATAGGTAGGCCAGGAACGGCTCTGTCCACTCGGGAACAGCACGTACTGTGGCCACGAGCTCCAAATTCGGGTCTGGATTTGCCAGTTCTTCCTCAGACTCGGTTTTAACTGATGGTCGCCATAGCTCATCCAGGAAAACATTAGGTGGAACCGGCTCTCTGCGCGAGCCGAGTCTGGCGAGTGCGTCTGCTGCCTCGTTTTTTCTTCTGTCTATGTGCTCCACCTCATACCCGGAAAAACATCCGGCAACCCTGTCCACCTCTCTGCTGTATGCTGCCATAGTTGCATCTTTTCTATCCCAAGTTCCTGAGACCTGCTGTACCACAAGGTTCGAATCTTCAAAGCATCGTATCCTCTTAATGTTCATCTCCTTGGCTACCTTTAAGCCGTGCAATAGGGCCTCATACTCGGCCACGTTATTGGAACAATCAAAATGAATCTGCAACACGTAACTTAACTTGTCTCTTTGGGTGATGTTAGCACCACTCCAGCTCATGATCCCTCGTATTGCTTGGAACCGTCGAAGTGCATTATCCAAGACTCGGAATTTGGAGCCATGGTGGGCATGCCTGTGTGAGTCCAATCGTTAATGAAATCAACTAGAGCTTGAGATTTGATTGCTGACCTGGGCTCATAGTTGATGTGGTAATCTCCCATCTCGATCGCCCACTTGGCTATTCTACCCGTAGCATCCGAGTTTCTGATGATATCCGACATTGGTATAGAGCTAACCACTGTTATGGGGTGTTCCTGAAAATACGGCTTCAGTTTCCGGCTGGCCATGAAGACCCCGAAAACCAGCTTTTGCCAATGTGGGTAGCGCTGTTTTGCCTCTGATAATACCTCGCTGACGTAATAAACCGGCCTCTGGACTGGGTGATCTTTCCCATCCTCCTTACGCTCGACAACAACCACTGCGCTAACCGCCCGGGGCCCGGCTGCAACGTATAATAGCATGGGCTCTTTAGGACCCGGGGCTGCTAGGACTGGTGCCTCAGATAACTGCTTCTTTAGTGCTTCGAACGTCTCGTCCGCCTCTTGATCCCATGCGAATTTATCAGATTTCTTTCAAGAGCCGGTACAAGGGTATTGCCTTTTCTCCGAGTCTGGATATAAACCGGCTGAGCGCTGCTATGCACCCTTTGAGCTTCTGAACATGCTTCAAATTTTCCGGCTTTTTCAGACTTTGGATAGCTTTGATTTTATCCGGATTTGCCTCAATTCCTCTCTCAGAAACGATAAAGCCGAGTAATTTCCCGGCTGGGACTCCAAAGACACACTTTGTTGGGTGAAGTTTCATCTGGTACATTCTTAGGTTCTTGAACGTTTCCTTTAGATCATCAATAAATGTCTCCGCTTTCCTGGTCTTGATCACCACATCATCCACGTATGCGTGAACATTGCGTCCAATTTGGTCCTCAAAGCACTTCTGAATACACCGTTGATAGGTTGCGCCAGCGTTCTTCAATCCAAACGTCATGGTCTTGTAACAGAAGGCCCCAAAAGGGGTTATGAACGATGTTTTCTCCCAATCTTCCTTCTTGAGCTTGATCTGATGATACCCGGAATATGCGTCCAGGAAACATAATAGGTCACTTCCAGCTACTGCGTCTATGATCTGATCTATCCTTGGTAGTGCAAACGGATCCTTTGGGCAATGCTTGTTAAGGCTTGTATAATCGATGCACATTCTCCACTCATTGGTCTTTTTCATCACGAGTACCGGGTTTGCTAACCAGTCCGGGTGAAATACTTCCATGATGAAGCCGGCTGTAAGCAGCCGTGCGATTTCTTCTCCTATAGCCTTCCTTCTTTCTTCATTCATTTTTCTCAGGCCCTGTTTCACAGGCCTGGACTTGGGATCAACGTGCAAACTGTGCTCTGCCAGTTCTGTAGGGATGCCCGGCATATCGCTGGGCGTCCAGACAAACACGTCCTGATTCGAACGAATGAACTCCACAAGTGCTTTCTCCTGCTCGCTGTCCAAGTTAGATCCTATAGCAAATTGCTTGGAGGGATCACCCTCGACAAAAGCCACCATCTTGGTGTCCTGCGCTGCCTTGAACTTCGCCCTCTCATCTTCAGTATTCGGCCTTTTTAACGGTGTTCTGTCATCCGGGTCTACTTGAGACCGGTAATACTTGAGTTCCTATTTTCTGCAGGCTTGTTCAGCCATTGCCGCATCTCCTTCATCGCACTCAGCCGCTATATCCCGGTTCCCATGTATGGTGATGGTCTGCTTTGGACCCTGGATTTTTAGCTGTAGATACACATAACATGGCATGGCCATGAACTTAGCGTAAGCCGGCCTTCCGAATAGCGCGTGATAAGGGCTGCGCAACTTGACCACCTCGAAAGTGAGCCACTCAACCCGGAAATTGTCCTTCGATTCTCCAAAAGCTACCTCCAGTGTGATTTTTCCCTCGGGGCACGCTGAGTGACCCGGTACTATCCCGTGAAAAACTGTCGAACTCTTCTGTAGCTGGGACTCCTTGAGACCCATGCGTAGAAAGGTTTCCCAATATAAGATGTTGATGCTACTACCGCCGTCCATTAAGACCCTTTTCAACTCATAACCATTAACCTGCGGCGCAACCACCAATGCTAAGACTCCGGGTGTTCTATCCTTTCCGGGTGATCCCTTCTGCTCCATGTTACGTCCTGCTCTGACCATCTCAGGTATCTCGGAACGGCCGAGGCAACTGAGTTTACCGTCTTTTTCAGTATCTTTTTATCCTTGTTGGAAATTCCTGTAGTATGTACGTGGTATTGTCCCAACTGCTTGGGGTTGGCCTGGAAACCTCCAGCTCCCCCCTGGTTATTACCCGGATTTCCGCCTGCCGGGTTGCCGGCTGGGGGTGGGCCGTGGCCCGGGTTTCCACCCGGACCCGGTCCTCCTCCCCGACCTGCACCTCGCATAGCCTTGTTTATTTCCTCGTTCTTCCATCTCTGTAGGTCCGCACATTGCTCCAATGAGTGGTTAGCCGGCCTACCGTTTCTGCTGTGCTTTGGGCACACCATCCTGAAGATATCCCAATTGTTACCCGGCCTTGGCGGTTCTTGATAATTTCCTCCCTTCTGGTTTCCTCCATTGAAGTTTCCTTCTGCCCTGGGTCTCGAAGACCCGGCTTCTGTGCTAGCGACAAACTCGGAGCTTCCCTCAAACGGGCGCTTATTATGGTTGTTCCCATTGTTACCTCCATTGTTACCCGGCGTTGATCCATTGCCGGTTCTTCCATTATTGCTTGTGTTTGCTTTTGCTTTCTTGTCATCGACGTCCTCTTCTGTAGTATCTGTTGCAGCGTGCTTGTTGCATGCGTCCATTAGTTCTCCCATCGTAACCTCTGAAGCATTTCGACTAGATTTCATGCGAGTTAACTTTTGCACCAAAGGTATGTACTTGCACGTCTTTGCCATCGCTTGTAACGCATCCTTGGGCTGAATATCTGTAGATGAGTGAAGTATCTCCATGACTCGGCGCACCCAACTGCGCGCCGATTCTCCCTTCTTCTCGACACACCGCTCTAGGTCATCAATAGTAAATAGCTTTCTGCACGTCCCATGAAAGTGCTTGATAAACGCAGTTTTCAACTCCTGCCATGACTTGATGGATCCCTCCGGTAGATTATTGAACCGTAACTTTGCTGCTCCTTCTGACATCATTAAGTACATGAACTTGGCTTGAAGATTTTCAGTTGCGTTGCGAATCGACATTGCCATCTCATAGCTTCCCAACCATGTTTACGGATCCATAGTCGGCTCATAATTCACTACTTTACCCGGTTCCTTGAATTTATCCGGGTAAGGCTCAGCTCTGATGTTATCCGACAGGCACTTAGGCCCAGCGAGATTAGTCGGAACCGGCCTCACTCGGGAAACGTGTGATCCTGCGGGGGGTGCGGCTGGGCGCGGGGCTGCTGCTGGTCCATGCACCGCAGACCCGGCCGCGGCTCTCCTCGCTCTAGAACTATCCACAATAGCTTGCGCTGCCGATGCCGCTGGTACTGCTTGAACGCGGGGAGGAGGCGGCATTAGCTGCTGCTCTGCCCTCCGTCGCACTGAGCTTGTCTGAATATTGCCGGTATTGGCTCGTTGCTGGCTGATATACGGAGTCCCATGCATTCCACTCTGTTGTCCGGGTAATTAACTTGCTGTGCCACTGCCGTATGCAATAAATCGATCGCCCGTCGGGTCTGCTCCGCATGGGGTGACTCTCTTACGGGGATCTGATTCAATGCTAACATTGCAGCGTATACATTATCCATGGGGTTGTTGTAATGACCTGCTGGCGTGCGAAACCGTGATGGTGGTGGTGGTAATGTATTGCCGGTAGTAACTCCAGTCTGTAATATGGGTAACCCGGCCTGCGTGTTTACCGGTTGTGCTCCTCCAGTTGCGGGTTGATGTACAGTTCCTTGATTCGCCGCTGGAATCGGCTGATCCTGAGGTGTGATGAATAGTGTGGCCGGGTTTATGACCCCACCCGTTGCCGGTAATCTGGTCTGGTGTCTTTGACGCACCCTGGTTGTCTCTTCTCGGAGCCGGTTCTCCAATGCATCTAGATCGCGCTGGCGCGCAGCTACCCCTTGTTTTTCTGCTTCCACTTGCCTTCTCTGTTGTTCCAATGCACGACGGGCTACATCCAGATCCCTAACGCGTTCCGCCGCGTTTTCCGGGGTTATGACTGTGGCTAGAACGGTGGGATCCAGGATCAGGTTGTTGTTGAACAGGGCCGGGTGTTGTGGATTTGAAGGACCCGCCCCTGGTGTCCGGTTTGCCAGATATCCGAACATGTTTGCCTGCAACTCGCTATCCGCCGCATGGCTGGTAACTGATGCCGATTTTCCGTCGACCCGGGTTAACACCGGGTTTCCGTCAACCGAATTTTGCTGCTGGGCCAACGCTTGTGCTGTTCCGACAGCGGCCCCGGTCACGTTCCCCTGATTAAGATTGGTTGCGGGGGCCATGTAAACCGCGACTTGGCGCACAATGCTTGGCGCAGATTCGTATTCTTCCTCATCATCGCTGTTTTCCTCGTACCGGTCCTCCAGCAGGTGCAGGATAGACTTGGTGTCATCTTCTCTAATAACCCGGCCACGCAGGGTCCATGCCGGCTCCTCCGGCTGTTCCCTCTTCGTGGTGGGCTCTTCTGCCGGATCTATCGTCCCGACCGATTCCTCCCCATCGGACTGAACGCAGGTGGCCTCCCCTGACACAGAATCAAATCCAAAATCGTCAGGAGCTAAACCGGACGTACGTACCATGCCAATGAAGACGTTGATCCGGCCGATTGTCACGACAGATCCGGATTCGAGCAGATCCGACTCTAGCCCCCAGCCAAAATCGTCCACCATCTTCTCTCCTTCGGGGTTGGTGTAGATCTCGCCGACGACGAGGTTCTTCATGTTCTCCCGAGCTTCTCCCATGATGTAAAAACGCTTGGACGTAGGCCCCACGGTGGGCGCCAACTGTCGTGGGATAATCACGGCAGACGTTACCGAGGGTAACTTACATTGGGGCAAATCGACTATGGTGTTTAGGAAAGGGTTTAGCTCAAGTGAAACCATGGTGATATGCGATCTGGTAGCCGGCAATCAAGTCGCGGAGTCTACGATCTAAATATATTAGCTCGATACTGGCTTACAATGGATACTCGAAATCTCTCGATCTGGCGATCGTGTTCTTGCTCACGTAAAAGCTTGTCCAACCCTAACCTAGGGACCGGCTTATATAACATCCGGACCCCCTGGCCTACTCTCCAAGGCCCACTCTGAATCCTACCCGGACGCTACTTACAAACCCTAGACTTCCATACCGGAACCCACAATCCGGGTTACGAGGCCTATGCTCCTGGGCCTTCTAGAAGCTCCTTTACCCTAAGTCGGGTCTTGCGCTGCGTCCTTTGGGCCGAGTTACTCCTTGGCGTTAGCCTACCGGGTTATCATCCCTCCATCAATATCAGTTATCCGCCTCAAAGCAATGACACTTGCGATTTCGTAGGGCTCCGAAGGTGAAATCACAGGAGGAAGAATGAAGGTGTGAAGCTTGACTTGAGAAAAGGTAAAGCCTCACGCCCACCACGTCGATTGAAAAAAACCTTGTCCGTCAGCAGAATGGACAAGCGACGGCGGGCGGAGTGAGGTGGCCATTAGCGACAGAGCTCTGGCCCCATGGCCCTCATCTATATATATAGCAGCCCTGCGCCGGCTAAATCGGAATTATAATTTGTAAGTACATAACTGTGTCAGGATATGTGGCGGTTTGTGATTTAGTTGTCCAACAGGTTGAAGCTCATTGGTTTTGCTTAATAAACAACAAAGGTCTTAGAAAATTGAGAGAATGAAAAAAAAACTGTCTTATTTCCATGCGTGCATCTTGGATAGTTCAAGTAATAATATCGTTTTGATGCCCTATGTCTGTGGCCGGTGCTAAAACCAGGCCCCATAGGTAGCGGCAACGAGAACTGGCACGGTTGCAGGCTGGAGTGTCAGGCCGAGAGTGTCTAAGAAAAATCTAGCTACTGGGATGAATTAGCCCAAAACGGATCTAGCAAAGTCGCGATAGCAGACTCGGCCTCACCCATTTCTTTTCCCTGCTAGTACTATAAAGAGCCCGGGCCCACCCCGCTCCAAGCGACAACTCCGCCTCCTTTCCTTTTATCACGCGAGTAGCCTCAGGGTATGTTGTAGCTAGTATTTCTGCCAGAGCTAGGGCAGTTTTTCTGATGCCTCCAATTCCAAGTAAACGTTTTTGTTGCACGCTGTGTGCAATATGGTTGTTCACTTGGGTGGGGGTTTTGAGAAATCTCACAGTATGAGCATGGAAGTGTGCCGACTAGACAACAACGAGTCTTTATTTACATCATACTACTAAAAAGGAAGACGTATATAAGGACTTTGAGTGCACACGTAGTACAAGTTAAGTCCAAACTAGCTAGGAAAGTATTTAAAAAGTGGAACATGGGTTGGTGGGGGAAATAAGTAAACGCCAAGAAAGTAAGTCCATAGAGTGGAGTAGTATTTTAAGATGTTCATAAATTAAACAAATTGGTGTGTTTCTTTGGTTAGTTTTTTTTTTACTTGGATGTTGAATACTATACTCTGCTTTTTTATTATAACGAAAATTCAGAAAGGCTAACAATAATACTACGAAAGGGGTAGACCTCATTAAAGCAAAATTTCCTGAACTCGTATGCCTATGCACATCATCTGAATCTAGGGGGCTCACCAAGCCATCCAATGGAGAGATCCAGCATACCTCAACACACCACATGCACACACTCAAAATCCTCAGCCGATGTCTTCTGCCAACTCATCTTCAGAAGGAATAATGCAATGACCTTGTCAGGCCTGCTGTCGACAGAGCGCCATGATCCCCAAAAGCACATCCATCCTACATGCATCTATCATCACACGTCCGCCCAGATCTTGCTGAGTCTCAATGTCGATGATGCGGTAGATGGCACGCCACACCAAATCAAGATCCCACCAGTGAACACGGCTCCAAAAAGACCCCTAATTAGGAAGGGCGAATTCGAACGCCGCCATCGTCCGGTCCAGGATACACAGATCTAGGGTTTCACGAGGAGCATCATGAGCGAAGAGATGAAGACAATATTGGTTGCAACAAAAGAAATAGCTCCTAGATAATGCCTCCATGGACGGGTGTAATACTCAGAGCACCACCATCGAATGATCCAGGATCTAGCGTTTCCCCAAGAGACTCTGTTTTGCACCACACGGACGCTATCATGTCCTACTAGCACAATACCGCCGATATCCTCCCCCTCACAACGAGTGCGACTGACGAAGGGATGGACCTTGGACCCTGCGCGTAAGGATACCCCGGTCCTAGGCCCAAGGATAAAAGCCCAAGAAGGGAAGCCCTTGGAGTATTCTGGAAGGCCCACTTGAAGCCCACCCACAATGCCTTGTGGGCTAAGATAGGAAACTTGTAACCGACATAGGGTTAGAGTTCGAATCCTCCCCGGGTAGGGTTTGAGACCTGGCCATCTATATAAGGCCAGGAGAACCACCGGAGGAGGACCAAGCAATACTGCAACACCAAAGCCTTGAGTTCGAGATCGTACTCTCGACTTGAGGAACCACCATTGTAACCGATCTATTCGATAATATAGATCGACAGGGGCAGGAGTAAGGGTTTAACCTCTACGAGGGCCCCGAACCTGGGTAAATCGTGCCCCCTGTCTAGCCGACGATCGTCACCAGCGCTCATGGGTTCTCCTATTCGAAACCCTATAGGTTCACCTAAGGGAATTGCCTATACGCAGATTCGACAATTGGCGCCGTCTGTGGGAACGGCGGGCGCTGGATCTCCGGCATCTTCGGCTTCATCATCCAACTCACGTTGGAGACCTTCGACTTCGGCTCCGACCAATCCTATCCGGATCGGATCTGTCGTGGTCACCCCTCACTCGCCGGAATCACGCCCGGTATTCAGCGATCTGGAAAAGAGTGTCACCTTGACGTTCGGAAGCTTGAAGTTCTACACCAACAAGGACGGGATCCTCCACTTCCCTGAAGAATCAGGATCAGAGTCAGGAGCCGTCGACTCGCGACCCTACCTAGAGAAAAGCGGCGAGTCCATCCGCTTCAACTCCAACAACTTCCATACCCTCTCGACAGAGGAACCCTCTCGGGTCAAGAAAGCTCTTCAAAACACGCCTAGGACTCACGGGCCACGACTGGCTCAAGTCTGCATGGCAGGATCGGAACAACCACCCCCAGAAACAGAACACAGCGCAGCAGAACGCGCTGAGATCGGCGTCTCGCGGGACGCTTGGGACCGAGCCAAGGAGGCCATGCGAACAAGCAAGCCGCCTGTGGCTGGAGCGCCACACGAAGATATGGTCGCCTACCACTATCATCTAGTGAGAGCGTCCACAGCTATCAAAGAAGCTCGGATAGACCTAGCCCATCGGAAGAGATTGGCGGATGAATCGAGTCAACGCCGGGCCGAGCTGTCCCTAACACCTTCGGTCGGAACTCGACCCGCAAGGAAGGGATATGCATCGAGAACGGCATCCATGGACGCCGAGTCCCTGGGCGGGATCAGCAGGTCACTCGGACCTTTCCTTATGCGGGTTGACGAGGACGGAAACGTCTACCCGCAAACTCCTGCTGCCGCAGTCCTGGCCGCAGCAACCTACATGCAGATGAACCAGCCAGGGGAGAACGACCCTCGAGCGGAGCAGTACAAACAGGTTCGGAAAGGATTGGGCATGGAGGCCTCAAGGCTCGCCTCCTATGATCGCCGGAAGGCTGCTGAACAGAAGGAGAAGGAGAAAGAAAAGGAAGCCTCGCGCAAGGACATGAGCGCTTCGCCCAGAAGAGACAAATCACCTCGCCGTGGTCGAGGAAAAGAAGCCCGGCGGCGCGATGACAGTCGAAGCAACAGCGAAGGTAGCCCGAGAAATAAAAGCTCGCGGCATCACAGCAGCCGCTCGCGAAAACGCGGCAAGGAACCAAGGAAAGAGACCGATCGTGATCAGCCAGGATACAACGTGCGGTCTGACATCGCGCAAAACAAAGTGGACAAGGCGAGGGCATCATGGCACCGCGCGCGCTCCTCTTCCGGATCTTCGGATGATGAAACATGCGGCGCGCTGTGCTTCGCCCGCAGCATCCGTGAGGCACCTCTACCCAAGAGATTCAAGCTCAGCACAGAAGTGACAAAGTACGATGGCTCACTCGAACCTTCGTCATGGCTAAACGACTACCTCACGGCAGTAAAATGCCAACGTGGGAACAAGAACACGGCCATGCAATACCTCAACCTGCACTTAGTAGGAGCAGCACGTAGCTGGCTGGAGGAAAAACCAAGATCTTGTTACGCATCGTGGGACGATCTGCACTTCGATTTTTGCAAAAACTTCCAGACCACCTACAAAAGACCAGCAACCATCGAGGAGTTGCGAGCCTGTAAACAGAATAGAGGTGAATCCACTCGCGAGTATATCCAGCGATGGACCACGCTCAGGAACACTGCGGGAAACATATCAGAAGAAGTAGCGGTTGAGGCCTTCGCAAAAGGCGCCCGACGAACTGCTTTCAGAGAAGAACTGGGACGAGCCGCACCCAAGACTATTGGAGAGTTGATGGTCATAGCCGACAGATGGGCTAATGGAGAAGACTTAGTCGCAACGAGAGGACATCGTCGCCCGCACCCGAGGACGACCGCCACGGTCGAAAGAAAAAGGAGGAAATATTACGATCACGACGATCGGGAAGAGATGGTAGCGGCAGAATTCCCGCGAAACCGCGATAGTGGGCGCCGCGGAAGTCGCGAATGGAAACCAAAGGCTGAAGACAAGACTCCCGAGGAAGACCTTGACGCATACTGCTCTCTACATCTATTTACAGATAAGCGCACGGGCAAAACCAAGGCAACACAACTCCTCAAGGATTGCCGGAAGTTCATCGACATCCACGAGGCCTTCTCGAAGAAAAGTAGATCAACAGCTAGTCAAAATTACCCGCCACTTCCAGGAGGAGGACACCAAGGATTCCAGCCGCCACCAGGAAATCCGAACATGGCGCTAGCCGCATTACCTGCGCCGCCAGCCCCAAACGCCGGAGCTAATGCATACCCGAACCCGGCTGGACAGTTAGGGATGATACAAAAAGTCTGCCCAGCCCGCAGAGCTCAGAAGACAAATACGCGGCAGCTATGCATGGCTGTGCAAACCCCACCGACAAGGCCCGAGTACCTGAAGATGGCAGACCAATCGATCACCTTCTCCATGGAAGACCATCCCCCGCGAGTCTATCGGCCAGGACACGCCGCCCTAGTAATCCAAGCGCAAATTGGTAATTACGAACTGGCTCGCGTATTTATGGACGGAGGCAGCGGCATCAACATCATCTACGCGGATACACTCCGCCGGATGAACAGGAACTTGGAGGGACTCGCAGAATCAGAAACATCCTTCCACGGGATAGTTCCAGGAAAGGCGATCCGTCCACTCGGAACAATCAACCTCGAGGTTGTGTTGGGCAATCGACGCAATTACAGAAGAGAATTCCTCGAGTTTGAAGTAGTCGACTGGCCCTCGCAGTACCACGCCATTCTTGGTCGGACAGCGTTCGCAAGATTCATGGCAGTACCACATTATGCGTACCTGAAGCTCAAGCTACCCGGGGAATATTGTGTAATCACCATCGATGGAGATTTCCAGAAGTCCAACAAGTGCGACATTGAGTTCAACGAGATCGCAAAATCTTTCGGGATTCAAGAAGAACTAGAGGAGATAGCAAAGACCACGGACCACTCCGTGATGCCCCTCACAAAGAAAAATGCACCAGAGTTGGAATTCAGCGCCAACAGCGACACTCGAAAACATCAAGTGCACCCGACAGATTCTGCGAAAACAGCGATGGTCTCAACTACCCTCTCGCCAGCATAGGAAAGCGCGCTCGTCGAACTCCTCCGTGAGTACTGTGAAATTTTCGCCTGGCAGCCCTCAGATATGCCAGGAATACCCAGGGAATTCGCCGAGCACTCACTTAAAGTCTACAAAGACGCAAAGCCCATCAAGCAGACCACTTGACGGTTCTCAGAACCCAAACAGAAAGCGCTTGGAGAAGAAGTTAACAGATTGCTCGCAGCAAAATTCATCAGGGAAATCAAGATATCTACTTGGCTAGCAAACCCAGTGCTGGTCCCAAAGAAGAACACCAACATCCTTCGAGTGTGCATTGACTACACGTCGCTGAATAAGCCCTGCCCCAAGAATAACTTTCACCTCCCACGAATCGACCAGATCGTGGACTCCACTGCAGGCTGTCAACGCCTCTGCTTCCTAGACGCCTACTCGGGATACAATCAGATCCGGATGAAGCAGGAAGACGAGGAGAAGACAGCATTCATCATATCTCACGGTGTATACTGCTACACGACAATGCCCTTCGGGCTCAAGAACGCAGGCGCAACATACCAGCGCTGCATGCAAAAATGCCTCGCCAAGCTCATTGGCAAGAACGCACAAGTATACGTTGACGACATCGTCATCAAGACTCGAGTGGAGGATACACTCCTCGAGGATATCAGAGAAACATTTGACGCTCTAAACGCGTACAGGATTAAGCTCAACCCGACAAAATGTGTCTTCGGTGTCACAGCAGGGCAAGGAATTGCTGCGAGACATCCACCAAGGAGATTGTGGACATCATGCTAGCTGGAAAGCAATCATGGGAAAAGCTTTCCGAGCAGGATTCTACTGGCTTACAGCAGCCAGAGACGCAAAAGAACTGGTCGACAGGTGCAACGCCTACCAGCGATTCGCACCAAAACCACACGCCCCCGCTACGGAGTTACATATGATACCCATCGCCTGGCCCTTTGCACAATGGTGGCTGGACATGGTAGGACCATTACGCAAGTCCACACCAGGTGGATACACACACTTGCTGGTCGCAGTCGACAAATTTACAAAGTGGATCGAAGCTATGCCTGTAACCTCGGCTAGCGCCCAATGCGCCGTCAAATTCCTCAATTCCATCGTATGCCGATTTGGAGTACCGCACAACATCATTACTGACAATGGTAGCAACTTCACGACAAAGGAAACACAGCAGTTCTGCTAAGAAAAAGGAATCGCCTTCAAATTCGCTTCAGTCGCTCATCCGCGAACCAACGACCAAGTTGAACGATCCAACGAATTAGTTTCGGCTGGCATCAAGAAACGTCTACACGATCGCCTACACCCAGCAGCGGGGCATTGGGAAGAAGAGCTACCCTCCGTCCTATGGAGCCTTCGCACAACTCCAAATCGATCCACAAACTACACACCATTTTTCATGGTATACGGGGCTGAAGTAGTCCTTCCCGAGGATGTCAGGTTCAGCGCCCCACGGGTCGTTGCTTACAGCGAAGAAACCTCCAACAGGGCACTCGCATATGATATGGACGCACTTGACGAAATACGCGATATTGCACTCGCAAGATCCGCAGTATACCAGCAGTCGCTGCGAAACTATCACAGTCGACGAATACGGCACAGAGCCTTCGCAGTAGGAGGTCTGGTGCTACAGCTCAAGCAGAAGGAAGGACACAAGCTCGAGCCACCATGGGAAGGACCCTTCATAATACACGAAGTTATCCCAGGTGGCGCCTATTGATTGAAGAACCCAACGACTGGAGGCATCTACTCCAACCCTTGGAATGTCGCACAACTTCGCAAATTCTTCCCCTAGATTTACTTTACTCATACAAATAAGGCTATATTAGCCATCTTGTAGCTCGAAAGAAAACACATGACTTCTCAGTCATTGCAATAACATACATGGTTTTTCAACCATAGCTACTCGCGTTCTACATCCTTACATGCTAAAAATAACAGGTATACACCCCACAAACACACGGGGGCTACGCCTAACTTAGCATCACAGGAAGAATTTTATATATACAAGGTAGACACCTTACAATAGTTTTTAAACAACTACACAAAACAATAGGATACATACATCCTACAATTACACATGGCGCTGAGTATTTTCAGCCGCTAAAACCCGTTCCACCTCTTCCAAGGTCAATCGAATGATTTCCTCTGCTGCAGGTTGAACAACCCTATAATGGGGAACAATGTTGATTGGGCCATCAGGAAGCCTGGCTACAGAGTTGAAATTTACTTCAGGATGCCACAACCGGATGAAGGAAAGAGCCACTACCGAGCCGCAGATCATCTGATTGCGGACACACTCGTGAATTTCTCCTTCTCGCCCGAAAATCCTGAGAAGATGGCTCCAATCTGTGGGACCCCTCTCCAACGGATAGAAAGCAAAATTCATGGCAATCAAAATTTCGTGAAAAGAACTCACGAGCATCTTCTCCTGGATAACTCGAGACTTCACGGTAGCAAGCACAAAACCCCGGCCTCGATCGGACCAAAAGTTATTCGCATGGGGCTTTGAACTGCCAGCTTCCTGAAGGATGTGGTTCTCCACCCACTGTTTCTCACTCCTATCATCCGGCTGAACAAGAAAAAACAAAAGTACACGATCAAAGGGAGATAGAAGACACAGAAAGCTAGGGGGCTGGATTACTTACAGAGCAAATCCTTGGCGACAGCTACTAATTCATCCATCACAAACTGCTCACGTTCAACCGCAAGTTTCTGTTTGGACTTGGCTACATCCGCTACCCCACGCAGAGCTTTTAGCTTCCGTTCACCATCCACAACACGGTCACGGAGGCCCGCAAAGGTACCAACAGCGGCAACAAGAGGATTCGCTTGAGCAGCAAGTCCACCCGAAGATTCCGCGGCAACTGCGGTTACCTGGCAGAATACAAGGAAAGTGAAGGAATAAGATGCCCCATTCGAGATATAACAACCACCTATTCGACATGTGCTCAGGGGCTACTCCCATCGGGAGGAAACACATAGCAAATCAGTCGCAGGAAGCATCTCAGAAGGACATTTCGATTAAACGATGAAAATACGGGAATACATCCCAAGGTTCATTACAATCGAAAGAGCGAAATACGAAGAAAATATACTAAGGAGCTGCAGTTGTGCTGCCACTCGCGACAGTGTTCCCCCTACTGCTAGCACGGGCGAACAACTCGGATAACTTCCGGGCAAGGATTCCAGCAGGCTCGCGAAAACGACGAAGCCCTACCTTTTTGCTCGTAGAAGGATCAACGGGAAGGTCAGAGTATGCCTCCTCCAAGCCCGTGACTCCGTGTGCCAGCGCAAACTGGATGGCAGTCTTCGCCCCAGACTCTGACTGAGCAACCGCGTAGGCGTCAAGGAGGTTGCCCTCCGAGAAAATCTTCAAAAGATCACCCAGCGCAGGCGGAGACACAACGTCGACAAGAAGACGACCGTGAAGCTGCGTTAGCACTCGAATGGCATCGCCGATCAAGGTGCAAACCCCATCAGCATGCTTCTTGAGTTGGGCACAGGAATCGGTCAAAGCATCCACCCGTTGGACCCCAGGCAGCTCCAGCGGGACGCCCAGAAGACCTGCAGAGAGAAATATTAAAATCCAAGGACCTACTAGACGGTCGGAAGGCAACAAAAGACCAAATGCAGCTTACCCGCAAATCGTTCGGCCAAAGGGCGAAGGAAGTCGACAAGGTCGGAGTCCGCCTTGGTGCCAGCCTCCTCCAGTTTCTTCAGAGCGTCCTGGGCACTCGCAAGCTTTCCTTCGAGATCAGTTGACAGCTTGCGAGAGGACTCGAGCTCCTGTCGAGCAGCTGCCAACTGAGCCTCCTGAGCACTTGCCCGAGTGGAGGCGTCCGCCTTCTCGGCCTTCATCAATTCAACTTGAGCTACACGGCAATGGGCTTTCAGAACCGTTGAAATTGGCATAACTGAAGAGACGAGATAGAAGGAGGTGATAAACTTACTTCGAAGGAGCTCGTTTTCGGCGACTAGTCGATCGCGATCCAATCGAAGAGTCCCGCATTCTGTTTCGGCCAGAATAAAGCGGCGGCCAACAGCCACAAGGGAATCAAGGAGTGACTGCAAAAACATGAAGATAGAAGAATCAGAGAAGGAAAATATTGAGCCTATACCCGATTGCAAACATTTGAGTATAGCCTCGGGGGCTACTCCCATCGGGAGCACTGTCGTGCACCCGATAAAGCGAAGAAGAGATAAAGTTTACATCTTTGAGCCTATAGCCGATCGCATACGATCAACTACAGCCTCGGGGGCTACTCCCATCGGGAGCACTGCCGTGCACCAGATAAAAAATCCAAATTACCGGAGTACAGTTTGAAGAAGAAAGCAGCAAGATTTACCTGGCCTTGAGCTAAGGAGAGGGGATCTGCTGAGCTACCCGTCACTTCCTTCGGAGTCGAAGCCCCGGCAGCAAAACTAGGAATTCTGTATTCCATATTCGCCGCGGTGGGGGCTGCACTTGGTGAATTCTGGACGGTGTCGGCGGTCGGGGTCCCACCTGCAGCTGCGGCTCTCTTCCTCTTTTCGAGAGGAAGGGAAGAGACGAATCGACCAGGGCTGATAGCTTGCAGACTACCATGAAGACAATACGTCAAAAGGTGCAAAAAGAGAATGTTCGACTAAAGACGAGAAAAAAGACTTACTCGTCGTCATCTTCGTCATCCAACATGTCCGCATTCCAGGTGGTTTGGATATTAGGAAATGAAGGAGAAGGGGCGCGCGTGTGTAGCGGGGTCACAATGAGAGACCCCTTCCCGGGTGATTCCTTATACAAGGAGTTATCCTTGGAGGTGGCCTCATCGTTCTCCACTCGACGGAATTTCCGATGGAGGAGATCGCTGCCCGACTCCTCCGCGTCATCCGAGGAGTTGTGCTCGGAACTCGACGAGGCGTTAGCAACGCTGGTGTCGGCTGGACCATCCAAGTTACTCGCCAACAAGTCCGAGGCTTCCTCTCCAGACATTGGTGGGTAGCAGGTGGCCACGGCTAAGCTCTACGAAAAGAGGACAGAAGAAAAGGGAGGAAAAATTTCAGTCGACAAGATCTTCAAAACAAGAAAGAAACGAAGTCAAAGAAAAGCGCAAGCTTACTTCGGGTGGTGGAGGCCTTGACGCCTCAAAGGCTGCGACAGTGCAGTCACGGAAGGTTTCACCCACCTTCAAGATGGTGATGGCCGCGATCTTCTTCTCGAATTCGGCATTCGAGAGTTCTTCGCGGCTCACGCGACTTGGGTCTTCAGTACCCTGGTACTCCCACATCGTGGAAGGCCTGTCCCGGAGGGGCTGAATCCTGCGCTTGAGGAAACTGCTCGCCAAGTGCAGCCCGTTCAACATAACTCCAGCGGCTTGGTCCCGAAGGGCGGACACCTTGGCGAGTAGCGGGGTGACAACCTGGTTCTCTTCAGCCGACAGCTTATGCGCCCAGGATTTCCGCCTCTTCATAACTGCGAATGGGTGGAACTCGTGGACTCCATCCGTGTGCTGTTGTCGGTGAATTAGAACCACTTCTTTCTCCACCCTTGGGCAGAATCCATGAAGTGCATCCCGAAGTAGCTGCTATCCGACTTCGCCTGGATTCCGAAGCTGCCGGTGCGCAGCGGTTCGCCCGGCTCAGCCTCTACCCGCGATCTCTCGCGGAAGACGCACACCTTGAAAAGGGCCTTCCAAAGGCCCCAGTGTGGGCGAATGCCCAAGAAGCACTCGCACAATACAATGAAGCACGAGATGTGTTGCACTGCATTCGGAGGCAGATCGTGGAGCTATATGCCATAGACATACAGCAACTCCACGAGGAAGGGGTGAAGAGGAAAGGAGAGTCCGCGCGATACGTGGTCTGCGAAAACCACGCGTTCATTCGCGCGGGATTGGGTACCTCCTCCTTTTTGCCGAGGCGCACCCGTTTGTTAGCTTCCGGAGGCAGCAACCCCCCCCCCCCCCCCGCTGCATCTCCTTGATGCTCTTGTTTGTGGTGTTGGGCGAACGCCAGTCGCCCGAGCGCGGTGCGGGTGGCGCGGGAACTTCCTGTGTCGCCCTCGATGAAGAAACGGCAGAGCCGCGCTTTCTTCCTCCTTCCATTGACGCTGATGCGATCTCGAGGAGAGAAGTAGTAGAGAACGAGGAAGACGAAGAATGAGGAAGACGAAGGCTGGGGAAATTTTCACCGTTTCACCTAAGTCCTATATTTATACACAGAGCCGCCTAATCCTGACCGTTCGCTGAGCCACGTGGCATCCATCACGGCTACAGCGTGCGAAGGCAAAACGAAAGGGCGGCGGATGCTATTTCGTGCCACGATCCTAACAGTGGATCGTGCGCATTTACTGCGCACAGTTCGCGTAAAAACCGGGAACGACGTCCCGTTTCCGGTCAAAAAGCTGACAAGGTGGGCCAGCACTTCTGTTCTCGCTCCGTCACGTCCCATCGGGAGGATAAAGTGCGCCATGACGTCATAGCATACATCATCAAGCTGGCAAATCTTTCGAATGAAAGCTCCAAACACGAAATAACTTCGTATGAACAAAATGTGACGTGAAATTTCTTTCACAAGAGAGACAAGACCCTAAACACGAAAACTCTTTCGTATGGGCACAACAATCCAAACAAGAAAACTCTTTCGTATGGACAAAAATAGCTTGGTTTTCTTACTTAGGAAACCAAGGACCTAAAATTCTGCGGGTGTGCAGATCCTGCCACTCCGTCACGCGATGTCTACAGATCACAGACCTGGATTGTTCAGCCGACTAGGCATATCCGGATGCCATATTCTTTTGAATGTGAAGGTAAGACCCAACAGATCTCTCTTGAGGGACTGGAATCGCACTCAAGCTGCGTCCTCCGGTAAAATTCCATGTCAACAACACGAAGAAAAATCCTAGCGGACGCGCCGGGTACCCCCATAGGTTAAGTTCGACTCGATAAGACCTCCACGGCCCAGTCGCAATGATCACCTCATCGGGTTCGAGTCAGAGGTCTCGAATCTGTGTAGGCCAGAATAGTTTTTGCCCTAGTTGCAATTAGTTGGCCCTGATCTTTCGGGAGAGCCAAACTGCTGCGCCACATCCTTCTGCGAAAAACAACCATAAAACACAGGCACTTTCATCACTCGATGCTCGGGTATAAAAAGCTCATTGCACAGGGTATAAACCCTCCAAACGGAAAACGACCATAAATGGTTATCCGAAGGAAAGCAAGACGAAGATTCTGACCGTCTACTCGACTGGAAAAATCCCAATCGAGCAAACGCTCGGGCGCTACTGACGAAGGGATGGACCTTGGACCCTGCGCGTAAGGATACCCCGGTCCTAGGCCCAAGGATAAAAGCCCAAGAAGGGAAGCCCTTGGAGTATTCTGGAAGGCCCACTTGAAGCCCACCCGCAATGCCTTGCGGGCTAAGATAGGAAACTTGTAACCGACATAGGGTTGGAGTTCGAATCCTCCCCGGGTAGGGTTTGAGACCTGGCCATCTATATAAGGCCAGTAGAACCACCGGAGGAGGACCAAGCAATACCGCAACACCAAAGACTTGAGTTCGAGATCCATATGTTTGTTTCATGCCTAGGGAAAGAGATGCCGAGTTACCATTTTCATCTTATGAATGTTCCTTTTGCAAAACTGTTAGAGCGTGCTCTGCAAAGTTTTCCCAGCTAAGCAGTTTTACTCCAAAATAGTATGACTCTTAAACCTTACTATTTAGAGAGCTGCCATGTGACCTCTATTTTTCCTACAATCTTTGCGTTGAGTCAAGCATGCCTTTATTATCACACTTCAGATTGTGGTCTAGGTAACTTATTTGTTGACTCCTTGCTGGTTACACGGTTTTCCTGTGTTGTCAGTATTCATTCCAGATTTTAGGAAGGGTGTGGTGTACGCACAATTGCTCATACAAAGAAGAAAAGTTGTTCTGATAATTTCAGACCTTGAGATTATTTATGGCTTAGAGCCGATATCTTGCGTGCTGATTTGTTAGCAGTGGTGGAACGGTTGTGCGTGGTGCAGGTTAATAGTCAATTTTGGCATAAAGCAACTATGTCCAATCATGAGTATTTTGTTTCTGGGAGATCTGTTTGTGTGCTCATCTTTTGTGTAGCCCGTAATGAATGTCTGACAAATACACGACCTAGCTGTTGGGAGTTCTTTTTTCTGGAAAGTTACTTCAAACAACCAAGTGGTGTATGTGTTCAAAGATTTAACATCAATTGTTCTTTCCAGGTCCTTGAAATGCAGAAGGTTGTAAAGCCGAAATAGTTAGCTAAACCTGAAGATTTCCCTCAAAACATCAGCTGACTGTCCATTGTTCATTTTGTGCCCAGAGCTAATACATCACGGGAAACTACATCACAGTTGATTGCGGCAAATCGTGTTGTTTGTAGCATCAATACTTGGATAATTCATGTGATTCTTCGTTTAATTTAACATATTTCTTTACCATGGAGAGGATCCTTAGAATGTTTTCAATTTGGTGTCCTATTGTGCACAAAGTTAGAATTATCATCATTATGATGCATTGTTGCATATCATTTCTTGTTATCCGTGGTCTATTTTGTTGTGCACTCCGTTTTGACTGCTAAGCTGAGTTGCATGCTTAGAAGTGTTACACAAAGTACCTTAGGATGTTTGGCTGAGTTTTGAATTGGAATGAAGGGAAACATCCTTGCACTGTTTATGTCTAAACGATATACCCTTATATGGCATGTTTCTACTCTATAGTGAATCTTAACTAGCTAGCATGGTCACTGGACATGATGTCTGTATTGCGTAATATGCATGGTTGTTCTTTATAACTTGGTTGCTTGTGCTTTCCTAACATTTTATAAAATAGTATTTATTCTGTGATGAAAAAACCGCTATGTGTGAACAAGCCTCTCTATAGCACAATATGCTTCTAATTTCCCCATTCCAATAAAAACGTTCATTATTTTTTAGCTGTAAAGAAGCGGGGCGCAGCAAAGCACGCCATTCCCTTCTAGTATGCCATATATGGACACGAATGTCTTGCTGTGTGAGAATTAGATGAAAAGTCGTCGGTCAAGTACGGCAGATGACTGTTGACATTTTATTTTAGATGGAAAGCAAGGGTAGATTAGAATTTTGATGTACTTACTTGGTACTGTTTTGACCAAACGATTAATCTAATCATGGTCGATGCGTTCAAACATGCTCCTAGAGACTAATTCTATATATATAGCCTCTAGGTCATGTTTTGTCAGACCCGTAGTTTTTTTGTCGTGTTGCTTTACTTCCCAGTTAGATCGAGGCGTTCAAACGTGCCTATCACTTTGCCAAGACTGAAGTATTCCTCTAAATTTTTTTTTGTCGTGTTGTAAACCTTGGTTTTGACGTCTTCTTTTCTGAAACAAGAAACTGAAGTATTCATCACCCTGGCATTTAAAAATTGTAGACTAGACTTAGGTCCGATGTATTTCAGAATTAAAGAATTTCAACACATGCAAACAAATGCTATAGAGTTTTCTTCTTTCTCAGTTTTGAAAAACGAAGGTCAGACTTTTTTCTTCAATACTTAAAAAAAACTATAGTTTTGGAGAAACTTCAGTTTTAAAACAACATTATTAAATGGATCCAAACATGTTAAATTATTTAGTACTTCAGGCTCCGTTTGGGAGGTCAGTATTTTTAAAACTACGGTAGTGAAAAATGAATTATTGGAGTGCCTTGCCAAGTGATACTGCAGTATTGTACAATATTTCAGTTTATAACAAAAGTAGCCGGGACTGTAATTTTCAGTATGGAAAAAGAATATATATTTTCGTACAATATTTCAGTTTATAAAACCACAATATTCACTGGACCCAAACACCTTAAATTATTTTCATATTTTTAGAAACTAAAGTACTATCATTACACTTGAAAGTCACTGTGATGCTAAATGGGGTCTGATTTTTTTTAATATAATGTGGTTTTAAAAGAACGTAGCAACCAAATGGAGCCTTCCTGATATCACCATCAAATTATGATGTCGCGGATTAGTCCATACATTTTAAGCACACATTTGACAAGTCAAAGACGGTTCAAAGAGATAACATTGGGTGTGATAATAAGAAGGCACATATATTTCTTCTCACACACTTACTATATTCATGTGGAGCTACGTTAGCGAGACGATTAAAATCTTGTCACATTATCTCAATCGCGGTCATTGAAATGTTGGTTGTAATTTCTATCAACTTGATATAAATATATATATGATTGTACATATATTTCTTCTTACACCCTTACTATATTCACGTGGAGCTCGTCAGAGAGACAAACAAAATCCCGCCGCATCATATCAGTGGAGCTTAATGAGACCCTGGCTGTAATTTGTATCAAATTGATACAAATATATTTATTTTAGGCAAAAAATCTGACGGAGCTTATTTGGCAGAGGCAGAGGCGGGCGCCACGAGCATCATTTTTTTCGTCTATAAGCATTCTAATTCCAACAAAAATAACGTCATCACGCATACATTGGCACAAATATGTCTCTCAACCCATATGTAGGATAGAAGAAAAAAAAAATAGCTCACCGACCTCCTCTGAACGGAAACCGAAGATGGTCTTGCTGACCGATCGAAAGCCCTTGTGATAAACGACAAAGGTTTACTACGACTTAGACAATAATTAGACGATGCCTAGTCTCCTCTCGATCGTCCTTTTGTCCATATATATATGGTCTGTGAACGTTAGGATATGATAATTTGTCGTCTCGCCTACATGGTCTGTGTTATTTGACCGTCCATCAATAAATTTTCCTCGCGGCACCGGCACGTAGAATGGCCACTTCTACGTTACCTTTTACTGGTCTAGAAGATGACTAGTATGATTTCATATCTGACGGTTGAGAAATAATAGGCCCAACAGGCCCAGTTTTTACTAATTCGGTAGAAAATGAGTCACACGAACTCGTACTCCAAACGGGAGGTCGAGCCGCCTCCGCCTCCATAGGGGAGGTCACGCCGCCGCCAACTCGTCCGGCCAGGTCAGATCCGTCGGCTCCCTTCGCACCACGGCGCGCCATGGACGCCCCTCACACCGTGCTGCTACGTAGACGCCTCAACTAGTGCGTTACACAGATTGCACCTCTAATCATCTAGTATTCAGATTGAGACTGAACTTGCTTCACCACTTCCTTAATCAAGAACTTCTCTTTTTTCAGAGTTCAATGCTCATGTTCAGCAGAATTCATGTTTAGGGTTCAGCATAGATGACATCATAAACTGATCAAGAACATATTCAGAGTTTAGTGTAAATGGCACTGTAAACTGAATCAGGAACATGTTGAACATATATGGTAGATCGATGGTTGTGTTGTTTTAATTGTACTCTTCCGGCAAGCAAGCTAGCTTTGCTGGTATAGCCATTTACTACCAGATGGCTTGGCAAGCTAGCGTCAATTCGCAAACTGCAGTTTTCGTATGTATCAGTGCTGGGGACTGGATTTGCATGTTAGCTCCCTCGAATTAAGGTTTCCCATTTCATGGAATTCTGTGATTTCCTTTTTTTCTGTTCACGGAAGAACAGCGAAATGAGGGTAACAATTTTTTCCCACATACTGTCTTGGGCCCAGGTGCGTATTTTGTTAGCCGGCACCCATCTTACGTATTGGGCTGAGGCCCATCCGCGGGAGGAGCCGTTTTATGCACTAATATGAACTATACTACTTGTCTTTTTGGTACAAGTATGAAATCTTATGAACCTTTGGATGGACAAAAATGGATGGCTACTATTCATTTAAGGGTACCACAGAACAGCTCGCAGGGTCATTTTCAGACTACCGGGTACCGGCATCATCCACTTGCTTCCCATATCGGTTAGTGGTACGTGCTCGTACAAGCGCATTGATTAAGCTAACCCATGGGGATTGCGTATGGCTGAAAACACATGAAAGTTCCATGGCAGCGCTATGAATTAGGCATTTATATATGCGTCCGCCTTTGTAATCTTCTGTTCTGATCAGCGATTTATTTGTACCAACGTGTTAATAAAGCTCACCAGTTTAGAAAGGGGAAAAAGTTCAAGTAATTTGAATGATTAAAATAAAAGGAGTTTGTCTCTCTTTCATGCGTGCACCTTGATAGTTCTCTTCACCAGAAAATCATGCTAGAGGCACACACACATTGAGCAACTTTGACAAGTGTGTCTGACCCACGGCTAGTTGTAGAGGGCAGCAGAGCGGTACACGTCTGTAAAAGAACTCCACATAGCTGGAAAGGCGAGACCAGCACGGCAGCACCCATTTTAGCCGCTCATACAGTATTAGCTGTATACATGTTCTTCTGACATGACGCCCGAGAGAAGCAAACTCGCCTGTAGTACATAGGCAAGGTCGAGTTGAAAAAAAGGGTAGATGATTTCTACCCTGCTGCTTCTACGGTTTTCCTAGTGCCTCCAACTCCAAGTAAAATATCTTGTTGCACGTTCTGTGCAATATGATTGTCGATCATCGGACTCAAGCTTTCGCATACCATGCTAACTAGGATCCGGTGTTAATTTGAGTGACGGTTATGGGGAATCTCACAACACGACCTTATCTATTAATTATTAGTCCCCAATCAAGTTTTAATCCCGTATCGCCTACGTATACGCACGTACCGCCATCGATCGGCTGAGATCGGCAGCGCGCATAGTCGCCATCAATCGGACCTTGAGAACGGCAGCGCCCGCCCAAGGACCAGGCCAACAGCGCTCCGCCGGTCCCTGATCTCGTCGGTCATGCAGCACGTATGGGCAGCGTCGGCACCTGCACGAAAACGGTGTGGCGCAATCATGGTAGCCGCAGGTGACGTACAAGACGTGATGGCTGGAGGCCGTTTTGCCGGGCACGCGTGGTCGTCCGCAGCGGCGCAGCCGCACGACCTCAACATTCAAGAAGGCGTGAAAGGTTGCCGTGCTCACTGCTCACGACCTCCGCTTCTATTTACTCTGTTTTATCAATTTAATTAACCTCGGATTTAGCCGTAGACATAAATATCCGTAATAACAAATTTATATAATATGGAAATATATTTTATGTTTCTAACAATAATGATTATAAATTTTAGATGTTGATTCTATATATTTGGTCAAACATTAGAAAGTTTGATTTTCACTAAACCTAGAATGCGGGATAATTGTGAACGCAGGGAGAGCATTGTTTCTATGATTGGATACACATAAATGACAAATTAATTCGATTGCCGTATCTGACCAATTTATTCACAATACGTCCGTAGAATTTCGGGCTCGTGGAATTTTGAAAACAATGACGCCACGACATAAGTCGCACTTTAATCGGAACGTCCCTCGTGCTGAAATATTATACTGGCTTAATGATGCACATAAGGCTGAGTTAACACATATTCTCACAAGGATGATAATGTCCCTCCACTGAAGGAATATTCCAACTTAATGTGAAAAAAAAACGTCAACCCTTCAAAATTGATGAAGATACGACATTAGTCGACACACGGTCGACGAGAACGTACCTTGCACTACAGAATATTTGGCTTAATAATTGAGAGAAGGCTAAGTCATCGAAGATATCTCTCTTTTAATATGTTCATATTTAGTATCCACACAGTGTGTCAATACTATTTTTAAGCAAAGGTCTCGAAAAGCCCACACTTAATTCTTATAAATTTTTCGGTGGATATTGCTTGGATGTACTGTAGCAAATTTTGATTACTGTATGTGTCTTTGTCGAATGTAACAAAAATAACATAACAACACATGTCATTCCAATTGCACAGTAAAATCGATGACTGGTTTAAGAGTCTTAAACTATGAAATCCAAGCCACGTAATAATTTTTATAACAAAGAAAATATGTGTCACTCGGTTTGTAGAACCATTCAATGAAGATTGGGTATATTAAGAGTTTAGAAAACTTAGAGTCATACTTTTAAGATTGATTATTTATGTAGAAACATGTTAAAGAATGTTTTTACAAGAAACTAATTTATCTTTAGCAGTATATTCATATAAAAAAATTGATGGGAAAAGTTTCCCACGTTCATATTTCAAAAAAAATTGCATTGTGACATGGAGTGAGTTTATGAGAAGCAGCAAAACAAGATAATTCTCACCATTCAATAAGCCCCACCTATTAAGGAGGTTAGACCGTTTTATTTTAGTTCAGTATTTTTTCCAAAAATAGTTTACCTTGCGTGTTGATCTAACAACACGTAAGAACTATAGATCGGTTAACGAAACCACTGTCACTTACATGGGTGTTTTGATATTTGTTATGATAAATGTTACTCATATACTCTCTCTGTCCTCTAATAAGTGTAAGTTTTCCTTTTATGGAAGTCAAATATTTAAAATTTTGACCAAATTTATAGTGAAACGTAACAACATTTATGGCATTAAATTGGTATTGCTAGATCCATTTTGAGATATACTTTAATAATATATATGGATTTTATATGAACATATATGTTGATGTTATTTTCTATAAAGTTAGTCAAAGTTAGAGGCACACTTACTTAAGGACGGAGGGAGCAACTGATATTTTGTTTACCAAAACATTTGCAGTTGCCACATAATGGCAGATAAGGTGATATCAATTAAACCATATTTTTTATTCTTGACCACTTTCAAGTAGTTTTAGTTTATGCCCCCACATTCTAGTTATAAGTAATGATCCAGTAATGACCATCGTGCCCCTATTTACGAATGGGTATCTAATGATCTGGGATGTTGTTGTGTTCAAGTTTCTGAGAGAGAGAGGGGGGGTGTACGTAAGCAGAAGCCCTCACAACATGCTAGTGTGCCGCCTCGTACCACACACGAATAAACGAGAAATAGTAATATGAGGAACCCCACTGGTGGTATAGGGTGTTGTATATAAATAGTGCAAGCAGGCACGTGGTATAAGTAAAGTCCAAAGTCGCTAGATATAGTATCAAAAAAGTGAAAGATGGTTTGGTGGATGAAATAAGTTAACTCCAAAAAAGTTGGTTAGAATTGATTGTCTAATATGATAGAAAAACACTAGCCAGGGCAAGCACGGCGCACGCCGCGCTGTGTTTGCTTTTCCCCTTATTGAAGTGACCGGTTTTGCACCATGTTCTGGATTTTACTTTTACTGTACATAGAAACTATAGCATTTGGCAAGGAGATAAAGTGGACACGTTAGAACACAAGAGGAATCAAACTATTATCAACAAAGACATATGCAGACATTTTGTGAGAAAAACCTATAGCTAAAGGTGTATATATGTCCTTGTAGTCCTCTGCAAACCACCCAAATCTGCATCCAATTTGGATGTCTCATGGAGTACTTCTGGACGCCTAAAAGAATGGATTCAAATCTAAACATCTTGATCAATTGCGGTGCTAGCTTCACAATGACACATTGTCACATAAACTCAGGATGTTGGAATTGTGCTTTCGAGTCACACGGGGAAGTCCACAAAGTGTTTACTTGAATTTGACCTTTTCTCAATCCAGGAGTGGATATCCTGCAAGTATGCACTATGCTTCGAACATGCTGTCTACAAAACACAAGAAAATGACTTAGTAAAGTGCATCACTACTCAGAGAGAGATAAACCGATGATACAATCAGAACTCTACTGCCACGTACCTTGATGCTTGCTTCTTTTTGTTTTCTCCTAAGAGCTTTTCTTGGCAATCTTGGATAGGTACAAACCTCCTTTCCAAACGTATAAGTATAATGTCGACTATTTTTAGGCAAAATTATACAATCGCTAGCAAGTCAACTTGGTTATATAACTTTTCACAAAAGAGTCATCTGATGGTTCAGGTAAATGGCGGCGTCGTTGTTCCACAAAATACAAATTTAGAATGAGTTGCACCACGTGTTATGGTATTAATTAGACTATAGACGAACTGACATACTAAATAAGAAAGTATATGTCTTCAACACGTATATTTACTGTAATGTCTATATTATCAAGAGTATAGTAAATCATTAAGCATAGCTACTAATGTCAAATCTAGTACAGTTGTGTTGTTTCTAGATCATAGGGAAAATTACCGAACTTAAAGTATGAGAAGATACTACTACCCATTACTACAAATTGATTCAGTACAGTGCACAAGTGGAGGAAAAAAACATTAAGCGCAATTTTTAGCAGATTTGTTAAGTTGTAACTAAATATTAGGACAAGGAGCAAAATATCTTTAGAGATAATAAACCGTGAAACGTAGTCCAGACCGAGCTATTCGGCTACCGTTAGTTTGGTTTAAGACTTTTTTTTTGATAAAGAGCTTTTATTACTTAAAAGGTTTGGTTTAAGACATTATTGGGGAAATGATTACATCATTACTACTCCCTCTGTTCCCAAATACTTTGATTTCTATTTGTCTAATTATAAATGTATCTCAACATGTTTTAGTCTATAAATACATTCATATTTGGAAAATGGAAGTCAACTATTTTGGAAAGGATGGAGTATATAAAATACATTCGCAAGAATGCATGGCATATATATGTATAATGTCATTCCTAAGCAAAATCATGGGAGTAATAACAATTTTTGACTGGACATACCACTTTTTCTTCTTCATGTTCACTCTTGATCCATACGACAAAAGAAGGGATCTTAGCTAATTTCATTCTATTGTGGTAGCTGTAATGATAGCCTGAAAATGAAAATGATAAACACTGAAATCCTCCCTTTTCATCACCAAGAAAACAGGCTAGGTAATGTTCTCTATGGAAGGGCAGAGTAGAAAGCAATGACTTGCTCACAAATAGCTTGGGTTGCCGAATTATAAGGTTATCTCACATCTGCTAACTTCTGACAATTTAACTTGGCGAAGAAGAGGGCACAACTGAATAGATCCTAGGGGAAATTGAACAACAAAACATGCATCATTGATACCTAACAGGAGATCAAAGAACAATCTAAAGTCTAAAGTTCTCATAATCATATTGATCGTAAGGGCTAGAGATCTTTATTAACTTTTTTGCAAATCTTTACTAAATTTTCTACATAATAGCACAATACGGTGAGGATATTTTAAACATATTGAGATATATCCGCATGAGTCATAATCCTGGAACCATTCGATCTTGCCACCAAAAACTCCGTTTCAGTAGACAGAAAAAGGGTGAATAAATATCAAAGGAAAAGACCGGTGTCTATAAACTTAGAGAAGTTTCTATAAAAAAGTATACAAAATTATGCAAATAGCGAGGAGCGTGCATCAAAAACTACTAACTCATATGTACTACATACACAAAAAATAGAGACCTTAATTATCTAGAGTTTTTTGTTGCATGAGCAAAATGAACGGGCCTTACGGTGCAGTCAACCTTACGGCCTCACAGCCATATATGAGGAGTGTGAAAATGTGAATCTCTTACATGTAATTTAAGTATCCAAAAATTAGAATTTTCTAAATAGGTACAAACAGTATGAACTCTTATATTATTAATACAAAACATGGAGAAGGAAAGAGGGCACAAAACCATATGCATACATCTAAAAACGTATATGCATACGTACTGTTGTGAGAGAAAATGTCTGGCACTCCAGTTTCACTGTGGTATGAACTCATATTGTTGTAAATGGTGCTTTCGAGTCACAGAGGAAGGTCAACAAAGTGTTTACTTATGTTGAGCCTTTTTTTTATGGGAACGCCTGGAGCTCACCTGAGTGAGAACTATCTTAGTTCTCACTCGAGGTGACGTCAACCAAAAGACTGGCCGTGGTTCCGCACTCGTTTCATTTGAATTGTGCAGCCCTGTGTTTTGTAGGCTTTTATTGTTCTTTTCTTTGTAACTGGGCCTTTTTTGTACATCTACACCTGCACAACACAACAGTAGCGGGCCTGGTTGGGGTGGTTGAATTGTTACGCAAGACAGGGACAGCTGTACAGCGGACGTACCTATCGATTGGGACAGGTAGCGATCTCCTTCTTCCTCTCGTTTCCTCCTTCTTCCCCTTTTCACCTAACCAGCAGCCTCCCTCCCCTTCTTCTCCTTTTCACCTAACCAGGTAAAGATCCATGGTCAGATCCGGTTGATTTCAGCAAGCAAAAAAAGGAGAAACATAAGAATTGAGTATGGATTTCTCAGGTACTGCTACCTCTCTCTGTCAGTTGTCCTTTCTCCCACAGGAGGCAGTGCTTTCAACTTTGCTAGCGCATGCATCCTCGTACAGGGAAGCATCATCCTGAAAAAATATCTCCCCTCACCCTACAGCACATGAGTCTCATTGTTCCCTTTTTGTGCTCCCTGTTGTAACTGAAAAAAGAACATCTGTGTTGTTATTCTGAAAAAACACTTCCCTATCTGAATTTTGACAGGCACCTGCAGTGACAACTGGGACAACATCATAGGGACTCAGGTGAGAAAGAAGGGGAAATGAATTGAAGCATAAGGAAAAATTCCAAAAGGAAAAGGAAAAAATTAGTTTGAACTAAAAATTCTTGTCATCTAGGTGCCTCCCTCAGTCATGACTGAAAGCCTTGACACTGGACAATACAGGAAGGATTGCTATATGCAAAACCAATACAAGGAACATGTAGTTGTATACATTTTGTAGCAGGAAAAAGAAAAAATTCAGCAGAAGCATGTTCTCCACTTTGCTAACAACATAAAATTTCTTTTTTAGTTCCCTACATTCTACCAGCAATCACGTACTACACTGCAACCGAACTATCAACAAAGTTCTACAAGCTACAGTCGTAACACTCCGTTTGATATGTCGCTTCAGGTTCGTGCTTGTGATGACTTAGTCACACTAGAACACAGACAAAACAAATGGATATTCGTTCATGATTGAGAAAAAAAATAAGTGCTGACCTGTTTGTATTTTTACACATTTCAGATGAAAAATCCTACTGGTGCGACGAAATCATTTGGTTCTGCCCTGCAAATTGAGGAGTCTGTGAGTATGCTTGTAATACAGAACTTTGTTACAATAAACATGCAGGAATAAGGAAAAATATATCTGAAAAACATTACTTCTTTCCTTTTTTTTAGCATATGAATTGGGGGATGAGCTCAAGTTACACTGAACTGCTTTTGGGATATGATCTTGCCAATAACATGCATGACAATTTCAATGCTAGTGGTTCATCTATGCCTGAACCTATGGGAGCTGAGGTGAGCATGGCAAAGCGATTCACATTACGCAGCTTTTGTATCTTTTCATATACAAATTCGTAAATGTTCTAACTAGTTATAACAAAATTTGCAGAACCAAATGTTTATGATCACGGGACGTTATGGTCGATCATCTACACCTGAACTGTTATACAACAATGCAGCAGACATGCCAGCAAACCAGGAGCAAGAACAAAACATGGCAGTTTTAAAATTCAATGATGGTCACCGCGTAGATTACTATGACCAAAGTGATCTTGATGATGATAATGAAGACAAACAGTTTGTCAACAACGGTTTAAGTGATGATGAAGGTGCTGGCATGGATTATCAGTCAGATGATAACATTGGAATTCCAGAGCATGACATGATTGTTGATGACTCAAGGCAACTTTTGATTTTAGATAACAATCCTGAAGCACCAAATAACAATGAAATTCACGAACAAGACAATCAAGCAGAACAACAGTCAGAAGAAGAGCAACTTACTCAGGATGACATTGAAAAATTTCTTGAAGAAGAGAGTGCTGCGGCGGCGCGGACCTGCAGTCAAGATGTTGTCAGCCACCATGTTCCACACATAAACAAGATCTTTGACAGTGATAAACAAGCTTATGCATTCTACAATGAGTATGCTTCATTGTGTGGCTTTTCTGTGAAGAAAGCAAACAATTATAAAGGCAAATCGCAACCTGATGGTGCATCCACAAGGCAAACATACAGATGCAACAGGTCAGGTAAAGTGCTCTCACAGGAGGAAATGGAAGAGAAGAAGAAGAACAAACAACTGAGAAAACAAGAAAGGACAGGTTCAGCACCCCCGGAAAAAACTAGGAAGAAGAGAAATACAATTGTGATTACTAACTGCCAAGCCAAAATGATTGTTACTCTGAAAAATGACAAGTGGGTTGTCACCAACCTTGACCTAGAACACAATCATGAGTTGAGCCCGCACGATGAGTCCAAATATTTGATGTCACACAAACACATGACAGATGATGAGAAATTGTTTATCCGGACATTTAACTCAGTCAAGCTTCCAACAAGAAAGATCTATGCAATTCTGACTTATTTGAGGGGTGGTGATCCCAAGAAAGTGCCTTACAGTAAAAAACATGTGAGCAATGTGAGAACTTCTATAAGGCAGGAAAACACTGACAATGACATGATGCAGGTTCTCTACTATTTCAGAAAAAGGCAATCAGAGGATCCTAGATTCTACTATGCCTTTCAGGTTGATCAAAATGATAAGGTACAAAGCATATTTTGGTCTGATGCTTACTCAAGGAAAATGTACGACCTATATGGAGATTGTCTAAGTTTTGATACAACCTACAAGACAAATAAGTACAACCTGCCTTTCGCTCCTTTTGTCGGTGTTACTGGACATGGTCAAAACTGCTTGTTCGCATGTGCTATCCTCCACAACGAGACAATAGACACATTTACGTGGGTTTTCCAAACTTTTCTGGACTGCATGGGAGGCAAACAACCTGCTACAATAATTACAGACCAGTGTGTCTCAATGAGAACTGCTATCCCTTTCTTCCACATAAAAAAGAAGGCAGAAGAAAAGTGTGGACGGTCGTTTGGCAAAATAGTTAATCTACATGCTGATTTCACAGACATCCTACGGAACTCTCTTACAAAGGATGAGTTTGAACAGTTGTGGCAGGAAATGATAAGCAAGTACAATGTGTCGCACCTCAAGTACTTGGCTGACATGTGGACATACAGAGCCAACTTTGTTCCTGTCTACTTTAAAAAGGACTTCTTCCCCTTTATCCACTCAACAGCTAGGAGTGAAGGCACGAACGCTATATTCAAGGATAACATCGTTTCGACATGTAATGTTATTACTTTCTTGGGTGAATATCAGAAAATTTCAGAAACTATCGAGGAAAGTGAGAAGGAGCAAGACTCAATAACTAGGAAAACTGATCCTACCTATTGGGTTCACAGTGAACTAGAAATTCAAGCTGCGCGCAAGTACAACCGGAAAATATTTTACAGATTCCAAAAGCAAATTGTGTTTACGACAAAACTTCATGTGGACGAAGTTGAGAGGCATGTTAGATATGAAGTATACAAATCAAAAATGCTAGCAATGAGAGATTTTAGGCCTCGGAGATTTGTTGTCTTTGTTGATATGCCTGCTCAGGACTTCAGTTGCATCTGCTGCAAGTTTCAGAAGGATGGACTTGTTTGTGCTCACATTCTTAGGGTTCTGATTCATTTAAATATGTCAGAACTGCCAGACAAGTACTTCATCGAAAGATGGATGCCTAAAGAGAGAAAGGACATCAGACACAAGCAGTTCTACATCCCTGTTGAACTGACTGAAACAAATCGACACCTAAGGCATATAGTACTATCAAGGAGGCTAAATGATATGGCATCGGAAGGGGCATCTACAAATGAAAAGTACTTGTATGTTCTTTCAGAAAGTGAGAGGGTGGCTCAAGGTCTTGATGCAATGACGACGGCTGAAGAACTAAGAGAGATTCAGAAAAAGAGACAAGAAAAAGATGCCGCTTCAGGTCACTACTTGAATCATCCTGATGGATACGGTGAGAACTTACAAAATCCATATGTTGCTCCTTCTAAGGGTCGACCCCAAACAGTTAGAAGGCAGAAAACATTTATGGAGCAATTGTCCTCTAAACAGCAAATAACTTGCAGTCATTGTGGTTCGCATGAACACAACTATGCTACTTGTACCAAGAAGCATTTGGACAAATCTGTATTTGAAAAGAAAACTCCGAAGAGAAAAAAGGGTATATTTATTTTTGAAATTACTGAAAGTCGCACACAAAAAATACTACCTAAATACAGATAAACATTGGGTATGTTTCATTTTGGATCCAATCTAAAATTGCGTTTTATTTGTTGTCTTATTATGTCAGGTGCATCGGTGGCTCCAAAACAGGCAAGCAAACAATCAGACACACAACTCAGCAAAAGGCACAGAAAAGAAGAAAGAGACAGGTTCACGAGGAGTGATTCCGTTCCTTCCGATGCACATACAACGTAACGAGGAAAAACTTTTAGAGCTGTACGAACACAACAAATTGTAATGTTTGATGTGGAGAATGAAAAACAAAATGCATCATTGGCTGTCTTAGAGTACTTGCTTCAACTTCACTGTAGTGATTGCTTGTTATATACCTGTTGTTTTTTAAAAATGTAGATAGAGTGCAGACAAAATAGAATACAAAATCATTGTGTTCGACAAAAAAAAAGAAAAGGAAAAGTATTCCTTCGTAGTATTCTTAATCTTATAAAACATTGCAAAAAAAAGATAATGAGTGATTGTCTCTGAGAAAACAAATTTCTTGCACATTGAGTTGTGACAAAAAGATGAAGAAACAGCAATTTTTCCTCGACAACCACAAGAACACAATTATGTATGGTGCCTATGTTTCTAAAAACACGATCTTCTTGTGTTTCATTCATTCCTGATGTCTTCATCCCTGTTTGTTCTGTGGAACTGCCATTTCAGTTGCATGAAATGGGCAGTAAACCAGCAGAAAAAAGAAATTGTCAAGCATACAAAAAAATGCTTGAAAATGAGAAAAAGAGAAGTAAATGGATCAATCAGTAAGAAAAGAAAAAAATGTACGGAAGAAAACAGAAAATATCAAATACCTTAGGGTTGAAATTTTGTATGAGTATTTTCGCGTCATCTTCGGTGTTGTATTTGTTGAACACACTCTCAACTCCTAACTGAATGCGGAAACCGGGGATATCTTGTGCTGAAAATGAACACAACATCAGATTCCTTGGACACCAAAGCTCCATCAGCTTGATTAGAAAAATATCGCAGTCGTTGCTGTATAATTCGTAAGATAAAAATGGTTATTGATAGCACATAAAAAGTAAATATATAGATGGAGAACAAAAATTATAGGAGAGTTTTGCGTGGTATGTGTGAAAAAGGAGATCAATACCCAGTATTTTGCTTCGGAACAACTGGGAAAAGGTGTCCATAATTGTCGAAATCCATTCTTTTCAAACCAGCTTCGTACCACATGTTGACAAAGTTTCTCATCTAGACGTGCCAAGAATTAAAAAAATATATAAACAAATAACAACTTGGCAAAAAGAATCCATGATTCAAAGCTGATATTTACATAGGTGAGCGAAAAAAATCTACCATTTTCTTGTCGCATGCTTTATGGTATGAACTATCTTTCCCAAGCAAAGGGTCAAGGAATACAAAGTTCTGATTCTTCAAGTCGACTACGAAGAGGAAGTAGTGTGATTCAAACAATGATGGGAAGTATAGCTGTAAAAAAGAAAAAGAGATATAACAAAAATACATCAGTGTTATTTAAAGCAAAGAAAACTTGTCAGTTCAGACTGTTTGTTAAAAACAAACAGAAAAAGCTATATTACACGATGAGCAAGATGTAGTGGGTGTGCTGATCCAGCTCCTTGGAAACCTTTCAACACATTCTGCTTCCATTTTCCTCTCATGTATTCATTAGGCCACTTCTCTAGCAAAAATTCCTGGAGAACATTTCAAGATAAAACATGGGAACAAAAAAATTATGTAACTACGGGGGGGGGGGGGGGGGGGACAGGCAGTATAAAGAGGATCTTGAGTAATACAGTGGGTAGAGTTAAATGAAGTACAATGCTCAATAAAAAAAATTTACTTACAACGACAGTGTGGAAAAAATAGTGTTTCTTTGAAATCTTTGGATGTTTTTCTCTAAATAATCTTCGACAGAATGTATTGATGACATAAGCATGAACCCAACCATTTGGTTTGAACGATTCCCCAATTTGTAACATTGATGCTTTACAGTTGTCTATGTTAACAACCCATTTGCTGTGAGAATAAAAAACAGGGGGAAAAAGAGAGTGAAACCGGAAATGTTAGTATTTTTCTTGTTACATTCGAAAACAACAACAAACCATAAAAACAAAACAAGTTAAAAAATAATAACAAAAAACAAACACTTACTCCATATAGTCTTCGTCCTCGGATAGATAGACGATTGACTCATATAATTTCTGGCTGTTTGCTTGAATGTAAGGTCTCTGGTTGTTATCGTATGGTGAACAAACGTATCTGCTTGGGTTAAGTACTCTCTTTGGTGGAACATTCTCTTTACTATGTGTTGAAGTCGAACTTTGCACTACCATGTTGACGTTGTAGTATTTGTCTGTTTCGTCGCACAAATTACTACAAGTTTTCTTGAATTCTTTCTCTCCTAAAATTTGAACCTCCGGTGAAATCTACATAACAGCAAACAATAATTACTTGAATGTGAGGAAAAACTGCGGGTATCATATGCCACTATAGTACAAAAATAGAAAAACTCAATTACTATTATTTGGTTCATGCAAAAAGTTCAAAGTACAAATGTGCACAAAACATGCATAATTTACTTATATCTAGTTGGTAGAATCATTCAGATTTGTAATTAAAAAAACCATTTTATGTTGTTTGGTGGATTTAAGTTGAGTTGCACGTGCAACTAGGGGTGTGTATATGGGACTACATCTCCCCAGTCCCTTACATATGCAACTAAGGCGGAAAAAGCATAAGTTGCGTTTGCAACTAGGGGGTTTAACAAAAATCCTAAGTTGCATATGCAACTAGGGGTTTAAAATAGACAAAACAGAGAAAACAACCAAATGGGAAACTAGCTGTGAGAAAAAGGCGAGGAAACAACCAAATGGGAAACTAGCTGTGAGAAAAAAAGGCCTAAGTTGCATATGCAACTACGGCCTTAAAAGTTGCGTATGCAACTGGTTGGTTAACAAACAAACACAGAGAAACCACAAAGTTGAAACCCTAGCTATGGCGCTTAAAGTTTCATATGCAACTAGGTGTTTAAATAGAAAAAACAGAGAAAAGAAACAAATGGGAAACTAGCTGTGAGAAAAAAGGCCTAAGTTGCATATGCAACTACGGCCTTAAAAAAGTTGGATATGCAACTGGGTGGTTAACAAAAACAAACCACAGAGAAACCACAAAGTGAAAACCCTTGCTATGGCGCTTAAAGTTGCATATGCAACTAGGGGTTTACAAACACACACACAGACAAATCACAAAAAAAGGTGAAAAAAACCCTGGCTGTAGGCTTAAGTTGCATATGCAACTGGGGGAAACTCGAGCGGGTTTGAGCGGGTTTGGGCGGGTTCGGTACTTGGGATCCATAGAAGAACTGTCATGGTGTTGTGCTTTTTTAAGCTAGAATTTATCTTGTTTTGGGTTGAGTCTATGCCTTGCTAGCTCGGGGAAAATAGTGTGTCGACAAGCAAATCGACTCGCTCTACATAAAACATCAAGCAGAAATATAACTTGTGAAGTCTACGCTTGTGTTTGAACTACAAATTGTACTCTGTATCTAATTAGGCGTATGTGAAAGTGTGATAATTGGTAAATACAACTAGTTGCATGTGCAACTGGGGACTCCTAAAGTTGCATATGCAACTAGGGCTTGAGGAGGGGGGTGTGGCTAAGTTACCCATAAAAAAGCTAGTTGCATGTGCAAATGGGGGTGCTCTTAAAAAGCCATGTTTTAAAAAAAGGAACAAAACAAAAAGCAAAAAGCATGAAGAACAGGGAGCCATTAATAAACGAATTAGCAGAGCTACATGCTAAAAAATATATAATTAGGCGTATGTGAAGAAATATTGGTACATATATTGTTGTATGTTGCACAAAAGAGAGGGGGTATATGAAAATTGTACGTAAAACAAAATCAATTTGGCAAATTAGAGAAAAAGGAAAACGAAAAAGGGAGCAAAAGAAAACATACGTACATGTTGTTTGTTCTCGGAATCTGTTCCTATGTGATCTTCGTCTGTAAAAAGTCTCCGCCCTTTTATAACTTCCATAGGTTTGTGGACCTGTTTTTAAACAAAAAAAGGTAGAAATTAAACCACAAATGACACAAAAAGGAAATTTGTAAAATAGAAGGATTTAGGTACAAGGATGACAAAAATTAACTTACTGAGGAACTGTTTTGGTATACATCATCTTTCATCAGTTTGCTTTGTGATGATATTCCGTGGGAGGGTGTTCCTAGTGAAACCTATTTTAAAACAATGAAAGCTATGCGTAAATAAAATCCAAAAAGGGGTTGCGCAGCATAGAAAAACAGACAAAACACAAAAGGATTTTTTGTAATCATTGCTAAAAAGTACATGAATAAAAACCTTACTAGATTAACAAAGGGATCATCGTTGCATGCGCGTTGTTTTATTGGTGAAATTGAACAAGGTGAGCAGATTGGTTGCCTTTGCGCACACTGGATGCTACTGTCGTAGGAGTTGTCACTTGTGTTTAGCCTTGTACAATCCTAGTATGTTGGATAAAAATATAAAGGGAAATTTGGTTAAAGGGCCAACAAAGGGGAGAAAATAAAAAATTAAACTCTCCCCCTCCCTCTCTGACCCCCCCATGGAAGAAAGTACAAAAATGGAGAAACACACCTTACTGTTCGTTTGTTTTTTTGTTTCCTCTCTATCTTTCATTTGAGACGTTTCATGCAAAACCTGTCATGGTAAAAAAAGAAAACCCGCTAAAAATGTGTTTTATAACAGAAGCTACTAACTGTCAATGAAATTAAAATTTAAAACTTTCAATGTGTTTTGCTAGAAAAACAAACCCCGTCGCGATCTGTTCCAACTGGTCGCCTAAGTTCGGGTTCTTCTATAAAGTTCCCGTTTTCATCAAGTTGCTCAAACACCCGGAAAGATGGAACCATTGCGTCTTTGAAGTAATACTTTCTAGCTGCTTGCTTCAAAAACTCTTCCCTACTTTCTCCTGCCTTCTTGCTCTTGTCTACTGAACCATACTGCTCAGCTGCCCCCATGTCATAAAAAAGAAAGTAATTAAGAAAATGAAAAAAAGGGACCAAAAGTTTTGGTACAACCCACCTATCATTAGAACAAAAACAAAAAATACGAAGGAGATGCAACACAAAACCCCCAAAAGATAAAACTTACCAATGAGTGACATGGATGTTATGTTGTTGAAAGCTTTTCTGGGTGTCAACTGTCTTTCATGCAATTCAATGGTAGAGCTCTGTTTTGAAGAGGTCAACAGAGAAAAATAAAAAAGCTTATGCAGGTTACAAAAACACAGAGCAGGGCGGAGAAGAAAATAAAAAAAGTAATAAAAATAGAGTATAAAAAATAAAAACATACTTGTTTTTCCCCTGCAAACTCGTTGAATCCAGAAAAGGTTTGGCGCTCAGTTGATTCAATTTTTTCCAGTTGATGTTTTTGATCAGCAGCATCTAGGTAAAAAATAGGAACCAGAAACCAAAAACTTATTTGATGGGGAACTAGAAGTTATAGAATTGAGAAAAGGAACAACAAAGCACATATTTCAAAATAAATAGTAACCTGGTTGTAAAACTTTATCGTTTTCTACACAGAGCGGACTCCCCAAGCTTGTTTCTTCATTAAGTTGGTTCGCTTGACCTTCTTGCATCAACATATAATCAAGGCTCGCTGTTCTGTCACAATGATGGACTTTAGCTTGCCCGCACACTGATTCTGTATCAACCTGCCCGAAAAAGGAACAAACACCATGCAGAATTGTCAAAAAGGAGAAAAAATATGACAAGGAGACCTCGACAGCGTGTAAGAAAAAACAAAACTCAACCGTACATAAAAATCAAAACATTTATCAGTTGAGAAAAAAATAAGAAGTACCACCTTAAAGGCAACAACATCTTTCAGTAGGTTTCCTATTTCCCTCCCATCAATTTCAGCTCCTTTTGCACCAGATTCAGTTATTTTTACTTGTGAACTAGCAGAGTGCTGGCTGCTAGTACTGTCATCTTTTTTGCTACTCTCAAAGTTGACGGTATCTGACCCTGCACAATTTAAAAAGAAGGGGGCAAAAATAAAAAACACATGAAGCAGAAGAAAACGCTTACAGCAAAAAAATATATGGACAAAAACAAAATTAAATGCTAAGGCTGACCATTTCTATCTTCTCGGAAACAATTGTTTTCATCTTGGTCAACTTTTTGTGTGCTGCCAGATCCATTTGAATTCTGATTTGAATTATCATTGCCGTCTGATGAGACAATCTTCACTGTATCTTCGGTGCAGATGATGCTTGACTTCAAGTTTCGCAAGATATCAATAAAAAGATTGTGAGCTTTTGACGTGAATTTCGGCTCTTCACCATTAAAGTACTTCTGAAAAGTTCCTAAATCATGTCGTCTTTGACCTGTAAAAGAGAAAAACAGAGGACAGATGATAGATTATGAGAAAATAAAAAGTAGAAAGCCTTATGCGTTAACAAAAGACAACAACCGCAAAAAATGTAGACCTAGACAAATTTCAGACTTAAAAATTATTTTGCCTTATCTGTAACAGAATTTCCGAGGATGTCATCCATTGACAACCTTAGCTCAAAATCAGTTATGTTTGATTTGAATGCATAACAAGTTTGGCTGATATCTTTAATCTGTTCATGAGAATAACGAAAATAAAATTTCCAGTAAGATAACACTAAAACAGAAGCAGAAGAGACAATTTGAAAAGCAAAAGATGAAAAAGTACCAACAACAAAATCATAGAAGTTTTCGGAAAAATGACTCACTGGTAGTTCTCCATATTTCCCATTTTTTCCAATATCCATGTCACTGAAGTGCTTTATTAGATTTCCTTTCCAGACTCGAATTCTGGGGAGAGTAGTTGGTAACATGATTGAACCGAAGTCGACAAAATCAAGATACCTCACCTACATAACGAAAAAAATGTAGTAAAAAACTAAGTTGTGAACAAACGACATTGAACAAACATGCTTTTGCTGGAAAATAAAGAAAGACAGGTTCAATGTAAAAATCATTCGAAGTTACACACAGAGAAAAAAGTTAAAAAAAAGTAAAATATTGACATTCAACTATACAAAACAAAAAAAGGGGGGGAGTGATAAAAAATAGAATTGTATTAGGAATATACCGATAACTGATATATGCATCCGCCAAGAGTGAGTGTGACTCGATTCTCTTTTTGCTTGTTCAACAGGTACTTTTTGATGTAGAATATCAACCAATCATGCACAAATTTACACAAGTTTCTCTCCTTTATCTTGTCAACATCAACAAGAGCGCCAAGGTACTTGGTGCCTACCTTCGTACTAGAGTTAGGGCACAGGAATGTCCCCAGAATAACAGCCATAAAACACCGGCAGAATTGCTCATGTTCCAGCGTCTCATTCTTGATCTTGTCGCCAAAATATTTTATTTTAGGAACTTCAGTTAGTCCAAAACAGTGACAGGAATCTTGTCTTCCCTTCTTCCTCGTCAACATCAACAGACATGTGTCCTTCTGGGAGATCTAGAACATCTCTGATAGATTGTATGGAGATTGGAATTGATTTTCCTTTGATGACGATTTCTTCAGTGTCTGGTGATGCATTGTCAGCTATCCACTGCGCAAGAGGTCTTGGGACATAACAATCGTCAAGTTCTAGGAGTTCGCCAAAACCTATGCCCTTCACCGATTCAATCATGTGTTCACTCTTGCGAACATGCTTGACGATCTCGTGAAAATAGCGTATACTGCACCTGCTATATGCTTTTGTTTCAGCTTCTTCGTCGCTGGCAGTACAGGTGATATGTTGAAATTTTGACCTCTGATGAACAAAAAGGAATAAAACACAAAAATTAGAAAAACAAAAACTCAAAACATGCATACATGCTACTTCTCTGAAAAGACAGAAAAAAGAGCACACCACCACTATTCCCACCTCAGAAAAATTCTTGTATTCAGAAACAAATCACTGTAAAAACTAAACTTGCGGATACAGACTGTTACAAAAACGAGAAAACATGAGAATAGCTGATGACAGTCATATACCTTCCTTTTCTTAATCCTTGCAGTTTGGCGTACTGCTTTCCTCTCTTAACTCTTTTCAGCACCTGGAAAAAAAGATATACAGAGTTGTTGAATGATCGGAATCTCAGTTTGCATGGGGGGTATGATAAAAAGAACACAGACCATATACAAGACAAAACATATGCTCACACATACAAGTTTTTTTATTCCCTCATAGAACAAGTCTTGTGATACTTCTGTGTCGGTCATTTCTTCTATCACGTTTATCCCGTCGCTCCCTGGTTCTTCGACATAATAATCTCTTCCCGGAGACACAACAAGACTGTTTCCCTTGTGTCTGGTACATCCAACCTTCTCCATAGTCTAAAAACATTTAGTAATAAACATATTTCATTTTCAGTGCAACTGAAAAATACAATTATAGAGCACATGTCAATAAAACAAAAAAATAAAAATAGCAAGAAAAGCAACAGAGAAAAGGAGAAAGACCCAGACATCCAGTGACTCTACATCATTTCCAGAAGAAAAACTTGCAAAATAGATAATCCTATATATTCTAAATGCTCCAACATATTTAGATGAGTCTGCATCCAAAAAATCACCCCCACCCCAAAGACATTGCATACAAAATCGCAGCAGTTGCAAGAAACTATTCAGATAAAAAGACTGCATCCGAAAACTCAATCATGACATGATCATCAGGCCGGAGGTTGCCGTGATACCGTGTGATCGCTACGTCCCACTGACCATGAGCTTGCCTATCAAACCCCAACGAGTGTGGCTAACAAGGACCGCTAAGTACAGGACGACCCGACCGACAAGTCTACTGTTGCTCCCACGCTCTGCAACTTCCATGTGCAGAACAAACATTAATTTTTTCTTATCTATCTACGGAAGTAACAAAGAGCAAACAAACATATCCCAAAAAGCAAAGCTGCTTCACAAGTGCAGGAAACCCATAACAAGAGCAGTACCAAAATAAGCCGTCAGTGGTTATATTACTTAAGAGCAGTACCTAATCAGACGTCAAGTGGTTATATTACTTGCCCCTGGTGAAAAATAGAGAAGATCGCTGCAGCCTAAAACAAGAAACTACTGCAAAACTGCATGCACCACTGTCTCCTACACATTTTAGATGTTTTTACCCCCCCACCCCCACCACAGGTGGTAGTACTTCACAAATTGACAACCAAAGTTGCAACGAACCAAGTTCAGGAAAAAGAAAACCTAAAGTCAGCAACATCCAATAGGATGAGTTGGGATGTACAGAAAAAGGTGCATGTACACAATTCAGAAAAAGATATGTGAAATAAACAAAAACAAACATCAGTTCCCCACAACTATCATGGCACACTAACTTTTTGATGGAACTAAAACATAGATATCGCCGCATCTACTACTAACTACTGAGATACATATCATCCAACAGGATGAGTTGGGATGTACAGAAAAGGTGCATGTACACAATTCAGAAAAAGATATGTGAAATAAACAGAAACAAACATCAGTTCCCCACAACTATCATGGCACACTAACTTTTGATGGAACTAAAACATAGATATCGCCGCATCTACTACTAACTACTGAGATACATATCATCCGAAAAACACAGCCAAAGCTCAGGAACACACACGCACAAAAAACCAACAGTTGCCAAACTCGAATGATCAAAAACATGTAAAATCGCCATCGAAAAAACATCTGCAACCCACTCCACACAACGATACCGTAGTCATAGTTCTAAGCACGAATTCCCTACTCCATGTTCGCTGCACACTTGGCTATAATTTTGGGAATGAATCTCGAATCCCCCGCTCCCCCGTGGACACTGGTGGGAGGTCGTCGCACCACCTGCTGTCGCCGGAACCGAGCCATCGAATGGGGGAAAGGGGGTCCCCGATTATGGACAGAAAAAACTGAGCCGCTGACATGGATAAGGTCACCGGAGGAGATGAGGCGCGGGGAGCAAAAACTTCACCTGGAGAGAAATTGACGGGATCCAGATCTTCCCGGCGAGGCGCAGGACTACTCCACCGCCAAAAACTTCCCGTCGCCGACGGAGAGCCGTCCCAGCCGCCTCCGTCTGCCAGATCAGAGGCAGCAGCTCTGACCGCCTCGGCCGCTCCTCCGTTTCTCCCTGGTGAAATGAACAGAGGGAGAGGGGAAAACAGAGCCGCGGAGAAAAAAGAAAACGAAAACAAAGACAAGAAAATAAATTCAAAAATGAAAAAAGTGGGCCCGGCCGCGCAGACAGATGACCAAACGGTTCGGTGGCTAGCGTTATTACACAGACGAAAAAAAAAACTAAAAACAAAACATCACCGCTCCCAGCCCACAAAACAAAGAAGGCCCAAGACAAAAAAGCACCCGCGCACACTCCAGCCCTGTGCACGCGCGAATCTTGAAGTCACCCGTATCTAACGGTTGCCCACATGAGTGTGCTCTAAGCTAATTCTCACTTGAGTGAGAAGTAGCGAATCCGTTTTTTTATGACACTGTCTAATTATTTTTAATTAAATTAAATCCAGTACAGTTAGAGAGAAGACAAATTCATAAGGAACAGGCAAGCAAATTAATCCATGTACTGCCGTACTGGTATGTTCTTTTGTTTTGTAGGGAATACATGAATGTCTCCTAATAGAAAACATGAAGTGCATATCGAAATGTATTAATCACACATGAAGATTGCTCATAGGCGAAGGGAAAAATGTCATTTCAAGTTCTCGTAGCGATATATATGTAGTCAAAACATGGGATTATTAGTGAGAAAGCTTAAGATCACTAACTACTCCAAGCAGCAAATTACCATGTCATCGCCACCAGAAGCCTGCGTGAAAGCTTCCTTAGTTAAACAAGGAATTAGAAAGGAGGAATAACATTCGTTATACATTTAACATTTAAAGGAAGGATGCTCAAAATTAGACTAATTAAGGCTCCTCAATTGGAATATATATGAGTGTCACCACCATTATGCTTGAGTTATTCGAATTTTGCATACAATCTGCACCGCACCTTATTACCTACTACTATGAGAGATAAAAATCCCAAGAAAAAAGCGAATCACCGGAGAAATAAGATTCAGAAAATGTTTTATAGTACTGCTATGTATCAAGGGAACGCACAATATTAGCATTAAAACTTCTGCAATTGCTAAACCAGGTACCTTAATAATATCCAGGGAATGCACGGTATGTCTCAGGCTGAGGCGCTCGCTGGTGTAGTCTCAGGCTGAGGTACTCGTTGGTGTAGTCGTACTGCATGTACGCTGCGTGGGACAGGGTTATCCTCCCTCATAGAGCATGCCGTCGCCGCTGCCGAAGGTGTCGAGAAGGGCTGGGGCGGCTTCGAAGCAACATCATGCTCCTCGATCCGGAGCAGCCGCCAGCGCTGTTGGTCCTGATGCGGCGAACCAGATGGTCGGGTCAGAGGTCATGGTCCAGGTTGGGGGCTAGGGAAGCGAAGCTGGAGAGCGCGAGACGGCGGCCGCCAGCGCTGCTGGTCCTCATGCGGCGAACCAGATGGTCGGGCCAGAGCTCATGGTCTAGGTGGGGGGCTAGGGAAGCGAAGCTGGAGAGCGCGAGACGGCGGCCGGGAGAGCGTAGGTGACAGCCACGCCGTCGGAGGACCTGGCCACGCCAAGTCGCCGGCCATGGAAGAGCTCCGGTATGGGAGGGCTCGCGTGGGGAAGAATACAGGGCAGGCTCCTGGTTGGTGCGGGGGGAGATTGGTAGTTGTGTCAGTGGGTTGGAGGAGAAAGAAGTGTTGAATATATTAGCAATTTAGCACATGATTTAATTCGAAATAGCAGCAGATGAATTGCGACAGTAGCAAATACAGTAATCATGCAAATATCTAGATCTAGTACAGTAGACAGACTGATCCAATCTATAGCTAGAACTAGACATAAGAATTCCAGGAATATCTCATACAGATGGAATAGAGTTACGTACGATGGAGCGGTAGCAGCACCGCCGTTGTTGTTGTCCACGTCGGCCATGTCGTCGATGAAGAGGTTGCCGAGGTCGGGGAAGAAATCGTCGTTGGGGAAGTAGTCGCCGTCAGCAGTCGCGCGAGTGCGCTCCCCAAAAACCTGATCGCCCCTCTCCCGTACAGGATCACAAGAGGCGGGGTTCCGGAGGCCTGCTGTCCCTTCTCGCGGTGCACGCCGGAAGGAGGGACGGAGAAGACTTGATTGGCGGCGCAGTGCTTTGGAACGGTGGTGCGAAACCATATGACGAAGTGGCGGCTAGGGTTTACCGTATGCGCGTATTTATATGCGGGCTGGGAGAGACGTGGGCGTAACTCCACGTCTGAGTCGGTTCGGCTCCACGATCCAAAAAGGAAACGGAAACGGTTTTGGAATTAACGCGTCCGTTAATTACCAAATTAATGACTCATTAAGTTTTCCCAACCGACAAAATAAACGCTCTCGGCTCATTCCCGCAACCCGCGGCGCGGCGCGTCGTGACGAGGCGAGGCGAGGCGAGGCGTGGCGAGGCGGGCGGCGGAGGAGGAGCGCGCGTGTGGCACACCTCCCCTCTTGCCTTGCCTACTCATACATGAGCTAGAATGGCTCACCTTATAAGGTGGTTCCACTCTCTCCAAACTAGCAATGTGGGACTAAACTTTAGTCCCACTCACTCCACTCATTATTCATGAATGGGCCATGGCAATTTCAGGATTTTTAGTGGGCTTAGTGGGCTATACATGTGAGCCCATATTAGTAGCCCATGTAAAAATTCCAACAATCCCCCACAAAGTGTCATTAGCACATTTCATAAACTCTATTCCAAAACATTGTTTATATACCGGTGTTAGTGGAGACTGTTAAGTTGAACTTCCACTTAGAACATAATGCTTCACTAGTTCACAACTTGAATAGTGGACTACGCCTTGAACTACAAGTTTGCTGTGATACCAGTTTCACACAACGTCTGAACCGATACTAGGCTGCCGCAAGGCTTCCCCGCGGTTTGGAGCGTATGCGTCATACTCCGAAGGCCTTTCATGAGTTTATTAGAGAGCACCCGTATCTCATAGACTGCGACGTTTAACAGTCAGACTCATATAGGTGAGTTCCTCAGGAGATGTTCTGTAGGACACATCTCTGCTTATATATATAAGCCACTTGGAACACATTAAGACAAATGTCAACCTACCATACAGATCAAGAGAGTATTGCATCTTTTATGGAGTGGAATAAAATATAAGGATACTCTCCTCTCAGCCGACCAACAGCTTGTCTCCCACTTCTAATCCACGGGATCTCCGATCACATAGAGTGGGTTACCACTGTGGGCAACTCATAACGTGGGTCTCAAATCCATCTCCCTCGATGCATTATCTATCACATTCCGTGATAAACCCTTTGTGAAGGGATCTGCCAAGTTCATAGATGTTTGGATATAATCCAACGCAATAACTCCGGAGTTCTTCAATTTCCTGACAGATTTTAATCTCCTCTTCACATGTCTTGATGACTTTGCATTATCCTTAGAACTGTTCACTTTGACGATCACAGTTTGATTATCACAATTCATTAGGATTGCGGGTATTGGTTTTTCAACCATAGGCAAGTCCATCAAGAGCTCACGAAGCCACTCTGCCTCAACAGTGGCTGTGTCTAATGCTGCGAGTTCTGCTTCCATAGTTGACCTCGTTAAGATGGTCTGCTTGCAAGACTTCCAGGAAACAGCTCCACCACCAAGTGTAAAAACATAACCACTAGTGGCCTTAAGCTCATCAGCATCAGATATCCAATTAGAATCACTATATCCTTCCAGAACCCTCGGGTTTCCGGTATAGTGAATTCCATAGCTCGCAGTGCCTTTTAAATAGCGCATAACTCTCTCAAGCGCACGCCAATGATCATCTCCCGGATTGGAAACAAACCGGCTCAATTTGCTCACAGCAAAAGAGAGGTCAGGCCTCGTGGCACTCACCAAATACATAAGCGAGCCTATAATCTGAGAATATCTCAGTTGATCTCTAGTAATCCGTTGATTCTTTCGAAGCAACAAACTAGCATCATATGGAGTTGAAGAAGGCTTGCAGTCACTATACCCAAAGCGACTCAAGACCTTTTCCACATAGTGAGATTGAAGCAGTGTGATCCCACCATTATCATCTCTCAACAACTTGATGTTCAAGATAACATCAGCTACTCCTAGATCCTTCATCTCAAAACAGCGAGATAAGAAATCCTTAACTTCCTTGATTAAATCAAGATTGGTCCCAAAGATCAATATGTCATCAACGTATAGACATAGAATAACTCCCTCGCCCCCACCATGGCGATAGTACACACATTTATCAGCTTCGTTTACAACAAAGCCTTCAGCAGTCAAAGTCCTTTCAAACTTCTCGTGCCATTGCTTAGGTGCTTGCTTGAGGCCGTATAATGACTTCAATAATTTACACACCTTGCCTTCCTGACCGGGTACTACGAAACCATCTGGCTGCTCCATGTAAATTTCCTCGTCCAACTCTCCATTAAGGAAAGCCGTCTTAACGTCCATTTGATGAACGAGAAGACCGTGCGAGGCAGCCAGTGAGAGTAGCACACGAATAGTGGTCAGTCTAGCCACAGGTGAATAAGTATCAAAGAAGTCTTCACATTCTTTCTGGGTATAACCCTTGGCCACAAGCCTTGCCTTGTATTTTTCAATTGTACCATCAGGCCTAAGCTTTTTCTTGAACACCCACTTACATCCTACAGGTTTACACTCATAAGGACGATCAGTGATTTCCCAGGTTCCATTAGCCAAGATGGAATCCATCTCGCAACGAACAGCCTCCTTCCAGTAGTCAGCATCAAGAGACGCATAGGCTTCTGAAATAGTCTTGGGTGTGTCATCCACGAGGTACACAATGAAATCATTACCAAAGGACTTTGCAGTCCTCTGTCTCTTGCTCCTTACAGGAACTTCATTGTCATCCTCCTCAGGATTCTCAACGTGTTCTATCGGAATGGTGGATTCAGGAATCTCAGCTAATTCCTGACTAGATGAAACAGGTTTCTCCTGATTTGATGAGCTAGACATATCCTTCATAGGAAATATGTTCTCAAAGAAAGTCGCATCATTCGACTCCATAATCGTACCAACATGCATGTCGGATACCTCAGATTTTACTATCAAGAATCTATAACCAATGCTATTAAAAGCATAGCCCAGAAGAACACAATCTACGGTTTTAGGTCCAAGCTTGCGCTTCTTGGGAATTGGTATATTGACTTTCGCCAAACAACCCCAAGTACGTAGGTAGGAGAGTTTCAACCTTTTCCTTTCCCATTCCTCAAATGGAGTAATGGTTTTATTCTTTGTGGGAACTCGGTTTAGGACATGACATGCAGTCATTAGCGCCTCCCCCCACCATGCCTTGGAGAGACCCGAAGTGTCTAACATGGCGTTAACCAAATCAGACAGCGTTCGGTTCTTTCTTTCAGCCACCCCATTTGACTGAGGTGAGTAGGGAGGCGTCCTCTCATGAATAATACCGTGTTCAGCACAAAAAGAATTAAACTCGTTGGAAAAATACTCTCCACCACGATCAGACCTAAGCCGTTTAATTTACGATCAAGTTGGTTCTCTGCTTCGGCCTTATAGTTCTTGAAATAAGTTAAAGCTTCATCTTTAGATTTCAGAAGATACACATAACAATATCTAGTGGAGTCATCAATAAGTGTCATAAAATATTTCTTTCCACCTTTTGTCAATATGCCATTCATCTCACAAAGATCAGAATGTATAAGTTCTAGTGGTGCCAAGTCTCTCGCCTCCGCAGTCTTATGAGATTTGCGAGGTTGCTTAGCTTGAACACACACTTGACATTTGGAACCTTTAATAGTACTGAATTTCGGAATTAAACTCATATTTTCTAACCGCGTCATGCAACCAAAATTAATGTGACAAAGTCGTGAATGCCAAACATCACAATCATTATCGTGGCAAACATTATTAATAACTTTGGTGCAAATATCTGACAAGGATAAGCGGAACAAGCCTCCGCACTCATAGCCTTTACCAATAAATTGTCCATACTTGGAAATTATAACTTTATTAGACTCGAAAACCAACTTAAAACCATCTCGACATAAACGTGAGCCGCTGACGAGATTTTTATTGATGGAGGGCACATGATGAACGTTCTTCAGTCGCACGATCTTCCCCGAAGTAAACTTCAGATCGACCGTACCAACACCACGAACAGTAGCATGTGACCCGTTCCCCATCAGCACGGGGGAAGTCCCTGTGACCTGATAAGAAGAGAACATAGAAGCATCAGCACAAACATGTACATTGGCACCTGTGTCAATTAACCATTCAGGTGAATGACAAACTGAAAGAATAGTGGGAACTATACCGTACCCAGAGTCCTTCATCTCAGTGTCAGCCATGACAACATTAGCGGTCTTGCCGCTGTTCTCCTGCTGCTGCAGCTCATAACGCTTAGGGCACTTTGGAGCCCAATGGGTCAGTTCACCGCAAACCTGACATGACCCCTTTCTCTTCTTGAAGTTGGTAGAGTGCGACGGCTTAAACTTGCCATCGGGTTTGCCTTTACCCTCGGATTTCTTCTTGTTATATTTAGGCTTGTTGGGCGGGAAATGTTTCTTCTGTACCACATGAGCAGAAGAACCTACCTCAGTAACCCGAGCACGTATCCTTTGCTCTCGCCTTCTCTTCCACATCAAGAGATCCGATGAGGTCCATAACGGAAAACTCCTGTCTCTTGTGTTTTAGAGAAGTAGCAAAGGTGCTCCATGAAGATGGAAGCTTGGCAATAATGCCTCCGGCCACAAAATTGTCCGGTAACATACACTTAAAGTGCTCAAGTTCTTTAGCGAGTGACTGTATCTCATGAGCCTGTTGAACAACAGAGCGCTCATCAGTCATCCTGTAGTCATAGAATTGCTCCATGACATACAGCTCGCTGCCAGCATCCGAGGCCCCAAATTTGGCCTCGAGTGCAGTCCACATATCCTTGCCGTTATCAAACGACATGTACGGATCCACAATGGAATCATCAATTATACCGAGGAGGGCACTTTTAAACATAGTGTCCATATTCTCAAAGGCCTCCAGTTGTGCTGGATTGAGATCGCCCTCAGGCTTGCCCTTGGTGGCCGCATAGCAGCGCAAGGTTTGAAACCATAGCACTGCTCTCGTGCGCCACCTCTTATAGTCCACACCCTTGAAAGGGATTGGCCTTGTCGCCGCAATGACAGACGGCGCAGGTGCAAGAAATTGCCTATAATCAGGTTTTTGGATTGTTGAATATATTAGCAATTTAGCACATGATTTAATTCGAAATAGCAGCAGATGAATTGCGACAGTAGCAAATACAGTAATCATGCAAATATCTAGATCTAGTACAGTAGACAGACTGATCCAATCTATAGCTAGAACTAGACATAAGAATTCCAGGAATATCTCATACAGATGGAATAGAGTTACGTACGATGGAGCGGTTGCAGCACCGCCGTTGTTGTTGTCCACGTCGGCCATGTCGTCGATGAAGAGGTTGCCGAGGTCGGGGAAGAAATCGTCGTTGGGGAAGTAGTCGCCGTCAGCAGTCGCGCGAGTGCGCTCCCCAAAAACCTGATCGCCCCTCTCCCGTACAGGATCACAAGAGGCGGGGTTCCGGAGGCCTGCTGTCCCTTCTCGCGGTGCACGCCGGAAGGAGGGATGGAGAAGACTTGATTGGCGGCGCAGTGCTTTGGAACGGTGGTGCGAAACCATATGACGAAGTGGCGGCTAGGGTTTACCGTATGCGCGTATTTATATGCGGGCCGGGAGAGACGTGGGCGTAACTCCACGTCTGAGTCGGTTCGGCTCCACGATCCAGAAAGGAAACGGAAACGGTTTTGGAATTAACGCGTCCGTTAATTACCAAATTAATGACTCATTAAGTTTTCCCAACCGACAAAATAAACGCTCTCGGCTTGGCTCATTCCTGCAACCCGCGGCGCGTCGTGACGTGTCGTGACGAGGCAAGGCGTGGTGAGGCGGGCGGCGGAGGAGGAGCGCGCGTGTGGCACACCTCCCCTCTTGCCTTGCCTACTCATACATGAGCTAGAATGGCTCTCCTTATAAGGTGGTTCCACTCTCTCCAAACTAGCAATGTGGGACTAAACTTTAGTCCCACTCACTCCACTCATTATTCATGAATGGGCCATGACAATTTCAGGATTTTTAGTGGGCTTAGTGGGCTAGACATGTGAGCCCATATTAGTAGCCCATGTAAAAATTCCAACAAGAAGAACCCGAAATAGGAAGGCGATCCGGAGAACCCCGAGAGAAAACGGGAGGATGTGACCAGAGACTTCGAGAGGAAACGGAGAGACAACAACGTAAATAACTAGCACTAAAGCGGTGCCTTCATCATAAAACGTGTCTACCAAACAGACAGCGATCGGCCACGCCATAGGAAACGTAAAGGCTCAAAACACGTGGCGACCAATCGATACATCAGTGACCATCCAAGAAACGAGAGAGCTCAAACTCTACGCTCTTTCGGATATTACTTATTATGCCGTTAACCACTCATTTTATTTTTGGAAAGGGAGAAGACATCAGCTACTCTTTCATGTGTGCCAAGGACACAAGTCCAAGCTTGAAAAGCACACGACAAAGTTTTTACCGTGTGCCACACATGAGAAAGACACGAGAACGATTTGTACAGGAACTGCCTCTTTCCGGTGTGCCAAATATCGTGGCACACGTTAAAGGACCAAAGTGGGACCACTTTCACCTGGCGATGGAGATGGATGGTGACGACCGTTGGCCCCAACAGGTTGGTCTTTCCCGTGTGTCGATGCACGGGAACGAATTAGAACTACTTCTTTCCGGGTCTTTACCGTGGGCCAACACACGGCAAATGGCGGCAAAATCTGGCCTTTTTTGTCACCTGTTTCCGTGTCATGGCATGGCACACGGTAAGACCCTCTTTACCGTGTACCAACACATGGTAAAGGACGGCCAAAAAATACCAAAATTTACAGTTTGGTGCCACATGTCCTTTTTTTTGTGTGCAAACACACGGTAAAGAGCGATGTATTTCTTTCCCATGTGTTTGTACACGAGAAAGAGGTGCAGTATTTAAATTTTTTTCTCAAATCCCATGCAATTCAAATTTCTAGAACATATATATAAGAATATTCAACACTAGATTCAAAACAAGATCAGCAAATATCATTGATAAATCGTCAAAAGCACACAAAATCGATCGATAACATTCATAGGTTTCAGTAGGATTCAGACACTCTGGAGTCCCACTCCGACGAAACCCTAGCCTCGCTGGAGAAAATTCAAAGTTCTCATCTACCCCATGAACGGAGTCAAAAGGGTGTAAACAAGTGGAAATTTTTACTTGGTTGTGTCAGGGTAGGCCATAGGATCATCCAAAACAAGGAGTCTTCCCCAACTCTTTACAAGATCCCCTCTGGTTCGCCCGAAGTGGCAGTTTCCAGCTATAAGTCCAGGAATTCGCTAGGCATATAGCATGTCGGTGAATCAGGTCACACCCTGGAGTAGCATCTTGGACACATACAACCCCCACATATTTGTATACACATGGTATCGCACCATCTAGATTTTGCTGGGTTTCACACGGTTCGGTTCCCCGCTCCGGTGAAACTCTAGCCCCACTGTAGAAAATTCAAAGTTCTCGTCTATCCCATGACCGAAGTCGAAAGGAACAAGAAAGTGGAAATATTTGCTTGATTGTGTTAGGATGGTCCATAGGAACAATACAAACCATGTGTCTACCCCAACTATTCACAAGATTCCATCCGGTTCGCTCGAATTGGGAGTTTACAGCTATAAGTCCAGGAACTCGCTAGGAAAATAGTAGCATCTTGCACACTTACAACCCCCAACACACTTGTAGACACATGGAATGGCACCACCAAGGTCTTGGTGGGATTCGGACGATCTGGAGCTCCGCTCCAGCGAAAGCCTAACCCCGCTAGAGAAAAGTCAAAGTTCTCATCTATCTCCATGACCGAATCGCAAGGGGTAGATAAGTGGAATTATTATAAATAGATAAATAAAAATGGAATCTATTGGAATAAATAAAATACTTTAAAAAATGTTGTCTTTACCGTGTAAATACACACGGAAAGACTTAAACTTTTCTGTTGTCAGCACGTGGCAAAGACTAACAGTGCCTGGTTTAGTAGTTCAGATCTTTGTCGTGTGCTGATACATGGGAAAGATTAAGTCTTTGTCGTGTGTTAGAACACGACAAAGACTTGCCTTAACTGTGTCGTCCGTGCAGACATTTGGGTGGACAAGTGTCCTCAGCATTTCCCGTGTGCCAGTCTTTACTTATTTTTGCCTTTACTGTGTGCCAGTTTTTACCGTGTGTTTTCCTTGCTGTAGATCTGTGTATTTTTCGTTCCCGTGTGTCGCACATGGGAACGATTTAGTTTACCGTGTGTCCGACATCCAGCACACATGAAAGAGGTGGGAACATGGTAAAGATGATCTCTACCTCACTGCATTGATCGAAGCGTATTGCCCGTTTATTGCATATTGTTCAGCACTTATGCATGTGGTAGACGAGCAATTGGTTCCTAGTGCGGATTTTTTAAAATCTAGGTACATGTAGTTCTAGATTGGGCTCTCGAGATGACGAACGGTATGGATGGATTTCATGAAAAACAGGCACCTCCCCGACGTATTTTGATAAGGGGGTCCCGTGAGGTGGCCCTAGGGGGCAGTTGGGTAGTGCAATCACCCTAGACCATGCCCCCAAGTCATCTGTACAACCCTGGTGCTCCTGTCCAGCTCCTCTCTGGACTCGGTCTTTGTTCCGGGTCAAAACTTTCTCTTGAATTTTTGTGGAATTTTCTCCGGACTTTTTCTATAGAACTATTTTAAAATATAAAAACAGCATAAAAATAAGAACTGGCACTGGGTATCTTGTCAATAGATTGGTACAGGAAAATATCTAAAAATCATAGTAGAAACATAGGACATTCATATAAAAAGTCTGGAACAATTAAAAATTATAGATATATTCTGGACGTACCAATACGTTCTTTGGCGGTGCAGAGAGAAGAACGGGGTTGGCTAAGAAGAAAGATGAGGGGGATTGGGTCTAGGTTTTCACCGCAGGGCGCTCTCTAGTTTCCACGGGAGTGAAGAAAATCACTTTTTCGAAAATAAAAGATCATCGTTCGTGCGCACCTGAGGATGCTCTCAAAGCTCTCCTAGTCAATCGACATTTATAAGAGTAATGCATGTCTAATTCCGTACACTTTTTTTTTTGAAAATATGGAAGCTCCAGCCTCTGCATCAAAATGATGCATACGGATTTTATTACATTTATTCAACATAAGATGGAAAAAGTGTCACAACGAACATACATACAAGCCGAAGCCGTCAAACAGTGAAAATGCCACAACAAGCACAAAGAACAAAGGAAACAGAAACTTATGCTCTAGCCACGGCCATCGCAGGCTCCGTGGCCAACTCAGAAACAACGCCTTATGCACACACTCTGAAAATCGCCTCATCCAGCTTCCGCCAACCCAACTCCAGCGTGCAGATGGAAACAAAAACTCGTGTCAGGCCTGTCGTCGATGCCACCATGGAACCAAACTACCCCCACCCTGTGCGAGTCCACATGGCAAGATCGTCATTGAGTCCCCACTATACCATGCTGCCATGACCCACCATATATAGCATAAGTAAAAGGATGAACCATGCAATTGGTAGTGAGCAGATGTGTGAATGCTTCTATTGTTTTTCTAATGCATCCAATTCCAAGGTAAATGTGCTTGTTGCATGTAGTGCGCAATATTATTGTCATCCTTCTCAAGCATTTGCATATGATGCTAACTAAGACATATGTTGATTTCGGTGACGGTTATGCGATGTATCACTGCATGCTAGTGTGTCACCCCATACCATAAGAGTATGAAAGGGGAAATAGGAAAGGGAGTAATATAAGTAACCTCACTAGAGGTGTATGGTAGCGTACACTAGTAGAAAACGGGCCTCTAGTCCCGGGCCGTAATGGGCAATAGTCCCGGATTTCTATCCGGGACTGCTCAATCGGGACTAGAGGCTCCACCCCACTTTTGTCCCGATGCACCACGAACCGGAACTAGAGGTCACCCACGGGGCCGCTCCGGCTGGACGACTTTTAGTCCCGAGTGGTAATACAACCCTAGACTAAATAATTTTTTATTTTTTTCTTTTTTATTTTCTGATTGTTCTTTTCAATTAGTCTCTATTATTTCTAACTCTAATCATTCTAATGTAGTCTCGGTTATTTTTAACTCTAATCAATCTTCTTTCACTCTGAACTGACACTTCCTAGTAGGTCACCATCCTCAGACTACTTCCACTCTCAGCACGCTTAACTTCTGAGTTTCTTCCCTCTCAGATTTCAAGAAACAACTCCTGTGTTACTGACAATAGTATGATGTCAATCATGTTAACCTTTGAACTATGATGTTGCACGTCTTTATTTTGTGAATCCAAAAAATTATTTAGGTAAACAAAAATAAATAAGTAAAAATAATCTTGAATTCAAATAATCATTAATTTTAATAATAATTAATTTTGTTGCTTTTTTATTATTAAATAATCCGTATCTAGAAATCTGTAAAATAGAAAATTGGAAACATATCTTCAGATATATATTTTTTCTCTTACTCCACATTTCAACATAGCTCGGGTGTCAAATTAATTTTTTGAAATTTCATCACGTATATGTCAATTGCTTCATTAAGCTTGCTCACATCATATATAATTAAATAGAGACATAATTAATAGATATAATATATAGTACTACATAAAGTCTTCTAGGCAATATAAATTAAACACACAAAACATCACGTCACGAGAGGCTCGATCCCAAGCAGTACATAATATATATAGGGACGACACACACGGTACTAATAATAATGGAACTAGGTGACACAGTGTCACGGGAGGCTCCCATCTACTTGAGCTCCTCATCCTCTGAATCCCAAACAGTAGGAGACCGGGGCACTAGGTGAAGCTTCCCATAGCCGAAGATACTGATAATACTGTAGAACTCGTAGAAAATGTATGCATTGATGGTTTGCATAATCAATGTTGATCTTGTCAAGTGGGCTCTTCTCCCAAAAATTGTGCTGCCAACTGAGGAATTATTTCTTCATGTCACATTATGTCTCGTCAATCAATGTGACTACCATATCATCCATCGAAGTCCTTTCATACTTGAGCTGGAATAGGTCTTGGATATCAATATGGCACTGAGATGGTATCTCAATACCCCAGGTGTTCTTCATCTCAACTTGTCATTCCTTATATCAACGCGTCATTCCTTAGATCAACGCTAGCAAAACGTATGCCGTTGTTGACAAGGAAATCCAGGAGTTCTGGGCAATCCTTGTCACTACTTCAACAAAAAAATGGAATAAATGTTAATACCGCTGCAACAAGTATATTGTTTCAATGCAACAACAAATGGAACAAATGTTACTACCGCTGCAACAAGTATATTGTTTTAATGCAACAACAATGGAACAAATGTAAAACCCTGCTGCAACAAGTTTATTCTTTCCAATGCACATATAGGATTCAAATGGGAACAAAATGGAACATGCATGTAGGATTGATGTGCTTTCACTACTAGGGAAAAGCTTACCCGTGACGCACCATTTTTCTTATCCGTGACGCACCAGGGCTCGTCACGGCTATCACGCCGCGCCTATGGGTTTAGCCGTGACGCACCTAGCAGGTGCGCCGCGCCTATTTATACCCGTGACGCATGGGCACGGTGCGCCGCGGCTATTGCGTGGCGCGTCACGCCTAACTCCGAAGGTGCGCCACGGCTAGTAATTTAGGTGCGTCACGGCTATTCTATGCTGTATTTTTTAAAAAAGGCAGTACCGTATTTATACAGGTATATACAGCTCAAATACAGAAGAATGTCAGTACACAAAATACAGAAGAATATCAATAGCTCAAACACAGGTATGCAATTGATAGAATAAATTTTCATAGCAGAAATATTACATAGTCTAGAAAACAAACATATATACTACTAATAAATCCAGGAGTTAGTCTCGAAAACAACCATATTACATATTTTCGATCATCACCACATAATTTATCTAGCGGGCGCGGATGTAGTCGATGACCATCATCATGTCCAAGTTGGCGATGTCACTATCCCTCATGGTGATCAGAATAGCTCGGCCAACCTCCATACCACCTCTTGCGGAATGGAACTGCCTCCATGCTTGAGAGTTGAGGATGACCCGACCATCAGCGTTATCCCTGGTGATCGGAACTACGGTGACAGGTCCTGATTCTCCACGGCGTACTCCAATGGTACCCATATGCTCCATGCCAGCACTGTCCGCTACCGCCAAAGGTATTTTCTACAACACACAATTCCAAGAAAGAATAAAAGCACAATGTCAAATACCGGATAAGAAAGTGTTAAGAACATAAGCAACTATACGAATAAGAAAGTGTTAAGAAACATACCATGACATGTCCATTGGAGATGTTAGTGTTGGTGATGCGATGCACGAAAGGGGACCCGATGTAGCTATCTATCTGGGCAAGTTTCTGAAGGACACGGTCCTTCTCAAACTCGCTAAGATTCGCTCTTTGAGCAACCACCACATGTTTCCATGGGTCCTCCTCGTCCATATCATCCTCAGTGTCCATATCCTCGGTGTTCTCAGTTTCCTCCTCACTCCCGCCATCCTCGCTCGCAATCCCGCCCATATACACAATTTTGATGCGAGGTTGCGGTCCTTCCATAGAGAAGTGAATGTAATCACCTCCGCTTAAATTGTACGTGGCGATGAGAACCTGCAATGCTTGCCCGCAGAAGTAGGTCTTCGTTCTTTCTTTTTTCACTCGAAGAATGTAGGTGGTCCCGTGAACATTGAAATCCACGTTACTGCCAACTAACTCGTTGAATTCTTCGTGAATATTGCATGGTAGAATCTAAAAAAGAAATATAAAGAATATTTTGTTAATAAACACAAGTCTCAAGCTAGATAGTAAAACGAAAGAACAAGTTAACATAAAAAGAATTGTTAATTACCAACGAATCAACGTCACCGTCGTGGAGTTGAAGCATAAAAGAAGCCCTAGTGAATCGTCCTTCGGCACATCGGGACCGACATACTTCGCAAGCCATGTTCTATTTAATTAAGAAAGTACACATAGAGGTTAGAGGAGCATAGCTATCACAAAACAAAGACAAATGGCAGAACCTACCTATCACAAAACAAATGCAGAAAGGCTATTAATGAAATGGTTAAACTAGGATCCAGATTCCCTCTTTGTTTGCTAGATAATTTCGTAGCTTCTGCTTTGTTTCTGATCTGAATGAATGTGGAAGAGGTCCCTGCTTTGTTTCTGATCTAAATGAATGAATGACCACATCCGAGTGTAAATGTTTCAGATGCAAAAACAAGGCAAACTGATGTTATATTTTGCTACATATTAGATGTTACTATGCAAAGATGACATGTTTAAGATGCCAGATGTTATTTTCCAGTACATTTGGTACTTGGGCATGTTTAAGATGTTCCAGAAATAGCTCCATATGGCATATTTTGCTCACATTCCAGCACATAATTTGTCCTGAAAGCACTGACATAAAATGCACCAGACAAGTACTTGGGAATATTTTGCTGAAGTCACTGACACAAATGTTACATTACTCAAGTTCACACAATTGCTCAAATATTACATTACTCAAGTTCACACAAACCCTCTAATCAGCAAGGCTAAAAAAGCATACAACATTACGAGAGAAATGAATACTATCACTGGCCATGTGCTCTACAACTTCAGTTCTTGGCAATTTGCCACCCATATCTACTATTCCCACATGAGCACACAATGCTTGCCACTTGTGCTGTTATACATTGCATCAACAGAAAACTTGCATCAGTCGAAAAATTTCCTCTCCAAATTTTCATAACCTTTTTTGCTCAAACAGCCCCCATCCCTGTTGTTGTTGTTCACTTCTTCCATACAAATGTCGCAAAATACTCTAACACGGTATGCATCCCAAGTGGCAACCATTGTTTCTAGCAGTACAAAATACAGTGTATATTACTAGCAAGCAAATATGTCTAACAGTACAAATGGGGAGGATGTCTACCAGGAAGCAAATTCAGGTGATAAAGTACTCTACCAGTACAATTTGGTAACAAGCACTACATGTGAGGGCATCTATGCAGTGAAAAGTTTCTAAAATTCATCTACCAGGAAGCAAATTCACATTGGGAGCTAGCATTCGTATGCACTGTCAACACAATATGCACTAGATGTGAGTGCATCTATGCATCCTATGCACTGTCAAAAATTATTGAGAGGCAGGGAGCTAGATGGGAGCTAGCATTCGTATGCAGTGTCAAAAATTCGTCCTATGCACTAGATGGGAGCTAGCATTCGTATGCACTGTCAAAAATTGAAAGGCAGGGACTTGCACCGTGCCTTACGGCCGAGGGGAGGGAGGAGCGCAGCAGCGACTCGGTGGCGGGGAGGAGATGGCCGGGACGAGCTTGGCGGCGGCGTTCACGAGCTTGGCGGCGGCGGGGACCGAGCTTGGAGGCGGCGGGGAGGAGGTTGTCGGGGAGGGGACCAGCTTGGCGGCGGGGAGCAGGCTGTCGGCGGCGGGGGACCAAGCTTGGGGAAGTAGGGGAAGAAGATGGCCGGCGTCGAGGACGAACCAGACGGCAGCAGCGTGACTGCCCCCTCCTCCTCCTTGTCGTGGAAGAACCGGATCGACGGCTCCGGCCTCCTCCTCAGATCGAGATGCGCGGCGCTGGGCGGTGGGCGGCTAGGACGATGGGAGGTGGGCGATGGGAGGAGGCGGTGGGCGCTGGAGAGGGAGGGAGATCGAGCGATGGGAGGTGGCGGCGGCGACGGGCGACGAGAGGAAGGAGAAGAGAGGCGCGCGCGTGGTGGAGAGAAAAGGAGAAGAGAGGGGGAACGCGGCCTAGCTATACCCGTACTCCCCATAGCCGTGGCGCACCACGCCACGGTGCGTCACGCTTATCTAACCCGTGGCGCACCACACTCGCGTGCGCCGCCCCTATACAAAATAGCCGTGACGCGCCAAGGACGCGCTGCGTCGCCGGTATGCCTCCGAGGCTCGCCGCCCCGGCCCCACACATAGGCGCGACGCGCCTTCCGTTTGGTGCGCCGCGGCTAAGGCTATAGGCGCGACGCACCAAACAGTGGTGCGCCACGACTATTAGGCGTGACGCGCCATATTGCTGGTGCGTCACGGCTATCATCACTCCTATAGCTGTTTTCCTAGTAGTGTTTGTTGGGAACCCCAAGAGGTGGGTGTGATGAGCACATCGGTAGGTATTTCCCCTTAGTTAGGAACCAAGGTTATCAATCCAGTAGGAGAAAGAGGACCTTCGAAAGGTTGATGCCACTGACGGTGGTGCTGGCGCTTCACCGGTGTCAGCAACAACGTGGAACCTGCACACAACACAACCAAAATACTTTGCCCCAACGGTACAGTGAGGTTGTCAATCTCACCGGTCTTGCTGAAAACAAAGATTAGACGTACAGTGTGGAAAACAGTGTATGCTTGCAGTAAGTAAAGAAAGCAGGAAATTGCTGTGGTTTGTTTAACAGTGTGGAAAATGGACCGGGGTTCATAGGTTCACTAGTGGTGTCTCTCCATAAAAATAACATGTTGGGTGAACAAATTAGAACTGGGTGATGCATGCAAAATGCATAGATGAATTTTGCATATTTTCACATGGTTTTCTATTACATATTGCATCATATAAGGGTATAATTCAATGTTTTATAGTATTTTGGGGTTAAATTACAAAGTCCCCCAACTTTTATGGAATTAACCCTACCTGTCAGAAACCCCGTTTTCTATATTTTTGACGTTTCAGGGGGCAAACTTCCGCGAAATCACCTGAAAATCTGTGGGGGTCAATTTCTTGGAAGGAGAAGACTTGCGGGCAAAGGATCCACGAGAATTGGGCAAGGAGGCCCAAAAGAGGACCCTCCACGGCCAGATTCCTTGGCCGCGTGAGAGGCCCCCTTTTGGCCCCTGTGGCCCCAATTCCTTCCATCTTCGACTTACCGACTCCGTGTTGACCTAAAACCGACTATAAAAAGGGTCCCCCGTACCCTTACGGAGAGGAGCGTCGCCGAAACACTGAAACACCGAAACAGAGACCTGGAGTTCCAGATTGGAGGGGGAAAACTCCGGCGGGGCGCCGCCGGTGTGATCTCCTACCCCTCCAACGTCGTCTCCATCGACATCTCCATGAAGAGGGAGTAGTCCACCCCAGGGCTATGGGTTTGTGGAAATAACACTTGTATCTCTCTCTCTATGTGCTTCACTAGTTAGATCTGTATGAGCTGCCTCACATGATTACGGGCACCGTTGTAATTCCTATGTGGTGGATCTTTTCTATGAGTTATTCAATCTGAGATTGCAATTGTTTCTCTTGAGTTATTTGAGTAGATGTATCTTATGTACCCCATTCTTATTTTCTAGCTTTGATCAATTAATCTAGTTCTTGAGAGCGTGTGTGGGGTGATGGGTGCAATAGTTGGAGTAACGGGGGGTGGCTAGTGCTGTGAAAGTGACAGAAGTTCAGCGATCCACTTAGGTTTTGTTAAACCTTTCTTAGTTACCTCGCTAGGGATAAAAAGGAGTACCTTGTTACCGGGGATTTGAAGTGACACTAATCAATCTCCATGACTAGATCTAGCAAGTTCTTACTTCAACTTCATGTCACATTGCTTAAAGCTATACTCTGGTTTCTCCTTAATTATCGAGGTGTTATGATTTATTTCGCATCTTGTTGGAGTATAAGAGGGATCAATATGACCGTAGAGATCTCTATGCTAGGACGTGATGCCCATATGAAAGTACTCAATGTTAAACATGTTATTGTAAGCTCACATGTAATTCTGTATGTCCACCGTCTACTACTTTATTTGAGAGAATGCAAGTGTGAAACCATGAACCCTGGTCCTATTTTAAATATAAGAAAACACTCTAGTTACTTTGCTGCAATTTTCTTTACTTGCACTTTACTTTACTTGCATCTCCAATTCGAATTTACATTATCTCCATCACCACTTGCATCACAAAAATACAAAAACAATCCATTGCATATTTATTTTCTCATTTGCATTTAGTAGTAGATTTAATTATTGCACATTTACTTTCAGTTTTGCATTGCAATTTAGAAGTCTCACACCTTGTGCTTGACAACCACTTGGTGAGGTTGAGGGCACAAAACTCTTTATTTGTTTACAGGATCCTGGAGGAAGCTTGGAAGACAACTGCTTAAATACTGGCTCCCCAAGAGTTCGATATAAACCCTCGAGTCACCCTCGTGGGGAAGAAGGCTTGCCACTAGCTACACACTCCGCACTTCGAGTCTCAACCTAGCCATCAATCGTTTTTCTGGCGCCGTTGCCGGGGAGCCATAGGTGAAGGAGTTGTCCAAGGGAGCTCACAAGAAGTCTTTATCACCAACAAGGTGTGCAAACACCTAAGCTTGGGGAGGTTGCACCTACGTGAGTACCGTCCTTTCTATCTCCACCTTCTTTCAAGTAGATTGTTTTGTTTCTTGTCTTGTTTTTTTTTTTGTTCTTGTTTTTGTTTTGTATTGCATATTTTATTTTAGTTTGCATTTTAGTTTTGCATTTAGTTATCTAGATTATTTTAGTATTTTGAATTTGCTTAGTTACTTTACTTTTGATTTGCATAAAAACTTGGAAAATGGAGCAGAGAACTTATTGGCCATTCAGTGTTAGGAATTTCCCTCAAGAGCTAAATATTCCCGTTGAAAAATTAGAGGTAGATCCTAGTGTTATTAAAATGATTTATGAATCTCGTTTCTATGGAAAGCCTAAAGAAGACCCTTTGTTCCATCTTAAGAAATTTGATGAAAAGATGTAAAACTTTGAACTTGAATCATGCAAACATCAACACTACTAAAGTTAAACTCTTTCCCTACTCACTAGGAGGCAAAGCATTAGATGGATATTAAGATGGCCTCCTAGCAATTTTACTACTTGATTCAACTTAAGGGCTGCATTTATTGAAAGGTTTTGTCATGCTGAAAAGAATTATAATGTTAAACAATTTCTCATTACCTTTAAACAAGAAAAAGATGAATCAATAATACAAGCATGGGAGAGATTTAGAAGTAGAGCATATGGAATAGGGCATGGCTTTAGAGATTGGATACTTATGTATATGTTTTATAAGGTACTTTCTGAAACTTCTAGAGCCTTTTTAGATAATGAATGTGGGGGATCTTTTACTAGTACTAATGCTGCAAATACCCATGTTTTGCTTGAAAGTTCGCTCTTAGAGGTTAAAATTAAAGAGAGCTTAAAAAAGGCTGAAGTACCCGAGGATATTTTTGATGATCGCTATGATATTTTTAATATGCATAATAGAAAAGGAAAAGTAGAGGAAATTATGATGCTTACTGAAATTAAGGATCCATTGCTTGATTTAGAAAAAAGTAGCTTGCAAGAACTTATTGCTACTCTACAAAAATTTGCTAGTGATCCCACTATAAATGTTAATCAACCTGGCTTTGGATCTTATATTGCTAATCATGTCTTGCAAGAAAAAATTGCTAGGTACAAGAATGAGGCCATGATACCTCCTAAGCTTGGGGATGCATGGATCCCAAGGTGCTAGTTTCAATTGGAAAATAAATTCACCATGTTATGTTAGATCCAGGTTCTAGTGTATCGGTACTCTCTAAAGAATTATATGAAATGCTAGAACTAGAAAATTTAGAAAAGTGCTCAAGTGAATTTGTCCTTGCTGATAACTCTACTAAACATGTTGTAGGACAAATAAAAGATGTTATGATTGAATTGCACATGACTTTCGTACCTGTTGATTTCATTATTATGGATATGGGGGATAAATCCCCTAGTCCTATTATTTTGGGTAGACCTTTTCTTCGTACTACAGGTGCAATCATAGACTCCAAGGAAAGGAATGTCAAGTTTCAGTTCCCTCACAAGAAAAGCATGGAGCACTTCCCAAGGAAGAGGGGCACGCTGAAGAACAAGCTCCCTCATGAGATTTATCCCTCTTGATTATCAAGTAAGTAAAGCCTAGCTATATGGCTATAAAGAAAGCGCTTTACGGGAGGCAACCCGGTTGTTTTTGTTTGGATTTTCCTAGTGTCCTCTTGCTGTATCAAGAGATTAGTTTTTTTGTTTTAATCCTGGAGTTTTCAATAAAGAGTCAAGTCAAACCCATTTGGACTTATAAGTTGCTATCCTAGTGCATGAAATTTCTGTTTCAGCACGAGTCTGCTCACAGTATGATTTTAAGTTTTTTATTGGTATGTCGGATTGAGCTAATTTTTTAGTATGATTTGCAACTTTTCGTCCTTTGTAAGCACAAAAATTGGCTTAATTTTTTGACTAGTCTAGCTTAGGGAAAAACGTTCATTTTGCTGCTGTTGCTTTTCTGGACAGATTCTGCCTTCTTTTGTTTTATGCACTCTTTGGGCTTGGGAATCGAATTTCCATGATTCTTTCAAGCAAGAGAGTGAACATACAACATAATTAACCTTATTGTCTATCTACTGGAGCATTTTATTTGGAATTTTGCACAGCAAGCATGTGATTTGTTTGTCCTTGCTAATCTCACCCCACAGAAAAAGAATGGGAGAAACATGTTTTGTGAAGTTTTTTTACAGGGAATAGAGGAGCTGCGCCTCAAGACATCCAAGAATGGTGAAAGCCATAAGCTTGGGGATGTGATGAACACCCCACTGGAGCTACACTCTTTTGGTTAGCACACGTCTACTTTCTGTTTTTCTAAGCAAAGCATTTATCGTAGAGACTTGAAGCGTCTAGTTTTTGTTTTTATTTTTGTTTTGATAAGACCACCACCATCATTTTATATGAGATTGAGCTACTGGAGTTTGGGGTTGGAATGTATTGGATGCTAGTATTATGACTTGGAATAGGGATTCCATGGTTGATTTGAAGAGCTACATATGTTTGCATGATTTATAGGCTTTTTATGTGTAGAAATTTGCAATAATGTTGTCTTGAGCTATCTCTTATTCATGTCCTTGATGTTAATTTCTGGTTTATTTAGTTTGTCATGAAATGAGTAGTTCTATGGACATATGCATGCATAGTAGCTGGTCAACTATCTCCCTCTTGCTAGCCCAAAAATTTAAAAATTCCAACAAGTAAAAACTTGTTTCCAACACTCCTTAGCCAAGTATTTCCAGTGAGTCCACCATATCTTCCCATTAGCTTCATTGCTATTCCGAGTATGTTCACCATGTTATTGTGTTATTTATGTTCTAAATTAAGATATTCACTTTATTAATTATCATGGGTTGAACTTGGGATAGGACTCTCACGAACTTTTGAAGGCACACTTTACTTTTTATGCATCTAATAAACATGACCCAATAATGGGAGCCACAAGTTTTGCGTTTGTCAAGTGTGTGGTTGGGAGCTAGCTATAAACGTGTATCACCGGAAAGCTTTCAACATTGCACAAAAAAAAATTTACATTTGGTTGATATCATGTACTTTTGTTTTTGGACTCCTACCATGCCGAAATGAAATAGAGGAATAGTAAGTTTTGATGAGTAAGTATCTATATGACTAGAGAAACGCATTGGTCCGCTAACCCAAGCCATGCTTTATCATGGTGGAAATTTACTTACAGCTTGAGTGACTCTACAACACATCCTATAATAAAATAAGAAGCTATGCATAATAGTGAATGAAAATAAAAAGGATGATGAGTCTACTCCGTTTGTTCATCTTGTCATTGTAACATGGGCTTGTTTCCATGTCATGGGGCAAGAGGTACCTCTTTGCGGTTCTCTATGATGTCATTAATACTTATTATGATTGTACAAAGCTTATTAGGAATCTTAAGTTGAGTAATCATGGAGTAGGTTTTCACACTCACGGGGCATGAGGCTTTCAACCACCTTGTCATTCTCATTACTTCAATACTCACAATTTTAAGATGCTAGTGATAAAGGGGCAATGAGAGTCCTAGATCAATGGATACCACATTTCAATTAGTAATTTTAGTTGAATAATTTAGAGGCTAAATAAGACTTGATCATGTTTTACCTCTAGTCAATTTTCTCCAAAGTGTCCACCATATTTTCTATTCTCCATTATGCTATTCTTTGACCAATATAGGATTTTATTTTTCATTTTGTGTATGCATTTGGTCCATAGTGCTTTTATTTCATTATACACTTTGTGAACTTTCAAGAAGCATCTTTGCTTGCATATTTGATATTTCTTACAACATGAATTGTATATTGCTACTCATTTCTAGTATTAATCATTTGATTATATGTAGCATGAATAATCCTCCTTGATATCCCATGATTGTTTGAATATGCAAAACCCATCTTAGTTTTATCACCTTCATACTCAAGGACGAGCATGGGTTAAGCTTGGGGATGTTGATGCATGTAAAATGCATAGATGAATTTTGCATATTTTCACATGGTTTTGTATTACATATTGCATCATATAAGGGTATAATTCAATGTTTTATAGTATTTTGGGGTTAAATTACAAAGTCCCCCAACTTTTATGGAATTAACCCTGCCTATCAGAAACCCAGTTTTCTATATTTTTGACGTTTCAGGGGGCAAACTTCCGCGAAATCACCTGAAAATCTGTGGGGGTCATTTTCTTGGAAGGAGAAGACTTGCGGGAGAAGGATCCACGAGAATTGGGCAAGGAGGCCCAAAAGAGGACCCTCCACGCGGCCAGATTCCTTGGCTGCGTGAGAGGCCCCCTTTTGGCCCCTGTGGCCCCAATTCCTTCCATCTTCGACTTACCGACTCCGTGTTGACCTAAAACCGGCTATAAAAAGGGTCCCCCGTACCCTTACGGAGAGGAGCGCCGCCGAAACACCAAACAGAGACTTGGAGTTCCAGATTGGAGGGGGAAAACTCCGGCGGGGCGCCGCCGGTGTGATCTCCTACCCCTCCAACGTCGTCTCCATCGACATCTCCATGAAGAGGGAGTAGTCCACCCCAGGGCTATGGGTTTGTGGAAGTAGCACTTGTATCTCTCTCTCTATGTGCTTCACTAATTAGATCTGTATGAGCTGCCTCACATGATTACGGGCACCGTTGTAATTCCTATGTGGTGGATCTTTTCTATGAGTTATTGAATCTGAGATTGCAATTGTTTCTCTTGAGTTATTTGAGTAGATGTATCTTATGTACCCCGTTCTTATTTGCTAGCTTTGATCAATCTAGTCCTTGAGAGCGTGTGTGGGGTGTTGGGTGCATTAGTTGGAGTAACGGGGGGTGGCTAGTGCTATGAAAGTGACAGAAGTTCAGCGATCCACTTAGGTTTTGTTAAACCTTTCTTAGTTACCTCACTAGGGATAAAAAGGAGTACCTTGTTACCGGGGATTTGAAGTGACACTAATCAATCTCCATGACTAGATCTAGCAAGTTCTTACTTCAACTTCATGTCACATTCCTTAAAGCTATACTCTGGTTTTTCCTTAATTATCGAGGTGTTATGATTTATTTCGCATCTTGGTGGAGTATAAGAGGGATCAATATGAGCGTAGAGATCTCTATGCTAGGACGTGATGCCCATATGAAAGTACTCAATGTTAAACATGTTATTGTAATCTCACATGTAATTCTTTATGTCCACCGTCTACTACTTTATTTGAGAGAATGCAAGTGTGAAACCATGAACCCCGGTCCTATTTTAAATATAAGAAAACACTCTAGTTACTTTGCTGCAATTTACTTTACTTGCATATCCAATTCGAATTTACATTATCTCCATCACCACTTGCATCACAAAAATACAAAAACAATCCATTGCATATTTATTTTCTCATTTTCATTTAGTAGTAGATTTAATTATTGCACATTTACTTTCAGTTTTGCATTGCAATTTAGAAGTCTCACACCTTGTGCTTGACAACCACTTGGTGAGGTTGAGGTCACAAAACTCTCTATTTGTTTGGAGGATCCTGGAGGAAGCTTGGAAGACAACTGCTGAAATACTGGCTCCCCAAGAGTTCGATATAAACCCTCGAGTCACCCTCATGGGGAAGAAGGCTTGCCACTAGCTACACACTCTGCACTTGGAGTCTCAACCTAGCCATCACTGGGCAATTGACAAATAGAGGTTGCACCGTAGTGCACAATATAACATGATGACTACTATGATATTTAGTGTGGGCATTACAACAAAATACATAGACCGAAATCCATCTGCATCTATGACTAATAATCCACCCTCAAGTTATCATCCGAACCCCCTTAGGTATTAAGTTCAAGCAACAGATAACTGCATTAAACAATGTGTGTAATGTAAGCAATGATTATGCACGCTTGCACTCTCACCTTTGTTTTTTCCCTAATGGCAACAGCACATCCTCCCCCTTCACGTTTCTGTCACTCGAGCAAGGCAATGAGGAGAATGAACCCACTATCAAGCATAAATACTCCCTCTTAGAGTCACTAGAAACTACCTGGCCAGAGCAACCACTAGCAACGGAAAGCATGCAAGATCACAAATAACATATGCAATAAAGATTACAATCAACTTGGCATAAGGTCAATATTCATTGGATCCCAGCAAACACAGCACATAGAGTTACATAAGATCAATCTCAATCATGATAGGCGGCTAACGAGATCTAAACTTGAAGGAATATGAGGAGAAGACTACCATCTAGCTACAACTACGAACCCGTAGTCCAGGGATGAACAACTCACGCATCACTCCGGAGGCAGGCATGGTGATGTAGAAGCCTCCGGTGATGATTTCCTCTCTGGCAGGGTGCCGGAAACAGTTTTAGAACCCCCCTGATCTAAGGTTGACGGTGACGGCGCCTGTGGAACTTTTTCGGGGATTTTGATCAGGTGCTTAGGGTTTTCCATCCGGGGGGATTAAATAGGCGAAAGGGAAAAAGCGGTGGAGGTCCAGGGGCCCCACAACACCTCCTGGCGCGGCCAAGGGGGGCCGCGCCACCCCATGGTGTGGCCCCCCCTGATGCCCCTCTTCGTCTCATCTTCGGTCTTCTGGATGCTTCCGGCAAAATAGGACTTCCGGGCTTCGAACTTTCCAATTTCGAGAATATTTCCAGAACAACTTTTCTGAAACTAAAAAGGGCAGAAAACAGGGAACTGACTCTGTGGCATCTTGTCAATAGGTTAGTCCGGAAAATTGATAAAAATGACATAAATAAGGGAGAAAACATGTAGCAATTGGCATAATATCATCATGGAGCATCAGAAATTAGTGATACGTTTATGACGTATCAAGGATTCAAATGAGAACAAAATGAGATTCAAATGGATATACATATGGGATTGAAATGGATACATTCTTTATGAATACACATGGATACAAATGTTGCTATCCAACGCAATTTTCTATCCTATATACAGTGACGGAGCATGAACAAAACACAAGAGGGGGCCAATTCCATAGGAAAGGAAAATAAGCATAAAAAAGCGGCCAAGTCATATAAAACAAATACAAAAGCTGAGTAGGTGGAAATGTCAAGATGATATATAGATATATTCTTCACGCAAATAAATGAGCACCGTGAGAAAATATATGAAGATTTCTTCTCTATCTTCATCTTGCCTTTGATATACAAATTCTGCCAATGCCAGCGCATCAAGCGGGTGTATGTTCAGCAACATCTTCTTCTCGTTTTCTTCAAAAAAATCGACTGCATCTTTCTGTTGTTTCCCAACTTCTAGCTAAATCAGAAATTCTAAACGCAACAATTGATCAATCCAGTGCATGAGTGCAGAAATGGACATCCAAATTCTGTTTCTGCGTGCATCCCAATTTAATAAAAAATAGAATTCAGAAATCAGAAGGACATACCTACCTGGGCGTTGGTCGCGTGCAGTCGTGCAGATAGTGGGGCGTCGCGCCGAGGCCGGGCGGGAGCAGCAGGCTCATGGCGTGAGATCGTGGTGCCAAGGACCCGCGGAGGAGGATCATGAATCGAAGACATAGAAGCAGCAAACTGGGCGATATGTCTGTTTCCCTATTCAGTTCGCCATGAAAGCGAGACTAGGCTACATATGAGAATGGGCCCGGCTAGTGGTAATGTACCTAGTAAAGAAGAAACTGAAATTTGGAAAGGAGGGTTCGTGGCCCAGTTTCATCTCCACGACGCTCCGCCCATGCCTATATATAGAATCAAAATAAGAGAGGGGAAATGAGAAAAGAAAGAGAGGATAGAAAGATCGATCGGAGAAGTTTGCGCTTACCTTTCCCATTGGAAGACAAGGACATATATCGTCTGAGCGATTTGGATGACGTCCACATCTTGTTGATTGGCTGTGTACTCAAGATCAAAGCCAAGAAAATCCCCACCATCCTCGCGAAGCCATTTCTTCAAGAGATCAAGAAGACCCGGGACACGGGAGCTCTCGTTCATGTAGGCGACTTCGAGAGTCCTACCATGTGTGGGCACTTTCAACAATTGAATTCCATACCGAGCCATGGTGGAGAATGGGGAGTAAGAGAGGAGAGCAATAGGAAGAAGAAGAGTAGGCATTAGCGATTTCTCTATTGTCGGGGGGTTACCTCCGAGTAGGGTAAAGACAAGTGGTAAAAGCAACTATCAGAAGAGAGGTTTGGTCGAGTAGCCGCCTACCCGGTACTTGCTACCCGGTCGACTGCTACTCGGTCTCACCTCAAGATGACCAGAAGAAAGAATCAATCAAGTTCTGTCCATTCGAGTAGAAGAGTTGGCCCGAGTAAAACTGGCGGGAACCTACTCGGGCCAGAAAGTCAAAGGAGCCGTTCTGACACAGGATCCCGCGTATCCTGGGTCCGTACTTGGCACTATTCGAACTACTGTTCATCTGGGACCGGCATGCCTGACAGTGACAGCATGGAAGCAGGCGGTCGCAGGATAAGGGGGCCCTACTCTGTGTTTGGCACAGTGATACCAGTCTGTCCCCTTGGTTTTGCCCAACGACTTTACGGATGCAGCCAAGATTAGGAACCAAACCTGTCAGCGGGAACCCGGAAGAAGCACGATGTGCACACTATGTCGACACTTGTCCATGTTTGGACGTATCCGGCTGGGCACCATGTATATAAGGTGCCCCGCCGCCTCCTGCGTGAGGGATCGCATGCTGGAACACGTCGTGACCTAATTCTTGACCTAGTTCGTCACGTAGAGAGGAGAGTGGCTACTCGGTAGCAAGAACATTGTACTGTGGCTACTCGGTGAGACACCAGAATACATAGAGAAAGGCAGGAGTAGGGGTTTTACCTCCTCACGAGGGCCCTGAACCTGGGTAGATCATGTTGTTTGCAGTGTTTGCTTCTTACCTCACGCGGCTACTCGTCGCGTGATCCCTCCCCGAGCACCTCCAGCGTCCTTCGTCCCCACATCTTTAGCCATCCTATGGCATCTGCCGTGACACCACCACGACAGTTGGCGCCCACCGTGGGGCAACAGCGCGCTGGTTGGAGTTTCTGTTCGGACGGGATCTTCTTCAGCGGAGCGCGTAGTCTGTGGCCTTGTCCACAGATTCGGCTCCTTCGACTTCGTCACCGACAATGCCGGCGATTTCGGCGGCAGGGCCATGCCGGAGGGTGGCTCGGTGATCTCCTTCGGCTCTCACCTCGTCTACGTCGCCACCGTCGCCAACCGCGCGTACCCCGAGCTGGTGCATGACGCGGAGGATCCTCCCGCGGTGGTCGCTGCTCGCGGAAGGCCCGCGTGCCGTTCTGCGGACCGCGCTGAGGTGATGGTGACTGGCTTGGCGGCAAACGCTGGCGCAGCCGCTACTGGCGCCGCGGCCGTCGTCGAGGATCTTGCTGCACCGAGCGCTGGTGGCAGGACTCACAGGCCCTACGAGAAGGAGTGCAACTTGCCGCCTTCCACTACTCCGACCATTCCCACGTCGGCTGGGCGACTTGGCATGCCGACTCCCACCGACATCGAGCTTCTAGCCATGAAGGAGCAACTCGAGCGGCAACGCCTGGAGCTGCTTGCCGAGCAGGCGGAGTTGGATAAGGTGAGGTTGGAGTTGAGTCTAGATCAGCTCGAGTACAACAAGGCTCACGGCTTCACGCCAGTCACTAGGAGGGCTAGCAGAGTAGGCGCCACGCGGCGCAACCTTGGTGCCGAGATGGCGAAAGTTGTAGAGGTTCCTGCTCAGTCCGCCACCGCAAACACCTCCACCAGGCCTAGATATAGCACACCCGCCAAGACACTTAGAGCTGCAGAGGCTGTAGCTGCCGAGTTGCCTCGTCTAGACGGCGACGCGCGTGTTAGGCAGCAGGAAAGGCTCAACGAGTTGGTGTTGGAGGCTGCTAGGCAGAATGAGGAGTTCCGGAAAGCCAACCCAGGTGCCGGAGCTTCGCAAGTGGTGCACTCGCACGCGGCTAGATCTAACGATCAGGCCTCGTCTCCACACCCCAGCCGCGAGAAGAGCCGCAGCGGACGTTCGGCCAGAGATAGGCAAATGCAGGTGTATGACCCGGCTGCTGCCGCGAGACAGCTTGTTGTGCCGCAGCAGCCCGGGCAGGAACACAACGCTGCAAGAGCAGGCTCTCAAGCCCATCAAGCTCAAAGCCAGGCCCGAGATGGAGCTCGTCCAGGTCCTTCTCGGCAACCCGTAGCTCAGCCTACTCGGCAGAGGCAGCAGCCGCGAGCAGTGGCGCCAGTCGCCAACCCGGTGGAGCAACCTGCAGCTGTGCAGGTGGACAGATATGATGATGGCTACTCGGCCATGGAGATGGCTGGTTATGATGTCCATGATCGTGTTGGCGAGCGCATGCTGGCGCCTGGAGATGCGAGGCATCAGTTGGACCGGATCAGCTTGTCGGCGCGGCTGGAGAACACGGGTCCTCCTGGCCCCGAGTGCTTTGGCCCGCGCATCATGAACGAGCCGTCCGTGAAGAACTTCCAGCTCGCAAGGGGCACCAAGAGCTACAATGGCAGCACCAAGCCGGAAGACTGGCTTAATGATTATGTCACGGCAGTTCATATCGCAAACGGCAACCGGAGATGGGCGGTGCGCTATGTCCCGCAGATGCTAGAGGGTCCAGCTCGCACTTGGCTCAACAACTTGCCCAAGAACAGCATCAACTGCTGGCTGGATTTCTCGGATGCCTTCATCAGCAACTTCACGAGCACATACAAGAGGCCGAATAGGCCACAGCAGCTATCCGCTTGCAGGCAGCGAGAAGACGAGACGGATCGCGAGTACCTTACTCGGTGGAGCACATTGAGGAACACCTGTGAAGGTGTGAATGAAGCACAGGCCATCACTTGGTTTGCGCAGGGATGCAGGCATGGCAGCATGTTGTGGCAGAGATTGCAAAGGGAGATGCCAAACACTCTGGCGGAGACCATCAAGATTGCGGATCAGTACGCATTCGGTGATCCTACTCAGCCCCTGATGGACTCCTCTGAGCCGAGAAGAAACTTCAGCAACAGCAAGCGCAACGAGTTCCACAAGAAGCGCCGAATAGATACTCGGTATGATCCCGAAGAGGTGAATGCAGTGACTGTTGGAGCTGGTGGCAGCCAAAGGCAGAAACCTGCTGGAGCCTACGGGCAGAACCAGAACCAGGGCCAAGGCAACAAGAAGCCATTTCGCACCTCTCAATCGGGCAGCGGAAACTCCGAGCAGCCGAAGAAGTTTGTCTTTGATGACGTGAAGGATGGTCCATGCAGTTTTCACACTCACCATCCCTCAAGGCCTGCTAACCACACTACTCGGCAGTGCGAGTGGTGGGATGTGATCAAGAGTGATGGCTTGCCTCCTCCTCCTCCTCTGCCAGCGGCCAATGCCAATGTGCAGCCTACTCGCGCACCCGCAGCTCGGCCGCCAGTGTACCCGAGAAGAGAAAATGTGAACCAAGTGGCTTTAGGAGCCAACCGTAACTTCAACAATGAGGGCTACCGCAACAACAACAACAACTACCAGGGCAACAACAACAACAGAGGCAACAACAACAACTACCAGGGCAACAACAACAACGGAAACAATGGGGGCGGAGGCTCCAACCAGTACCAAGAGCACCACGAGAGCTACATGATCTTCACTTCTGAGCCAGTCGACAAGCAATCACAGCACAGGCGGGCCATGGAGGTCAATGCAGTGATTCCTGCTGTTCCTCACTACATGTATTGGTGTGACCAGGAGATCAGGTGGTCCCGAGTAAATCATCCCAAGGTGATGCCCAATCCGGGTAGCTATGCCTTGGTGCTGGATCCTACCTTCCTGGGTCCCGAGAAGAATGTGAGGTTCAGCAAGGTGCTAATCGACAACGGCAGCAGCATCAACATTGTGTACAAAGACACACTCGAGAAGCTTGGCCTGGCCGAGAACATGATGCTGCCCAGCAAGACCACTTTCCACGGCATTGTGCCCGGGATCTCGTGCAACCCGATTGGCCGAGTGTGGATAGATGTGCTATTCGGCACCAGGGATAACTGCCGCACAGAGCGCCTGCAGTTCGAGGTGGTTGATCATCAGAGTCCTTACCATGCCCTACTCGACAGGCCTGCTCTGAGCAAGTTCATGGCCTCTACCCATGTTGCATATCTGAAGATGAAGATCCCTGGTCCCAATGGCATAATTACTATCTCTGGTGATTACAAGAAGTCCATGGAGTGTGCCTCTGCTGGTTCCCAGTTGGCGGAGTCGATGGTGATTGCTGCCGAGAAGAAGAAGATGTATGAGGTGGTGGCCATGGCGCAATCCACGCAAGCTGGCGCGCAAGGCGTGCCGAGTACCCAGCACGGGACCGCATTCCAGGCATCTCAGGAGACCAAGAAGGTCCAGGTCGACCCCGAGTTCCCCGACCGCGTAGCCATCATTGGCTCCGGGTTGGCGGAGAAATAGGAAAGCGAGCTCATCCACTTCCTCCGTGAGAATCGGGATGTATTCGCCTGGTCCAATGAAGATCTACCAGGAGTCCCGAGGGAGTTGGTTGAGCACTCATTACATGTGCGTCCTGACGCCAAACCAGTGAAGCAGGCTATGCGCCGCTTCGGAGATGAGAGAAGGAAGGCCATTGGTGACCAGATCACCAAGCTGCTGATAAGCAATTTCATCATGGAGGTGCTGCATCCGGATTGGCTAGCCAACCCGGTCATGGTCGAGAAGAAGAAGGAGGATCCCAAGGCTGCCACTGCATGGCGCATGTGTGTCGACTACACCGACTTGAACAAGGCATGCCCCAAGGATCCCTTCCCGCTACCTCGCATCGATCAGGTGATCGATTCCACTGCTGGTTGTGAATTGTTGTCTTTCATAGATGCCTACTCTGGTTTCCACCAGATTGCACTCAATTCTGCTGATCAAATAAAGACTGCTTTCATTACCCCGTACGGGGCTTATTGCTATCGTGTCATGTGTTTTGGCTTGAGGAATGCGGGTGCAACCTATCAGAGATGCATGCAGAAATGCTTGCACGACCAGCTCGGCAAGAATGTGCAGGTGTACGTAGATGACATTGTCATCAAAACGAATAAAACACATACTCTGCTTGCCGACCTGGAGGAAACCTTTGCTAACCTACGCAAGTACAAAATGAAGCTGAATCCGAGTAAATGCACCTTTGGTGTCCCGGCTGGCAAGCTACTCGGCTTCCTGGTGTCTAGTCGGGGCATTGAGGCCAATCCCTCAAAGATAAAAGCTATTGAGAGCATGTCTTTGCCGAGATCCTTGAAGGACGTGCAGAAATTCACTGGTTGCTTGGCATCTCTGAGCCGTTTTTTGGGCCGAATGGGCGAGCAGGCTCTGCCTCTGTACCAATTGATGAAGAAAAGTGACAAGTTTGTCTGGACTCCGCAAGTGGATGTGGCATTCAATGAGCTGAAAGCAATGCTGGCTAGTGCTCCCATCTTGGCTAGTCCGCTACCCAAGGAGCCAATGCTGCTGTACATTGCTGCGACTAACCGAGTAGTCAGTGTGGTGATTGTGGTGGAACGAGAAGAAGAAGGCAAGAGTGTGCAGCGCCCAGTGTACTATCTCAGTGAAGTGATGTCCAGTTCCAAGCAAAACTACCCGCACTACCAGAAGATGACCTACGGCGTGTACCTGGGCGCCAAGAAGCTAAAGCATTACTTCCAAGAGCATCCAATCACGGTTGTGAGCTCTGCTCCCATCTCGGATATCATGGGTAACAAGGAGGCGAGTGGCAGAGTAGCCAAGTGGGCAATCGAGCTGGCCGCGTATGCACCCGCGTACGCGAGAACAGAAGCCATGAAGTCTCAGATTCTGGCGGAATTCCTGGTGGATTGGGCCGAGGTGCAGTATGAACCTCCTGCTCCAGTTTCTAATTACTGGAAGATGCACTTTGATGGCTCGAAGGTGAAGGAAGGCCTTGGTGCTGGCGTAGTGCTTACGTCACCCAAGCGAGATCAACTCAAGTATGTGCTGCAGATCCACTTCAAGGCGTCCAACAACGTAGCAGAGTACGAGGCAGTGGTGCATGGCTTGCGAGTAGCCAAGGAGGTTGGCGTGCAACGCATTATATGCTATGGCGATTCAGATCTGGTGGTGCAACAAGTCTCTGGTACATGGGACGCTCTGGATGCCAACATGGCATCATATCGCTTCCTGGTGCAGTCTATGACTGGGTTCTTCGAAGGCTGTGAGTTCCAGCACATTCACCGAGCAGAGAACGAAGCAGCAGATGAGTTATCCAAGTTGGGATCTTCTCGGCAATCCATCCCGGCTGGAGTCGCCTTGGAGCACTTGAGGAAGCCATCCATCAAGCCTTCTCCCAACTCGGAGTCCATATTTGTTCCTTCTCTGCCAAGTGAGGAATCTGATCCCATGGAGATTGACTGGGAGAATGCTACAGGAAACCCGGGGACTGCCGTCCTCTACTCGGGGACTGCCACTCCTTACTCGGGGACTGTCATTCCTTACTCGGGGACTGCCATTCCTTACTCGGGGACTGCCACTCCTTACTCGGGGACTGCCATTCCTTACTCGGGGACTGCTGTCCTTAACCCGAGGACTGTCGCATTCATTGAGGAAGTCCTTGCTAATCGGTCTGGGCTTCAGAGAAGTGCTCCCATCCCTAGAGAGCAACCAGAGGTACCTGTCCCAATGGAAGTGGACGAACCAGTGTTTTCCCACACGGGAGACACCGAGTTGGGCTATGCCCATATTATCCTTTCTAAGGGACGGTACTCTACCAGAAGATGAGGTGGCTGCAAGACAGATTCAGAGAAGATCCAAGGGCTACACTATAGTCCGAGATGTGCTGCACAAGAGAAGTGCCACTGGCGTGCTGCAACGTTGTGTGGACCCAGCAGAAGGAGAAGAAATTCTGGTAGAGATACACCAAGGAGAATGCGGGCACCATGCCTCTTCTCGGGCGTTGGTCAAGAAAGCTTTTCGGCATGGCTTTTACTGGCTCACGGCACTGCAGCAAGCTGAGGACATCGTGAGAAAGTGCAATGGCTGCCAGATGTTCGCAAGTAAGATTCACATGCCTGCTTCCGAGCTGAAAATAATTCCTATCACTTGGCCATTTGCTGTTTGGTGTTTGGACATGGTTGGACCCTTCCAGCCGGCTAGAGGCAACATGACTCACATCTTGGTCATGGTGGATAAGTTCACCAAGTGGATCGAGGTGAAGCCTATTCGGAAGTGCGATGGGGCCACGGCTGTGAAATTCGTGAAGGATGTGATCCTGAGATATGGCTACCCGCACAGCATCATCACCGACAACGGCACAAATTTTGCTGAGGGAGCAATGGTGCGGTTCTGTAGAGATAAGCATATCCGACTAGACGTTGCGTCAGTTGCGCATCCCGCTTCCAATGGGCAAGTTGAAAGAGCAAATGGCATGGTACTGGCAGGCATAAAGCCAAGGCTGATGGAGCCACTGCTGAAAACACCTGGGTGTTGGTTAGACGAGTTGCCAGCGGTGTTGTGGAGTCTAAGGACTACCCCTAACCGGTCAACCGGCTACACGCCATTCTTCTTGGTATACGGGGCTGAGGCCGTGTTGCCAATAGACCTAGAGCATGACTCCCCCCGAGTAACCCTCTACACTGAGGTGGAGGCGAGAGAAGCTCGAGAAGACGACGTTGACCTGCTTGAAGAAGCAAGAGAGCTGACTCTGTCACGTTCGGCTATCTACCAGCAAAACCTGCAGCGTTATCATAGCCGAAAGGTGAACCCAAGGGTTTTCCGAGAAGGAGACATGGTCCTTAGACTTGTGCAGCGCACAGCCGGGATGCACAAGTTGTCTCCTCCATGGGAAGGGCCTTTCATTGTGAGCAAAGCGCTGCACAACGATGCTTACTATCTTATAGATGCGCGCCCACCACAGGCGAACAGGGCAGATAAAGCTGGAGAGGAAACCAAGCGCCCTTGGAATGTAGCTCTACTCCGTCGTTTTCATTCGTGAGCAAAGATGTGTATGTACCCTCTTATCCGAGTTGAAATTCTACTCTGCAATCTGAAATTGATCTCGGGGACTGCCCTCGTCCAAAATTGCTCTAAGTGTTTTTACTCGGCTTTACCTTTTGCCTATTCGGTTGCTCTACTTCAAAATTCAAAGGTACATCGAGTACTGTGTTTAAACCTACATGCCAACTCTTCGACTTTGCTGCTGTCCGAAACCCGGCTTCATGGCAAGCAAGAGAACAAGCAAAAGGTCCATGAGCACAAGAAAATTACTAAGGAAAGGAAGAGTGCAGGAACCGAGTAGGGTGCTTTTATTACTGTTCTGTGTCTTGTCTTTTCGGCTAAGTGGTGGGCTGCGTTACTATGATTGTTTCTAAGCGGCTAAGTATTTGCAGCTCTACTCTTTGACTCTTGTGACTCGAATACCAAAAAAGCAACAAGTTGCGGGTAGAGCTGAGACAAAAACAGAGAGTGAATAAGAAATGCAACTCGGGGACTCGTATACTAACGCAACCCGGCATCTAGCTAGGGCTGCTCAAATTGACTAAATCAAAAGTAACAAATACTAAGTGGGAATAAAATTGAGTAGCAAGCAACAAGATAAATAGTCTAATACATTTGCTCCCGGCATCCCGGGGATCTAATAAGTGTTTGAGTAAAAAGTTTGCAGGATAAAATCATGTTGAGGAAGCGGTGTTGTCGGTGCTGGCCTTGGCGGCTTCATTTTCTGTGGTGGTCTTGGTCGCCTCCGCCTTCGAGCTGGCATCAGTTGTCATCGCGGCTTCCTCTTCGGCGCTGGCGTCGTGCTCGGTGGCTACCTGGTCTGAGGTGGCCGTGGCCACCGAGACAGGTCCTGTTGCCAAGGAAGAACCAGAAGCTTGGCCGTGGGGGCGTACCGTGTCGTCAAGGGTGGCTCCTGATGAGGTGCCAAACTCGAGGGCGGCTGTGTCGATCTCCTCGACCTCTTCATCGCTACTCGCGACGACCGTGGCCTTCCCTTTCCCGGCCTTGCCCCTAGGTGAATCGAAGAAGCCCAAGTCCAGCTCGGAATCTGATTCTTCGTCCTCCTCCTCGTCCTCCTCCACCTCGGTGTCGGGTTCAGTGAGGCCATCGATGAAGGTTGCCGTGTCAGCATACTCCGCAACCTCATGCACAATCAGCTTGCGCATGGTCACGCAGCTGGGGTCCGTCTCCCACTTGGAATTGGCGCGCTTCCCGCGGATAATCTGCATGTTCAAGTTCTCATACCAGGAGGCGACGCAGAGCAGCATCAAATCAGCACCCGCCCGAGCTCCAGGCGCGCCACTTCTTCAATTCAGCCTTCACGTTGCGCAGCTTCAGAGCAAGGCCACAAATAGTTGTTGGCGCAGGATCCTGAGGCCAGAAGAGCTCGTGGAGCTGGAAGCCGGTGCGCACCAGGTCAGTGCCCACGCCGGCTAGGCGTTCGAACTGCCCTCGCATCACCAGCATGCTATCCTCGATCTCGGCTCTGGTGTCCGCAGCCTCGCCCTTCTCAATACGAGCTGCTTGGACCTTGGCCAAAGCAGGCGCGCAAGAGGACACGATGTCAGGGAAGATTTCTGCAAAAAGCAAGTGAGAAATTCAGTAACAGAATTAGAGAGGAGGTAGGACCGAGAAGAAGAGATGCAGAAAGGAGAAAACTTACTATTCAACTCGTGGCGCAGCTCCTGCAGCTGGATCTTCCATGCTTATTCATTGGATACATGCTTCTCCTCGAGCAAGCGGAGCCCATCCAGCTGAGTAAAGAGCCCAGCATTGGCTTTTTTCAGCACCTCGCACTCCTGCTCGAGGGCTTTCACCTTGGCATTGGCTGTTGTCTCGGCCTTTGCCTTCTCGGCGATGACTCTGTCCCTCTCAGCACCAAGGTTGATGGCATCCTGGAATGCCTTCTGCAGCTGGAGTTGCAGATTCTCCATCTCGGTAGCGTGCTCACTCTGCAGAGCAGCAGATCGGCTTGCCAGTTGCATCTCCACCTCGGCAGGCTTGAGGCAATCTTGATGCTCCTCGGCAAATTTCTTATGATCTTCTGCGGAAAGCAAAAGCACGATCAGCGGAAAAGCAAAAGAAACAGACACAAGGGCGAACCGAGTAGACAGTGGTTTACCTTCAAGCTTCTTGATGGTGGCCTCGCCATTCTCAACAAAGGCACGACAGTTCGCGTGCTCGTCAGCCAGGGCTTTCAGTTTCCCTGCGGAGTAGAAATGGTTAACGCAAAAAGGCAGAAGCGGGCGTAAACAAAAAACGCAAGAACCGCGTAGCTAGAAGCTTACCTTCAACTTCAGACAGCCTCATGGTGCTGTTCATTACTTCCTTGTCGGCTTCCTCGGCGATCGTCTTCTCTTTTTCCAAGGCGGCAATGCGCCTCTTGGCAATGGCATGATTCCAGAGTAGCCGACGGTGCAAGTTGGTCCGTTTCAGTACGCTATTCTGAGAAGCAAAAGAAACAAGAATCAGGCGAAGTACTTGAGATTCAACCCGAGAAGGCGGCTACTCGGGAGAGTGTCCGCCTACTCGGCCAGAATCTCGGGGACTGGGTGATGGATAAGGAAAAGAGGGAGAGTAGAAAAGAAATGAAAATGCAACTCGGAAAGGATGATTAGGAACTTACCGCGTAGGATTGCTCGAGGTCCTCGACGTTCTTGCGGTGGACGAACATCTTGGCAGCAAGTGTAGCAGAGGTGGTCGAGACGGTCATGGGTTTGCAACCCAAGTCCACCTTGTTCCAATCCTGACGCATATGGTCGATGTCGCCCAGATCGATGCTGTTCCAGTTGGGGTTGCCGAGAACTTTGCTGTCCCACTTGGCGTCGATGAAGCCGATCAGATCGAGTACTTGCTCGAGGCTCTGGGACGTTATCGCCTGGTCTTGAGCTCCCCGAGAAGCAATGGAGACAGACTTGTCTTGATTTGGGGCCGGGGGCCTGGAATCCACTGCCACGGCTTTCCTCCCTTTCTGAAGAGCAAGATTCCGGTCTGTGGGGGAGAAGCCGACCTGGTGCTGTTGGCTAACCTTCACCATGTAATCAGGGTAGCAGGGCTGATCAGCTATAGCAGCGGCGGCAGGAACCGCATTGGGATTGCGGATAACCAGCGGCCCGGGCTGGCCAGCTGATGTCGGCGGCGGCTTGTCGGCAGCTCTCTTCTTTGCTTTCTCCTTCTGAGCATTTGGCTTCTCGGCCTTCTTTTTCTCGGTGTCCTTCTTCTCAGCCGTCTCCTTCTCAGCTCTCTCCTTCTCGGCTGCCTCCTTCTCGGCAGCATCTTGGGCACTCTTCCTAGTAACCGGCTTGGCTGAAGGGCCGGTTGCAGCTTTGGGTTGCGGCACCAGGGAGGAGTCTGGCTGGGCGCCACCTTGGTCAGTTGGTGGCGCCAGGGACGCGCTGTCCGATGCGCCGTCTGGCTGGGCGCTACTCTGCGCGGCGTCTGGTTGCACGTCGCTCAGAGTGTAGAGCCCAGTCGCGTCCTCTACCCGCTGCTCAGCAGCAGGATCTGGCTGGGAGATATCCATTGCATCCACCCGCGCTTGGGACGCAGGATCTTCTTGCTCAGCACCCCCTGTGGCTGGCTGCTCCTGTTCTGCTCCTGGCCGCTCGAGGGCGGCGTCATCATGCATCTCTTGATCTTGGTTCCCCTCGGCGGTGTTGGCCGGAGGGGAAGGTGGCTTCTCTTGATGAGCAGTGTCATGCGCCTCTTGCTCGACGCGGGATTGCTGCTCTGGGTCGGTGATTTGGGCATCAGTGCCCTATGGTTGTGCGTTGGCGGTGGTATTCTCATCATCGTCGAGGTTGATTAAGTTGTCGACGTCGACGGCGGTCTTCTTCTGGGTCTCAGTGGACGCGAGAGCGGCGTCCGCGTTCAAGGGGGCTCTGAAGAGGAAATTGCGTTCAGAAATAGGAAGAGGACAAAGGAAATTGAGAAGAAACAACGAAGTACAAAATTGGGAATTAACCGAGAAGAAACTTACGCTTTGGTGGAGGGAATCGTTCGTCTTGTTCTCTTCACGACCTTTTTGGTCGTCTTCTCGGATGGTTTCTTCTTCTTGGCGGGGGGCTCTAGGGCGCCGCTGCCGGTCCGCTTGCGGGTAGCAGGTGCAGCAACTGATAGAGGATTGGCCTCAAGGGCTCTCTCGTCCTCATCCTCGTCATCATCCTCAGCATCTGCAGCATCTGTGAAATAAAGAGGAAGAAAAACACTTCAGAAACAACAGGCAAAGGGCTAGTATCTCTCGCGGACAAAAAGCGTGAATTCAGTTACCCTCCAACTCGTCATCGGACCAATCGCGGAGAGACGTTTCGGCAGGCTGCTTCTCTGTCGAAGGGGAATGAGGAAGATTGATCTGGTCCGCGGTCTCGACGGAAGCCTGGTCATCTTCTTCTCGGTCATCTGACCAATTGCCCTCGAAGCGCTCACAGCTTTCAGCTCGCTGACGGTCAAGGACCTGAAAGACAGAGAAACATTGCAAATTAGCCGAGTAGCGTGAAGGCATTCTACCCGGATGGGCGTGCAAACACAAAGCACACTGAGCCTAGGGAAATGTGCCAAGTATCCTACTCGGCGAGGCGTGCAAACAACAAGCACATCAAGCCTAAGTATCTCTCCTAAGTAAGCCACTCGACAAGGCGTGCAAACATCAAGCATACTAAGCCTAGGCAGTTCTGCAGAGTGCTTTACTCGGCGCGGAAAGCAATTGCTAGTCGCGGCAAGGAAAGAAGACTATCTACTCGGATTACATATAAACTGGAAGCAGAGTAAGGAGGACGTACCCGTGGAATCGGCTTCGTGCGGCTGAAGGGGATGAACCCGTACTGCCAGTTATCTCGGAGTCCTGTGGTCAGGATGGACCTTGCGTGCGCGGCAACTTCCGCGTTGCTGAGCTCGAACGTGGTCGTCCGAGTGCAGTCGCGGGGGCCTCCCAGGTAGCACATTGGGTGAGAGCGCTGCTGCAGAGGCAGCACCCGGTTCCGGATCCAGCAGGCGACGGGGTCATCGCTCTTGAGGCCCTCTCCGATTAGCTCAGCGAGCCGCTCCTCCATCTGCACGGCGTTGCGGTCGTTGGAGGGCTTCGTCTTCCAGTTCTGCCCAGACGGAGCTCGGTTGCTCCAGGCGGGCAGGTTGATGCGGTCCGTCACCGGTCCCCCCCTTCGTGGCGGGGATGTTCTTCACGTAAAGGAAAGATTTCTGCCACATACGGACGGAATCCAAGCCCTTGATGCGAGGGTGGTTGGTTCCCGTCCGCTGCAGCATCATGGCGTTGCCGGTGTCGGTTACCCGACTGCCAGTGGCCGCGCCATCTTTCTTCCCCTTGCTCTGCTGACGGAGATGGAAGTACTTCACCCATGTCTATACCGTCGGGCGGACGCCGAGAAAGGCCTCGCACACCACGGTATGATAGGCGAGGAAGACGACTACATTCGGAGGGAGGTGATGCATCTGGACACCGAAGTGATCCAGGAAGGAGCGGAGAAAATCAGATGCCGGCAGGCCGAATCCTCGCGCGAAGTGCGCGAGGAAGACGACATGCTCTCCCTCCCGCGGGGCCGGAACGAGTTCGCCGTCGGACGGCCGGCACTGAACACCAGGAGGAACCCTCCGGGTGTTCACGAGCTAGGAGCAGTCGTCGACAGTAACATCGGAACCAGCCCAGCCGGCGCGAGCAGCCATGGCAGCGAGCGAGAAGGTGGTGGAAGATTGGGAATGATCTGGTGGAGAAAACGAGTCCGCGGCGGTGCAAAGAGTTGCGCGGCGGCGGAGAGCTCAGCAGCGGAGAAGAAACAGAGGAGCGAAAGAGGAAAGTACGGAGGTGGGAGAAGGGGAAGTTACCGATGGGGGTATTTATACCCTCGCCTCGGATTACCGTTACCATCGGGGTAGTGGGATCGATCGTGGCCATAATTCTCGTGTGGTGGGGCCTGTGGCCGGATAGAAACGCACGCAAGCGCGGAACGCGCGCGTAACGGCCACAATTGATCCCACGACCAGATCGTGGCCTATTACTGCGCTTGATGGGACATGACGAGCCGGTGGGCCCGCCCCGTGAAAACTGGGCGCGTGGCACGTCGTGTCGTGGGCAGCGAACCGACGGGGTCACGGATGCTTGACACGTGTCCAGTCGCAGCACGGAAGGCTGGATAGTGCTGAGCGCTGCAGAGACGCTAGAGAAGAAATTCTCTAAGTCTTTTTACTCGGTTACAGAGTAGAAAGCTGGTGCTACTCGGAAGACAGGAAACTCAAGGTACTTTCTAGAGTACTACTCGGAGGTTCTTACTCGGCATCTTGAGGTTCAAGGGCTATGTTGCAAAGATTGGTTTAAAGCTGGCAGAGCCTAGTGAATGAGTTCGCAAGACTCTACCAGCTTCGGGGACTGCTGTCGGGGGGTTACCCCCGAGTAGGGTAAAGACAAGTGGTAAAAGCAACTATCAGTAGAGAGGTTTGGTCGAGTAGCCGCCTACCCGGTACTTGCTACCCGGTCGACTACTACTCGGTCTCACCTCAAGATGACCAGAAGAAAGAATCAATCAAGTTCTGTCCATTCGAGTAGAAGAGTTGGCCCGAGTAAAACTGGCGGGAACCTACTCGGGCCAGAAAGTCAAAGGAGCCGTTCTGACACAGGATCCCGCGTATCCTGGGTCCGTACTTGGCACTATTCGAACTACTGTTCATCTGGGACCGGCCTGCCTGACAGTGACAGCATGGAAGCAGGCGGTCGCAGGATAAGGGGGCCCTACTCTGTGTTTGGCACAGTGATACCAGTCTGTCCCCTTGGTTTTGCCCAACGACTTTACGGATGCAGCCAAGATTAGGAACCAAAGCTGTCAGCGGGAACCCGGAAGAAGGACGATGTGCATACTATGTCGACACTTGTCCATGTTTGGACGTATCCGGCTGGGCACCGTGTATATAAGGTGCCCCGCCGTCTCCTGCGTGAGGGATCGCATGCTGGAACACATCGTGACCTAATTCTTGACCTAGTTCGTCACGTAGAGAGGAGAGTGGCTACTCGGTAGCAAGAACATTGTACTGTGGCTACTCGGTGAGACACCAGAATACATAGAGAAAGGCAGGAGTAGGGGTTTTACCTCCTCACGAGGGCCCTGAACCTGGGTAGATCGTGTTGTTTGCAGTGTTTGCTTCTTACCTCACGCGGCTACTCGTCGCGTGATCCCTCCCCGAGCACCTCCAGCGTCCTTCGTCCCCACATCTTTAGCCATCCTATGGCATCTGCCGTGACACCACCACGACATCTATTTTTAAGCCTCTCCCGACGATGGAATAACTTCCAAAGCAAGGGAGGCAAATGGTTTGGGAATTTAGTCCCGGGTTGTATTATGACCTGAAACTAAAATGTCTCAGGCTAGGCGATGGGTCACAAGACGACTTTTAGTCCCATGTCGTCTTACGACTCGGGACTAAAAGGGTTCGAGGAGAGGCGAACGATTGCCCCGCCCCCTATGGTCCCGGTTCGATAGCTATTGGGGACTAGAGGTAAAAACCTATAGGGGTTTTTCTACTAGTGATATAGAGTGTGATTTAAGTTCATAGTAGCTAGGCATAGTATTAAAAGGTGAAACATGCATTGGTGAATGAAGTAAGTTAACTCTATGTAAATTGGCCCATAGAGTGGCTGGTAATGAGTTTGCAGTTTTGAGATTGTGCATATCTTCATGGATCAAACGAATGCTTGGATTGCTAGAATTGAGTGGGAAATAGTATAGAAAAGCATGTTCCATGTCCGTATTTTCAAAAAAAATGGCCATCTAGTGTAACATCCCTGATTTTTGGAAAACTCAAAAATCACAAAAATTTGAAACTTTTAGTTTTCATACAAAGCAAGTCACCAGAGACCAAATGATATGCAAGAAACAAAAGAAAACAATACATGTTTCCAATGTATGTGGAAATAAAAGTCCATAATGCCTCTATTCCATAAACTCTAAAAGCCCATTCAAAATAACTATTCATTATTCAAAGAAATTGTTTTCTCCTAAAAAACCTTATTTTATAACATGTTTTAAAATCAACTTTTACTTTGAAAATAGTTTATGGCAACGAAAATCAAAGATTTAAAACCCTTAATAAAGTTCCAAGCCTCAAAAATATTTTATGAGAACAAAAGATATTAATAATAATTCTTAATAGTTATTCCAAGTTTTAAACATAAAGTGGTATTCATAAAATGTTTTGCTTTGAAAATAACATAAAATAGGACTTGAAAACAATATAATGACTTAGGGTTTTTTCTCCAAATTCTATTAAGTCACTTTAATAATTATTTTTTTTCCTTTTTTTTAAATGGCATTAAGTTACTATTAGTGTTCACTCATATTTTAAAAATATAAATATATGAAAATGTGTTGAAAAGACTTTCAAAAATATCATTTGACAAGTAGAAGGTATCTGTAATTTTATAGAACCCAATTTCCATTTATTTACATTTTCTATTTTAAAATTTGTATTAAGTACTATTAGTGATTTAATTTTAATTACAAAATATAAAAAATGATTTGTGTTGGAAACATCAAAATAATGTTTCTATTTGGTAGATAATTTAATTACAAATTTTTAGAAATTTAAATGAGGTTGTTTGGATTTATAAAACAGAAATTATAAGAGAAATAAGAAAAACAAAAAAAAGGGATTGATGACGTCATGATGACGTCACCTCGTCATCAACCTCCCTCCTGCCGTTTCTAACTGAATTGAAGAGAAATCAATTGCTTGATTGCGGCCGTTTCCGATCATCAAACGCTACCCCGTTTCCAGCCCCTTAAAGCCCTCCCCCTCCGCATCATTTCCCCTCTGATTCCTTCCCTAGTAGTGCCCCGACGCCGAAGAAATAGCTCGCCGGAGATATCCTTTGCCGCGGCCGTGATTTCCCGATTCCGGCGAGGTGAGCACCTCCCCGAGGGCGACACCCCTCCCATCCATCTCCCTGGACCCCGTGATACGCCCTGACCCTTTGTCCCACTTGTTTGTGTAGAGGAGAGACGACGTTGAGCTCGTCGGAGCCGCCTGCTGCCACCACGATGGGGATCTACACCGCGCCGGCGATTGGAGCACCACCGGAGTCAACGGAGGTCACCATCGAGTTTAGAGCGTCGACCTGTTCCTCATGGAATACTCCCCGAGCTCGGAGGTCCAACGGAACGCGCCGCCGTCGAAATCCCGTGAGAGCCGACCACCGTGACTTCATTTCCGGCGAGATCCGCGCCGCCCAGTAAGCTCCCTCCGTCTCTGTCGTTAGATGCTAATGGCACGGTCCGGATAGAATCACTTACCGAACCGGTACCAGCCAACCACAGCGCGCCTGCGTGTCGCCCAGTCAGCGCGCGTTAAGTTCTTTATTTGCCGCTCGAGCAACGCGTAACCGGCCTAGGCCCACTAGTTATCTGTCGCCCAGCGCAGCAAATAGCAGCCCATTTTTTGTTTTTCTTCCGGAATAGAAATTAAATAGTAAATTTTGTAGAAAAGCCCCTACACCTTAGATCTATCATAACTTTTGATCCATAAGCCCAAATTTAGCAAACTTGGACTTTTTGGAATCAGCACAACATGTAGAAACGTTTGACACTACAAAAAATTAAAATTGACCATTTAAAATTTGTTCAAATTCAAATATGCTTGTTTGATGAATTTTGACATAATTCAAATGGTACAAATCCAAAAATTGAAAATAAAATATATTTGGAAACCTTAGGATGAGTACTTTCACACCCTCTGTCCCAAAATATTTTTTGATCAAATTAAAATTGATATTATAATTAAGTTGTCTATTTAGTATTTTTGGCATAGAATTAATTTTATAAATAATTAGAATATGTTCCCTAAAGCAAAATTTCTCCTTTTGGTAAGCTTGAACCAGAGAAATCAGTACCTAAACCTTTTGGACAACCTTTAACCATTTCCTTGTAAGTTGGACCAAAAGTCCATCTTAGTGAACCACTAGTTGATCATGCCTTAGATTTTGTTTCTATTCTTCCTACCATTGTTTGTTGTGGCCATTTTGAATCCAAGACCAAGTACCTAGTATGTACCATATAAGAGACCAAGTAGTGAACCTCAAACACTAGTACTATAGTTTTCTATCTACTCCTCCATCCCCCTATTCTTGCTTCAAGAATTCATCAAGTTAGCAAATGGAAAACAAGACTCAAGGAATAGAAGGCTCTTCATTTTCAACTTGGTGGCAACATGAAGAGCTACAAGGAGGATAAATGAAGAAGTTTTGAAGAGAAGACTTAGACTCCACAGCAACTAGAAGCAACTCAAGAAGTACAAGTGTGAAGAAATTCAGAAGAAGACATCTCCCTCTCTCTTTCTATCTTTCTTCTTATATTCTTTCCAATTTGACTTAGTGGTATTTGTGCCCATCCCATACCTAAACCAAGTAGGGAAGTGAGAGATCATGAAGATTTATCAAGAAAAAGAGAAGCTTCACAACAAGGAGGACACTACAATAGAATCATGAAGATGAACTTCTAGAAGACAAGCATGTGAAGACTTGGAGTCATCCACACAAGTTAAAAAATAACAAGTTGTTTTTGCCCAAACATTGACACAAATGGAAAATCCCAAGACTTTATCTTGTTATATCCTTTGTTAAGAAGTTAGTTAACCTAGACCTGCCCTAAAACAAAATGGAAAGACACTTAGAGTACTCAAATGTTTTGATGAAAATGACTAAGTGTTACACATTGTTATGTTTTTAGTTGAAACAATGAGATCACCTTAGTGAACTCTTGGAACTTCCTTGACAAGTATGGTTATAATAAAGTTAGTTTTCTACAAAACTCAACCTAGTCCATCCCAAGTAAAACCTTGGAATGTCCTTAGAATGTATTAAACCATTAGAGAATAAATTATTTCAAAATCAAATCTTGACCTTGTCCTAGCCAACTTGGTTAAACATCTTTTACTATGTTAGTTGCTTTGCATGTTTTCTACACTTATGTGTTTGCTTGCTAGTATGCTTGTTTATTTTGTTATTGTGTTTTCAATGAATAGATTGTACGGAGAGCAACGATCTTTTGTGTAGAGAGTGTGAATATCTTCACCAACTTCAACAAGGCAAGTAACACACCATCAACTACCTATTATTTTTATTATGCATTACTAGAGTTTTGAGTAGTAAATTTTTATCTAAGTATTATGCTATGCTAATATCCCAAGTAGTGTGTAGCCATCCTTTTATATCCTGCTAGTATAGAAGACATTGAACTTAGTAGAATTGCTATGCTCTTCAAATGTTTTATTTAGATGTTGAGGATAAAACTACTAAGTTTAATGAAACACCTGGGTGGAAGTGGTAAGACTGGTTTATGTTGAGTGTTGCCTCAGGGCCCTTATCTAAGGGTTATTCCACTTGAGGTTGACACTTCAGGATGGCCACCCAGGAACAAAGAGATTAATATGTCCTTCTAAGTTTAGTAGCTTCCCGTGCAGCCTTTAGTCATATGGGCTCTGTCTTGATCAACTAAGTTGAATGAACTCACCAGTGCTTGACCAGCAGATGTAGGGGGTATAGGTTGGAACGGGTAAGCCTGACGGTGGTGGAATTTCTTCTGAAAGATCTCGTCTCGATCTTCTCCTTTCCTTAATGCACTCAGGGTGTATATGATGTTTGGGCTGATCTGAGTCTAAAGGTGAAAGTGCACAAACTCTGCAGAGTCAACAAACTAAGATCTTAGCCGTGTCCCCGGTCATGGACAACTTGAGCAGCTGCACAAGGAATGACGGAAGAATCTCATCATGCCAACTTCATAATAAAATTTTGATGGGTGAATAGGGGTAGGAGTTTATCCTGATTTCTATCAGAGGTACTCCTTAATTTAGTTAAGGTTCACTGGTTTCTATCAGTGATACCTGTTATAGATGAAATTCTTTTATGATAAAAGATAGGAGAAAAGTGGCTTTATGCAAACTTAGCCAAAACTCCACTCAGCCAAATAAGCATGTAGTATTAGTCTTGCCATTTATATCCAGCATAGTGTTACTTGCCAATACATTAAATTGTATTGACTCCCTTGTGGCTGCATATTCCAATTTGAAGTTGATTCTAAAGACGAGTGAGGTTTTCGTTTAGGATCTCGAGACTATCGCCAACATGTTTTGCCTGTGGCCCATGAAGAAAATGGGCTCAATGTTGTACGATGTTTTCCGATGTATTTCTTTGTTTTCTGCTAGTCTTCTAAGACTATGCAAGTTGTAATCTTATTTTGTAAAGACTGGATCATGCGATGTAATAGAATTTGATGCATTTGCATGATATTTCATTTTGTATTGTGGTGCTAGCAATTTATCCAGAGACTAGCACAATAACACAGGTGTCCTTACATTATTTAAATGTGGGAACGCTACATCTAGTCTCGGTAGGTGCCAAAATTTTGATTGGTCATATAGACAAGTGAAATGTACATGAAGAGTGTGTATTGCCTAGGCTGAGTTGATTGTGTTGATGGGGACTTTACGAGGCAGATTCACTACTTCGAAGTTGAAATCTGAACCAAAGGGGTACCAGGCCGACATAGATTCCGGAACGCACCACCTTTGTGGTGCAAACCTAAAGTTGCCTTGACACCCGATTTCCTGGCATATTCTAAGTTTGATACCAGTACGGGTAAATGACTCCATCAGAAACAATTGCATTTAAAAAAAGTTATTCACTTTCTTTGGTTTCTTCAAAATTGATCAAAATGGTTCGCATGGATATTCCTAGAAATGGTACAATCTTTCAAAAAATGTCTTTGATTCTCTCGTATACTGACTAGTTGTGTACCTTAACATAATATTTTGGAAATTTTCACGAGCAAACTATCACACACTTGCAATTCAATTATGTGTTAATTTTGGAAAATAGAAATAAAATTATTTAAATGGGCGAAGGTAGTTAGAAAATAAGAAAGTTCATAATATTTGGAGATTATCCGTCAAATATGGTCTACATTGTGTCAATACTATAATGTTAACATTTTCACGATTTTCATTTTTCTTGGTTCACAAAAAAACACTATTTGATCACCTAAAAAATAGAAAATGATATTTTTTTACAAATAATTTGTAAAAACAAACAAAAAAAAATGACCCCTCATGATGAAAAAAAATATTATGGTACATTGCTCGATTTTGAAATACCATGTGGGATTGCCATCTACATCTTACACCCTTTAAAAAAAACATGTGCGATTGCTATTACATCCCACACATATTTTTGGTAAAAAAACATTTTTAACCCCTGTGCAATTACCAATTATCACACGTGTTGTTTGTAAGGTTATGTGATTGGTAATTTGTTACCCTTCTTCCAAAAAGGTTTAAAGGGCATGTTATATACTACTGACACATATTACTCTCTTCAAATATGTTTCTGAAGCGAAGACAAAAAACGCATCACACCAAAGTCAATATATGTAACTCGCGCAAGGCCTGGCAGACGGAAGGGAAACAAAAGTCACACTTCTGAGGGCTTAGGGAAACTCCAACGGGGCAAAGTCTCTGTACGTACGGGCAGAAACCATGGGCCAACATGGTGACGAAAACGGATTGATTTTCGATTTGTGTTTTCCGCTGGGACCCATTTTCCTACGAAAAATTGGATGTGTTTCTGTCTGCTCCGGACATGCGCGGATGACTGCGACATCCCCCCATATCATGTATACATGTAGGCACACTATCCCCACTCCACCCTTTCTTCTGCCAATCCAAGCTCCCACGCCATCCCTTGAGAAATTTCCCGACATGGCCACAAGCACTAAGGCCGCCATAGAGGCCCATGTGAAGTTGAAGAAAGAGACCACCACGGTGACTCACTCATGGCGCAAATGAAACCCATGTGGGTGATCCTCGGGCTAACCTCCCCGATGGCCGATACCTATTTGGTGAAATACCGACCGCAACACTCGATGACCCGAGATACTACAAGGATGGAGCAGAGGTTTTGATGGCGGCTTGATCAATGAGGGAATCCAAGAAACTCAAACAACATGATATTGTCCATATCGAGCATGATTCATTGTTTTGGGGATGAGCTCCATGAAAAAGCACGGTCGCAAAAGAGGAGGCAAAGCGTGAGAATTAGTGGATACACCAACAATGTGGACGAGTAGATTTGCGAGGCCTGGATGGAATTTGCACAAGATCCAGTTATGGGTATTGAACAAAAATGGCAAGCTTATTGGAAGAGGGCCCATAAATTTTTCCATGAGAAAAGAATGTTTGAGCCCCACAAATTTTAGAGTGAACTGAGTGAATAGTCATTTCAAAAGAGCTGGAGCTTTATCCAATCAAAGTGCTACACTTTTTTTTATGACCACGTCATTGGTCTGCCTGTGAGTGGCATTGGCATCAAGGAGTTGGTAATTTTTTTGTTCCCTTCTTCATATGAGTATATGACATCCTCCTATAGGAAAATTCAATATAGCTCCCAAGATGACATGCTCCTACTTGAGTGCAGAAAACACAAAATTAGTGTTACAAAAAGACATTTTAAATCTCATGTTGGCCGCTGATTTTGTATTTTTTGCACGGATACCACGAGTGTCATTTCTTTACTAAATTTTGTAATCATGAAAAATCTTGTATATGTTTGTCCCTAATTTTTTTAAGAATGTTTTGACGTAATTTTGTATCTATTTAGAATTTTGTACTAATTAAAGCAGGAGCATGTGAGCTCGGGAGTAAATATTTTAACACCTTAAAGACCCAACATGGGGGGATGTAATTTACCTGGACTCATTGTTTGAAGACAATCAAATATTTTCAAAAGTTAACAGAACTCTACGCATCAGTCAAAGGAGTAGGAGGGAGCTCATCGGTTACCGACTTCGAGGGTGGTTCCCCAAGTGAGAAGAGGCCTAGGAGGGTCAACTCCATGCTAGATGCAATGTGATGCTTGGACAGTCGCATTGCAAGATACATTAATGGGTTTCATAGACGCCAACAAAGGAGCAAGTGATAAGAAGGAAGAAAGAGAAGAAGAGAAATGCCAGGATAAAGGGGATTGCCGATGTGTGTTACCAGGGTATCCATATAGCTCAGGTTCGACAGTGATATAATAAAGAGAATTTAACAGCGGTGGAAATGCTTTGGTATGAGATTGACACAAGATAATTTAACCAGCTTCAGCCCCTCCAGAAGAGATAAAGACCTAGTCATGCTTTGTGTTGTATTACGTCTAGATGAGGAATAGTGTTGAGTCTGCCTTAGCAATTACAGGGTCTCACACTAGGCTATCCTATCCTGGACTATTATCTATTACACTACTAGTCTAAACTAATGCCAGACCATGTCTTATATAGTGGAATGGTTGGGTTACAGTAGTAAATAGAATTAATTTCCCGTTATATCATTGAGAGTTAAACTCTTACTACCATGAAGTAGTAACGCCACACTTAATAAGTGTAACAAAAGGATTGGCGGCTACTCTGAAGTATGGAACGTCTTGTGAGCCTCACGGAATCGACATTCCTTGCCAGACATGGACCCTATAGGTCTACTCAGCCTCTCCATGCTAATTGTGGGCTTCATGTGATTCTTGAGCTTCACCATATGGCACGGTCCTTGGCATAATCGAATTGCATCTAATATCATATATTTTCTAAATTTATTTGCTACATCGAAATGGTGTCACATGAAAAAAAAAGGACATGGCAAACAAAATGGGACACCCCGTTGAGCTTGTTGGCCATAATGTTCGATACAAGGACCGTTTAATGTACGGTATGGTCGAATAGGGGGGTTGAATAGGCGGCTATTTTCTGTATTTCTATTTTCAATTGGGGATTAACAAGGAATCACAAGGTTGTCTCTGTATGCGACTAGATGAGTCAACTATGTGATACAATCCAAAGTATAATAAGCAACATAATACAATTAGTAAGGGAAAGAGATACCGCACGGTGGACACAAGAAGATGTTTCCTTTCGTTCCTTCCCAAGGGAAGTCTGTCTACATTCGAGAAGTGTGGAGCCACCAATGCACTCCAATAGAAAGGATGTGCTCACTCTATTCTGCACTCGAGGGATAAGCTCGTTACACTATGAGGTCAACTTGAAGACGTTGATCAAAACTTTAATAGAAGCTTGGGTTAAGTCCACGACTCAATTGGAGGCTCCCAACAAACACATGGAGCTTCTTGCACCAAGGTGAAGGTCCAACAAACAACTTCTGCCTAGAGGTAACAAGAACCACTAGGAATTAGTTGGGGGATTTGAAATACTTTGGTCAATGTGTGGATCTAGTCCTCCTCCTTCACTCCTCAAAGAATCAAGGTTTTTGGCATACTGAAGTTGGAGATCTAGGCAATTGACGATTGAATTAATACTGGAGAGAGAGTGAAGCTTAGCCTCTTCTTGGTGAAGTAGGGGTGTTTAAATAGATTCCCTCAATTCTGTCCATCATGCAGTTTTCTGTGCTCTAGCGGTACTACTGCCCGAGCGGTGGTACTACCGCTGCCCTATAGGTAGTATACCATTGGAGCTCTTCACTCATGCCATTTGTGCATACTCGTACTATCACACACGTGATGGTAGTACGGGTGAGCCGGTATTACCAGACCAGCACTACAACTGTACCTCTAATTACTACTAGAATGGGTTTTCGGGCGGTACTACGGGAGTAATACCATTGCGTGGGGATGGGAACATGTAGTATAGATTCCACACAAGAAATTGTACTACCGATTCCCTGACGGCTCACTTGTTGGGGGGATACCTAACAGGTAGGCCAACAAGTGAAGATACTCAAGGAGACCAATGCAGCTCATGGGTGACTAAAGTTGTTCACCTCTTGGGCCTACACATACAAAGCAGGGCCTTCTAGAAGATAGAAAGATTCGACACGAAATGAAATTAAAGGAGTTTGTATAGTTCCCTTGTATGTACAATGAGTCCAAGAAAAATTCCAACACAACCTAGATCTCCCTATTCCTAGGTAGCGGAAGCACACCTTTATAATTGAGGCAATCCTCAATAAGAAGAGAGGTAGGAAGTAGCTCTTTACCTCCATCGATAGGGGTTGAACATGGGTACATCATTTTCCCCCTTGTGTTGATCTCTATCTCATAAGCTCCCTAAGTTTCCAAATCCCTACGAACTCATAAGTCATCCAATGATGACGAATGACGTGACACCAACTACAATACGGCTAAATATGGTCAATGGCCACTTTCGGGCGTTAGCTCGCCCAATACTACCACAATGATATCGCTCCCACAGAGGGAGCGGTACTACCACTTCTCTAGCAGTACTACCTCTATATATGGCAGAAAAATAACTACCATTCTTGAAGGGAAAGTCTCGACCATTCAGGATGGCTGTGGCGGTGATATTTGGGTTTGTGACCGTGCAAGTCAAATCCCCACCACCTTCCTTAATGCATCCCCTCTTGATAGAACATGGGTCCTATAACCGAAAATAAGACATCTTATTGACCCAAAAAATGAGGGGCACAAATTCCATGTGTCATCAATATAAACACCAAAAACTCTCAACACACAATTAATCAGCTAATTGTGTTTTTCATCAACATAAAACCAATTGTGGCACAGAATTCTTCTTTAATCTCCCCTTTTTCGTGTTTGATGACAACACAATTATTTGTGACAATAGTATCTATAAATTACAGATGGGTTCCACCTAGACATTAGCACTATATAAGTATTTACTTTGAATACAAAGAGAACACAATGTAGGAGAAATGCCCCCCCTACATTTTATAAAACTTGCAAGATCGCCGATAAATATAATTATAACCGTAGCTTACACAATTAAGACATGAACGATAAACTATAACACACACGGCCTTAAACAGAACATAACATAATAGGGTTCACATGTCTTACACCATGCATAGGTAAAACAAAGTTCACCCAAAATTAATAACTGATGAGAATATAGTTCACAAGCCCATAAGAATCAAAGAAAATAGCGGGAGCTTGTAATTCAGCCCATGCAAAAAGCCCGGAAACGTAATAGATATCTCTCCCCCCGTGGCATCAAAATACCAAAAAGAAGAGGGATCGATGTTAGCGTCCAAGGTCACTCGGCGAAGTACTCGTTGCTTGGTTGACGAGGGTGGCGGCAAGAGGTCACTTCTTCTTCGCTGGACCATTGGAGAGTGTTGCCCTTGTCATCTTAGGCAGCGAGAGGTTACTTATATATGTTGTTCTTTTGTCCTCGCATTATAGTTTCCTTTCTTTTGAGAAATGTGCAACTACGCCATCAAGAAGAAATAGCGTTCTACATGTTTTTTTCCTTTTTGTTGTGTCTGTAGATTGGACTCTTTTGTTACATCATATCATAGTTGTGTTTTTTTAGAAATCTTTAAATACCACAGTAAGATAAGTGTAATCAATGAATTTTACGTCCTTTACACAAATTGCATAACTAATGATCTTACATGAATATATGTCTAGCATATTATGCACACAAAATATATTTTTTATACTTTTATGTTTTGCTATGCAAATATGTATTGAATTACAATTGTTTGAAGTTTCCTTGTTTTAAAGGAGACACGCCTGCAACCATTCATCAAGTCTTCATGTTAAGTGATGAAGTTAGGCTGATTAGCTCGGTAGGAGGTGTCTGACAGAAGTACCGTGCAACACAATCACAATACACACGAGGTAAAAACACATATCGGATTTGGTTACCGAGAAATTAGTAATTTTAGATATTGGCTCCCTAATTAAAAACGGAAGGAGTACTATTTGGATTGATTGATCGCTATATTGGGTGCACATGTACTACCGAAACGCTCCTACCAAAATATCAGTTATCCGCCTCGTAGCAGTGATATTAGGGCTCCGTAGGAGAAATCGCGGGAGGAAGAATGAAGGTGTGAAGCTTGACTTGAGAAAAAGTAACCCAAGGCCTCACGTCCACCACGTCGATCGAAAAAAAACGCTCATTGGTTTCGCTAAGTAAACAACAAAAGTCTTAGAAAATTGCGAGAAAAAAATACTGTCTATTTTCATGCGTGCATCTTTGATAGTTCAAGTAACGGTATCGTTTTGATGTTGGATAGCTCAAGTAACGGTATCGTTTTGATGCCCTATATTTATGGCCGGTGCTAAAATCAGGCCCCCATAGGTAGCGGCAACAAGAACTACTCCCTCCGTTCCATATTAGATGACTATCAAATAGATGTATATAGTACTAAAATATGTCTAGATACATCTATGTTGGAGTCATCTAATTTAAAACGGAGGGAGTAACACCGTAGCTGGCCGAGAGTGTCTAAGAAAAATCTAGCTACTGTGATGAATTAGTCCAAAACTGATCTACTAGAAAATTCGCGATAGGAGACTCGGCCTCACCCATTTTTGTTCCCTGCAACTATAAAGAGGCTGGGCCCACCACGTTCCTATCCACAATTCCACCCGAAAATCACTAGAAAAAAGTAAACGTTCCGGAAGGTCATCCCACGCGCGCTGTGCTTGCGATAAGTGTCGCCTTCTCCTTTCTCGGAGCTCCCGTGAGTGCTCGTATGCGTGACAAGTGGTAGTACGAGAGAATTTTGGTGGGATTTTTCTTCCCGTCACCGGACTGGTGTGAACGCATTTATTTTTGGAATTCTTCTATTAAAAATGAAATATCTCGAGAACCGTTTTTTCGAAATTACGAACCGTTTTCATATTTGAGATCCTTGCGTCGAGATTTTCAAAACTAGATCCCGTGTTGGCAGGTTTCGAGAAACTTTTTTTTGGACTTTGTACTTCCTGTTCTATATACTTTATACTTTCACTAACAGTTTATCCTTCCAGTACCAATGTGAGTGTACATCCATTCGGAGACGTGCGGGTGTACACCATGTACACCGTGTACATCCAGTAGCAGCGTGTTTATACACCGTGTATTTTCAGTAGCATCATGGGTGTACACCCAGAAGCAGCCCGTGGGTGTATATACAGTGCTAGCGTCGGTGTACAGAAACGTGCATGTACTTTCAGATACACTACGTTTATACTTTTAGGTACAACGTGTGTATACTTTCAACATCAACTTTTATATATATTCAGATACAACATGTGTCTACTTTTTAAGTGAAGCGCCGTAGGCGGATTGTTTAAGGCGAAGCCGAACGGTAGCACGAGACAACGCCGAGTCGTAGCACGCACTAAGACTAATACACGCTTCAACCAATACGCACAACGACCTATGTACCCCTTCAAGATTTTTATAAATGATTATCAAGGCGAAACCGAGCCGTAAAAAAATATCGAGACAAAGCCGCGCAACGTTATACTTTTAGATACGGTGTACATGTATTTTCAGCTATTATTTCAGTTTTGTTTTTTCTGTGGTGATGTACATGCGCGTGTACCTCTAGATCTGTGGTTAACCTCGTCTTCGTGCCCTTCGTGGATATATGTACATGACTCTCTTTGCTGCTGACACGCGTCAGCTTGCCGTGAGGTGCCTTTTCACAATGTTACCGAAGGGAAACCTTCCCGTAATCGCACCCATTCCACCTCCTTTCCTTTTCCCACGCGAGTGGACTCAGGATATACAGTAGCGAGTACTTCTGTCGAAACTACTACACTTTCCCTGATGCCTCCAATTCCAAGTAAATGTTGTTGTTGCACATCGTGTGCAATATGCTTGTCATCCTAATTTAATACTTCCTCCGTCTTAAATTAATTGTTGCAAAATTTGACAAAAGTTGATGTATCTAACACTAAACTATGTCTAGATACATCCATTTTTGTTAAATTTTACGACAATTAATTTGAGACGGAGGGAGTAGTATTGGGTGTTCACTTAGGTGGGGGTTTTGAGAAATCTCACAGTATGAGCATGGAAGTGTACCGACTAGACAACGACGAGTCTTCCCATCATTATACAACAAAATAGGAAGAAAGGAGAAATTGGAGAGGAAGTAATACAAGGAACCGTGGAGGTACATGGCGAGTTTGAGTGCACACATAGTATAAGTTAAGTCCAAACTAGCTAAGATAGTATTTAAAAAGTGGAACATGCATTGGTGAGGGAAATAAGTAAACGCCAAGAAAGTAAGTCCATAGAGTGGAGTAGTATTTTAAGATGTTCATAGATGAAACAAATTGGTGTGTTTCCTTGATTTCTTTTTTTACTTGGATGTTGAATCCTATACGCTGCTTTTTATTATAACGAAAATTCAGAAAGGCTTAAATAATTGACGATGTGAAAGGGGTGGACCCCATCAGAGCGAAATTTCCTGAACCCAGCATGCCTAGGCACATCATCTAGATTTAGGGGCCTCACCAAGCCGGCCAATGGCGAGATCCAGCATATCTCAGCACACCACATGCACACACTCAAAAGCCTCTGCCGCCGTCTCCTGCAAACCTATCTTCACATGGAATAATGCAATGACCTTGTGAGGCCCGCTGTCCACAACGCCATGATCCCAAAAAGCACATCCATCCTGCATGCATCCATCATCACGCGTCCGCATAGATCCTGCCGCCCGACCCTGCCGAGACTCACTGTCGATGTTGCGGTAGATGGCACGCCGCACCAAATCAAGATCCCACCAGTCAACACAGCTCCAAAATGATCCCACATTAGGAAGGACAAATTCGAAGGCCACCAGTGTCCGATCCAGGATACCCAGATCTAGGGTTTCCCCAGGAGCATCATGAGCGATGAGATGAAGAAAATATTGGTTGCAACCAAAAAAAAAACCTCCTAGATGATGCCTCCATGGAGGTATGTAATACTCAGAGCAGCACCATCGAATGATCCGAGGATCTAGGGTTTCCCCAGGAGACTCTGTTTTGAGCCAGGCAGATGCTATCCCGTCCTACTAGCCCAACACCACTGATCTCCTCCCTCACACAACGAGTGCGCCGATGTAGAAGCCGATGGAGACGGACCGCACACGCGAGGGTATTGCGCCGTCGTCTTGGGATCCGATCTCCGTCCACCGGATAGTCGTTGCACCACATGTGAGGGAGAGCTGCCGCGCGGCGGAAAGCTACCACACCAAGCATGGTGTCGAACAATAGAACCATGCTCCAACCCGTGCTGATACCCCCACATGAGGGGACGATGAAGACCCTCCCCACCCCCCCCCCCCCCCCGCCGCCGCTGACGAGGCTTCTGGCCACGACCTTTGGCGGCACCGAGGGAGTGGAGGCCTAGAGGCGCTCGATTAGGGTTCTCTCCCACTGCCACGTGGAGGCGGACGAGAGGGAAATAAATCTCTTTGGTTGGTTAGTATTTGCATTGCCCTTAACGGTTTTAGTACTGACATAAGATAGGACTTAGAGTGATTGATCACTGTACTACTTGCACATATAAAAATTACTTATTAGTTGCTCCTGTGGTGTCTTATGTCACCCCACACTGCCCTTAGCTCTATGTCACCCCACACTGCCCCTAGCTCCTGTGGTGCCACATTTTTTAAACCAATAGTAACAACTTTATTCTCTCAATTAAAGGTTGGCACGGCTTAAGCTTGTGACCCTTAAAGACTCTATAACACACTTGGGATCATCGTTTTCGCCAGTGTCGATTTCGATCTCAAAAGCTCAATAAGTCGCACAATCCATACAAACTCACAAGTCATCCAATGATGACCACTGACGTGGCAACCCCATAACATCACTACAACTAATATGTCCAAGGGGAAGTTTCGGGCGTTATCTCGCCCGGTACTACCACAACGGTACTAGACCCACATAGGGAGCGGTGATATATGCCACTTCTCCAGTAGTAGTACCTCTATATATGGCGGAAAATGATGTACCATTCTTGAAGGGAAACTCTCGACCATTTGGGATTGTTGTGCGGGTGATATTTGGGTGTGTGTTTGTGCAAGTTGAATCCCCAACACCATTCCATAATGCACCCCATCTTGATAGAAAAGGGGTCATATAACCCACAATAAAGTCTTCCATTGATCCAAAAACGAGAGGCATGAATTCCATGTGTGTCATCATTATAAACACCTAAAACGGTCAACACACAATTAGTCCTCTAATTGCATTTCGATCAACACAAACCAATTAGGGAGCGAAATACATCTTTAATCTCCCACTTTTTGGTGTTCGATAACAAAAATAATTATATGTGAAAATAGTATCCATACAGTATAGATGGGCGCCCTCTTGATCTGTGCACTATTTAAGTATTTTTGTAATGCAAAGTGCACACCATGTAGGATCAATGCTCCCCACATCTATCCTATAAAGGCTCAGGCTCCGGATGGCACCCACCGGGTTCGGGGCCGGGTCAGCGCCCCCCATACCCGCCCCATTTAACTTGTCGGGTCTCATTTCTTACCATACCCACGACCCGGCCGGGTTCGGGGACCCAACGGGTACCCATTTAAGGAGCGACACCGACTCATGTGGGGAGTAAAACAATGAAATACTGGGATGAGGTTGGTGGGAATAGACACATGTGTACGTGTGTTGTCTTCGGGATTCCAGATTCCAATGTGTCCATGTGATGTGTGAAGTTTGTGGTCCATAGCTCGTGGACGTGGGTTAGTCATAGGATTATTAGGCATATGATTAGGACTTAGAGCGGGTCTGCGGGTATGCGGGTATGGGTTTGCAATCCCCATACCCGCCCCATTAGACCTGGCGGGTCGAACATTTTACCAAACCCTCCTCATTTAAGGCGGGTACCCGTCGGGTTTGCGGGTTTCGGGGCCCCATTGCCATCCGTAGGCTGAATCCGGCTCTCACAGGCGTTTGGTGAGGCACCCCCTCCCGTTTTTAACACGTTTGTACACAGGTTGACGCCTACTCCACTCGCTGACGGTTGGGCCCAGTGGTCCTGTGGGCCTGGCCACTCGTCCCGCGCACCCGCCTCGTCCCCGCATGTGTGCTTCTTGGCAGTCGTGCGATTAGCTCGTTTGTACATAGTCTGGAGTGTACCCCCTCACTTACAGCTGGGGCCTATTTCGGTGTGGGCCTCATGAATGGAAGCGCGCGCACCCGCCTATCTCCGTGATCGACCCTCCGTGTATGCCTACTCCGTGGCCAGCCGAAAAGAGACGGGGAAAACCCTAGATCGACCCCTCCCAGGACCGCTTCTATCCCTCCCCATCGCGCGCGCTCCTCTCTCAGCCCGCGGCGCGGCAGCTTCTCCAGTCGTTGTCTCCATCGTTCCCTTCCCGTGCCTCTCCTGTTGCAGCCGCCCGCCCTCACCCATCCCGCGCCGCGAGCGGACCCAGCCTGACAGGACGACCGCGGTGCCCGCTGGGAGGAGGTGCTGCAGAAGCGCATCCCGGAGGCTGAGCGCGGCGAATGGAGGCTGAGCGACGAGTTGCCGTAGCCGGAGGCGTGCCCACGGTGCTGGATGAGAGTGCGGGATGCAGGAGGCGTCCGGGACGAGGCCGTTGGCGCGGTTGAGCGGCAAGCGGCGTCTCCTTCTCCCTCGTCCACAACTGAGGGGACGGGAATCTGGAGCGAAGCGGTGATGGATGGGCGACCTAGAGCACAAGACCCGCCGTCTCCCTCCTTCCTCAAGGTATGGCGCCGCCGTTCACCAATCCTGGCAGCTCAGACCATCTCCGTCCTCCTCTCCAGGTGCCCATCTGAAACCCTTCTCCCCAACCACCACCCCACCCCACTCTTTGGATTTGCTTACAAATTGGCTCTTGTGATGTTGTTTGGTTTGCAGATTTATTCGTGTTTGGTTCAAATGGAAGAGCTCCATTTTAACTGGCAGCTGTTTTGGAGAACTAACTAGATGAAAAGGAAGTGTCGTGTGTTACTCCATTCACTGGATAGATTGAGCATCCCATCCACGAGGAAGTGAGGTGGAAATTGCCACGGGGTCAAGGAATCTTGCGGTGGTAGCAACAAGCAGTCCACCACAATTCCATATTAGGTGCTTCCCTCTCTTTATTGACTATTACATTTCCGATTTATAAGTACATCTGCAATGATATTAGTGTTGAGTTATGCCATTGATATATACATCAATTGTTTCTTTAGTGGAAATTTTGCACTTCCTAATAACCATATCTTCACTCGCAGATGCATGGATGTGGTAACTTGAATGCAACAATAATCCTTGTGGTTTCGAGGTTGCATCCATTGATGGAGATTGATATTCCTAGGAGACATCCAGCATTCCAGCGAGAGGCAGAGGGAAGTGTATCGGTCTTCCTTTAACGTGGTACTGGCACTGAAAAAATAAAGCAGAGGCTGAAATGGCGGTGCAAAATTGTGCTAGGTATACATTTACGGACTTGTATTTCGTATATAGGTTATGTGGGGTTTTGCAACTATACTCAAGTTTGTTATATGTGCTATTTTCTTTGTATTATAGTGATCACTACTTCTTTAAGCTTTGTTCGGTTACACCCCATCACAGGTGGATTGGAGTGGATTTGGGGAGTATTGGAGGGGTATTTGACTTAGTTGGGATTTAATCCGCTCTAATAGCTGCCAATCCCCTTCAAATCAGAGGAAACCGAACAAGGCCTTAGTGATTTTATTTGTTAAATTGTTAAATGTTTAAAGTTATTTCCTCTCGCTATTTGTTCAGCTTTCAAAGAACGTCCCTTTTCCTCGTGGTCATTTGTTATTCTTTTTAAAGGTCCCCTTGCTGGGTTGTTTTTATCAGGCATGCGTGCAGTTTCCATTGCTTCCTTCGTTCCCGGTTCCATTTCTTAAAATGTTACTGGTTAGTGCATTGCAGAATTTGGATGTGATAGATATAGAGAAAAGAAATACAGTCTATGGTTCTCTTAATTATTCAGCTAGCTTTCAAGGGAATGTGTCATTAAGGCTCTAAACTACAAGGTTTTTTATTGTTTAATCCAGCGCAGTTTACCGTATGATCTTTATGGTTGTCCTACTTCATAGCAGAAATAGTACGGGCACATAATTATGTAGGTTAGTTTTCTGTATTTTTCTGCTCTTCTCCCTGCAGCCTCAGGACCCAAGTCACTTTTCTTTCTTCATTTAGTAGATAGGTTAGTTTATCCACCTGTGCCATGTATGCCTATCTCAAACTTTCAGTTTACACGCTTTTATGTGCTCCTGAACGCGGTCACTCTTAATAGTCTACGCGAGATTGTCCTTTTAAATTAGTGAATATATGCATGATTTCTTACCTCTGTTTATTGCGATGATAGACTTTCAACTTACCTTCATTTCGATGGATACAGGACGGTGGCAGATAAAAATACGGACAAGAAGCTGAGGACCCAAAAGGTTAAGTCAAAGACACTAACTGTCGAAGCTAAGAAGCATCTGGCCAGCGTCAGATTTATACGGAGAAATGTGGTGTATATAATTTGGCTTTCTGCAAATTTATGCAATGAGAATGTGAGGACAGTATTATTTACATCTGGATCCTATTTTCTTATCGAACGCCCACATTCTGCTATGCTGTAAATGTTAGCCCTTATGTCAACATTATTATTGTCCTTTGTTTTAGGTACTTGAGCGCAGGGAATACTTCGGTCGGTTTGGAAAGGTTTTGAAGGTTTCAGTTTCTCGTCTAACTGGGACTCCTTCCCAGCAAACAGCACCAAACAACGGTAGCAGCTTGTATGTCTACAAACGACACTAATGTTCTTCCTTTCCATGCCATTGCCTGATCCTATAATCATATTGATATATTAAGTTATTATCCTCTTACCCCCATTACCAAGGTGCTTCTAGCATTTAATACGATCCTAAGCTAGACAATTTCTAATATGTGACTCATCAGAATGTAAAGAGAGTTTGGTTGTGTTTAATTAGCTTATTTTCTGTACAAAGTAGGTGAAAATAATAGACAATTATAACATGGTATGTTCTTGATAAAGACGTGTCAAATTCAGGTACTATCCTAAATTTTTGACAGAGAGCCACAAGAGTTCCATAGCATACGTAAAGAACCTTTGATAGCTTTATAGCTGACATGAAGTTTTCTGGTGTACTAAAATCAAGGGATTTTAGTTAAATTTTGAAGTATTCAGTCATGGTATGAGTTCACTTGACCATAATATTTTACCTTGAGATATTAGTTGGGGTTTCTCCTAATATGTTTGCCGGCCTTTCGCCGTTTAGTAGACAGTTGATGTGAAACGTTGACATGATAAGGCATGCACCATGGTTTGATCTGAATTTGCCAATGGAGAAAAGGCGAAACTTCCGCTATGTCTTCAAAATTTATAGGTACAAACAGACTTGCGTCTCATTTCCTTAGGGGGCAACACATATTAGTGCTTTGTTTTGTATATGATTATGCTAGAGTAAATTGTAATGGTTAGGAAATAAGCAAAGGTGTTTATCGCTATCTATTTTCTGCTACAAGTTATGGGTACTGCCTTTGGGTACCAAGTTGTAATTGTCATTATTTAAGTAATAGATACATCCATTTCAGCCCATTTCAACGACAATTATTTTTAGACGGGGGAGTAGAATACATCAGATACCTTTTGGTGCCCTAATAACAATATTGTATTCAGACATATGTAGCTCTACCTACCCACAAGACTGTTTTAGGTTGCTTCCAGCTACAATTATCCATATTTTTTTGCAGCATCTCTCATGTAGTGGAGAATTTACTCTTCTATGTTTGTATGGCAAATTTTTGTTGGTTTCATTTATTCATCTTTAGCTTATTCATTTTACTGTATTGATAAGAATATATCACAATTTTTTGGTTTTCGATGTTAGACTGAAGTCTCACAAAAATTGTGAGAGTCGATTTACGTTTTTTTCCTACTATTTTCATCTTGTCAGTCTATGGTTCCATTATGTAGAAACGTGTCCAGTGCCACTGAACTCCTTGGTCTCTCGACTCGGCCAAGGCAACGACTAGCTAAGCGGCGCTGCACCGGCATGGCGGCCGCTGTCCAGTGTGCTGGTGCTCTGCTTCGTCTTTGAGCCACCGCCTTCCTCCTTGGCCTCCAGCGCACGGGTAAATCACCACTGCCTCCCTTGCCCGAGTCGTCTCCGTGGATATATGCTGATTTTGTGCCCGTTTGCTGCACGACACCAAAATTTGAGTTTTTTACTCGGTGGTTGAATCTTCTAATAAGAATTTCTTTGTTGTGTTTAGGAGCTGGGTCTCGTGAAGCATAAGAATCTGGATGGGCATGAAGAGGGGGGCGGCATGTAGACAGCAAGATTCTTGCAGTTTTCCCCCTGATGGTGTGAGCACAGGTTGCAAAACTGTCTCCCTTAATGCAAACTACTTCCTACAAACTACAATTTCTTCTCAATTAACCAGTTCATTATTTTGTCTCCTATTTTCTTATTTCCTGAATGCATCTAGCATGCTGCCATAGAGTTCGCCGTCGTGTACAGTGTACCTCAAAAATTTCTCCACATCACAGGCTTGGCACTGAGAGATTCAGCATCGCAATTGCCGCACGGGTGCCGAAGATGACAACTCTCCACGCAAGCACATATGATGTGACTATCGATGTACCTGATATCTGGCATTTTTATTTGTTAACTCGATCAGATGTTTTGTGGTTGAGATATTATTAGTTTACCATTCCAAATGTACCCAACCTTGCTTGTGTGACTTTTCTATGTTTATCCACTTTAACTTAGAATATCATAAACCTGGCGCTGCATTGTGAATAGATGGTGGTTGATCTGATGATGGGCTATATTTTATATTTCCTCTCGAGTGCTGGTACATATTTGGTTTACAAGTTTTTTTCCATTTCGTATCCAATCCGGAATAAATCGGACTTCTTGCGCCATTTGGCGCAACGGGTCATCTAGTATTTTATAAACCTTGCAAGCTCTTCGATAAATATAGTGATAATCATAACTTGCACACAATTAAGTCATGAACGATAAACTATAACACACCCGGTCTTAAACAAAACATAACATGGTACACATGTCTTACACCATGCATAGGTAGAACAAAGTTCACCCAAACAAAAAATGACGAGAATATAGTTCACAAGCCCATAAGAATCAAAGAAAAAAGTGGGAGCTATTAACTTAGCCCATGCAAATATTGGAAACCTAATAGAAACCCCCGCCCCTGCTGTGGCATCAAGATACCAAAAAGAAGAGGGATCGATGTTAGCATCCCATGGTCACTCAACGAAGTCCTCGTTGCTTGGTGGAAGAGGGCGGCGGCGAGAGGTCACTTCTTCTTCACCGGACCATTAGAGAATGTAAGGAGTATGTAGCAAGATGTTATTTATATATGTTGTTCTTTTGACCTCGCATTATAGTTGCCTTTATTTTTAGAAATGTGTAATTGCCCCTTCAAGAAGAGTCAAATAGTATTCTACACGTATTTTTATTCTTTTGTTGTGCATGTAGTTTGTACTCTTTTTTCATATAATAGTTGCGTTTTTTAGGAAAACTTTAACAACCACACTAAGATAAGTGTAATCAATAATTTTTACGTCCTTTCAATGAATTGAACTACTAATGATCTGACATGAATACATTTCGAGTATATTATGCACACAAAATACATTTTTTATACTTTTATCTTTTCCTATACAAATATGTATTGAATTAAAAAAAAATTAAGTTTCCTCTTTTTAAAGGAGACACACCTGCAACCATTCATCAAGTCGTCATGTTGAGCTCATTAGCTCGGTAGGAGGTGTCTGACTGAAGTGTTGTACAACACAAATCAGATTGAGCAATAGAGAGGCAGGTTACTGAGAAATTAGTAATTTTACGCATTGACTCCCTAATTAAAAATGGAAGAAGTACTAGTTGCACTGATTGGTCACTGTATTAGCTGCACATGTACTACCAAAATATCAGTTATCCGCCTCAAAGCAGAGACAGTGGCGATTTCATAGGGGCTCTGAAGAAGAAATCGCGGGAGAAGGAATGAAGGTGTGAAGCTTGACTTCCTTCAAACATCCATAGAAAAAGTAAACCATGTCGATCGAACAAACAGGGTGTGTCAGCAGAAGGGGCAAGCGACGGCGGGAGAAGTGAGGAGGCCATTAGCGGTAAAGCTCTGGCCTCATGGCTCTCATCTATATCTATAAAACTATCGGGCGCCGGCTAACTCGGAATTATGATTTGTAAGTACATAACTTTCTAAGGCTATGTGGCTGTCACTGATTCAGTTGTTCCAACAGGTTGATAAGGTCGCTGGTTTCGCTAAATAAACAACAAATCTTGGAAAATTGAGAGAACAAAATAAAAAAAAATCGGTCTTATTTTCATGCGTGCGTCTTGGATAGTTCTAGTCCATCCCAGAAAGGCATACTATAACGGGCACCATTTTGATGGCCTAGATTTGTGGCTGGTGCTAAAACCAGGCCCCGTGGTAGCGGACGGCAAGAACTGGCACCGTGTTTGTGAAAAAGAAACATAGGGAGAGCGTTTGGATCCTTGGCAAAGCCTTGCTAAGCTAGGCTACCAGTTTGGTACCGGAATAATTTCCTAGGTTTTGAGGGCCAGCTAGCCATGCAGGGCGAGAAAAATCTGGCCAAGCGTGGCGAGCCAAATCGGCTCATAATAGCAGGGCGAGAGTGTCTACGAAAAATCTACTATACCGACTATGACGATTTAGCCCAAAACTGGTCTATCAAAGTCGCGATAGCAGACTCGGCCGCACCCTCTTCTGATCCCTCCGACTATAAAGAACCCAAGCCCACCCCGTTCCTATGGACCACTACGCCTCATTTCATTTTCCAACGCGAGTAGGCGAGATGTAAACAGTACAGACTGTACTGTACAGTAGTGAATACCTTCTTGGATGCTTCTACAGTTTCCCTCATGCCTCCAATTTCAAGTAAATGTTCGTGATGCACGTTGTGTGCAGTATGCTTGTCATCCAAATTTAAGCTTATGGGTACCATGCTAACTCCAATTCGGTGTTCATTTGGGTGGGGGTTATGGGAAATCTAACAGTATGAGCATGCAAGTGTGCCGACTAGACAAAAATGAGTCTTTCCATCATACTTCAAAGGAAGAAAAGACAAATTGGAGTGGCAGTAACACAAGAAATCTCATTTGAGGTATATATGGTGTCGTATATAAATATTTGGAGTGGAAGTCGGTTGGTGGGGGAAATAAGTAAACTCCAAGATTGTAGAGTAGTTTTTTAAGGTTTTCATAAGTGAAACAAAATGGTGTGTTTCTTCTGGTTGGTTGATTTTCGCTTTTTTCGAAATTGACGTTGAATCCTATACACGGCATCAATGACGCACATAACCTCTTTTATTTAAAAAAAATTTACAATGACTTATAAAGAAAAGACATCGATCAACCGAAAACCACCTTCCTAGCAACAACAGCTGTCGCACCACCTACTAGCTTGATGAAGGTGGTGGATCTGAGCAGAGCCAACTGCCGTAACCATACGAACTCACGCACATCATCTAAATCTAGTGGCTTCACCAAACCAACTAATGGCGAGCTAGGACTCTTACTGCACACCACATGCACACGCTTAAAATCCGCCGCCGTCGTCTTCCGCCAACACCACTTCAGAATGATCAACGCAATGACCTTATAAGACCTGTTGTCGACATCGCCACGATGTCAAACATCAGAGCCATCCTATGTGCGTCCATCATCACGAGAGCATCGATGAGACCCTTCTGCGCCACACTACCAAGATTTTCCATCGAGGATGAAGTAGATGGCACGATGCACCACCTCGAGATCCTACTTGCATGGAGTGGTTCCAAAAACGATCGCTCATGAGGGAGAACGACATCGATGCCGCCTATCCGGGATACCCAGATCTAGGGTATCCCCCAAGAGCTTCCTGATCGATGAAATGAAGATAGCATCGGTTGGAACCTAAGGAAGACCTCCAAGACAATGCCTCCATGGAGGGGTGTGATACTTGGAGCAGCATCATCGACAGATTCAAGGATCTAGGGTTTCCCTTAGAGACTCTGTTTTGCACCAGACAATGCCATCTTGTCTTGCTAGCCCAGTACAGCTGATCGCCTCCACCACTCAGTGAGGGCGCCGACATCGAGACTGATGGAAACGGCCCGCACCCCTCGAGATATCGCATCGTCACCCTAGGATCCGATCTATGCCTGCCGCGTAGTCATTGCACCAAACGCGAGGGAGATCTGCCACGTGCGAGATCTAGCTCACCATGCATGGTGCCCGACAGCAGCACCTTGTCTCAACCCGCAGAGATCAGCCTCTGCTGATCCCCCCGCACGAGGGCATGATGAAGACAATGCCACCGCCAATCCCTCGCCTGGCCACGCCCTTTGGCGGCAGCAAGTGAGAGGAGGCCTAGAGGTGCTATATTAGGGTTTCCTCTCGCCGCCACATGGAGGCGGACGAGAGGGACGGTAGGGAGAGAAATTCCTTTGGTTGGTTGGTATTCGCATTGTACTTATCAGTTTTAGTGTAAAAAAAGGTACAACTTGCACTGATTAATCATTGTATTACTTGCACATGTACCAATTACTTACCAGTTGGTCCCATGGTGCGTCCATCGTTCTACACTTCCCCAGCTTCAGATTTCGTCTTCTCTCCCTCCAAATTCCCTTCCTCTCACCGGTCTGTACTTCCTCCTTCGCAATGTCTAGCTTGTCTCGTCAGGCGAGGAAATGGCTCTAGGGACAACAGCCACTTGCTCTTTGCCGTTGCAGGCGTATCCACGTGCCAGTCTCTAGAAGACTCTCCGGCCTCGTCGATTGGCATAGTGATTATGATTTGTGCATAACTTTCTAAGCTTTCTACTTGTGAGTGATTTAGTTGTACCAATAGAGGTTGATAAGCCCACTATTTCCCTAAATAAACAACCAAGTATTGCAAAATTGAGAGATCCAAAGAAAGAATTTTGTATTAATTTAATGTGGGTGTCTTGGATACTTCAAGTCCATACGAAAAGGCATACTAATGCCATTGTTTTGATGCCCTAGCTGGCTGGTGTTAAAACCAGGCTCGTGTGACAGCTAGAACTATGACGACTTTTAACGCCTTCCACTGCCAACGGGTAGCAATATGACAATGCCTTCACGTCCCTATCTTACAACTCCACATACTTTCCATCTTCATGGTGAATAAGCGCGGCCCGGGAAGAAGTAGTGTATGTGTCCATCAAAGCTTCTATAGTTTCCCTGATACATCCAATTCCAAGTAAATGTTCTTCTTGCGCGTAGTGTGTAATATGGTTTTCATCCAAATCTAAGCTTCTGGGTACCATACTAATAACTAATTACTAGGATTGGGTGTAACTCGAGTGGGGGCATAGTTGTTAGAACCGTGATTCTAACTTGCGATTCTACGACTTTGCGACCTGAATTGATCTGAACGATTATACGTGTAACATCCCAAGTATGAAAATCTCCCCCTAGATGTTTGTTTCTTGTTTATTTATGTTTGCATCATGTCATCATAACCATTGCCTTTTGTTTGCATTTATTTTCATTGTTTTCCAATTGTAATTTCAAACCAAATTCAAATCATTTATTGTTCATACTTGTTATGTTACCTGTTTCAAATAAAAAAATACAAAACAAACAAATAATTTGTTTTTTTTTTAATTCGAATCAAAAACTTAAATTGGATTAAGTGGCATTTATTCTTTTTATACCTCAATTGCTCAACTCATTTAATTTTTTCCAAACAACATCATCAATTGAATTTATTTGGAAAAACAAAAGTTTGTTTTCAAGTGCTGTTACAAAACAAAGCAATACAAAATTATTCCAAAATTGTCTAACCCTAAAACCTTTTGTTTCTCTCCCTTTTGCCAAATCTGCAAAAAAAAAATAACAGAAAAGATTAAAGAGAGGGAGAGGGGGAATAGGGGCATCCAGCCCACTTTTGGGCTAGCCCAACTGCCCCCCTGGCCCGTACCCCCCACCGGTTGTCTTCTTCCTCACGTACGGCTTACATCTCCATCGACCACGTTAGCAGTACAGAGAAGAACGGTGATCACAGCTCTCCTCCTCCCCCTTAAAAGTACATGGCCAAGCCCCCTCCTAGCCCTAATCGCTCCTCCCCTCTTTCCTCCCGACGCCGCCATCTCTTCCTCTCTTTCTCCCCTCCGGTCTCCCTTCTCTGTATCCCCCCCGAGAGCACCACCGCCGCCTCCCTCTCCGACCATCGCCGGCGCCACGGTGCCCGCCCGGCCGAGCTTGGGCCGGGAACGGAACCGTCCCGGCTCCCTCGTCCTCGCCGTGCCCTCCATCTCCCTCGAGGACCACCGGAGCTCCGCCGCCATCTTGATTTTCGCCGCCGGCCGCACCCTGTCGACCACCACGGACGGCTCCTCTCCCTCGCTGTAAGCCGCTCCTCTTCCCCTGCCTTCCCTCTCCTCCGTTTCCCTCTCCTCGCACGACCGGCCACCGCACGGCAGCACCACCGCACGGCAGCACCGGCCCGCCCGAGCGCCGCACGCCCACACAGCAGCGATCGTCGGCCGCCCCTGCTCCCTGTCCGCCATCGCACCTGAATCTGAAACCCAAAATTCAGTTAAACTCATTTAACTGAAGGTTAACCTGTCCCCTGCTCTGTACCTTTCACAAATCGCAGACAGCCCAACTGGCAGGGCACCCGTGCGCCTAGCGAGAGCTCGCAGGATCGATTCCTGCGGGAGGCAAAAATTGCCTCCCCTTTTTTCCCTAGCGCGCCACCCCAGGGCCCACCCGTCAGCGGCCCTGGAGGCCACGTCACCTCCTAGCCCAGCCACCTAAGCGCCACAGTGGCGCTGGCCCCGCTGTCAGTGGCTGGGGTTGGTCACCGCGCGGTGTATTTATCTTTCTGCCCTTTTATTTTCCTTATCAGTCCACTTTATTTCAGATTAACCCCTAAACTCAAAAATCACATAACTTTTAGTTCACAAACCCAAATACTAAAAATAAAATATGTACACTGCACCAAATTTAATTCTCTACCTATTGGTAACATTTGTTTTCTGTTTTGAAATTTCCAAATGCAATCAAAATTTGAATGCAAATAATTCAATTGTAATTTACTAAAATCCATAACTAATTCATACTTAATCCAAATAATGCAAATAAAATATGTTTTCCATGCTATTTCAAATAATATTTTCAAATATAAAATTTGTTTCATGTTTTGAATAATTTAAATTGCCTAAATAATTTAAACCTTGTTTAAATCATTTAAAATTGATAAAATCATAACTTGCTCAAATTAAATTATTTTTGAACATGCAAAATATGTTTTCAACCTAGAAAAGTATAAACTTTTCAAATATGAAGTTGAATTTATGTTTTGAACAAATAAAATTCAAATAAAATTCATGCTTGTTTTAAATTCATTTAAAACTTGTTTAATATTGTTTCAATCATAATAAATTCATCCTAACTCCTTTTTCAATATTTGAAACATGTAATCCAACTAAAATTTTGTATTATTTTCAAATATGAATTTTGTTAATTATTGTGCACAATTTAAATTGGTGAAAACAACAACTATTGGTGTAATCCCTTTAAGGAACCAAAATTTCCTAATTTAATAAATAAATTTCTAAATTGGTAAACCTTAACTCTATTTGATTCTATTGTTGTTATTTTTCTGTTTTCCTCATCCATGCATCATGCTATTCCACTTTCACCTGTTGATTAGTTGTAAAACAATTATTTCAACCTAAATGCATGGGCTTTTCATATGCAACTCAAACTTGCATGTGGGTCCATTTAAATTGTGTTACCATGTCAACTAGTTTATTTCTGATGCATCAATTAAATGGTCATGCATCATCCCATGTTTGTGCACTATGCCATGTTATTGATTGTTTGCTCTCTGCGTTGTTTGTTTACTTCTTCTCGATAGACGACGACGTTGGGACCGACGATCTTTACGACACCCCTTCTGAGGATTTTAGCTCAGTACCAGGCTACTGAGTTTGCAGGCAAGTTATCACTCACATGAACCATCATGTTCCTTTTCAACATTGGTTACCGATACTTTCCGTTGTCTATTTCTGCTAGCCATATGTATCGTTGCTTCTGTTACGATCCTATCACATGATACCCTGAAACCATGATATTGCCTCACCTCCAGTCCTATAACCCCGTTGTTTGAGCACGTGTCTTACTAGCATACTTAGGCTTGTTTCTGCTCGAGTCTGTTGGCGTTTACCTTCTGTTATCATATTCTATTATGTTCTGGGGCTCGATGTTTAAACAATCAACCTATTAATTTTGTGGGTAATAATAATTTGATGATAAGGCACCGGCAGGAGGCCCGGCGTGGTTTTGAGGCCTGCTAGTGTCGACCCTAATTAGGAAAAGGGTCTTGTCTACTGATCCATGATGAGCGTGCTCACCGCATCCGGGTGGTGGTATGGAACCCTCCTCGGCTTTGATCTGATCCGCAGTTTGTCCGAAGAGCCACACTTAGTTCGGGTGTTCCATTTGGCTCATACGCATAAATGGGTCGCTCCCATGGTTACTGATGATGATGACGATGCACACATATAGGGCGAGGCCTGTATTGCCGGGGTGTTGCGTCCTGCGGGAGTTTTGCACACTTGCGCTGAGTATTCGGCTGCGTGGCTGGGACCTTATAGCTCCGTGGCTCCTAGGACAGACTGTAGTGATTGGTCGAGTCGGTTCAAGCCAACCTGAGTTTTAGTTGGTGGCTTGAGTGTGTACGGGTACTGGAGCACACCCTGCAGGGATGAATCTTCTCGAGAAGCCGTGTTGTCCGCGGTTATGTGACGACTTGGTGAAAGTACTGGCTAACAAGTACTCAGACAACTTACACCTAACTATAATAACTTGACTGGTAATAGGTTTATTGACACAATAACCTGAACCATCATTAATCCAACTGTGTGAGTTATCCTCGGGTTGCTTCTTTGGATAAGGGGCGACATCCAGGATGGGTTTGTTTGGAGTTAGCTATAGTTGGTTACGATACGTTATCATATCTCCTTTCTGTTAGCCGGAAGTAATAGTATGTTTCTGTAGTTGGTTAGTCAGCCCGCTGCCGCATCTTTTATATCACCCTTCCTTCCGTTGAACCCAGAGCATCTGTGCTTGGTGTTGACGGGTTACACTTTGGTGAACTGTGAGTCTTGCTTGCCAGTACGTTTATGTACTGACCCCTTTGGGGCTGTGGTTTCCGCAGACTACGATTCCGAGGATCCCCATGGTGGCTACTACGTGGAGTTCGACGAGGCTGCTGACGAGTAGATAGCGGACCCGGGCAGGATCCGAGACTTCGTGGATGGGCTCCGTTTTCCTTTCATTGCCGGCCTCTTAGGCCTATTTGGATTTGTCTGTACTCAGACCTGTTGAACGCTTCCGCTGTGATGTAATGATGTTATGTTGGGACATGTGTCCTCTAGATGATTGTATTTGCTATCTCTGCACTAGTGAGAGCCATTGGCAACTTTTTTCCATCTTTTGTGTCTTAGAGATCTGTTGTGTTATCATTTTGTTCAACGCCGTTGACGTACCATGTGTGTATGGTTTGAAGTACGTCAATGGTAGTATCCTGATTTCTATGGGATGGTTTACGTAGACGATGAACAGATAGGGGTTGGTTGTCACACATACGTGTGTTGGCCTACTCGTAAGAGATGCGGGTGCCGGTAAGCCCCGTAATCCAATCCACTACTGTTCAACGGAACTGCGAGTATCCTCTAGAAGTCCGGGTGCGACAAATGGTATCAGAGCCTGTCTGCCTGTAGGATCCCTTTTACTGGTCGCAGTTGAGTCTAGAAACTATTTTGTAGCTATATAGGAAAAATGAAACGTGAGAGTAGGAATTCTGCCATTTTATTCCTTTTCCCACCCACCCTCCCTTTTCTGGTAAGGAAGTGCAACGTTGTTTTCTCTTCTCATCTAAACTTTCAAGTTAGGATTCACGTATCCTGGTTTCTCTAGGATGGTTATATCTATTAGACCATAGGAATGGAGGTGGTTGTGACATGATTTATCATGTTGCCTACTCACGATTGAGAACGGTCGCAAATAAGCCCCGGAAGCAGATCCTCTATTCCTTAAGCAGTAGATATTGATCCTTTAGAAGCCCGGATGGGTTTTCTCCGTAGTACCTCAGGTGTTTGTGGTCTCCTGTTTCCCAGTTGTTGCTTCGATATCGTCCTTCACAAATCTTTCTCTTCGGTTGTAACAACTTATCTGTTGATCTGTTGTTAACCTCCATCCTTGTTCTATGCTACCTTCTTACCGTCTGAAGTAATCCTTTTAAGCACTTATATTGGATTTTGTTATCCGGTTAGTGTGTTAACCTTGGTATCCTCTTCAGGATGGAAAGTGGTGACGAAGAACCCACACTGCCACCTGAGATGGGGAAAGTGCTGTCTCAGATGACACAAGTTATAAAGCAGATGCAGCAGAACCAAGACCTTGGGAGTAATGGCAACGCCCGTGTGTCTATTCGAGAGTTCCTTGAGCTCAATCCGCGCACGTTTGATAACTCCTCCAAGCCATTGGATGCTGATGACTGGCTCCGTGAAATGAACCGTACTCTTTTGGTAGCTCATGTGGCTGACGAGGACCGTGTTCCTTACGTGACCTACCTTCTCCGTGGACAATCCATGTCTTGGTGGGAGAATTTCCAAGAAATGAGAGGTCCTAGTGTGGCAATCACATGGGAGGATTTCAAGCAAGCCTTCGTGCGCCATCACATTCCCGATGGGCTCATGGAGAAAATGCGTGAGGAATTCTATTCTTTCACACAAGGCAAATTGGACGTTCTCGAATACCAAATAGAGTTCAATCGTCTGGCTCGCTACGCCGGAGATGTAATCTCCACGGAAGCGAGAAAGATGGCAAAGTTCCGCAGGGGTCTCAACCCGGAACTCAAGTATGCTCTCACCAACGTCAAGGCCAAAATTTTTGAGGACCTCATCAACATCGCTCTAAATGAAGAGCATGGGCGCAAGTTGGTTGAGGAATCTCGTAAGCACTCTCGTGAACAGGCTAATCTCTCAAAAGCTATCATGCCTCCACAAAAACGAAGAGTTTGGGTTCCATATACCACTCCAACACCGCCCATCTGCTTGCCAAGCCCGGCAGGATTTCTTGCCCTCCCTCCCACCCCAGAGGTATCTTCAGGAGGTGCTCCGTCTCAGCCAAGTCCAACAGCTCCTCGTTCTGCTAGTACATGCTTCAAGTGCGGTCTATCAGGACACTACTCCTACAAGTGCCCGCAGAACAAGCTACCATCACTACCTATCTCTAAGGTCAATCATGTGATGGTACACACTTCTTCGCCTAGGCCCCGCAACAGGAACAAGTCTGTCTTGAGAACTGTGAGGGTGAACCATGTCAAGGCCCAGGGAGCAGAAGAATCCCCAGAGGTTGTAATGGGCACACTTCTTGTGAACTCGTTTCGTGCTAAAGTCTTGTTCGATTCTGGTGCTTCACACTCTTTCATCTCTCAATGCTTTGCAAACAACGGTGGAATCAACTTCGAACAGTTGTCTATCCCTCTCCTAGTGAAATCACCGGGATCTAGCTGGCAAAGCAATAAAGTTAGCCAGAACATCGAGATCACAATTGGAAACCTTCCATTCAAGGCATCTCTGATAGCTCTACACTCTTCAGATATTGATGTCATTCTTGGGATGGATTGGCTGGTAGCCAACAAAGCAGTCATTGATTGTCCTGCTAAATCTGTCAAAATCACACACCCTTCTGGCCAGATAGTCTACTTCCATGCTAAAAATCCAGTTGTTCAACTCTACACTCTCAATGCAAATCCTCTACCATCTATTGAAACTATTCCGGTGGTTTGTGACTTCCCCGATGTCTTTCCAGAAGAATTGCCAGGAATGCCTCCTGACAGAGCAGTTGAGTTCGTGATCGAACTTGAACCAGGTACTGCTCCAATCTCCAAGCATCCATACAAGATAGCTCCTCCTAAACTGAAGTTGTTGAAGGAGAAAATCGATATGTACATGGAGAAAGGTTACATTCAACCTAGTTCCTCGGCTTGGGGTTGCCCAACTCTGTTCGTTGCGAAGAAGGATCAAACGAAGAGACTCGTTGTTGACTATCTTCCTCTTAACGAGAAAACCATCAAAAACAAATATCCAATTCCTCGTATCGATGATCTTTTTGATCAACTTGCTGGAGCCTCAATCTTCTCCAAGCTGGACTTGAGAATGGGTTACCATCAAATAAAGATCAGAAAGGAAGATATTCCAAAAACAGCTTTCACCACTCGGTACGGTTTATATGAATACACCGTCATGTCCTTTGGTCTCACCAATGCACCGGCGACATTCTCTAGACTCATGAATTCTGTCTTCCATGAATACCTCGACAAGTTCGTTGTGGTATATCTTGATGATATTCTTGTCTACTCAAAATCCGAGGAAGAGCATGGAGAACATCTTCGTCTCACTCTCATGAAGCTTCGCGAGCATCGTCTATATGCCAAGTTCTCCAAATGTGAGTTCTGGATTCCAGAAGTTGCTTATCTTGGTCATGTCATCTCTGCCAAGGGCATAGCCATTGATCCAGAAAAGGTTAAGGCAATTGTTGATTGGAAACCTCCTAAGACGGTGAAGCAAGTCAGAAGTTTTCTTGGTTTGGCTAGCTATTGCCGTCGTTTCGTCCAAAACTTCTCCAAGATTGCCAAACCTCTCACTGATCTCACAAAGAAGGACAAGAAGTTCGTTTGGTCTCCACAATGTGATGAAAGTTTCAATCTCCTGAAGACTAAACTCACTTCTACACCAGTTCTGGTTGGCCCAGATACTACCAAACCCTTCCAGATATTCTGTGATGCTTCTCTCCAAGGTCTAGGTGCAGTTCTTATGCAAGAACGTCAAGTTGTGGCTTATACTTCACGTCAGTTGAATGCACATGAGCAAAATTATCCCACACATGACCTTGAACTTGCAGCAGTTGTGTTTGCCCTCAAGAAATGGAGGCAATACTTGTTGGGTAATCGCACTGAAATCTTTTCCGATCATAAGAGTCTGAAATACATTTTCACTCAACCAGATCTAAATCTCAGGCAAAGGAGATGGATTGAAAAGATCAAAGACTTCGATCTTACCATTTCTTACACTCCAGGCAAGGCTAATGTTATGGCCGATGCTCTCAGTCGCAAGTCGTATTGCAATAATCTCATGATCATGGAAAGCCAACCTCCACTTCTTGAAGAATTCTAGAAGCTGAACCTTGGTCTTGTTCCTCAAGGTTATCTTGCGAACTTGACAGCCAGTCCAACTCTCGAGGACAAGATTCGTTCTGAACAACTTCGTGATGCTGAGATCAAGAAGATCGCAAATAATATCAAAGCAGGCAATGTGAAGTATGAGTGCTTCTCAATTGACGACAAGGGAACTGTGTTCTTCGAAGGACGCATTGCAGTTCCTCAAATTCAAAGTCTAAAAGATGTTATTCTCAAGGAGGCTCATGAAACTCCTCTCTCCATACACCCTGGAAGTACAAAGATGTACCAGGATCTCAAGACACTGTATTGGTGGTCTGGCATGAAACGTGAAATTGCTCAATACGTTTCTGAATGCGACGTTTGTCAACGTGTTAAGGCAGTTCATCAGAAAACAGCCGGTCTCCTCCAACCTCTGAAAATTCCTGAGTGGAAGTGGGACATGATTGAAATGGACTTCGTCACTGGTTTTCCAAAGTCCAAGAGGGGCAACGATGCAATCTTCGTTGTTATTGATCGTCTCACTAAGGTAGCTCACTTCTTTGCTGTCAAAGAAACAATCTCAGCTAGCCAGTTAGCAGAGCTCTACACAACAAGGATTGTTCCTCTTCATGGTGTTCCTTTGGAAATAAGCTCAGACCGTGGAAGCATATTCACTTCCCATTTCTGGAAGAGTTTTCAAGAAGCATTGGGCACCAAACTTCTGTTCAGCACAGCTTATCACCCTCAGTCTCAAGGGCAAGTCGAAAGAGTCAATCAGATTCTCGAGGATATGCTCAGAGCGTGTGGTCTCTCCTTTGGCATGAAATGGGAGGAATGCCTTCCATATGCTGAATTCTCCTACAACAACAGCTTCCAGGCAAGACTAGGCATGGCACCATTTGAAGCTCTCTATGGCCGCAGATGCAGGAGCCCAATCAATTGGTCTGGAGCTGGGGAACGTTCACTCTTAGGCCCTGACATTGTTAAGGAAGCCGAAGAGAAAGTTCGAATCATTGTGACAATCTCAAGGTTGCTCAGTCTCGTCAGAAAAGCTACTATGACAGCAAACACAGGGATATGATCTATGCACCTGGTGACAAAGCATATCTCCGTGTAACTCCCCTCAGAGGCACTCATCGTTTTGGTGTGAAAGGAAAGCTTGCACCAAGATACATTGGTCCTTTCAACATTATCTCAAGGCGTGCGGAAAATGCCTATCGTATTGAACTTCCAGAAAAACTATCCAAGGTGCACGATGTGTTTCACGTGTCACAGCTCAAGAGGTGTTTCAAAGATCCAGATCGTGCAGTTGATCATGGTTCCATTGAACTGCAAGATGATCTATCTTATGAGGAGCACCCTGTTCAAATTCTCGATGAGACCGAGCGTAAGACTCGCAACAAGAGCACCAAATTCTTGAAAGTGCAGTGGTCGCATCATTCCGATAAAGAGGCAACGTGGGAGACCAAAGAGGATCTTCGCAAGCAGTATCCGGACCTTTTCTCTTCTCAGTAGGAATCTCGGGGCGCGATTCCTTCAAGGGGGGCGTTTTGTAACATCCCAAGTATGAAAATCTCCCCCTAGATGTTTGTTTCTTGTTTATTTATGTTTGCATCATGTCATCATAACCATTGCCTTTTGTTTGCATTTGTTTTCATTGTTTTCCAATTGTAATTTCAAACCAAATTCAAATCATTTATTGTTCATACTTGTTATGTTACCTGTTTCAAATAAAAAACTACAAAACAAACAAATAATTTGTTTTTTTAAAACTGGAATAAAAAACTTAAATTGGATTAAGTGGCATTTATTCTTTTTATACCTCAATTGCTCAACTCATTTAATTTTTTCCAAACAACATCATCAATTGAATTTATTTGGAAAAACAAAAGTTTGTTTTCAAGTGCTGTTACAAAACAAAGCAATACAAAATTATTCCAAAATTGTCTAACCCCTAAAACCTTTTGTTTCTCTCCCTTTTGCCAAATCTGCAAAAAAATAAATAACAGAAAAGATTAAAGAGAGGGAGAGGGGGAATAGGGGCATCCAGCCCACTTTTGGGCTAGCCCAACTGCCCCCTGGCCCGTACCCCCCACCGGTTGTCTTCGTCCTCACGTATGGCTTACATCTCCATCGACCACGTTAGCAGTACAGAGAAGAACGGTGATCACAGCTCTCCTCCTCCCCCTTAAAAGTACATGGCCGAGCCCCCTCCTAGCCCTAATCGCTCCTCCCCTCTTTCCTCCCGACGCCGCCATCTCTTCCTCTCTTTCTCCCCTCCGGTCTCCCTTCTCTGTATCCTCCCCGAGAGCACCACCGCCGCCTCCCTCTCCGACCATCGCCGGCGCCACGGTGCCCGCCCGGCCGAGCTTGGGCCGGGAACGGAACCGTCCCGGCTCCCTCGTCCTCGCCGTGCCCTCCATCTCCCTCGAGGACCACCGGAGCTCCGCCGCCATCTTGATTTTCGCCGCCGGCCGCACCCTGTCGACCACCACGGACGGCTCCTCTCCCTCGCTGTAAGCCGCTCCTCTTCCCCTGCCTTCCCTCTCCTCCATTTCCCTCTCCTCGCACGACCGGCCACCGCACGGCAGCACCACCGCACGGCAGCACCGGCCCGCCCGAGCGCCGCACGCCCACACAGCAGCGATCGCCGGCCGCCCCTGCTCCCTGTCCGCCATCGCACCTGAATCTGAAACCCAAAATTCAGTTAAACTCCTTTAACTGAAGGTTAACCTGTCCCCTGCTCTGTACCTTTCACAAATCGCAGACAGCCCAACTGGCAGGGCACCCGTGCGCCAAGCGAGAGCTCGCAGGATCGATTCCTGCGGGAGGCAAAAATTGCCTCCCCTTTTTTCCCTAGCGCGCCACCCCAGGGCCCACCCGTCAGCGGCCCTGGAGGCCACGTCACCTCCTAGCCCAGCCACCTAAGCGCCACAGTGGTGCTGGCCCCGCTGTCAGTGGCTGGGGTTGGTCACCGCGCGGTGTATTTATCTTTCTGCCCTTTTATTTTCCTTATCAGTCCACTTTATTTCAGATTAACCCCTAAACTCAAAAATCACATAACTTTTAGTTCACAAACCCAAATACTAAAAATAAAATATGTACACTGCACCAAATTTAATTCTCTACCTATTGGTAACATTTGTTTTCTGTTTTGAAATTTCCAAATGCAATCAAAATTTGAATTCAAATAATTCAATTGTAATTTACTAAAATCCATAACTAATTCATACTTAATCCAAATAATGCATGTTTTCCATGCTATTTCAAATAATCTTTTCAAATATAAATTTTGTTTCATGTTTTGAATAATTTAAATTGCCTAAATAATTTAAACCTTGTTTAAATCATTTAAAATTGATAAAATCATAACTTGCTCAAATTAAATTATTTTTGAACATGCAAAATATGTTTTCAACCTAGAAAAGTATAAAATTTTCAAATATGAATTTGAATTTATGTTTTGAACAAATAAAATTCAAATAAAATTCATACTTGTTTTAAATTCATTTAAAACTTGTTTAATATTGTTTCAATCATAATAAATTCATCCTAACTCCTTTTTCAATATTTGAAACATGTAATCCAACTAAAATTTTGTATTCTTTTCAAATATGAATTTTGTTAATTATTGTGCACAATTTAAATTGGTGAAAACAACAACTATTGGTGTAATCCCTTTAAGGAACTAAAATTCCCTAATTTGATAAATAAATTTCTAAATTGGTAAACCTTAACTCCATTTGATTCTATTGTTGTTATTTTTCTGTTTTCCTCATCCATGCATCATGCTATTCCACTTTCACCTGTTGATTAGTTGTAAAACAATTATTTCAACCTAAATGCATGGGCTTTTCATATGCAACTCAAACTTGCATGTGGGTCCATTTAAATTGTGTTACCATGTCAACTAGTTTATTTCTGATGCATCAATTAAATGGTCATGCATCATCCCATGTTTGTGCACTATGCCATGTTATTGATTGTTTGCTCTCTGCGTTGTTTGTTTACTTCTTCTCGATAGACAACGACGTTGAGACCGACGATCTTTACGACACCGGCCCTTCTGAGGATTTTAGCTCAGTACCAGGCTACTGAGTTTGCAGGCAAGTTATCACTCACATGAACCATCGTGTTCCTTTTCAACATTGGTTACCGATACTTTCCGTTGTCTATTTCTGCTAGCCATATGTATCGTTGCTTCTGTTACGATCCTATCACATGATACCCTGAAACCATGATATTGCCTCACCTCCAGTCCTATAACCCCGTTGTTTGAGCCCGTGTCTTACTAGCATACTTAGGCTTGTTTCTGCTCGAGTCTGCTGTCGTTTACCTTCTGTTATCATATTCTATTATGTTCTGGGGCTCGATGTTTAAACAATCAACCTATTAATTTTGTGGGTAATAATAATTTGATGATAAGGCACCGGCAGGAGGCCCGGCGTGGTTTTGAGGCCTGCTAGTGTCGACCCTAATTAGGAAAAGGGTCTTGTCTACTGATCCATGATGAGCGTGCTCACCGCATCCGGGTGGTGGTATGGAACCCCCCTCGGCTTTGATCTGATCCGCAGTTTGTCCGAAGAGCCACACTTAGTTCGGGTGTTCCATTTGGCTCATACGCATAAATGGGTCGCTCCCATGGTTACTGATGATGATGACGACGCACACATATAGGGCGAGGCCTGTATTGCCGGGGTGTTGCGTCCTGCGGGAGTTTTGCACACTTGCGCTGAGTATTCGGCTGCGTGGCTGGGACCTTATAGCTCCGTGGCTCCTAGGACAGACTGTAGTGATGGTTCGAGTCGTGTCAAGCTAACCTGAGTTTTAGTTGGTGGCTTGAGTGTGTACGGGTACTGGAGCACACCCTGCAGGGATGAATCTTCTCGAGAAGCTGTGTTGTCCGCGGTTATGTGACGACTTGGTGAAAGTACTGGCTAACAAGTACTCAGACAACTTACACCTAACTATAATAACTTGACTGGTAATAGGTTTATTGACACAATAACCTGAACCATCATTAATCCAACTGTGTGAGTTATCCTCGGGTTGCTTCTTTGGATAAGGGGCGAGATCCAGGATGGGTTTGTTGGAGTTAGCTATAGTTGGTTACGATACGTTATCTTATCTCCTTTCTGTTAGCCGGAAGTAATAGTATGTTTCTGTAGTTGGTTAGTGCAGCCCGCTGCCGCATCTTTTATATCACCCTTCCTTCCGTTGAACCCAGAGCATCTGTTCTTGGTGTTGACCGGTTACACTTTGGTGAACTGTGAGTCTTGCTTGCCAGTACGTTTATGTACTGACCCCTTTGGGGCTGTGGTTTCCGCAGACTACGACTCCGAGGATCCCCATGGTGGCTACTACGTGGAGTTCGACGAGGCTGCTGACGAGTAGATAGAGGACCCGGGCAGGATCTGAGACTTCGTGGATGGGCTCCGTTTTCCTTTCATTGCCGGCCTCTTATGCCTATTTGGATTTGTCTGTACTCAGACCTGTTGAACGCTTCCGCTGTGATGTAATGATGTTATGTTGGGACATGTGTCCTCTAGATGATTGTATTTGCTATCTCTGCTCTAGTGAGAGCCATTGGCAACTTATTTCCATCTTTTGTGTCTTAGAGATCTGTTGTGTTATCATTTTGTTCAACGCCGTTGACGTACCATGTGTGTATGGTTTGAAGTACGTCAATGGTAGTATCCTGATTTCTATGGGATGGTTTACGTAGACGATGAACAGATAGGGGTTGGTTGTCACACATACGTGTGTTGGCCTACTCGTAAGAGATGCGGGTGCCGGTAAGCCCCGTAATCCAATCCACTACTGTTCAACGGAACTGCGAGTATCCTCTAGAAGTCCGGGTGCGACAATACGATTCTACTAGGTAGAATCTAAGATTTTACGATTCTTTAAGCTATGATTCTATTGTTTGCGATCCTACCATAGAGGCTCCAATCGATTCGGAATCATGATTATGAAAACTTTGAGTGGGGGTTATGTGAAATCTCACAACATGAGCATACAAGTGTGTTGCCTAGACAACAATGACTCTTTCCATTTACTACAAAGAGGAAACGATGGAATTGGAGACAAAGTTATACAAGGATCCACCCTAAAGGTATATGGTGTCGTATATGAAGAAAGAGTGAGACCGTACACATTGTATAATTTAACTCCAAACTAGATCACTGGTAGAAAAAAGGCCTTCCATACGCCCCCATCAGTCCCCAAACGTTGCGCACCGTGACTAATGAGTCTTTAGTCCCAGGTCGGGAGGAGACCCGCGACAAAAGGTCATGCGTCGCGGGTTGGGAAGCGCATTGAGGCGCGTGGAGGGCATTAATTCCGGTTGGCGTGGCCGCCCGGGACTAATGGTCCTTTAGTCCCGGTTGGCGTGGCCACCCGGGACTAAAGATCAAACTGCTCGCCTCCCGCGCGGCGGTTTTTATGTCGCGAGCGAGGAAGAAGGGCGTCATTGCTACAGTGCGCGTCCGAGTCTTTGTTTCTTCCTCTCTTCTCTTCTCTTTCCTCTCTTTGATCTTCCTCCACCAAGCACACCATGGCTGAAGTTTGGGAGAGATACACGGGTCCCACACCATGCGGCAAGCGTCTCGACGTGTTCTACACCAACCGTTGCGAGAGTATCCCCGGTGCTCTTGGGCATTTGACCAATCTCTATTTCTCCTTTCCCGATGAACACCGGTTCTTCGGGCTTGATCTGGAGTATACGGCGGATCAACGGGATGTTGCCGTCATCCAGATTGCGTTCAAGGAGGCCGTTTTGGTCTTCCAATGGTCAAGGTAACGCACACGTACAATCTTGCATCTTCGATTTGTTTGTTGCATTTGAAGAATACATGTGTTGCAACATATCTAACACGTATCAAATTTTTGTTGTTGCAGTAGTTCAAAGAATTCTCCGGCACTTGTTGATTTTCTTGTCAACAAGGGGTATGACTTTTGCAGCGTTGACATCACGCAAGACCGTCCGAAGTTGATGCTCTTCGGTATTGTGATACCTGAAGATCACTACATTGATCTTCAGGATCTTATCCATTTGAACGGGCCAAAGACCGGGATGGCTCGCATGGCAACTGCCTTAATCCACGAGGGCTACGAAACCATGAAGTCTGGTTTCCCCTCGAGGAATCACTTGTATTGGGAGAAGACCCCACTGGACTTGACGAACGTCAAGTATGCAGCCATAGATGCATACGTCTCCTACGAGTTGTTCCGCATCTACTCGACGGAGCCATAGATGTATGCGTTCGATATATATGCATGTAATGGGTATCTTAGTATGTAATGGATATCTTAGTATTGTGAGACTTATGTTTGTGTTATGTGTGATCGTAAGACTCTATGTTATGAATGTGATATGATTGTGTTCTATTCATGATTGTGATGTCTCTACTCGTATTTTACTTGTGATTTAATTATCACTTGTCTTTTGTTGTTCATAAAACTATTTTTGTTTCCTAGTTTTAAATGACTTGGAAAAATTTGCAAAGTGTTGCAAAGTGTAATGGATATTATTTCTATATTAATTCCTAGCTATACTATTTCTATATTATGTCAAACACACGTTTCAAAACAAGCAAAAACAAAAACACATCAAGAAAACAAACAAAAACACATCAAGAAAACAAAACAGAAAAACTACAGTTTCTATATATCTGTTCACCAAAAATTAATCTAAGCCAGGAAAACATATATCTAGTCAATACCAAACTCATCCAGTATTAAAATGAATTAGTATTATTTTTCTTAATTTTTTGATATATTATTTGTATTTTTAAGATTTTAAAATGAATTAGTATTATTTTTCTTAATTTTTTGATATATTATTTGTATTTTTAAGATTTTAAAATGAATTAGTATTATTTTTCTTAATTTTTTGATATATTATTTGTATATTTAAGATTTTAAAATGAATTAGTATTATTGTTCTTAATTTTTTGATATATTATTTGTATTTTTAAGATTTTAAAATGAATTAGTATTATTTTTCTTAATTTTTTGATATATTATTTGTATTTTTAAGATTTTAAATGAATTAGTATTATTGTTCTTAATTTTTTGATATATTATTTGTATTTTTTAAGATTTAAAAATGAATTAGTTTTATTTTCTGAATATTTTGATATATTAATAGTATTTTTAGAAATAATACAAATTAAAAAGTTAATGTTTATTTATTTATTCAAAATTATTAATTACATCATTACTTTTGTTTATTAAAAGATTTATTTGAAATTCAAACAATAAAGAAATGTGACATCGACCAACATGTTAATAAGATTTATATGATACTACTATCACATACATGCGTGCAAAACACTTGGATGCGGGACGGTATGGAATTCGGAAGTTAAGCGTGCTAGTGCTAGAGTAGTGGGAGGATGGTTGACCGAGCGGGAAGTTTTACCATGAGTAAGTAATTTGACTAGAGATAATTGTAGTTAGACGCTAAGCAAATAATACAAATTCTGAAAAAAAAAGGGAGTGAAAGAAGGGAGTGAAAAAAAGGGAGAGAAAAATTGGTGTGAAAAATAATTAGAAACCCAAATGAATTAAGGAAATAACCAAATAAAGTCTAGTCCCGGTTCAGGTGGCCAACCGGGACTAAAGGTCCTCCGCCCCCCGGCTTCGCCACCCGCCCACGTGGTCGGGCCTTTAGTCCCGGTTCGTAATCGGCGCGACTATAGGGGGGTCTTTAGTCGCGCATAGCTAGTCCCGGTTGCTCGGTCGGGACTACTGGCCCTGGCGAACCGGGACTATAGGCCTATTTTCTACCAGTGGATGGACAAAGTATTTAAAAAGTGAAACATGTGTTGGTGGATGAAATAAGTTTACACCAAGAAAAGTTGTCCATAGAGTGGCTAGAAAATGAGTTATTAGACGTTCATAATTTTTTTAAAATTGTGTGTTCTATGGTTGGTTGTTCATTGGATTGTAACGAGGGTTTAAATATAAAAATAAGGCACAACTTGTATCGCTTGGTCATTGTATTACTTGAACATGTACCATTAAAATATTGTTTACTCTCATGATGTGACTGTCGCTCTGGCCGCACCCCTCCCTCTTTGGCCATCGACCTCTGTCCGTCTGGTTGCCTATCCTCCTGTCGGTGAGTGCTTCCTCTTTTCTTCTGAATAGCTCATCCATTCGTGAGAGGAAATTGGCTCTGGCAATGACGGCCCCTCCGGCCAGGCCGCTTGGTCTTTGTTGCTCCCACCGTCGCTTCTTGCGGGTTAGTGACGAAGTCCCCCCTCTGGCCTAGTGCATGATTTTCATGGTGTCATGCCCCTGCTTGTGCAATGCAGATCTCGATCTAGGTTCGGCATCCGTGCCCGATGATGAGTTGCATGTAGTACTGGAGACCTCGACAGGGTTATTTCTCTCCTCATTGTGATCCCACTCTTGTCTCCATATAAGCTACAAAATTAGACCAAAATATTTTAAAATTTTAGGATCTGACCGCATACAAAAACTTCTCAAATCAAAAATTTTAATTTTTTTGAATTCCAATTTGACCAAAATTTACATAAAACATAAACCAAATACATTGATAATTAATAATATATAGGGAATTTTTTTTTTGAACAAGGAGTGCCCCGGAAGGGGCTAGAAGCTTCCATTACATATAACAGTGGGTGTACAGTGAGAATACAGAGGACCCCATAAAATACAGAATAACACATAGGTCCCTGGAAACAGCAGAAAGGACCCTACTCGAAAGATTGAAATTACAGACGAGTCCTTCTCCTTCCCCACCGACGAGCTGAGAACCAGACATGGAGAAACTAGACTTGTCGTCACCTGACGCCACCGCGGGGACAAAACACACTTGCAGCGACGCCGGCGTGCACCGCAGCATCAGCCAGCTTCGAGGGCCTCGCATCTGAGGTTGAAAGGGGCTGGATCTTACCAGCAACTCATGGCCACGACGGACCAAGGAAGAGCTCGATGAAGGAGAAGCTTCAGTACTCCATGGTTGTACTGCCGCGGACATCACAGCAACTATGTGCCCCTCCACTACCACCACAGTAGCTTGCTGGAGCCAGCATCTAGCCGCAGGAGCAGCAAACAGCACAACCTGGATCCTCTGCCGCAACCTTGAAAGCAATCCACCATCAAAACTCTGCAACCTGCCACAGCACAGAGGAGGCGGAGGAAGAAGATCGATGCCGCATCGGATCCGAGAAAAAACAAGCTTATTTAGTAGGAGGGGGAAGCGGAAGCAGAGGCGCGCCTCATCTCCATCCACTGGAGCTTGATCTGCAGCCAAACCACTACCACCCGCCGCCATGGAGCGCTTGTGAACTCCGGCGGAGGACTTCCCCTCGGCGTAAAGCCATACACCAAGCAGGGAAAGCAACTAAAACTAAATCTAAGCTCGATATCTACAGCGGCGCACCGAGCACCTCCCCCATCTCTACCACCTCCAGCAACGCCGGCGGCGGAGATCCGGGATCGGGCCGGGCCCGAACACGACGCCCTCGAAGTCGACTTTCTTATCCGCTCGTCTCTACTGTAGCAACGCGGGGGGGGGGGGAGATATAGGGAAAGTTGCACATCTCATATCATCGCGAGAAGTTCAAACATCCTCAGGCCGTACAGTATTCAAATATAACTTACGGTGGGAACATGATAGGAATTAATATATGAACATTAATGCATAGGCCAATGGTGCTCAGTAAGATCATCAAAAAAAAATTGTGATGGGAAGCCCGACCTTCTGTTTGTCGGTAAAAATTTATAAATCTACCAACTCGAGCTATTGCAATTTGAGGTCTGAAAAGAGTCGCGATACTAGAGTAGTCATAGTGCACCTATGGACCTCTCTCATCTTATATAATCATGTTGTTGAGGATCCCACAACAAGTCATGATGTTTACTAAGGTCTTCTTGTCGCATACGCGAGATGGTACGGTCCACACACATTTACAAACCGATATTGCAACACTTCAAGTTATCTCCCAATATCCTTCCTTACTACACCATCGGTCAAGTAGTCATGGCATATGAATTAATTACTCACCGATGAATTGAAGCTATCACCGGTAGAAAAAAGGCCTACAGTCCCGGTTCGCCAGGCCCATTAATCCCGTCCAGGCAACCGGGACTAGCTACGCGCGACTAAAGGCCCCCCCCTATAGTCCCGCTACTTACGGACCGGAACTAAAGGCCCGTCCACGTGGGCGGGTGGCGGAGCCTGGGGTCGGAGGACATTTAGTCCCGGTTGGCCACATGAACCGGGACTAGATTTATTTCGTAATTTTTTTAATTCATTTGGTTTCTAATTATTTTTCTCACCTTTTTTCACTCCCTTTTCTTTCACTCCCTCTCCCTTTTTTTTCACTCCCTTCTTTTTTTCACAATTTGTATTATTTGCTTTGCTTAGTGTCTAACTAAGATTATCCCTAGTCAAATTACTTACTCATGGTCATACTTCCCGCTCGGTCACCCATCCTCCCACTACTCTAGCACTAGCACGCTTAACTTCCGAGTTCCATCCCGTCCCGAATCCAAGTGTTTCTCACGCATGTATGTGATAGTAGTATCATATCAATCTTATTAACATGTTAGTCGAAGCCACATTTCTTAATTGTTTGAATTGCAAATAAATCTTTTAATAAACAAAAGTAATGATGTAATTAATAATTTTGAATAAATAAATAAACATTAACTTTTAATTTGTATTATTTCTAAAAATACAAATAATATATCCAAAAATTGAGAAAAATCTTATATTTACTAATTAGAGGCACCGTAAAAGGCTTCACGTTAATCCTAGGTGATAGAAGATTTCATCCATCCGATTATAAAATCTTCCCATCACAACCGTTGAATAATCCCCGGCGTACAACAAACTCCTTCCGTAACAAGGACTCTGTCTTGCCATCTGTTATGTATAATAAAAAAAATCTAAACTAATCATGGCCTCCAATCTAGAATTGTCTCGCACGCTGCAAGGCCGTAATCTGCTCCAGTCTTCCAATGTTGATCCGCCTACGCGTGCGACAGCCGCGGCCGAACTTGCAACATGCTCAACATCAGCCGGTACGTGGAGCATGGCCAAGGCCGAAATCTCCTTCCGTCTTCCAATGTTGTGATCCGCTTCCACGCGCGGACAGCGGCGGCTGAACTTGACGACATGGTCAACATTGGCCAGTACGATGGAACGTGGCCATGAACGGGTCCTAATCCGCCTTCGGCTGCACGCGACGGCAGTTGGCCGAACTTAATTGGAGAAATCCTCTACATCGGCCAATAGGTGCAACACGGCCATGCAGCCGGACGATCAGATCTGAAATAAATCTCACTGATTTCTCTTACAGTGTTAATTAGTGAGCTAGAAATCCAGCAGCTGGTCGGTAACATTACTGGACACGTGCAATTACATGCATCGTAGATCATCCAGATTTATTTTGCACTTACTCTGCCTTATGTGTCTGCATGGTAACTCACTCGATTTGGTCCCATCATAGTGGCCTAATACAACAATCAATTATCTACGAAATCACTTTTTATATAGCTGATGGCCTCCATGATTGAGGTGTGTGATATACGTGCACAAGCTATGCATATATAGAGCTTTTAGATAATATACCTATCCAGTTTGAAGCATTATATATTGTTTACTAATTAAGATATACGTACAATTAATTAAATGACCTTAAGATATTCTGTACATTTTTTTTTGTCTCTAGCTTAATCTTAATTATTTGCACAACTCAAGAACGATAATTATTTGGGAGCTATTTCAACCATATGTTTCCATGACTTACGTACCAGTGAAATCATTAATTTGTTTTTCTACAGTCTCATTAGCATTCAAATTACTTATTGTCCGCTTAGTTCCGAAGGAAACAAATGTTTACTTGAGCTAATTAGTCAAATGATTATTTGAACCTTCATTTAGTTGGTTACTTGGTTGCCTACTCACTACTCAGTATGTATCATCTTTGGGTTGGAACATGGCTTTGATATCTTATGCCGACGAAATAGACCAATATCCTTAGTTTATCCTATAAAGTTAGAAGCAATAATTTGCGACCGACAATGATTAGCGGGGAAAGAGACGGTAAAGAAAACATTGCAAAGCTCATTTTGAAGTGTCACGGCCACTGCCGACATGCGAAAATAAAGCGTGGCGCTCCAACATTTGTAGCAGTAAGTTACTATATGGCACTGAATGTTGAGCAGAACCATTCAATGGTTGATGGTATGCTTCTAACTTCTTAGTTTCTGTTACATTTCAATGTCACCTTCTTATTCAGAACTATGTCTAACAGACAGAGTTTTCATTGGTTGGTCAAAAACTGAAATGTCATCAACATTGTTATGAGAAACAGTCCAAATTCTCCAAATGTATTACTTCCTTGATTTTTGTCAAAACAAATGTTTTAGATAAAGAAATAACATCACAATATCCTTTCATCAGTCAACATGGTATAAGAGAGTGTACTCTTAATTTCTATTTGTGTTTTCTTTTAATACCTACTAAAACTAACGTTATTATTCATTTGTACTATACAAATGAATTTATATTTATATTTTCAGTCATGTATTTATGCTTTGTAAAAATGAATTTGTATTTGTATGCTTCTTCCAACCTTGAAAGCCACATATAGACTGCATTGTCATAGCTTTGACAGATTTTGAAAGAATCTTTACACATCTTTCCGTGACCTAGGTACGGAGGAAAATATGGAAAATGGGAGAGAAGCACCAGGAACAATTTCAAGAACCCGGGATGGATAGCATTTCAGAGTTAACCATGATAAGTCTATTCGTGTTCATACCATATGTGTACGGAATATTCTTTGAAACCGCAAAACATCATTTGATTTGCATGTTGAATCAGCTTCCTTATACACACAAAAAGGCACTTTACGGTTATTGGTGGTTGTTTCTCTATATTCTAGACCATGCGTATCCACGGATATATGCAATTAAGTTGCATGAGTGATTTGCATTGCTTTTACAAATATCATGACATGCTCATCTTATCCACATGTTTTAACGTACAAGGATCATTCAAGAATATTTAGGTCATACTTACTCCTCTAGAAAGTGTTCATGACATGAAATGGGTCGAAGTAATAGCGGATCAAACCAGTGTTTTCATTATAATATTTCCGTACCAAGGGGATTTATTTTCCGACACTCTATCTCAATTGGCTTCCTCATGTAAAAATGGCATCACGCTTATTACTTCCTAAATGCACTTAAAGGATATCAAGGCCACCATCATATTATACTGCTTTACTAATCGAAAAAAATCCCCTAAAATTGTAATATGAATGATATATTTCAAAATATATTTATATTTTTACCACAATAGTTAAGAATTGTGTAGCTAGCCCGTGCGGATGCTCGGGTTGATGACTAGTAGAACTAATTCATTTTAAAATCTTAAAATTACAAATAATATATCAAAAATGAAGAACAATAATACTAATTAATTTTAAAATCTTAAAATACAAATAGTATATCAAAAATTAAGAACAATAATACAAATTCATTTTAAAATCTTAAAAATACAAATAATATATCAAAAAATGAAGAAAAATAATACTAATTCATTTTAAAATCTTAAAATGAAAAAATATATAAAAAATAAAGAACAATAATACAAACAATATTAATTACATGCATAGAGTCGATCACACATAACACAAACATAGAGTCGATCACATTTCATAATTAACATATATATATAGAGTCGATCACAAAAGTTATCCATTACATATATATATACTACTAATTATAGATAACCATTACATGCGCAATATCGAACGCATACATCATCTATGGCCCCGCCGAGTAGATGCGGAACAACTCGTACGCAACATATGCATCTACGGCCGCATACTTGAGGTTCGTCATGCGCAATGGGGTCTCCTCCCAATAGTTGTGATTCTGCCGGGGGAAATCAGTCTTCATCCGGTGATAGCAGGGGTCGATTAAGTAGCTTGCCATGACAGCCATCCCGGTCTTTGGCCCGGTGAACTGGATAAGATTCTGAAGATCAATATAGTGATCTTCAGGTATCACAACACCGATGCGCGCCAACTTCACGCGGTCTTGCGTGATGTCAACGCTGCAAAAGTCGAACCCATTGTAGACAAGAAAATCAACAAGGTCCGGGCAATGCCTTGAGCTACTGTAACAACAAAAATAGGCTATGTGTTAGATTAGTTGCAGCACATATGATCTTCACATGCAACCAAAAAACCCGAAATGCATGCATGCAAGATTTGTACGTGGACGTGTGCTAGCTTCTACGTACCTTGACCATTGGAAGACCAACACCGTCTCCTTGAACGAAATCTGGATGACGGCAACATCCTGCTGATTCGCCGTGTACTCCAGATCGAGTCCAAAGAACCGGTGTTCTTCGGGAGCTGCCCAATACAGATCGGCCAAACGACCTAGAGCTTCAGGCAGCCGCGCGCAACTGTTGCTGAAGAGCACGTCCAAATCCTTGCCGCATGGTGTCTTCCCATCGTATTCCGTCCATTCAGCCATTTTGCGTGCGTGTGCTTGAAATGGCGAGAGAGGAAGAACAGAGGAAGAACGAGGAAGAACAGAGGAAGAAGAGAGCGAGCAGTGGAAATGGCGCCCTCTGCCTCTTCGCGAAATAAAAACCGCCGCGGGAAGGCGAGAAGCCGATGTTTAGTCCCGGTTGGCCACGGGCACGGGGAATAAAGAGCCAATGGTCCCGGTTGGCCACGGGAACGGGGAATAAAGGACCAATAGTCCCGGGCGGCGAGGTCAACCGGAATTAATTCCCTCCACGCGCGGCAACGCGTTTCCCAAACCGCGACGTCTGATTGGTCTGTCGCGGGTCTCCTGGCGACCCGGGAATAAAGACTCATTAGTCACGGGGCGCGACGCTTGGGGACTGATGCTGGCATACCGAAGGCCATTTTTCTACCAGTGTATGTGTCTTTAGCTATGGTGTGCGATGGAGTGCAGGAGGTTTTATAGAGCGGAGACCCAGTGAAGAGACCAAGGCCGAGTTCTTTTGGAGCTTCTAACGACCTTAGAGGTAAAAATAAGCTTAAACAAAAAAAACTACTCCCTCCGTTCGACAATAGATGGATTGTATTTGTCTATATATGGATGTGTCTAAACACTAAAACATGTCTAGATACATCCGTATCTAGATAAATGGAAGTCATCTATTGTTGAACGGAGGGAGTAGATTTTAAGTCATTTCGTCAGGCAGCTTCACATGTATTGTACTCCCTAGTTTCCAGCAACAACCGACTAGTTGATTAGAAAGTTTTGTTTTGCATTGCCATCGGTTGACATGATAATTACATTCATTTGCCACTGCTTGCCTCCCTGGAAATCAACTAATCCTTGCCTGGAGCCCTGCCCCAAGTCGACCGAGCGAGCGAACGGGTATTTTCATTTTTTTTCCTCCCCCGAGCTGTCCCGAGTAGGGTTCCTCACGGCCGCCGTTTTCGCGAGGGTATGCCGCGACCCGCGACCCACCTCGTCGGCCCGACTCGAGTGGATCTCGAGCTCGGCGGCCACCCGTCCGCTGGTGCCTCTCCTCCGCCTTCTGCTCGGGTCGCGCTGGCGTGGGCCGGCCTCTCCGGCGGGAGCTCGGGTAGCGGTAGCGCTTGCTTAGCGAGGTGCGGGATCTGCATGCGGCGGAGCTTCACCTCGAGGTGGAGGCGGTCTGCTGGGTCGTGCGACCGCGGACGATTGCGGCGGTGGGGAGGGCCCGATCTGGGCCGTGCTCGAGCCGGCGGGCCGCGGCCGGTGCAGGCGCCGGCGGGCGTCTGCCTCTGCTGGACGGCGGGATGGGGGCTGCTCGGCGTGAGATGTGCGGCGGATGGTCTGCGGGCGTGGCCTTGTCGACCCTCGATGTGCTCCTGGGTCTGCGGCGACGGTGGTGCTGCCCCGTGCTTGGCATAGGCGTGGTCGGGGAGGAGGAAGCCGGGGCGGCGGCCCCGGAGCCACGGCGCTCGGCTCGTTTGCGTCGCCGCGGAGGTTGTGGCGTCGGCGGTGCTGCGCCCAGGCTATGGCTTGGGCGGGGCCGGGGAGGAGGAAGCCGAGGGGGGGCGCTGCGTCCAGTGGACGCCGTGGAGGCGGGGTTCTGATTATCCTGTCGGCGTGGTGCTGGGAGGAGCCGTTGTCTACGGCCGGTGCCTCCGCGTGGTGCGGTGCTCCGGGCGCGTGATGGGCGGATTCCGGACCCCAACTCGGGGGAGGTGGTCGGGTTGTTTGGTGGTGCCGGTCGTGAAGTGGAAGTCGGGGCGGCGGCCCCGGAGCTTGCGACCACGGGTGGGCCGTGGTCGGCGTGCTGCCTACCGCGGCTTGAGGAGGCGCGGGGGGTGCGGCACGCAGAGATGGTGGGCTGGTCGGTCCCCCACAGGCGGTGGTGGGGTTGTGTTACATCGCCGGGCGAAAGCTTAGCCTGGGCTGTCGGCCGGGGCCGACGACGGCGACGCCTTCGGGCGCCACATCCTTCTTGGTGGCGTCGTCGAGGTGATGTTCTCGCTTCTCTACGCCGGGTTCTCCGAGGGAAACCCTAGATCCTAGGGATCGGGTGGGGGTGGCGCTCCTGCGTCGCTTGCCTCTTGGGGCCTCGTCTTGGATGTTCCACTGACCAGAGGGACCTGAGGGGTGATGGCGGTTGGCGGCGGCGAGTTTTCGTCTTCGTCTTGGGGGTGCGCGGCCCTGGGGTCGGCGTGGATGCCGGAGCGGCGGCTCCGGGCTTTCTCACCTCCCCCGTGCTCCGTTGAGGTGGTGGAGCGTCGACTTTGGTCGCTTGGGCGTCGTGGTCGCCGGCTCGTTTGGGGCGCAGCCTTGGGGGTGGCGAGGATGTCGGAGCGGCGGCTCCGAATACTACGCCCCCTCTGCGAGGCGTCGAGGTCTTGGTGTCGGCTTTGGACACTAGGGCGTCTTGGTCGTCGACCCGTATGGAGCGCGGCTCTGGAGTCGGCGTGGTCATCGGAGCGGCGGCTCCGGACTCTCACCTCCGCCATGTTGCGTTGAGGAGTTTTGGTGTCGACCTTGGCTGTTTGGGCAGCTTGGTCGACGACCCGTGTGGGGCGCGGCCTTGGGGCCAGCGTGGATCGTTGTATCTTTTTTCTTTTTTAGGCCTTGTCCTACCTGTTTGCTTCTACTATATCAATATAAAAGGCAAAGCTTTTGCCTCGTTTCAAAAAAGAATAGCTTCAGGATCCCGACCACGATGTCCGAGGCATGGGAGGATGAGGAGACGGAGTTGAGGAGGATGCTGAGCAACTTCAGGATCCTAGCAACCGAAGATAGTGCCGACCTCAAGGGGCACCTCCGGCTCTGGTCGGACAACATGGCCTCTGCCATCTGGTGACTGCACTTTTGATCAAGAAACACCACTTTTGTTTTTGTTGTCCGTGGAAAACATCAACTGTAATTTTCTTTTGGCCACATATGTATTATGTTTCTTCACCTGTTTCTTAGTAGGGTTTAGAGTTTAGTTTTGATAATGTAGAATGTTACTCCCTTTGATCCCTAACCACCTGACCGGTATCCCCTCAACCAAACACACCCTAAGATTTTGCAAGCAACAAAAAGGAAATGTTAACGGAGCCGAAGAAATTATGTCTTTGTGAACATGTAATTGTTTTCGTGTCGATGCAAAGAAAATATTTTTGATATTATGTTCAAAATATTACTTTGTGATCATATATATGAAAATAACATGAAAAAAACTCGAAATTTGTTAGTTAAGACAGGAGATGCTAAAAAAAAACTAGACTGCAGTTTCTTGTGAGCTTATTTTCACAGTTGTTTTTATGGGCAGCTCAACTCAGGTGGCTGAGGGCATGTACAATGGGGCGACGTCAGCCTTCACTTAGAGTTGCCACGTCGGGTTATTGTGTAGTTGGAGGAGAGAGAATTAAGAGAAAGAAGGATGTCTTCACTTAGCTGAGAGATGATCTCTTAGATAATAAGAGAAGTCTAACTTCTCCATTTTACTATATGTCTTCTCTTAGAAACACAACTTCTTATCAAAATATAATTAATTATCATTAGTTGCTAGGGATGGTAATAAGAGATAATATATTGTATAATTATATATTTTGACTGCTCTAGATGACGTGGATAGCTAAGTGCCTTCTCTACCATTGTTTTTTAAGGATACGGCATGGAAAGACGTATCGGATTCATAGAAGGGAGCGCCAAGAGACCAGAAATACAATGCGGTCGGCACAAACGCCGAGAACGCAATCAACCGTCTAGGGTATTACATGAGTGGACTACGCGCTAAACCTCCACCTGTCCTCCTGTCCTAGCCCTCTCCTAAAAATCCCGGCTAACCTCCAAAGCTCCCCCTCGTCCTGGATGGACCTGATCACTACCAACAGGGAGGGGCTAGCTCCCTCGAAGACTACACAGTTCCTGTGACGCCAGAGACACCAGTAGATAAGGGTAATCGACGTCCACACGTCTCGGTTGTGGCCCTGCCCTAGCGCTCTCGCCGGCAACCAGTCAGCCAGTCTCTCGTCCAAAGTGGGGATCCACTCAGTGAGGTCCCAATGCCGGAGCGCCACCACCCAGACTTCCCTTGAAAGGGAGCAACCAACAGCAGATGATCTATGGCTTCATCGTGCTGGTCGCAGAACGGGCATGCCGGCGGTCGAGGGAGCCCACGCCTGCCAAGTTTGTCCGCCGTCCAGCATCTGTTGCGCAATCCAGCCACATGAAGAATTTGCATTTGGTTGGGGCCCTCAAATTCCAAATCTGATCGGCGCCTCCCATGACTGTGTTTCCCTCAAAAAGGGCCAGGTAAGCCGAGCGGTCCGAGTAGCCACCATTTGTGGACCAGTTCCACCAAAAAGTATCTTCTTCGACATCCACCAGAGTGACCGCTGCGAGCCTCTTGGCGAGATCTAGCACCTCTCTAAGCACAGTTGCGCCTAGGTCGGGTGTAAAGTCCCCCAGCCACCCTCCTGCCAGACCGTCATGGACCCTGCTTCTCTTGAGCGCCCGTTTGGAGACCTTGGCGAATAGATGAGGTGCAACATCTTTAATGCGTCCCTCCGGCAACCACCAATCTGTCCATAAGAAGGTGCTTCTCCCATCACCAAGTATGGACGTGGTAGCTGCCTCGAACCACTGCCTGACCACCGGGGGGGCCTGGATGTTGAATTCCCTCCAGGGTTTGGCCAAGTCCACCCTTGTAAGCCACAACCACCTGGTCCTGAGAGCTATGTTCATCAAGAGGAGGTTGGGAATGCCAAGGCCCCCTAGGAATCAAGGCATGTAGACCCTGTTCCACGCAACGAGGCAGTGCCCACCGTGCACATATTTTCGACATTTCCATAGAAATCCCCTGATTATCTTCTTCACCGCAGTGAAGACATCATGGCAAAGATTAGGACCGCTGAAAGGGTGGTCCTAACCAGCTCAAGCCGCCCTCCTCTGTTCATCAGGTGCGCGCGCCAGCCTGGCAGTCGGTCCGCCACACTATCCACCAGATATAAAAGCTGCGCGGCCGTGAGCTTCCTGAGTGACAAGGGTAGGCCTAGGTAGCGGAACAGGAAGGGGTTTATCGGGCAACCGAGCTCCCGACTGACCAACTCCTCCACCTTCCCACCACATCTAATGAGATGCGCGGAACTTTTGTCTAAGTTAACCTGCAGCCCTGATGCCGAGCCAAAGTCAGCGAGGATCGCGGCAAGCGTCCGAAAGTCCATAAGGGAGGGCCACATGAAGGTGACCACGTCGTCCGCATATAAGGACGTCTGACTTCGTAGTCTGGAGTCCGCAAGGGGGTCAGGAGACCCGCCCTAGAAGCCATCTCAATCAGGTAGTGCAACACTTCCATGACGAGGATGAAGAGCTGGGGGGAGAGAGGGTCACCTTACCTCGGGCCACGCCTATTGGCAATGCGGCACCCTGGCATCCCATTCAGCAAGATATGCGTCAACACGGTGGCGAGCAGCACACAGATCAACACGATCATACGATTGCCAAAACCAAGCTTCCGAAGGACCTCGACGAGGAAGGCCTAGTCCACCGTGTCAAAAGCCTTTATTTTGCCGAGTTTGAGTAGCACAGCCGACATGGAGGAAATATGGAGCTTGCGGGCCATCCCTTGGACCAACATGAAATTATCATGCAAGAACCTCTTACAAACAAAGGAGCCTTGATGTGGTCCAACAAGCTCGGGGAGGATAGGGGTTATCCTACGCGCCAAGACTTTAGCCACCAGCTTAGCGAACCCATGGATGAGGTTGATGGGTCGGAAGTCTCGGATCTCGTCCGCAGCTAGCTTTTTTGGCAGCAGAGTAACAAGGTCCTCGTTTACTGAGCCGAATCCACGAGTGTCAAGCCTAGAGAGCGAATGGAAGGCAGCCATGATGTCCGCTTTAACCATGTCCCAACAGTAGACAAAGAACCTATTGGAGAAGCCGCCCGGCCCGGGGCACTTGTCCATGGGCAAGTCTTTGATTGTCGCCCACACCTCCTCCACCGAGAAATCCGACTCAAGGTGGCATAGGTCTAGCGTAGGCATGCCTAGGGCGTCCAGGTCCAAGGAGAAGGGCGATCTGGGCTTGGCCCCAGTAGGTTGTCAAAAAAATCATCTAAAGCCACTGCCTTATCCACATGCTCGGTTACCCGAGCACCCACCACCATAAGGTGGTCCATGAAGTTCTGCCACCGACGGTGGCTTGCATGCATGTGGAAGAATTTTGTGCAAGCATCACCCTCCTTAAGCCAAAGAAGTCGGGATCTCTGCCGGGCAATAGAGCGCTCGAGTGAGGTAGCCCCAGCAGCTTTTTATTTAGCAGCATTCGGAGTCCACGCTCAGCCGCCGAGAGCTGCCTAGTCTCCATAGCGGAATCCAAGCGAAGAATGAGCTCGTTAGCCATTAGGATTTGTAGCTTTACATTCCCAATGATTTTCGCGCTACACCGGGAGAGGCATTTTGATGTGGCTTTGAGCTTGAGGTTGATACGTTTGAAGGGGTTGGGCTCATGCCCCACCGAGTTCCACGTCTCATGAACTACCTGATGAAAGCCTTCAACCTTCGTCCAAAAGGACTGGAAGTGGAATCTACGCCCTCTTAGAAGATTGGGGGCAAGCCTCGGAATCAACAGGCAGTGGTCGGAATGCCAAGTAAAAATGGCCGAAAGGAAGGCATCTGGGAAGAGGTCGTCCCACTCAACGGGCGTAATGCACAACCCGAATCCGAAAACAACTGGGCTTGAGACCGACGATACGGTGCTGTCGGCTGGTTGGCAGCATGTATTGAGGAGGGTGGTTTAGTACATGTTTTTCAACCAGAGACCTAACATTAACCCGGATGGACCTTTTTCTCCAAAGCATCTCTCATCAGCCTATGTTGTTCGCGCTTGTATGTGATGCTTCCCATCTTCAACATTACTTTAGCTTCCCTTGCTCTGTAATATATGATATAGCCTTCATACAAGTCGTTCTTCTGGTCTTAAGTGTGCAAACAAAAAGGAAGCAAGTATCGAAGCAAAGTTCAAGAATACCAGGTCCAAAGTAAGAGACGATTAATTTCCATTTAAGCTTATATTTGTGATTTGGCATCAATTATTGTGGACAAACAGGTCAGTATTTTGTAATTTCACAAAATTCTGAAAGAACTCTAGTTCCACTATTGCAGAGCGAGTTAAATTTTGAGCAATGGAACAACAAATTATATTGCCTTGCCTTAGGGAACAGATCCTCTAATGTAAAGGAGCAAAGTGAGGGAGTTACAGTAATTATCTAGTGCGAAACAAAGAAGAAAAATCAAGAACACGGTAGTGTATTTTAGTGTAGCGGAGTAAATAATGGAAATTTTACGGTAGATAATCACTGTAGACAGTAAATAATCGAAAATTATTTTTGCGCACCATAATTTTTTATATATGCTATTACTGTAAATTTATGCAATATAGATATTTAATTTGCAATTAATTTGAGTTATTTTAGGCATAATCATATGGATTTGAAAAGGCAAGCTAGGATATATATTGTAGCTTCCTTGACTTTGTTCCCTCACGTTAGAGGATCTGCTTCCTCACCTTAGATGCAAAAGGACATCAGAGAATCGCAAATATGTATCTTTCCACCGGTGCAATCACAGAGGCTCTTGTAAGCATGTGTTTCTTAAGGCGTATCTATGTCGGATGAATATCAAAAACAAAACCACCAATCTCTAGATATCGTCTAAATCCAGAACAAGGCCCGGAACGGAATCCCAAGTCGGACCGAAGCCCTTTTGACAAACGACACAAGAGCTTGCTTTCTCTGACTTAGACCATACATGGCCATCTCTCGATCTTTGTTTGCCCACTAGGGAGTGCTCCTTGCCGGTGCCGCTGGAGAAGCTTGAGATTGATCGACTGATGTGCGCGAGACAAATATATTTGGTTTTGCTAATTCTCAGCTAGCTGAGATTTAGCTTAACGCTCAGTCACGAGCGGAGCCATCAGATTTAGCGTTGCTTTACGATTCTGTGATGGTTCCTAGTTGCCGTTCTCGTTCAGCAGGGCTACTTGTTGGGCCTTTTTTTTATGTGGGCTGAGTTTGTTGGGCTTTGTTGTGTGATACCAGGTTGGGGTGGTAGCAGGCTGCCTAGCATGTTGGGAAAATTAGGGCGAGCCATTCCTAGTTTTTTTCTTTTCTTTTTCACATTTGAATAGATAAGGTGTAACTAGTTGCTGCTGCTGCGAAACGATCTGCTACGCTCGCTGTCTTGTGGGTTCACTATCTTGTGTGTATGGGTTGTGTCTCTACGTGTGCGCTATGATGCAATTTCGCCACGCGTTGATTTTGTGAGCTGGCGGGTGGCGCTGTCATCCGTCCCATCTGTTTGGTATCCCTCTAGTTCGTTTGCCCCGTCTATTATCGTGCTTGGAGTGACGGTTCCATCTGTCGCGGCCGCTGGTCGTTATATTTGGCTTTTTTGTGTGTATTTAGGCTTGTAGTGATTTATATCTTTGTCTAACACGCATGACCCCACACGACAATGGTGCATATAGAATATTTTTGTACAGATTGCTTTTTATATTTTTCCTTTTTATATATTTTATTATCTAATTTTAAATATGAAAAATATATAGTTGCAAGTGAGGTTGTAACATTTCATCAGTTACAAGTGGGGTTGCAACTGAGTATTCTACCATTTATAACTGTAATTGCAATCGACTTCTTTTAGTTGCAAGTGGGGCTGCAACTTAGCATCCCAAATACAAGTGTAATTGCGACTGACTTTTTATTAGTTGCAGGTGGGGTTGCAACTGAGATTTTGTCGGCTGCAACTGGGGTTGCAATTGAGCATTCTCCCAATTACAAGTGCAAGTGCAACCGACTTTTTTTTAGTTGCAAGTGGGGTTGCAACTGAGGTTTCGTCAGTTGCAATTGAGCATTCCCCAACTACAAGTGGAATTGTAACCGTCTTTTTTTAGTTGCAAGTGGGGTTGCACCTGTGATTTTTACGGTTGCAAGAGGGATTGTAACTAGGTATTTTCTCAATTACAAGTGGGGTTGTACTAAATATTTTCTCAATTATAGGTGGTGTTGCAACTCTGTGTCGCAACTGAGATTTTTTATTTTCCGTTGTTTTTTGCTTTTTGAAGGGGAGAAAGGTACACACTTGTGTTTTTTATTTTGTATTTTTGTTTTTATCGTTTTTATTTTATTTTATTCAGTTATTATTTCTATTCCTTTGCTAAATCTCATGTAGGGTTGGGTAATTTATGGCAATGCAGTTAAATTGAAATTTTCTATGTGTGTGTGTCTATTTTGAGTATTTAGCATGAAACCACCACTTTACTATAAAATGTTCGAAAAACCACCACTATACGATTGAATCGAAAAAAACCAGCAGTCTACTACTGACAGTTTGCAATTCGGACAAATCGGGAATTGAATGTCGATTGACAACGTTTCTGACCGATGGGACCCACGGCGGACGCTGACGTGGCAAGGGGCGGACAACACATTGATGGCGTGGCACTACGACGTTGTGGGACCCACATGTCACGGACACAATAATTACAGCTTCCAAAATAACTAAAACAAAATCTTTTTTTAAAAAAAATCGAATTTATTTTTTCAAAAATGTGCGACGCGTGCAAATTTCGTGAAAATAAAAAAAATAAAAAATGTTTAGAAAATTCCAAAAAAAATCACGGGCAAAGATTAGTATGTTTCGCATATCCGTGTAAATTTTTGCATCTCAATGACTTTTCTGCCAGCCTGTGCAAAATAGACAAATTTACATATCTAGACTGCGAATCGCGTGCAAATTTTTTCTTTTTTGCACAGGCCAGTACAAAAGTTATTTCGGTATGAAAATTTGCACGGCTATAAAAACCAAACGCATCTTTGCATATGATTTTTTTCGAAATTTTTTAAATCATTTTTACATTTTTTTATTTTTCCGAAAATTTGCACGCGATTCGCAGTCTAGATCTGTGAATTTGTCTTTTTTACACAGCCCAGCATGAATCATTTCGTTGCAAAAATTTGCACGGATATGTGAACTATACTAATCTTTGCCTGTGATTTTTTTGGAATTTTCTAAAACATTTTTCTATTTTTTTATTTTCCCGATATTTGCACGGGTCGCACATTTTTGAAAAAATAAATTCGATTTTTAAAAAGTTTTTTTTAAAATACTTTCGTGTTGCTGTAATTATTGTGTCAATGACATATGGGTCCCACAACGTCGTAGTGCCACATCATCAAAGTGGTGTCCGCCTATTGCACGTCAGCGGGGGATATTACATAATAAGTCTCCCGGGTCACTTAAACCCCACATGTCAGTGACTCATCAAAGGGGCCTGTGAGCGAGTTTTAGCCAACTTTGGGGGTTATTGGCAATTACCCCATAAAGTGGTGGTTTTATGCTAAATACTCGTCTATTTTTGGTTTTCGAACCGGTCTGTAATTGCGATTTTTTTCACTTGCAAGTCGTCTCGCAGTTGAGATTTTATTTTTGGATGCAAATAGGGTTGCAACTGATATTTACTGTTCAGGCCCAATTCGGGTTGAACCTGAAATAATTTTCCAACTACAAGCGAGTTTGCAACTGAATGTTTTTCAGTTGCAAGTCGGATTGCATCTAAGATGTTTTTCTCAACTGCAAGTCGGAATGCAGCTGATAATTTTGTTTTTTTTTTATATTTCCTTGTACTTGTTTAGTATTTCTTATCATTTTTTTCATGTCCCTTAGTGAATCCCATGTGTCCTATTTTGTCTCTGCACGATTATTGTGATTGTTAATCAATTCACCGATTTGTTTTCATAGACTTTAGTGCGACATTTTGAAATATTGTTTACACATAATTATTTTTAACTCTATTTTATGAATTTTTTTGTAAATACTTATTCTTAGTATTGTGAGAATTAGTTAAATCTTGGTCAACTTCATGACCGTTGGAGTTGGCCAGGATTTATGTGAGTCGATAATCTTGGTCAACTTCATGATCATTCAAAACTTCTTCTTTTGTTTTGTACGACCGTGTGCTTCGCTTTTAGCAATGCACTTACAAGATTTGCTATGTGCCCTTTTCAATTGCAAGTTGGGTTGTGTCGGATATATACCAAATAGGGGTATAGAAGATGGTGGGCCAAGTGCCAGATTACCAGGGTGGCCTAAGTGGTAGTGGGCTTAGGTCCATTAGGCGGCCCAGTAGTCCGACGCGCAGAAGCCGGATTCTAGAAGAACCCGGATCACAGCCCATGTGATCTGGCTTGGAGGAGAAGACGGATTCCTTGCTTTCCAAGTTACAAGTTACCGTAGTTTTCTAGGTTTCCTATTCTGTAAGCCCTAATCCGGCTATTATATAAAGCCGGACGGGAGATAAACAAAAGGAGAAAACAGAGAAGCTCTACGCCAACTCGCCGAGAAGCTTATCCTCGCCGAGTGGTTTAGATCTAAAACCCTCACATTGTACCTTGTTTACGGGCTTTAGTCCCAATTAGTGAGAAGTGCAGGAGTAGGCACGTCGTACTGTCGCAACGTACCGAACCTGGGTAAAATTCTGTGTTCTGTGTTACTACGCTATCCCGTTACCCCACGTCTCTACCGTAGTCTCATGACACCCCCGTCTATGAAAACTACTACGATGTCTCGACAGTTGGCGCCCACCGTGGGGCAAACGACGTCAGGCGTAAGATTCCGATCTGGGATACTTGGCGGAATTGGAAGATCAATCACTGTCGGAAGCTTGGAATTCGACAACGACATCGGGCGCTTCCTCGACAACGGATCCTACATACCGGCGCAAAACCACCTGGTAAGTGCCTGCGTGTTACCGATAGGATCTGCTAACATCTTTATCGGACTAACTGCAGAAGCAATGGGGTTTTGCGGTGGAAGCAAATTTATCCCACCCGCCCTATACCCAGTCGAAGATGACTATGATGACGGATTCTGCTCAGATCGCCGACACAAAAGTGATACACACTTTATCGGCATGGTGCAATCCGAAATCGCCGAAAACACGGATGATGGAAATCCCGTGCAAGAGGCAGACAACAACGCACCCGTCATGGAAACGGAAGATCAAACACCCGTCACAGGGGCGGAAGATCCGACATCCGTCAACAAGACGATGAACTCGGAAGCAGAATCCGTGCTTGCCGCCATTGAGGCGAGGTTGGAGTCGGAAACCGGATCGGATAACTTCGACTCTGAAGACGAAGATGAGGACGCCTTCGTAAGAAAGGTTAAATCCTTTCAAGAGGGATTCCATGAAGTCTTAATGGCAAAACCGGCTGATACCACGGACGCCGGCAGCCAGGAAAGCCCTAAAACCCCTCCGCCAGTGGAAGAGAGAGAAGACGGAGAAACTTCTCCGATATTCCCCAATGTCAAGAAGATGACAGAAGATGAGCCTGTCAAAAAACCTCCTTCTTCCAAGAAAAAGCACCGTGCTTCTAAAAAACTCCAATACAAAATCCGGAAGAAAAAATCAGCCGATCTCGCTGATGAAAACCTGGAAGTTGGAGATGTTAGCGGAACAAAGCCTGCGGAGAAGAAATCTAAGGAAATCACTGCTCCGCCAATGACGGAACAGGAAGAGCAAGAGCTATTGCAAACACCAGTGGGACCAGATGAACCCCCTGAGATGCTGGAAGCCAGGAGACAAGCTTTCCAACGGCAACAGCAACATCTACTCAGATCTCGGCAACATCTCCAACAAACCCATAATGACATCAAAGTCATGAAGGAAGAAATAGAGGAGTACGAGAGAAAGCATAGATCCGCGTTAAAACCTACTAGGTTACCCGGAATCGCAAGACCGGAAGAACTGCCGCCAAAAGAAAGGTTCCATAACCCATCTTGGCAAAAGCAGGTAAACGGCAAAGATGCCAAGGGCGAACCAATATACAAGACAGCAGCAGAAAACGCGGAAGCAGCGTTCGCGATTCTTAACAACGATCTGTATTCCAACGGGCAAAAACTCCAAGGGGTGTATGCTTTCCTAGGAAAAGCATTGCAACAACAACAGCGCGCTCAAGAGCGATCAGGGAGGCTGCATGATAACTCCGCCCTATGCAAGACAACTACTTGCGCTGCTGGAGCACCTGGACCGGAAGAACCCGGGGATTCAGACAACTCAAAAGATAAAAAAGAGGATCCGAGAAAAGACAAGAAAAACCCCGACAACCGGGATGCAGCGTCTAAAACCGGATACCATCTCCCGAAAGATAGGTATAAACCCCATGACCGGGAAGACAAACACCGGAAAGACGACAAAATAATGCCACCTCCGAGAAACCCAGCTGAGAAAGCTGGAAGATACGATATACCTCACAGGCGTGAGAGATCCCGGACACCGCCTAAGGACAAAGAAAGGCACAGGAGTAGAACTCCACCTAACCCAAAAGGGCGTGAACATGGAAGAGATAGAAACAATCCCGGAAGAGCGCGTTCGCGCAACAATGGAAGAGAAAGGAGCAGATCCCCTTCCGTCCATTCAGCCGGAAGATATTCTGCACACATTGACAGAGCAGAAAAAGATGATATATACTTTGGTCCTAAATGTTTTACCGACAGGATCCGAAGAATAACGCTGCATTCTGGCTTTGCCAAGGTCGGTCCAACGTACCAGAAATACACTGGCAGCACAAACCCGGATACCTGGCTCTCGGATTACTATAGAGCCGTCCAGATCAACAATGGGACAGACCTGGAAGCTGTCAAGTTTCTCCCCCTAATGTTGCTGGACGGAGCCAGAGATTGGATCAATGGATTACCGTCAAGAACAGTCGACAACTGGGACGATATGGCTAGAGTATTTACTCAGCATTTCCGGGGAACATACAAACGCCCGAATAGCATCAACCAGCTCAACCGTTGCATGCAATTTGAGGATGAACCATACGTGGACTTCATCTCCAGATGGACAGCAATGAAGAATAGTTGCTCTGGAGTAACTGACGTACAAGCAATGCATGCTTTCGTCAATGGCCTAAAACCCGGACTTGTACCGTTCATGGTTGGTTCCAAGAAGCACAAGGATCTCGGATCCATGCTTATAACCGCCAATGAGCATGCCGCAGCCGAGGATGACATCAGAGCAAGAGGAGGCAATATTGAATCGTTGATACTTGCCAAGAAAACCCCTCGTTCTGACAAAAAAGCCACTCCAGAAACAGCGACAAAGCCCAAAGAGGTGAACATAGCCTTTGGAGGAGAAAAGGGAAATAAGTGGAAAGGACGCAACCCAGATCCAATCAATTACACTCCAGAGGAGTGGGAAAGGATTAAGTCGGAACCTTGCGTTCACCACTCGCAATTTGGGAAGCCCACCCATACAAACGCGCAATGTCGGCTGAATAAGCACATGAAAGGCACTACAGGATCCGGAAATAAAGGGAAGGGTTCCAAAAGGAAACCCGCCAAACAAAAGCCAGAAGCTGACAAAGAAGACAGTGAATCGGACACTGACGAAAAAATCCAGGAACAACAGCGTAAAGGTGAACCCAAGTTTCCGAGAGTTGATGGAGAAGCAATGCTAACTTTCTTAGCAACCCCATCAGCAAAGGTGGAAAAAAGAACACTTCGAGAAATAAACGCGGTTGTTCCGGCAAACCCGAAATTCTTGAAGTACTCCAACACACCGATAATCTGGGATCAGTCTGATCATCCCGGAAATATCCCTGAACCCGGCACACAAGCTCTTGTTGTAAGCCCTATTGTTCAAAATACTAGGCTAAGAAGAGTGCTGATGGATGGAGGATCTAGCATTAACATAATGTACCTGGATACACTGAAGCACCTGAAGATTTCCGAGTCTCAGCTCAACTACAGCAATATACGCTTCCATGGTATCGTCCCTGGCAGGCAAGCACGATCCCTAGGAGAAATTTCCCTAGATGTCACCTTCGGAGATAAAGATCACTTCCGGCAGGAAAAAGTATCCTTCGAAGTAGTGCCGTTCGAAAGCGTGTATCACGCAATACTCGGACGTCCAGCTTTCGCCAAATTCATGGCAAGATCCTGTTATATTTATAACAAGCTGAAGATGCCGGGACCCAAGGGAGGAGTAATCACTATAGCTGGTGATTTTAAGCTGTCAAATGAGTTGGAAAAAGAAAACGCCCTTTGCGCTCAGAGAGTTATAGCAAAGGAAGAACTGAAGGAATTAGCCAAGGAGGTATCGCCGTCAGAAATGCCGGCAGGAAAAGAAACTCGGAAGCCAACAGACAGCTTCAAGGCATCCGAGAATACAAGACAGGTAATCCTAGATCCTAAAGATCCGACAAAATTTGTCGTCGTAGGGACTGGGATGACTGACAAATAGGAAGGCGAGCTCATCAAGTTCCTCCGTGAGAACTGGGATATTTTTGCCTGGTGTCCAGCGGACATGCCAGGTGTACCCAGGGAACTTGCTGAGCACCAACTTAAGGTTATTCCTGGATCAAAACCCGTCAAACAAGGTCTCCGTCGATTTGACGGAAGAAGACGGAAGGCTATTGGCAAGGAAATTATCCGGCTTTTAGCAGCGGATTTCATCAAGGAAGTGATCCATACTGACTGGTCCGCAAATCCGGTATTAGTACCGAAGAAAGACACTACTGCTCTTAGAATGTGTATAGATTACACAGGCTTGAACAAATTGTGTCCGAAAGATAGGTTCGCATTACCACGAATCGATCAAATAATAGATGCCACAGCAGGCTCTGAGCTTTTGTGCTTTTTGGATGCATACTCCGGGTACCACCAAATACGCATGAAAAAGGAAGATCAAATTAAGACTTCTTTCATAACCCCATACGGGACGTATTATTACGTAACCATGCCGTTTGCATAGTCAGATTGGAAAAAATGTCCATGTTTATGTGGACGATATTGTTGTCGTAACCAAGGAAAAAGATACACTCCTTGAGGATTTGCGAGAAACTTTCGAAAACTTACGCACCTACAAGATGAAGTTGAATCCATCTAAGTGCGTATTCGGGGTTCCCTCAGGAAAACTTCTGGGTTTCATCGTTTCTCACAGAGGAATAGAAGTTAACCCGGAAAAGATCAAGGCAATCTTGAACATCACAAAACCTACCTGTGTCAAAGATGTCCAAAGATTGACGGGTTCCGCAGCTGCCCTTAGCAGATTTATTAGTCGGCTGGGGGATAAAGCATTACCACTATACAAGCTGCTGAAAAAATCCGACAAGTTCGAATGGACAGAAGAGGCCGATGCGGCGCTGACTAAGTTGAAGGAAACCTTAATGAAAGCTCCGATTTTGGCATCCCCAAAAGACGAAGAGCCCATGTTATTGTACCTTACGGCTACAAATCGGGTTATTAGTGCGGTAATCGTTGTGGAACGGTTAAAGGAAGAACAAAGCATACCAGACCAACATCCGGTATATTACATAAGCGAAGTTTTTTCCGAGTCAAAACAAAGGTACCCACACTACCAGAAACTGGCGTATGGTGTATTTTTCGCATCTAGAAAATTACGCCATTACTTCCAAGGGCATTCCATAACAGTGGTTAGTAAAGCACCACTAGGAGACATTATAAACAATGCAGAGGCAACCGGCCGAGTAGCCAAACGGGGCATTGAGCTGGCAGCCTTCGACATTAAGTACCAGCCAAGGACGGCCATAAAACCCCAGGTTTTGGCAGATTTTGTTGCCGACTGGACAGAAGCAATGGAAAAAACACCAATGCCGGAGTCCGAGTACTGGATCTTGCACTTTGACGAATCCAAGATGAAGGAAGGAGCTGGGGCTGGCGTAGTCTTAAAATCTCCTAAGGGAGACACAATGGAGTACGTGTTGCAAATACACTTCAACGCCAGTAATAACGTGGCAGAATATGAAGCTTTGCTTCACGGCTTGCATATCGCAAAAGAAATAGGAGTGAAGCGCATACTGTGCTATGGCGACTCGGATTTGGTGCAGCATCAGCTCAACCAAACCTGGGACGCAAAAAGCCCTATAATGGCCGAATATCGGAGAACGGTAGATGAATTCGCCATCTGTTTCTTTGGATTCGAGGTCCTTCACATCAAAAGGGAGGAAAACTGGAACGCAGATGCGCTAGCCCGCATGGGATCAGAAAGGGTAAAAACCTTACCGCCAGGAGTATTCGTTCAGCACTTACATGAGCCATCCATAAAAGGTGGAGACGTTGATTACCCTCTGGCGTCTGAATCGATTGAAGTCATGATCGTTAAACCGGACTGGACAATTCCGTACTTAAACTTCTTAGTCAATCAGAAGTACCCGGAAGGAGCAGACGAAGTCTTGCAAAGACAAATACAGCGTCGATGCAAAGGATACACAGTAATTGACGGTTGCCTATATAAACGCAGTATTTCTGGAATTTTTCAGCGGTGCATTTCACCAGAAGAAGGAAGAGAAATACTGGAGGAAATCCACGCCGGCGATTGCGGACATCATGCTCAATCAAAAAGCATAGTCAAAAAAGCATTCCGCGCGGGTTTTTTCTGGCTAACAGCCAAGACAGATGCCGAGCATATAGTTAATACATGTGCAGGATGTCAATATTACGCTAAGCAGACCAATTTGCCAGCCCAAGCACTTAAAACTATCCCCATTACGTGGTCGTTTGCGGTCTGGGGGCTAGATATGATGGGACCGTTCAAAACCGCAAGAGGCGGACTTACTCATTTGCTAGTAGCAGTGGATAAGTACACCAAATGGGTGGAGGCTAAGCCCATCAAAAAGTTGGATGGTGCAACTGCTAGAAATTTCATCATCGACTTGGTGATGAGATACGGTGTGCCACACAACATAATAACCGACAACGGGACAAATTTCTCCATCGGAGAGTTGGCAAGATATTGCCGACAAACGGGAATTCGCCTAGATCTAGCATCTGTGGCACACCCGCAATCCAATGGACAGGTTGAGCGAATGAATAGCTCAATCCTGCAAGGAATACGCCCAAGACTCGAAACCCCTCTTCATAGAGCGGCCGGAGCATGGGTAGAAGAGTTGCCTTCCGTGATTTGGAGTATAAGAACGACGCCAAATAGGTCAACTGGGCAAACCCCGTTTTTCCTAGTTTACGGCGCGGAAGCTATTCTCCCAACAGATATGATCCATGATAGCCCAAGAGTGCAAGATTTTGACGAATCAGACGCCGAAGAAGCACGACAGAATGCCGTTGATCTCCCAGAAGAGGAACGAGAGCTTGTGCTTCAAAGATCCGCCATTTACCAGCAGGGTTTAAGACGTTACCATAGTCAGAAAATCAGGCATCGTTCTTTTAAGGAAGGTGACCTAGTGCTGAGGTTGGTGCAGCAAAGGAAGCACAAATTAGCCCCAGTATGGGAAGGGTCATTTGTCATAAGTAAAGCCATGAAAAATGGATCATACTATCTTGTTGACATTCGAGATACGGAAGACGATCCCGAGAAACCGAATCGCAAAAGAAAGAGAAAGATAGATGATGAGCTAGGAGAGACAAAGAGACCTTGGAGCATCCAGCAGTTACGTCCCTTCTATACTTAGTTCAATATCTATGTAAACATCTTTTGAGATCATGAAATAAAGTCTTTGGAATTCTGATATCCATGTTTTTTACAAGTTCATTATAGTAAAAGCATGTTTCCACCTTTTCTATTTCCCAATGATCTTACAAAATACTCAATGTTAACCCGAATTGTGCCTGCGTGCTCGGCGTTAAAAAACTGAATGATTTCAGCCTGTTAATGGCTAAAGGAAACTCGGATTGTGCCTGCGTGCCCAAGTTTCAAGAAAGTTCCTTACAAATCTTTAAGCATTACCTGATCGAATATATGTTGGGTCAATGGATCTGGTTAGTAAAAATGCCTTTAGTATGGTCGATGTTTTCGAGTTCTAACTGATTGGTTATACCCAGTTACTCGTTATGACGATCATAATTGTATCGAGTCATTTAAAACACTAAAGACAGTCAAAACACATATGCCAGAGAACTTAGTAGATAAGGGAGCAATTCAACCCGACAAACTTGCAAGGAATTTCATAATTCAAAGCTGCAAAAGGCGGAGTTCTTGTTTCGTCAAATGAGATAGAAGCGTTACAGTATGAATTACAGTGTAAATAGCGCTCCTATTATACAAATCCATCATCCAGGTTAGAGGCAGTCCTTCAAGCATCCGAGTCTTCCTCGCTGCTTTCATCTTCGGGGACCGCGGGAACCTCTTCTTCTGGATAAGTGATAGAAATGTTAACCATGGAAGCAATCTTGGTGGCGTGGCCTTTGACTTCATCAAAGATGGCGGTTCGCTGATCCTCTGTATACCCTTGAGGGACACCAGAGGCCACGCGCCAAGATTTCGCGTCAGGATAGTGCAGGCGCATAAGGCCTAGTGCCATGCGCGCACCACCTCGTGCAGCGGAGCGTAGGATGAATTCCTTTGATCCCGCAACTTCCATGATGGCACCCGGAAGTTTGTAAACTTCCGAGAAATCTATAGTACTTGCGGGAAGGAACTTATTAATCAATTGCATTCCTGCATTTCTGATCGCGTTCCATACTTCTCCAAAAGCTCGGATTTTCTCAATCCGAGAAATGCCTGGAATATTCCCTGTTTTGATGGCAGAAACAAGTTTAGGCCACAAAAGAAGAGGAAGTAAGACATGGAGAAATTGGTAAAAGGAACTAACTTACCAAGAACCTTGTCAATTTCGGTGCCTTCTTTCATGCGCGGGAATAGCATACTTTCAAAATCATGGATAATAGATTTATTTTCCGCCGCTTGCAAAGAAGCCTGGGATTGAGCAATCCCAAGGGCCAGATTACTGGCCTCCAGGTCTTTTTCAACTTTCGTAAGTTCCTTGCGAAGGCTCGATTTTTCTGCGCGGAGCCGAGATACATTGCTAGCGTCCTTGGCTATTTTGTTGGCTTTTGCTAAAGCAGCTAGGGGACACAAAAACATTTCGAGCTTATGAAAATTCGGGACAAATGTTATCCGGATAAAAACTGCAGAGAATACATACCTGTTGTTTTAGACAATTGTAGCTAAGATGACGCCAGCTCGTTGCTTCTCAACTCAATCATGGATTGAAGGGTTTTTACTTCTCTACTTTTGAGATTAAGCTTCTTAAAAACTTCCAAGTTTATGGCATCTGCGGAATGCTGAATACGGAAATGAAAGCCAAAATGCTTAAGTATGAACAAGCATATGATAAAACATTAAGAAGAATTCAGATTTTCAACTTAATGCTTGGGGGCTAGAGGTATCACCTGGCTCATTTCCCGCAAGTCGGCCAAGTTCTCGTTGAATTCTTTGGCATATTCAGTAAAAAGAATCCAAACGTGATGAAGGCCATCTTGTAAGACCTGGCGAGGGTTAAATACAATATCATTGCGAACCACTAATCCACCTTGTGGCCAAGGACGAATTAGAGGGGCAGGAGCGAAGAACTTTTTAGCCTCCGGACGAATATATCCGAGATCGTCGAACGGTTCTTCTTTTATCCGGATGTTACTGTCCAAATTGGAGACGGGTTCGTTTCCAGCAGAGGTCCGGAGATTTTCGCCTGTTTGCGCTTCCGTTCTATTCCTTGGGCCCATGGCTGCATAAGAAGGTTCTTCTTTGATAGCAGCCTTATGTTTCTTCAGCTTCTTTATTTTCAAAGGAGTTGGGGCAAGACTGCAAGAAGAATATCCGAGAGTTAAAAATCTCGAAGAACTGAAGGAGGATGGTAACTAGGAAAAACCCGGTAAAATACCTGGAGGTGGCGACAGGAATTCCGTCAACAGTTACCATTTTCTCGAAAGTCACCTGCCTTTTGCGCTTCCGGTTGTTGTAAAACCTAGCATGTATTTCGCTGAGTTCGGCATCGGAAGCAAGATCATTCCCTCCGAGTTCGTTGAACTAGGAAAGAATTCACAACATGATCAAAAGGTGGAGATACAAGTTAATCTGAGGAAAACTCGGAAACGAGGAAAGTACAAATACCTTAGGAACTCGATTTTCCACGTGATAAATGGCTAGGTTTTCTTCGATTTGGGCGCTGGAGGCAACTAGCTGATGAAGTTGCTTTATAAAATCTTTCTTGGTATAGGCTTTATCTGTTCCCCTCATGCTATCTTCTGGCCCTTGGTATTCGCAAAGAAGCCGGGAACAAAATGAAAGGGGTTGAATGCGACGTCCGAACCAGCATAAAACAGTGTCTTTCCCAGTTAAGGAAGGTTTGGAAGAAGTAAGCTTGGCAATACGGCGCTTTATCTTCATTAAATTTTCCGGCAATGTCTCAACTGCTTCAGTTGTCCAACTCTCTCGAGGAATGGCGGCGGAATTAACGAATGAAGGAACCCCGATTTCCTTTCCAGGGAATGGGATGTCCTGATGATAAAAGAAGGAACCCAGCAAGGATTTGGTGGGTTCTGGCATTTGTATTCTCGGGTACCAATCCTCTCTATTTTCCCGAAGAATAAAAGATATGGTTCCACAGATAGGGGAAATACCTTCTGTGATGTTATGTTTTACTTCAAAACAGTATTGCCAAAAATCTAGACTAGGATTTGTTCCGAGATATCCCTCAAAAAGGGCTTGGAAGCTAGCTAGATAGAGGATGGAATTTGGAGAGAGGTTATGTGGTTGGACGCCGTAATAGTTAAGGATGTCTATGAAGAAGGCGGAAGGCGGTAAACCCATACCTCGCGTAATGTGAGATGTAAGGAGGACACACTCTCCATTTTTTGGTCTGGGCTCGGGTTCACCATCTGACTTTCGCCATTTGCCTTTAACTATCAATCCCTCTTTTGACATTTGTCGAAGGAGGACGAGGGAAGAGTTACTCGGACTCCAGTTGCCGACAAATTCTGCTTCTCCAGCGGCGGCAAGCTCGTCGCCGAGGAGTTGGATCTTCTCCTCCGCCGTTTCTGGAGCTAACGGCGGGGAGGCTGCGGAGCTCGATCCCGCAACGTCCGCGGCGGTGGAAGGATTTGCGTCGCCCGCCGCGGAGGCCGTGGTCTTCTCCAGCTCGTCGCCGGTGTGCTTGGGCGGTCCCAGTTGCGGATCTAGATCGCTGATAAGCTCGTTGATGGCGGCGCGGGTCGGCGATGACGGCGAGGAGGCCATCTTGTGGTGGTGCGTTGCGTTCCGGTGTGCTTGGATGCTGAGAGCGCCTGGGACAAGTGCTTTGCTCTCGAGCTCGTTCGCGTCAATGGCGTGGGCAGTGGGGAGTGAGGAAAGTTTTTGTTGAGGACGAGGACGGCTATTTATAGCCGGAAAACCGTTTAGATGCGTGCCAACGGCTATTTTGACCGTTGGATGTTTGCCGCGTGTCGCTCGCCGGAAAATCCGTGAAATGAAACGACGGAGTAATGATGATTATCTCCTCGTTTCCCGCGCGAATCTGTCAGAGATACGTTTCTGAGTTTTTCCGAGTAAATCTCAAACGTCGCTTACGTCAGCATGGTTGAGTGCGCTGACGTAGGAAGTTTCTTCTCCACGAAGGATCGTGAGAAAAAAACCGGATTTTCAAGATTCCGAGTTTCATGTCACCATCTTTTTCAAACGAAGAATAAGAAGAATCAAGACTGCTGAATCAGTATTTCTCGGACAAAGAACATTTGGCGAATAGCGGAGAATCAGAGTTTTGATCCTTCTTGGGGGCTACTGTCGGATATATACCAAATAGGGGTATAGAAGATGGTGGGCCAAGTGCCGGATTACCAGGGTGGCCTAAGTGGTAGTGGGCTTAGGTCCATTAGGCGGCCCAGTAGTCCGACGCGCAGAAGCCGGATTCTAGAAGAACCCGGATCACAGCCCATGTGATCTGGCTTGGAGGAGAAGACGGATTCCTTGCTTTCCAAGTTACAAGTTACCGTAGTTTTCTAGGTTCCTATTCTGTAAGCCCTAATCCGGCTATTATATAAAGCCGGACGGGAGATAAACAAAAGGAGAAAACAGAGAAGCTCTACGCCAACTCGCCGAGAAGCTTATCCTCGCCGAGTGGTTTAGATCTAAAACCCTCACATTGTACCCTGTTTACGGGCTTTAGTCCCAATTAGTGAGAAGTGCAGGAGTAGGCACGTCGTACAGTCGCAACGTACCGAACCTGGGTAAAATCCTGTGTTCTGTGTTACTACGCTATCCCGTTACCCCACGTCTCTACCGTAGTCTCATGGCACCCCCGTCTATGAAAACTACTACGATGTCTCGACAGGTTGAGACCGAATTTTTTTCTATTGCATGTCGACTCCCAAATGAGATTTTGTTTTCCAGTTACAAGTCGGATTGCGACTATGAGTTTTCCGGTTGCAACTGAGATTTTTTATTTAGCTGCAAGTCAGATTGTAACTAACATTTTTTTCCTGAGTTTCTTTTAGTTATAAGTAGGCTTGCAACTGAGACTTTTTAGGTGCAACCTCGGTTGCAATTAAGAAATTTTTTAGTTGCAAATCAGTTTGGAACTGAGTTTTGTTAGTTACAAATCGGTTTGAAACTGTGTGTTTTTTTGTTGCAAGTCAAGTTGCAACTGCAAGCGAGGTCACAACTAAATTTTTTTAGCTGCAAGTAGGATCGTAACTAATTTTTTCCAATTGCAGATGAGGCTTAAACTGACTTTTTCTCAAATGCAAGTGGGTTTGCAATTGTGTTTTTATGTTAGTTGTAACGGAAGTTGCAACTGAATTGTTTTTGTCGGTTGCAAGTGAGGTTACAGCTGAATTTTTTTTTGTATGTTGTAAATGAGTTTATTTATTTATTAGATTTTTCAGTTGAAAGTGAGATTAGAATTGAGTTTTTTTTTTAATTGTAAGTGAGCTGCAACTTTATTTTTGAAAGTTGCAAGAGGAGTTATAACTGAGAAAAATATATTTAAACGTCAAATAATGCGTTGTGATTTATTCTATTTGTAGTATTCTCAACCAGCAGCCTGTTGCACAAGTTACGTAGGTCTGTCACTTGGAACGAACAGACCATGTCCTAGATGCTTAACAAGGCTTTGAAATTCAGATTTTAATTAGCTAGGCCTGTACGTACTACATGTAAAGGACGTTGGGATACCACGACAACAAGCAAGCGAATGAAGCAATCACCGTACGACTTAGGCCTGACGTCAGCTGACTGAGAATTAGCTTAATTCTCAGTCAGCTGAGCGTTAGACGGACCCAAAAATATTAGCGTCACCTACGTTGTTTCTCTACTAATCAATATAGAAACTTCATAAAACCATGTACGGTACCGGAATGTTTCCAGCGAAGAAGTCAGTACCTGCCATCGTTTTCAGAGTAGCAGCCGGCATCCTTGCCTTATGTCATCATCCATTTGCTTGTCCCATCTGCCGCCCTAGTAACACGTAGAGCGTACGAGCACATTAATTAACCAGCGCAAAGACGGCGCCGGCTAAACCACGGTCATTCCGTGCGATTGAACACATGGAAGTTTCAAGGCAGCGCCATATATTACGTCCAGGACTTTGTAATCTATGTGGGTTATACCAACAAGTTAATAAAACCCATCATTTTTGCTAAATGGGGCAAACGCTCTAAAAATTCTTAAGGATCAAGCAAATGTCTCTTTTATGCGTGTGTCTTGATAGTTTAAGTCCACACAGAAAATCTTACTAGGTTCACATGTTGAGCAACTATGAACAAAGTTGTCGTCCCATAACTAGCGGTGGAAGGCAACACTCGTTCGTAAATGAACACTACATGACCAGAATAGGATAAAGTAGTACCTTTTTTAGCCGCTCATATAGTATTAGCTATATATATGCGTGTTTTCGCTCTCTACACGGACGCCCGAGAGAAGCAAACTCGTATATCATACCAGGACGAGGATGAACCCGCAGAAATGGTAGGGAGAGTAAGCGCAAATGCTTCTACGGTTTTCCTAATGCCTCCCGTTCGAAGTAAATGTGCCTCTTGCACCTAGTGTGCAATGTGATTGTCGTTCGACCCAAGCATTCACATATGATGCTAACTAGGACCAGGTGTTAATTTTTGTGAACGTGAGTTATCTCACGGTATGCTATAGTGTGTCGCCTCGTGCCAGATGGAAAAACTAGAAATGGGAAAGGAAGCAATGTAAGGAAACCCACTACCTCACTCGAGGTATATGGTGTTGTATATAAAGAGTGTTGAGTAGTCACATGTTATAAGTGTAACTAGACATAGTATAGAAAAAGTGAAACATGGGTTGTTGGATGAAATAAATTAACCAAAAGAAGCAAACCAACATGTGGTTGGATGGTTAAGAGGTTGGTTGTACCATCAGCCCACTAGAGTTCAAACCCTAGATTAGACATTTGTGTGTTGCATTTAGGCGGAATATTTTTTCAGTTGGAGACGACGTTCCCGTCGACAGCGAGGCGCCTGCGGTGGCTTCGTCAATCTCAAGACCCGCCGGCTCAGCCTCTCGGAGGTGCTCATAGGGGTAGGGTGTACGTGTGTGCGTTCATAGGGGTGAATGTATGTGGCTATGCGCGTGTATATGAGCGCTTGCGTTTGTACTGTGTTTCTCAAAAAAAATTAACCAAAAGAAGTTGGTCCAAAGAGTGGCCATAAATGAATTAGCATTATATGATGTCAACAACTTAATCGATTAAATGAATAGTTGGATTTGCACGAATTGATTGTGTAATCTATACTTCTTATAAAGCAAAAACCCACTAACATGCATTAATGATTTTTCTATCTCAACATGCACGGTATCCATGTCATCTATTTTCTTATCCTATCAATTGGCCATGTCATCTCCACTAATAATTATTATCCACTTCATGCAAGCTACAAATCATTAATTTCTTAAATCATCCAATTATTCATATTAATAATTTAAAATATATATACTATGATAAATTAAATTTGCATATTCACTTAGAAAACATATGTATTACGTATCTTATAATTTTTTGTTATAATATCCTGCAATTTCTAAAGCGACCCCGCAGCAACGCGCGAGATATCTTTCTAGTATGCTATACAAGCATGTTGTTCACATGTGCTAGAATCTTGCGGTTCCATGTCTGAAAACAACCTAGCTCGCAGTTTTGGTATGTGTCTCTTCTAGATGGCGCCACGGGAAAACTCACCTAGCCACCACCCCCGCCTCGACTTTCCTCCATCCTTCCGCCCATCGCCCGACGAAGCCGACGGGACAGCTCACTTGGTGGACCTCGATTGCGGGCTCTTTTCCCCTTTTTGCGGGGACCTCTCGTCCAGTCCAGCATGCGACCCAAGATGATATCGCGCTTGGAAGATTTTTAAAATCGGGATGACAGCCCGGAACATTTTTGTGGTGACACGGTTGCAGTGTCTGCGAGGACCACACTACGACCTCCTATGGATCTGGCCAGCGGTGGCGACAAGAGGATGAAAGACGGAGATGCTAGCCATTGCAGTTGGTGTCTCGCAGTACAGTTGTGCCCCGATCTGAGGCAGGATATTGCGGCTTCGTGTGTGTGATCATTGTTACAGCTGCACAACGAAGCGATTTGTGAGTGGGATCCCTCTTTTCGAAGAAAGTACAACTTCCGAGGATTGACAATCAGTGAAGATGAAGCACGAAAAGCAATCACGGAGGAGTGTTCACGTCAAGCAAGGTCAGCGTTGCCGACAAAAGAGAAACATTTGTTTAAGGTAATTATTTCAGATGTAGAGCCGATAAACTATACAAAATATTTGTTCTAAAGAATAAAAGAAAAGGTGATGTTTGAAGACGTCGACAAAAAGGATTTTAGGTGTTGAGCCATGGACAAACCAGCAGTAGGAAAGTCGGTAAAAGTGTCACGAGGAACAACGAAAGCAATATCGATGATGATGACTGAAGTGGTGAAAGAAGTACCGAGGGTAACACCTACGGAAGAGACTGGTGTATTGGGATTCAGATCAAAGTGAAAGGCACGTCGTGTTTAGGGGGTGAATGTGCGATTGAACACATGAAAGTTTCACGCAGCGCTATATATTACGTCCATGACTTTGTAATCTATGTGGGTTAATCAGTGATTTATTTGTACCAACAAGTTAATAAAGCGCATCAGTTTTGCTAAATGGGGGAGGGGGACGTTCTAAAAATTCTGGAGGATCAAAACAAAGGGAATTCGTGTCTCTTTTATGCGTGCGTCTTGATAGTTGAGTCCATACAGAAAATCTTAGTAGGTTCACACGTTGACCAACTATGAACAAAGGTGTCGTCCCATAACTAGCGGTAGAGGGCAGCACACGTTCGTAAATAGACACCACATGACCGGAATGGACAGACTAGTACCCTTTTTAGCCGCTCATATAGTATTAGTTGTATGCGTGTTTTCGCTCTCTGCCCTGACGCCCTGAGAGAAGCAAACTCGGTATATCATACAAAGACGAGGATGAACTAGCAGAAATGGTAGCGAGAGTAAGCGCAAATGCTTCTACGGTTTTCCTAATGCCTGCCGGTTCCAAGTAAAATGTGTCTCTTGACCCTAGTGTGCAAGTGATTGTCATTCGACCCAAGCTTTCACATATGATGCTAATTAGGACAAGGTGTTAATTTGTGTAACGTGGGATGTCTCACAGTATGCTAGTGTGTCACCTTGCACCAGATGGAAAAACTGGAAATGGGAAAAGAAGTAATGTAAGGAAACCCACTACCTCACTTGAGGTATATGGTGTTGTTTATAAAGAGTGTTGAGCATGTTATAAGTATAACTAGACATAGTATAAAAAAAGTGAAACATGGGTCGTTCAATGAAATAAATTAACCAGAAGAAGTTGGTCCAGAGAGTTGCTAGTGATGAATTACCATTATAAGATGTCCAAAACTTAATGGATAAAACGAATAGCTGGATTGGAAGAATTGATTGTGTAATATGCTAAACAAGCATGTTGTTCACCATTCATACATGTGCTAGATGTGCTAGAATGTTGCGGTTCCTAGTCCGAAAACAACCTAGCTCACAGATTTGGTCTATGTCGCTTCTAGATGGCGGCATGGGAAAACTCACCTAGCCACCGCCCCCGTCTTGACTTTCCTCCATCCTTCCGGCCATCACCCGAGGAAGCCGACAGGAAAGCCCACTTGGTTGACCTCGATTGCGGGCTCTTGTCCATCTTGTTGCAGGGACCTCTCATCCTGTGCAGCATGCGACCCAAGATGACATCACGCTTGGAAGATTTTGGAAATTGGGACGACAGCCCGGAACATTTTTGTGGTGGCATGGCTGCAGTGTCTACGAGTACCACACTACAACCTCCAGTGGATCTGGCCAGCGGCGGCGGCGAAGCGGTGGCGACAAAAGGATGAAAGACGGAGATGCCAGCCATTGCAGTCATGGTGTCTCGCAGTATAGTTGTGCCCCGATCTGAGGCAAGATATTGCGGCTTCATGTGTGCGATCGCTGTTACAGCTACACAACGAAAGGGATTTGTGAGTGGGATCTCTCTTTTCGTAGAAGGTACAACTTCCGAGGATTGACAATCCGGTGAAGATGAAGCACGAAAAGCAATCACAGAGGAGTGTTCACGTCAATCAAGGTCAGCGTTGCCGGCAAAAGAGCAACAAGAAAAGGGTGAGGTGTGTCTTACGCGGCAAGATTTGTTTAAGATAATTATTTCGTATGTAGAGACGATAAAGTACACAGAAGATTTGTTCCAAATCATCAAAGAAAAGATGATGTTTGAAGACGTCGACAAAAAGAATTGTAGGTGTCGAGTCATGGACAAACCAGCGGCAGGAAAGTCGGTAAAAGTGTCACGAGGAACAACGAAAACAATGTCGATGATGATGACCGAAGTGGTGAAAGAAGTATTAGAAGTATAAGATATGAGGTATTAGAGTTAGAGGTAGACAGGGATTAAACTTAGCATAACATGTCTTGTACTCCAAGTCTCAAAAGATGTTTTTACATGATCCCTTTCCCCTTTGTACCTCTTTATGTACCCATATGAGGGCCACATAATAAACAACAACAAATATTAGGGATCTATAACTTCCCACATGGTATCAGAGCGACGCTGATCCTATGTTTTTACCACTTCCCGCATCAGGCGCCGCCCCGGGGAGATTGATCTCTTCTCCTCAGGGGCGTAGCACCCGATTCTCAATTAAAAATCGGATCGATTCTATAGATTAGTTTTGACAAATTTTGAAATTCTCAATTTTATAGATTAGATCCAATTAGCCAAATAAATCCCTAATCCATTAGCCAAAATATGGTACGAAAATCAGCGCAGGAACGGCGATCGGTAGAGAAGGGCGCAGTTGTGCGCTACGCGTCAGCAGTCAAGCAGATCCGATTACGGGCGTGGCACTCCGACACCAGCAGCAGCCCACGCTCGGGCGTCCGACACGCGCTCCAACGACGCTGGTCAACTCCAGGCAACCGGCGTACAACCGCGGCTAGGCGCGCATTGCCGATCCGACAAAGGACACGGCGTCGCAGCTAGCTAGACGGAAAGCATCGGTGTTACGCAGCTTCAGGTGCACATGGACACAGAATAAACGGAAAAGGCTATGCATCAGGTATGCAATCCGATGACCTTCGTGTATGAGCAAGAAAAAAAAAACATGCATATATTTGCACGATGGAACCAGATGCTTTGCTTCATGCACTAGGAGACAAAGTGATATACACTACGGGAGAGCATAGAAACGCCGATAGCCTCATTCTCGTCGCGGAAAGGCCAATCCCCATCGGCGTATGCATACGCCGACGGTCCCTGTCGGCGTATCCACTGTCGGCCTTTTGGTTCGTCGGCGTATGCATCCCGTCGGCGTAAACTGCATAGGCAGTCAAAAAAATTCGGCGTATGTCCTGTCGGCCTTTTGGTTCGTCGGCGTATGCATCCCGTCGGCGTAAACGGCATAGGCAGGCAAAAAAATTATAAATTTTTTTATAGTTTTTTTTCGATTTTTATTTATTTATTTATTCTTTGAACTTTTTTCTTCATTCTTTATTTCACTTCTTTAACCACTTAATCACACTATAGTCACATTTATCTTTAGATTTAACTATTTTTTATTTTAACCTAAATTACTTGATCCTAGTAACACTTTCCGATCGGTCACCCATCATGAGATTGCTCTAGCCCCAGCACGTTTAACTTCATAGTTCCTTCCCTGTGAGATAAATAGAAACAACGGATGTGTTGCTGACAATATTATCCAATCAATCATGTTAACCCTTGGGCCATCATGTCACACTCTTTCATTTTGTGAATTCAAACAATTATTTAAATAAAATATAATAACTAATTATAAACTTGAATTCAAATAATCTTGAATTTAAATAATAATTAATATTTTTGCTTTTTTCTTTAATATTGAATGATTCATATCTATAAATCCATTGAAAATGTGTTCACAAAAATAAGATATCTCCTCCGAACATATCAGGGTTTCGGGCCAAATGACGGGTGTTATGGTCAAATCCATGGCATAGTTTGTTTAAATGTGCCCATATTAGACACAAATATGTATCTTGTAAGTACGGACAATGTTGACGGAGGAAGTTTTCCTTTTCATTGATTAAAAAACCATTTTCTAATTCCCGAGTGTAAAAAGTGGGGTTTTTTGTGAAGGACATACCACAAATATGTTGCAAAATTTGAGAGCTACAATTTTTGAAAATATTAGACCATGTTATATGTATAAATAACCAATTTGTTTTATATGAAAAGGTTTCCAGCCACCACTTTTAAAACACACAAGTTTCTGCCGATTCCGTTGGAAATTGGTCAAATTTGAACTACAGGTACCTCATAGTTTGCTCATGTTTTTTGGCAAAAATTATTTTTAGGTACACAAATACCTATTTTATCATAGATACACCTAAATTTTCTCAATATTCAACCTCTAGTCCTGCTGGAGAAAAACCCAGGTTATAGGTATACACTCGGTAACCATTAACCCTTTCTTGTTTGTTCCGTTCTTACTCATGATTTTTTGAATAATGTAGTTTGAATAATACGCATGATGATGTAGATATGTTTCTCCTTTTTTAAACGAGCTAAAGAACATCGAAATCCGAGTTCGAATGCAAAAGTTATGCTCAAAATGGTGAGTGGGGTAAAAAAAAATTAGGATACGCTGACGGTGGCCGTCGACATAGAAAATAAATAAATAAACATAGGCCGACGGGGTTACCGTCGGCATATCCAATTTTTTTCCATTTTGCGCCTGCATGCCGGGTATACGCCGACGGCCCCGATATTTGGCCGTCGGCATATAGAAATGTCGTCGTCCTTTCGAGGCTCTCTCGTAGTGATAGATGTTGGCCAGATCTTTCACCGCAAGAACCATCGAGACAACTATTCTTCCAATCACGTTAGCGATACACGCAACCTGAAGAAGTTGGATAAATTTAGACGAGCAACAAGGTGATAAACACCACGCCTCACACAAAGCTTGACAACCCTTGGCAGATCCAAAAGACTTCTCGTAGGCATGATAACTCTTGACAATTCAAGAACACTCGTAACTTTATTTTCAAAGATAACTGGCGAACGTCCGAGACACCGTCTACACGCCGATCCCCTAGGGATGGTGCTAAACCGGAACTTTTAGTTCTACATAATATCCAACCTCTCTAAAACCCTAGGTATTGGCTCTCTTTATATAAGAGGTCAACCCCTATTCAGTTGGACAGACCCAAACCGAAACTGACTCGAACCTAAACCTAGTTGGACTCGACACGATACAAACCGGCCTATTAGAAGGCTCAGCCAACACATGCGGCTCTCGGACCTTAGACATTATACATCGTAATTTATTGACCTAACGTGCTAACCAGTAAATGCCCGCATCATACTCCCCTTCTTAGAAAGGCGTTGTTCTCAACGCCGGAAGGTCTTCTCCAGCACGTGTGGCGTCAAATCTTCACATCGCCACAGTTCTTCGCCACTCTTAAGTCTTGCCGCCTGCACACCACATCCTCTCTCTCGGCTAGCTAGACTTGTTCTTGGTCCCCTCCTTGTTTAGCACCAACCTGACTAAGACACACAACTTTCGGACTACACATAGAAACACGCCACGCAAATCACACCCCAAACAAATAGGACAAATTCCTGCACACCAAGGGTCCAAATAAGCTTAATACGACCGCAGATGCAATCTAAAATTGTGGAGGTCAACTGACTGCATCATCTAAGATGAACAGTAAAAATTCTTGTATGTCATAAATCCAAATGAACTAAGTTCACCATCGCTTCAAAAAAACTCCAGTGTCTAATTTTTTTTTCCAACCTTTCTGTCTGTAGAAACTTTATCAAAATTTTAATATTTTTTTTCACCGAAGGACCTGTACACGTAAACCCTTCTTTTCACGTAAATGTTTCTTTTTTTTTGGTTGCCAAACGAGACCAGCCTTGTGTATCACGTACCAATAAACGACTTGATCACTCCTTCCAAAAACATATGCTGCTCACGTGAGGACAAGTTCTATCTAAACTCCTATTTTACTTATTAACTGCACTCAATAGATCCGTAAGGCAACGATCGGAAACGATAGAAATAAGTGTCTCTTTCCTGGCTTGTACGTGACAGCCCCAATCTCCTCTTCCCTTTCTTCTGTTTTTATTTTGTCACTTCTCAATGGAACCGATCACTACCAGGTTCCCTAAGAGAAAAGGATTCCTTCCATCACGAGCTAGCGAACGGCGGCGGAAACCCAACCACGCGTAGCAGCGCAGCAGCGACGGAACAAATCCACGCAGCAGCGAACTTCAACTCTACTAGATGCAACACGCGCCAACTTGTTGTCTTCCATCTTCAACTGGAATAATCTCGCGGTGAACAACCTGACGCTCTGATACCATATCTGTTTGCCAGATCTTTCACCGTAAGAACCACCGAGAAAACTATTCTCCCAATCACGTGAGCAATATACGTAACGTGAAAATTTTGGATAAATATAGGCGTGCAACTGTTGGAATTTTACATGGGCTCCATCATATGGGCTCACTTGGCTAGCCCATTAAGCCCACTAAAAATCATGAAATTGTCATGGCCCATTCATGAATAATAAGTGGAGTGAGTGGGACTAAAGTTTAGTCCCACATTGCTAGTTTGAAGAGAGTGGAAGCACCTTATAAGGTGAGCCATTCTAGCTCATGTATGAGTAGGCAAGGCAAGAGGAGAGGTGTGCCACACGCGCGGTCCTCCTCCTCCGCCGCCCGCCTCGCCACGCCTCGCCTCGTCACGACGCGCCGCGGGTTGCGGGAATGAGCCGAGCCGAGAGAGTTACGCCCACGTCTCTCCCAGCCCGCATATAAATACGCGCATACGGTAAACCCTAGCCGCCACTTCGTCATACCGTTCCAAAACACTGCGCCGCCAATTCAAGTCTTCTCCATCCCTCCTTCCGGCGTGCACCGCGAGAAGGGACAGCAGGCCTCCGGAACCCCGCCTCTTGTGATCCTGTACGGGAGAGGGGCGATCAGGTTTTTGGGGAGCGCATGAGCGCGACTGCTGACGGCGACCACTTCCCCAACGACGATTTCTTCCCCGACATCAGCAACCTCTTCATCGACGACATGGCCGACGTGGACAACAACAACGGCGGTGCCGCTACCGCTCCATCGTACGTAATTCTATTCCATCTGTATGAGATACTCCTGGAATTCTTATGTCTAGTTCTAGCTATAGATTGGATCAGTTTGTCTACTGTACTAGATCTAGATATTTGCATGATTACTGTATTTGCTACTGTCGCAATTCATCTGCTTCTATTTCGAATTAAATCATGTGCTAAATTGCTAATATATTCAACAATCCAAAAACCTGATTATAGGCAATTTCTTGCACCTGCGCCGTCTGTCATTGCGGCGACAAGGCCAATCCCTTTCAAGGGTGTGGACTATAAGAGGTGGCGCACGAGAGCAGTGCTATGGTTTCAAACCTTGCGCTGCTATGCGGCCACCAAGGGCAAGCCTGAGGGCGATCTCAATCCAGCACAGCTGGAGGCCTTTGAGAATATGGACACTATGTTTAAAAGTGCCCTCCTCGGTATTATCGATGATTCCATCGTCGATCCGTATATGTCGTTTGATAACGGCAAGGATATGTGGGCTGCACTCGAGGCCAAATTTGGGGCCTCGGATGCTGGCAGCGAGCTGTATGTCATGGAGCAATTCTATGACTACAGGATGACTGATGAGCGCTCTGTTGTTCAACAGGCTCATGAGATACAGTCACTCGCTAAAGAAGTTGAGCACTTCAAGTGTATGTTACCGGACAAGTTTGTGGCCGGAGGCATTATTGCCAAGCTTCCATCTTCATGGAGCACCTTTGCTACTTCTCTAAAACACAAGAGACAGGAGTTTTCCGTAATGGACCTCATCGGATCTCTTGATGTGGAAGAGAAGGCGAGAGCAAAGGATACACGTGCTCGGGTTGCTGAGGTAGGTTCTTCTGCTCATGTGGTACAGAAGAAACATTACCCGCCCAACAAGCCTAAATATAACAAGAAGAAATCCGAGGGTAAAGGCAAGCCCGATGGCAAGTTTAAGCCGTCGCACTCTACCAACTTCAAGAAGAGAAAGGGGTCATGTCACGTTTGCGGTGAACTGACCCATTGGGATCCAAAGTGCCCTAAGCGTTATGAGCTGCAGCAGCAGGAGAACAGCGGCAAGACCGCTAATGTTGTCATGGCTGACACTGAGATGAAGGATTCTGGGTACGGTATAGTTCCCACTATTCTTTCAGTTTGTCATTCACCTGAATGGTTAGTTGACACAGGTGCCAATGTACATGTTTGTGCTGATGCTTCCATGTTCTCTTCTTATCAGGTCACAGGGACTTCCCCCGTGCTGATGGGGAACGGGTCACATGCTACTGTTCGTGGTGTTGGTACGGTCGATCTGAAGTTTACTTCGGGGAAGATCGTGCGGCTGAAGAACGTTCATCATGTGCCCTCCATCAATAAAAATCTCGTCAGCGGCTCACGTTTATGTCGAGATGGTTTTAAGTTGGTTTTCGAGTCTAATAAAGTTGTAATTTCCAAGTATGGACAATTTATTGGTAAAGGCTATGAGTGCGGAGGCTTGTTCCGCTTATCCTTGTCAGATATTTGCACCAAAGTTATTAATAATGTTTGCCACGATAATGATTGTGATGTTTGGCATTCACGACTATGTCATATTAATTTTGGTTGCATGACGCGGTTAGCAAATATGAGTTTAATTCCGAAATTCAGTACTGTTAAAGGTTCCAAATGTCAAGTGTGTGTTCAAGCTAAGCAACCTCGCAAATCTCATAAGACTGCGGAGGCGAGAGACTTGGCACCACTAGAACTTATACATTCTGATCTTTGTGAGATGAATGGCGTATTGACAAAAGGTGGAAAGAAATATTTTATGACACTTATTGATGACTCCACTAGATATTGTTATGTGTATCTTCTGAAATCTAAAGATGAAGCTTTAACTTATTTCAAGAACTATAAGGCCGAAGCTGAGAACCAACTTGATCGTAAAATTAAACGGCTTAGGTCTGATCGTGGTGGAGAGTATTTTTCCAACGAGTTTAATTCTTTTTGTGCTGAACACGGTATTATTCATGAGAGGACGCCTCCCTACTCACCCCAGTCAAATGGGGTGGCTGAAAGAAAGAACCGAACGTTGTCTGATTTGGTTAACGCCATGTTAGACACTTCGGGTCTCTCCAAGGCATGGTGGGGGGAGGCACTAATGACTGCATGTCATGTCCTAAACCGAGTTCCCACAAAGAATAAAACCATTACTCCGTTTGAGGAATGGGAAAGGAAAAGATTGAAACTCTCCTACCTACGTACTTGGGGTTGTTTGGCGAAAGTCAATATACCAATTCCCAAGAAGCGCAAGCTTGGACCTAAAACCGTAGATTGTGTTCTTCTGGGCTATGCTTTTAATAGCATTGGTTATAGATTCTTGGTAGTAAAATCTGAGGTATCCGACATGCATGTTGGTACGATTATGGAGTCGAATGATGCGGCTTTCTTTGAGAACATATTTCCTATGAAGGATATGTCTAGCTCATCAAATCAGAAGAAACCTGTTTCATCTAGTCAGGAATTAGCTGAGATTCCTGAATCCACCATTCCGATAGAACACGTTGAGAATCCCGAGGAGGATGACAATGAAGTTCCTTTAAGGAGCAAGAGACAGAGGACTGCAAAGTCCTTTGGTAATGATTTCATTGTGTACCTCGTGGATGACACACCCAAGACTATTTCAGAAGCCTATGCGTCTCTTGATGCTGACTACTGGAAGGAGGCTGTCCGTTGCGAGATGGATTCCATCTTGGCTAACGGAACCTGGGAAATCACTGATCGTCCTTATGGGTGTAAACCTGTAGGATGTAAGGTTCAAGAAAAAGCTTAGGCCTGATGGTACAATTGAAAAGTACAAGGCAAGGCTTGTGGCCAAGGGTTATACCCAGAAAGAAGGTGAAGACTTCTTTGATACTTACTCACCTGTTGCTAGACTGACCACTATTCGTGTGCTACTATCACTGGCTGCCTCACACGGTCTTCTCGTTCATCAAATGGACGTTAAGACGGCTTTCCTTAATGGAGAGTTGGACGAGGAAATTTACATGGATCAGCCAGATGGTTTCGTAGTACCCGGTCAGGAAGGCAAGGTGTGCAAGTTATTGAAGTCATTATACGGCCTCAAGCAAGCACCTAAGCAATGGCATGAAAAGTTCGAAAGGACTTTGACTGCTGAAGGCTTTGTTGTAAACGAAGCTGACAAGTGTGTGTACTATCGCCATGGTGGGGGCGAGGGAGTTATTCTATGTCTATACGTTGATGACATATTGATCTTTGGGACCAATCTTGATTTAATCAAGGAAGTTAAGGATTTCTTATCTCGCTGCTTTGAGATGAAGGATCTAGGAGTAGCTGATGTTATCTTGAACATCAAGCTGTTGAGAGATGATAATGGTGGGATCACACTGCTTCAATCTCACTATGTGGAAAAGGTCTTGAGTCGCTTTGTGTATAGTGACTGCAAGCCTTCTTCAACTCCATATGATGCTAGTTTGTTGCTTCGAAAGAATCAACGGATTACTAGAGATCAACTGAGATATTCTCAGATTATAGGCTCGCTTATGTATTTGGCGAGTGCCACGAGGCCTGACATCTCTTTTGCTGTGAGCAAATTGAGCCGGTTTGTTTCCAATCCGGGAGATGATCATTGGCGTGCGCTTGAGAGAGTTATGCGCTATTTAAAAGGCACTGCGAGCTATGGAATTCACTATACCGGAAACCCGAGGGTTCTGGAAGGATATAGTGATTCTAATTGGATATCTGATGCTGATGAGCTTAAGGCCACTAGTGGTTATGTTTTTACACTTGGTGGTGGCGCTGTTTCCTGGAAGTCTTGCAAGCAGACCATCTTAACGAGGTCAACTATGGAAGCAGAACTCGCAGCATTAGACACAGCCACTGTTGAGGCAGAGTGGCTTCGTGAGCTCTTGATGGACTTGCCTATGGTTGAAAAACCAATACCCGCAATCCTAATGAACTGTGATAATCAAACTGTGATCGTCAAAGTGAACAGTTCTAAGGATAATGCAAAGTCATCAAGACATGTGAAGAGGAGATTAAAATCTGTCAGGAAATTGAAGAACTCCGGAGTTATTGCGTTGGATTATATCCAAACGTCCATGAACTTGGCAGATCCCTTCACAAAGGGTTTATCACGGAATGTGATAGATAATGCATCAAGGGAGATGGGTTTGAGACCCACGTTATGAGTTGCCCACAGTGGTAACCCACTCTATGTGATCGGAGATCCCGTGAATTAGAAGTGGGAGACAAGCTGTTGGTCGGCTGAGAGGAGAGTATCCTTATATTTTATTCCACTCCATAAAAGATGCAATACTCTCCTGATCTGTACGGTAGGTTGACATTTGTCTTAATGTGTTCCAAGTGGCTTATTTATATAAGCAGAGATGTGTCCTACAGAACATCTCCTGAGGAACTCACCTATATGAGTCTGACTGTTAAACGTCGCAGTCTATGAGAATCGGGTGCTCTCTAATAAACTCATGAAAGGCCTTCGGAGTATGACGCATACGCTCCAAACCGCGGGGAAGCCTTGCGGCAGCCTAGTATCGGTTCAGACGTTGTGTGAAACGGGTATCACAGCAAACTTGTAGTTCAAGGCGTAGTCCACTATTCAAGTTGTGAACTAGTGTAGCATGATGTTCTAAGTGGAAGTTCAACTTAACAGTCTCCACTAACACCGGTATATAAACAATGTTTTGGAACAGAGTTTATGAAATGTGCTAATGACACTTTGTGGGGGATTGTTGGAATTTTACATGGGCTCCATCATATGGGCTCACTTGGCTAGCCCATTAAGCCCACTAAAAATCCTGAAATTGTCATGGCCCATTCATGAATAATAAGTGGAGTGAGTGGGACTAAAGTTTAGTCCCACATTGCTAGTTTGAAGAGAGTGGAAGCACCTTATAAGGTGAGCCATTCTAGCTCATGTATGAGTAGGCAAGGCAAGAGGAGAGGTGTGCCACACGCGCGCTCCTCCTCCTCCGCCGCCCGCCTCGCCACGCCTCGCCTCGTCACGACGCGCCGTGGGTTGCGGGAATGAGCCGAGCCGAGAGCGTTTATTTTGTCGATTGGGAAAATTTAATGATTCATTTAATTTGATAATTGACGGACGCGTTAATTCCAAAACCGTTTCCGTTTCCTTTCTGGATCGTGGATCCGAACCGACTCACACGTGGAGTTACGCCCACGTCTCTCCCAGCCCGCATATAAATACGCGCATACGGTAAACCCTAGCCGCCACTTCGTCATACCGTTCCAAAACACTGCGCCGCCAATTCAAGTCTTCTCCATCCCTCCTTCCGGCGTGCACCGCGAGAAGGGACAGCAGGCCTCCGGAACCCCGCCTCTTGTGATCCTGTACGGGAGAGGGGCGATCAGGTTTTTGGGGAGCGCATGAGCGCGACTGCTGACGGCGACCACTTCCCCAACGACGATTTCTTCCCCGACATCAGCAACCTCTTCATCGACGACATGGCCGACGTGGACAACAACAACGGCGGTGCCGCTACCGCTCCATCGTACGTAATTCCATTCCATCTGTATGAGATACTCCTGGAATTCTTATGTCTAGTTCTAGCTATAGATTGGATCAGTTTGTCTACTGTACTAGATCTAGATATTTGCATGATTACTGTATTTGCTACTGTCGCAATTCATCTGCTTCTATTTTGAATTAAATCATGTGCTAAATTGCTAATATATTCAACAATCCAAAAACCTGATTATAGGCAATTTCTTGCACCTGCGCCGTCTGTCATTGCGGCGACAAGGCCAATCCCTTTCAAGGGTGTGGACTATAAGAGGTGGCGCACGAGAGCAGTGCTATGGTTTCAAACCTTGCGCTGCTATGCGGCCACCAAGGGCAAGCCTGAGGGCGATCTCAATCCAGCACAGCTGGAGGCCTTTGAGAATATGGACACTATGTTTAAAAGTGCCCTCCTCGGTATTATCGATGATTCCGTCGTCGATCCGTATATGTCGTTTGATAACGGCAAGGATATGTGGGCTGCACTCGAGGCCAAATTTGGGGCCTCGGATGCTGGCAGCGAGCTGTATGTCATGGAGCAATTCTATGACTACAGGATGACTGATGAGCGCTCTGTTGTTCAACAGGCTCATGAGATACAGTCACTCGCTAAAGAACTTGAGCACTTCAAGTGTATGTTACCGGACAAGTTTGTGGCCGGAGGCATTATTGCCAAGCTTCCATCTTCATGGAGCACCTTTGCTACTTCTCTAAAACACAAGAGACAGGAGTTTTCCGTAATGGACCTCATCGGATCTCTTGATGTGGAAGAGAAGGCGAGAGCAAAGGATACACGTGCTCGGGTTGCTGAGGTAGGTTCTTCTGCTCATGTGGTACAGAAGAAACATTACCCGCCCAACAAGCCTAAATATAACAAGAAGAAATCCGAGGGTAAAGGCAAGCCCGATGGCAAGTTTAAGCCGTCGCACTCTACCAACTTCAAGAAGAAAAAGGGGTCATGTCACGTTTGCGGTGAACTGACCCATTGAGATCCAAAGTGCCCTAAGCGTTATGAGCTGCAGCAGCAGGAGAACAGCGGCAAGACCGCTAATGTTGTCATGGCTGACACTGAGATGAAGGATTCTGGGTACGGTATAGTTCCCACTATTCTTTCAGTTTGTCATTCACCTGAATGGTTAGTTGACACAGGTGCCAATGTACATGTTTGTGCTGATGCTTCCATGTTCTCTTCTTATCAGGTCACAGGGACTTCCCCCGTGCTGATGGGGAACAGGTCACATGCTACTGTTCGTGGTGTTGGTACGGTCGATCTGAAGTTTACTTCGGGGAAGATCGTGCGGCTGAAGAACGTTCATCATGTGCCCTCCATCAATAAAAATCTCGTCAGCGGCTCACGTTTATGTCGAGATGGTTTTAAGTTGGTTTTCGAGTCTAATAAAGTTGTAATTTCCAAGTATGGACAATTTATTGGTAAAGGCTATGAGTGCGGAGGCTTGTTCCGCTTATCCTTGTCAGATATTTGCACCAAAGTTATTAATAATGTTTGCCACGATAATGATTGTGATGTTTGGCATTCACGACTATGTCATATTAATTTTGGTTGCATGACGCGGTTAGCAAATATGAGTTTAATTCCGAAATTCAGTACTGTTAAAGGTTCCAAATGTCAAGTGTGTGTTCAAGCTAAGCAACCTCGCAAATCTCATAAGACTGCGGAGGCGAGAGACTTGGCACCACTAGAACTTATACATTCTGATCTTTGTGAGATGAATGGCGTATTGACAAAAGGTGGAAAGAAATATTTTATGACACTTATTGATGACTCCACTAGATATTGTTATGTGTATCTTCTGAAATCTAAAGATGAAGCTTTAACTTATTTCAAGAACTATAAGGCCGAAGCTGAGAACCAACTTGATCGTAAAATTAAACGGCTTAGGTCTGATCGTGGTGGAGAGTATTTTTCCAACGAGTTTAATTCTTTTTGTGCTGAACACGGTATTATTCATGAGAGGACGCCTCCCTACTCACCCCAGTCAAATGGGGTGGCTGAAAGAAAGAACCGAACGTTGTCTGATTTGGTTAACGCCATGTTAGACACTTCGGGTCTCTCCAAGGCATGGTGGGGGGAGGCACTAATGACTGCATGTCATGTCCTAAACCGAGTTCCCACAAAGAATAAAACCATTACTCCGTTTGAGGAATGGGAAAGGAAAAGATTGAAACTCTCCTACCTACGTACTTGGGGTTGTTTGGCGAAAGTCAATATACCAATTCCCAAGAAGCGCAAGCTTGGACCTAAAACCGTAGATTGTGTTCTTCTGGGCTATGCTTTTAATAGCATTGGTTATAGATTCTTGGTAGTAAAATCTGAGGTATCCGACATGCATGTTGGTACGATTATGGAGTCGAATGATGCGGCTTTCTTTGAGAACATATTTCCTATGAAGGATATGTCTAGCTCATCAAATCAGAAGAAACCTGTTTCATCTAGTCAGGAATTAGCTGAGATTCCTGAATCCACCATTCCGATAGAACACGTTGAGAATCCCGAGGAGGATGACAATGAAGTTCCTTTAAGGAGCAAGAGACAGAGGACTGCAAAGTCCTTTGGTAATGATTTCATTGTGTACCTCGTGGATGACACACCCAAGACTATTTCAGAAGCCTATGCGTCTCTTGATGCTGACTACTGGAAGGAGGCTGTCCGTTGCGAGATGGATTCCATCTTGGCTAACGGAACCTGGGAAATCACTGATCGTCCTTATGGGTGTAAACCTGTAGGATGTAAGTGGGTGTTCAAGAAAAAGCTTAGGCCTGATGGTACAATTGAAAAGTACAAGGCAAGGCTTGTGGCCAAGGGTTATACCCAGAAAGAAGGTGAAGACTTCTTTGATACTTACTCACCTGTTGCTAGACTGACCACTATTCGTGTGCTACTATCACTGGCTGCCTCACACGGTCTTCTCGTTCATCAAATGGACGTTAAGACGGCTTTCCTTAATGGAGAGTTGGACGAGGAAATTTACATGGATCAGCCAGATGGTTTCGTAGTACCCGGTCAGGAAGGCAAGGTGTGCAAGTTATTGAAGTCATTATACGGCCTCAAGCAAGCACCTAAGCAATGGCATGAAAAGTTCGAAAGGACTTTGACTGCTGAAGGCTTTATTGTAAACGAAGCTGACAAGTGTGTGTACTATCGCCATGGTGGGGGCGAGGGAGTTATCTATGTCTATACGTTGATGACATATTGATCTTTGGGACCAATCTTGATTTAATCAAGGAAGTTAAGGATTTCTTATCTCGCTGCTTTGAGATGAAGGATCTAGGAGTAGCTGATGTTATCTTGAACATCAAGCTGTTGAGAGATGATAATGGTGGGATCACACTGCTTCAATCTCACTATGTGGAAAAGGTCTTGAGTCGCTTTGGGTATAGTGACTGCAAGCCTTCTTCAACTCCATATGATGCTAGTTTGTTGCTTCGAAAGAATCAACGGATTACTAGAGATCAACTGAGATATTCTCAGATTATAGGCTCGCTTATGTATTTGGCGAGTGCCACGAGGCCTGACATCTCTTTTGCTGTGAGCAAATTGAGCCGGTTTGTTTCCAATCTGGGAGATGATCATTGGCGTGCGCTTGAGAGAGTTATGCGCTATTTAAAAGGCACTGCGAGCTATGGAATTCACTATACCGGAAACCCGAGGGTTCTGGAAGGATATAGTGATTCTAATTGGATATCTGATGCTGATGAGCTTAAGGCCACTAGTGGTTATGTTTTTACACTTGGTGGTGGCGCTGTTTCCTGGAAGTCTTGCAAGCAGACCATCTTAACGAGGTCAACTATGGAAGCAGAACTCGCAGCATTAGACACAGCCACTGTTGAGGCAGAGTGGCTTCGTGAGCTCTTGATGGACTTGCCTATGGTTGAAAAACCAATACCCGCAATCCTAATGAACTGTGATAATCAAACTGTGATCGTCAAAGTGAACAGTTCTAAGGATAATGCAAAGTCATCAAGACATGTGAAGAGGAGATTAAAATTTGTCAGGAAATTGAAGAACTCCGGAGTTATTGCGTTGGATTATATCCAAACGTCCATGAACTTGGCAGATCCCTTCACAAAGGGTTTATCACGGAATGTGATAGATAATGCATCAAGGGAGATGGGTTTGAGACCCACGTTATGAGTTGCCCACAGTGGTAACCCACTCTATGTGATCGGAGATCCCGTGAATTAGAAGTGGGAGACAAGATGTTGGTCGGCTGAGAGGAGAGTATCCTTATATTTTATTCCACTCCATAAAAGATGCAATACTCTCCTGATCTGTACGGTAGGTTGACATTTGTCTTAATGTGTTCCAAGTGGCTTATTTATATAAGCAGAGATGTGTCCTACAGAAAATTTAATGAGTCATTTAATTTGGTAATTGACGGACGCGTTAATTACAAAACCGTTTCCGTTTCCTTTCTGGATCGTGGATCCGAACCGACTCAGACGTGGAGTTACGCCCACGTCTCTCCCAGCCCGCATATAAATACGCGCATACGGTAAACCCTAGCCGCCACTTCGTCATACCGTTCCAAAACACTGCGCCGCCAATTCAAGTCTTCTCCATCCCTCCTTCCGGCGTGCACCGCGAGAAGGGACAGCAGGCCTCCGGAACCCCGCCTCTTGTGATCCTGTACGGGAGAGGGGCGATCAGGTTTTTGGGGAGCGCATGAGCGCGACTGCTGACGGCGACCACTTCCCCAACGACGATTTCTTCCCCGACATCAGCAACCTCTTCATCGACGACATGGCCGACGTGGACAACAACAACGGCGGTGCCGCTACCGCTCCATCGTACGTAATTCTATTCCATCTGTATGAGATACTCCTGGAATTCTTATGTCTAGTTCTAGCTATAGATTGGATCAGTTTGTCTACTGTACTAGATCTAGATATTTGCATGATTACTGTATTTGCTACTGTCGCAATTCATCTGCTGCTATTTCGAATTAAATCATGTGCTAAATTGCTAATATATTCAACAGCAACAAGGTGATAAACACCACGCCTCACGCAAACCTCGACAACCCTTGGCAGATCCAAACGCCTTCTTGCATGCACGATAACTATTGACAATTCAAGAACACTCGTACCTTTATTTTCCAAGATAACCGACGAACGCCCGAGACGCCGTCTACACGCCGATCCCCTAGGAATGGTGCTAAACTGGAACTTTTAGTTCTACATAATTTTCAACCTCCCTAAAACCCTAGGCCTTGCTTCTCTTTATATAAGAGGCCAACCCCTAGTCGGTTGGAGAGAGTTAAACCGAAACTGGCTCGAACCTAAACCTAGTTGGACTCGACACGACTCTGGTAGAAAAAAGGCCTTCCATACGCCCCATCAGTCCCCAAACTTTGCGCACCGTGACTAAAGGGGTTTTAGTCCCGCTTCGGGAGGAGACCCGCGACTGAAGGTCATGCGTCGCGGGTTGGGAAGCGCGTGGAGGGCTTTAATTCCGGTTGGCCTGGCCACCCGCGACTAATGATCCAGTCTGCTGGCCTCACTGTCTTTAGTCCCGGTTGGCCTGGCCACCCGCGACTAAAGATACAAACTGCTCGCCTCCCGCGCGGCGGTTTTATTTCGCGAGCGAGAGGCAGAAGGCCATTGCTACAATGCGCACCCGAGAGTCTCTATTTCTTCTTCTCCTCTTCTCTTCTTCCTCTCTTCTTCCTCCACCAAGCACCCATGGGTTCTCAAGTTTGGAACACTCTCCGTGTGGCCACACCATGCCGCAAGAGTCTCGACGTGGCCTACACCAATATGTGCGAGAGGCTCCCCGGTCTTCTTAAGCATTTGAGCAATCTCTATGATGAAGCCGATGAACACTATAAGTTCTTCGGGCTTGATCTAGAGTATACGGCGAATCAATGGGATGTTGCCGTCATCCAGATTGCCTTCAAGGAGATCGTGTTGGTCTTCCAATGAGCAAGGTAACGCACACGTGTACAATCTCTCTTGTAGGATAGTGTTGCATTTTCGATTTGTTTGTTGCATTGGAAGAATACATGTGTTGCAACATATCTAACACGTTTTCTATTTTTGTTGTTGCAGTAGTTCAAAGCATTCTCCGGAGCTTGTTGATTTTCTTGTCAACAAGGGGTACGACTTCTGCAGCGTTGACATCACTCAAGACCGGCAGAAGTTGATGCGCTTGGGTATTGTGATACCTGAAGATCACTACATTGATCTTCAGGACCTTATCCATTTTGATGAGTTGTACGGTCACAAGACCGGGATGGCTCCGATGGCAACTTCATTCATCCACGCCGACTACAAAACCATGAAGTCTGGTTTCCCCTCAAAGAATCACATGTATTGGGGGAAGAACCCACTGGACCGGATCAACCTCGACTATGCAGCCATAGATGCATACGTTGCCTACGAGTTGTTCCGCATCTACTCGACGAAGCTTGAGTAGATGGTGTTTGTGTACCGCATCTTGCGTTCGATATATGCATGTAATGGATATATTAGTATGTAATGGATATATTATTATGTAACGGATATTATTTCTATATTAATTCCTAGCTATATTATTTCTATATTATGTCAAACACACATTTCAAAACAAACAAACAAAAACACATCAAGAAAACAAACAAAAACACATCAAGAAAACAAAACAGAAAATTTACCGTTTCTATATATCTGTTCACCAAAAACTACTGTTTCTATATTATTTCTATATTAATTCCTAGCTATATTATTTCTATATTATGTCAAACACACATTTCAAAACAAACAAACAAAAACACATCAAGAAAACAAAACAGAAAAACTACTGTTTCTATATATCTGTTCACCAAAAACTACTGTTTCTATATCTGTTCACCAAAAATAAATTTAGAGATCCAAAGATTAATCTAAGCCAGGAAAACATAGATCTAGTCAATACCAAACTCATCCAGTTGGATTTACTTCAAAATACATTTTTGAACTCATTCTAAAAATAATAGAAGAGCCTACTGGTCTTTTATTAAAAAGGATGGTATTTTCATTTGGTTGTTGACCTTGATGTGAGGCTAAGTGCTATGGATAGATCTTTTCAATATCTATCCAGAACATTTTAGTTTGTCCATTTTCGTTATGTATTTTAAAAGTTAGGTTCAAATCATTCTCACAGATAGTCATTGCAAAAACAGTTCTTGTGTCCAAAATAATAGTCGAAACTTCGATCTGCAAATTTTATATGTTTTAGATTTCATATGGTTTGGTTCATGAATTTTATCAGATTTTATTTTGCATTTAGGAAAGGGGAAAATAAATTAGTTTTATTTTCCTGAATTTTTTGATATATTATTTGTATTTTTTAGATTTTAAAATGTATTAGTTTTATTTTTCTGAATATTTTGATATATTATTTGTATTTTTAAGATTTTAAAATGAATTAGTTTTATTTTTCTGAATATTTTGATATATTAATAGTATTTTTAAGATTTAAAATGAATTAGTTTTATTTTTCTGAATATTTTTTAGAAATAATACAAATTAAAAAGTTAATGTTTATTTATTTATTCAAAATTATTAATTACATCATTACTTTTGTTTATTAAAAGATTTATTTGAAATTCGGACAATAAAGAAATGTGGCATCGACCAACATGTTAATAGGATTGATATGATATTAGTATCACATACATGCGTGCGAAACACTTGGATGCGGGACGGGATGAAACTCGGAAGTTAAGCGTGCTAGTGTTAAAGTAGTGGGAGGATGGGTGACCGAGCGGGAAGTTTGACCACGAGTAAGAAATTTGACTAGAGATAATTGTAGTTAAACACTAAGCAAATAATAAAAATTCTGAAAAAAAAGGGAGTGAAAAATAATTAGAAACCCAAATGAATTAAAGAAATAACGAAAAAACATGTAGTCCCGGTTCGTGTGGCCAACCGGGACTAAAGGTCCTCCGCCCCCGGCGCACGCCACCCGCCCACGTGGACGGGCCTTTAGCCGCGGTTCGTAAGAGGGGCGACTAAAGGGGGGCCTTTAGTCGCGCCTATTTAGTCCCGGTTGCGCGGCCGGGATTAATGGCCTTTGCGAACCGGGACTATAGGCCTATTTTCTACCAGTGCGATACAAACCGGCCTATTAGAAGGCTCTGCTAACACATACGGTCCGCATGTCTTAGACATTATACATCGTAATTTATTGTTCTAGCGTGCTATAACCAGTAGATGCCCGCATCACAAAGCCAGATACAGAACATCGACATGTATGGGAGCAACCTCCCGTATGCCAACGCGCCGCCTCGACTGGACATCTACACCCGAAGAACCAGAAACGGCATCGACACCTCCGCCGACATGTACGAGTATCTGCACTCTATCGACCTAAATAACTACACCGACACGAACCATGACATCAGGTTGTACGACTACGCCAGGTTATAAGCCAAAAATGTTCATCGAGCACATCGAGAGAAGCGACATCGACATCCAACATCCACACGCCAGGCCGGTTCGGAACATCGTCGCCGCGAGGGACACCTCGGAGCGACGGACTACATCACGCCTGTTGTTTCACCGCTGACACTACATCGCCAAGGTCTACATCAACATGGTCTTCATCGACAACCTCGTCAACACACCACTGCCGCCACTACAACTACGACGTCCACAAGACTGGACACGCGTCCTCTGACAGTACAACTGCATAACGCCACGACACCTACAACGGCATCGACCGCGTCCGACAGGTAAGACTGCATCGACAACCCGGTATGACTATTGTGAAAACCCCTACAATCGTGTGCACGGTTCCGGCAAAAATGTTGTGTACTCGGTGAACTTCTCCTAGTCCTAGCAAAACTGGTGAACTCACTTATAACCTACGACCGCGTCCACTGACATCCGCAAGACGCCCGCGACGGTACCTCTCAAGGTGCGAAACATCGTAAAAAACACTGCTGCGTCTCCGTCATACACATCGCGCAATTTTTTGTGCCTCTAGCATTGCGACTACAACGACTACGACGAGTACTACATCGAGCACTACTACCTCGACTACGACTACATCATGATCGGCTACCTCGAAATCGACATCACAGGCTATGTCTACAGCAACACATCGGCAACAATTCCAGTCAACAACGTACCGTCGTCAGTTGCGTCCACGCCACTCCCGTTGTGACTGTGGGAGGGAAGAGAAGGAAGGCACCAAAAAGGGGACGCAGTTACCGCCGTAGGTGTCGGACCAGAATCATAGAGACGCAATTGATGATGCTGGACACGAGGAGCGGACGGAAGCGCAAGACTTCAAACTCCAGTCGCAAGCGGCCGCTTCACTCCCGCTATGACTGAAAGGAGATATTAGAAGTATAATACACGAGGCATTAGAGTTAGAGATAGACACATATTAAACCTCGCATAACTTGTCTTGTACTCCAAGTACCCCCCCCCTTGTACCTCTTTATATACTCCATATGAGGGCCAGATAATAAACAAGAACATATATTAGGTATCTACAACTTCCCACAAGAAGTACCGAGGGTAACACCTACGGAAGCGACTAGCGTATTTGGCACCCAGATCGAAGTGAAAGGAACCTCGATCAGGCTAGCTACTACTGCAGTATGTGCACGTCTCGGCGAATGGGTGTGGTCTCGCCGGAATTTCGTCGCCGTTGATGTTGGAAAGTACTCGGCGACTAGGGCGGTTCCAACAACCACTGGCGTGGTACCACCGCCACTGCCGGCAGCGTTTCTCTGCTTTGTGGAAGCCTGGACGACCATCGTGGTGATGACGAAATCTTCAGCCACTACTGTAGAATAGCTTATAGCCACTAGCACATTAGTGACGGGCACACGTGTGCCCGTCACTAGTAACAGGCGGCAGTATTGCGAGTCACTAGTAAACCTCGCCGGGTTGATACAAAACGTACTAGTGACAGTAGAGTTTCATCCACCTGTCATTGGTAAGCTCATATAATACTAGTGACAGGTCCTTGGAAATACACGCCGTTGGTGTTATTATTGCTGGCGACAGTCCGATATATATAACCGTCGCTGATATTTCTGTTTTGGACAAACCATTTAAAAGTTACGAGATAAATAAAATAAAAAATAAACTATAAAACAAGAGATAAAAAAGAAACTGGTTGAGCCAGTTGGACCGAGGCCCAACTCATCGCTGCAGGCCGCGAGCGACGGGAGCTTTTTCTCCGTTGGACATTGCAGTGCAGCCAAACCGTAGCTTCCACCGTGTAGTATGCTAGAGAAAAATGCATGTAACACCATGCTTTGTGGAATTTGTTGCAAAGAACACAGAAAATAAACCATTATTGTACATAACCACACATGTTGGTCTAATTGCTTGCACCTAGCCCAAATAAATAGATTTGTGGTATTAACATTTTCAGCATGACCTAAACATTCTTTTTTAACAGTCAATGATACATCCAAAGCTCACATGCACGGGCCCACACGCCCACTTTTTGGGTGCAAATGCAGTCTGATTATTAATTTTGTGGTGTGAATTTTTCAGTTGCATTAATATTTAATAAATTGTGCATATTATTGTGGACAAGAGCAGAGATTGTTTTCTCTATAAAATTGCATTTTACAGAAAAAACAATCTATTAAATTGCATTTTACATGAAAAACAAGATCTACTCCTCTCCATAATTTCTTTCATTAATATGCACAATTTGTTAAATATTAATGCAACTAAAAAATTCATACCGCAAAATTAATAATGACTGGATTTATACGTTAATCTGAATCCAAAAGTGGGCGTGTGGACTTGAGCTTCGGGTTTAAACATTAAAAAGAAATTTATAGGCCATTCTGAAAATGTTACGACAACAATGCTATTTATTTGGGGCTGGTGCAACCAATTAGACCAACATGTGTGATGGTGTGCAAAAGTGGTTTGTTTTCTGTGTTCCTTGCAACAAATTTCACAAAGCATGGTGACGGTGTTACATGCAATTTTGTCAGTATGCTATGAAACAAAAGGAATTGATTGATTCGTTGCGCAAAACACGCGGGACATGGAAAAAAAAAGATCCTGGCTAAGAAACGAGTGGACGTGGTCAAACTGGATCCTGAAATTTGGCATTCGACAGTTTGTTCGAGTTTTCTCCCGATCCAGTCCCATCGCCGACGCAGTGCCGCAAGACCTCCACACCGACACATCAACGCCAGTCCTTCCCCTCCCCGCCGACACATCGCCGCCAGTCCTCCCTGCCGACGCAGCGCAGCAACAGTGCAAGACCTCCCGTCGCCTACTGCGCCGCCGCACGGCCCCAATGCCACCGACCCCTCCATTCCTCCCCGTCACCTACGCCGCCGTCACCGGGGCCGTTGCCGCCGCCGTCGCCGGGACCGCTGCTGGTTGCTCCTCTGCCGCCATCGATGTCGACTTCCGCTTTGCAGCCATAGACGGTTTGTCCCCCTCTCCCCCCCTCTGCCATGTGTCCGTCCATCTAGTTCCTGTGATTATAATAGATGCAGGGGCGAAATTACCAGTTCATCAAATATATCTAGCTGAACATAACATGATCGCTCGCTGAAGGAAAAAAACGGCTTAGCTGTCTCGCCAATCTGTCCATCTGTACACTTTGTCGGGGCTTCATGGAGGCAAGGCCAATGATCTCGAATCCTTGAATAGGCTCACTGTTGTAGTTTGTTTGGATGCATATCTTAAACCGCCGTAATTCCATATTGAGTATGCTCATAGTTGCAGTTTTAAAACATATTCCAGACTTTTACGTTTTCCAGTCTTAAACCGCCGTAATTCCATATTTGTTGTAGTTCATTTTCCAGACTTTTACGTTTTAGTTCACACGGATTCTTTGTTCATGACTGATCTTAATTTTCCAGACTTTTAACTTTTATGTTTTAGTGTATATCTTTGAGATAATAACTTAAGTGTTGTTTTTGAATTTTCGATTCAGGCTGCCCATTCTCCGTAGCTAATCTGGCTAATTTGTTCAGTTGTATTATTTTTTGTCTGATCGTCTTGTAATTATCGTACATTTATATTATAAAATTTCAAAATTGTTAATGAGCTATCAAGAAGAATTGACCACTTGCAGTGTGCTTTCCAGGCTGAAGCTTTAGCTGTATATCATCTAACAACAGATGCCATGCTACTGAAGAAGCTGCATCGATGACCTCTGCTCCTATTGTGCTATCAGTGGTGCTAATTTTTTCTTTTACTATAAGTGAGTTCATATCTGATTGTCAAATACTCTTGTCAGGTCCATGGGAAGTCTTCTGTACACCATACACGGGTAGAAAATAGGCCTTCCATACGCCCCCATTAGTCTCCAAAAGTATCGACCCGCGACTATAGGGGTCTCTAGTCGCGGTTCGGGAGGAGACCCGCGACCAACAGTCTGGGCCCAGCGCGCTCGGTCCACAGCTGGCGGACGGGAGGGGCTTTAGTCCCGGTTGGCCAGGCCAACCGGGACTAATAGGTCCCCAAGGCCTTTAGCCGCGGTTGTCCAGGTGAACCGGGACTAAAGGCCCATCCCTATATAGGGACTCAGCTCGCTGCACTTAGCCATATTTGGTGTCACTTCTGCTCACAACATTCACAAGGGGTGGTGGGTATGCTTTTGGTTCCTACTATGCACACAAGGTGTTCGATGAAATGCCCGATAGCATGAAACACACATGATATGAAGTGTCCGAGCCGCACTTCAGCGTTTTCATTTATTTTACCTCCGCGATCGCGGTTAGCAACTTGAACCTTTCATGATTTGTATTATTTCCAGCTAGTTAGTTTAACAAATGCATGATGGTTAATGCAGATGAATCGGCAATGGATGTACGGTAACCGACTCTCCGGAGAGTTCACTACGGGTTTGAAAGATTTCCTCGTAGTGGCAAATGCGAACAAGCAGCGAGGTTTTATTATCTGTCCATGTGCTGAATGTAAGAATGAGAAGGGTCACTCCTCCTTAAGAGTCGTTCACATGCACCTGCTTCGGCACGGTTTCATGCCAAGCTATAATTGTTGGACCAAGCATGAAGAAAGAGGGGTTAGAATGGAAGAAGATGAAGAAGAGGATGATATCGATTTCAACTATCATGACGCTTTCGGTGATACTTTCATGGAGGATGATGCCGAAGGTGGGGAAGGGTTTGGTGAAGGTGAAGAAGAGGCACATGATGAGCCCGCTGATGATCTTGGTCGGACCATTCCTGATGCACGGAGACGCTGCGAAACTGACAAGGAGAGGGAGAATTTGGATCGCATGTTAGAGGATCACACGAAGTCGCTGTACCCAGGATGCGACAATACTCTGAAAAAGCTGGGCTGCACACTGGATTTGGTGAAATAGAAGGCACGGGAAGGTGTAGCTGACTCATCATTTGAAAATTTGCTGAAAATGTTGAAGAATATGTTTCCGAAGAATAACGAGTTGCCCGCCAGTACGTACGAAGCAAAGAAGGTTGTGTGCCCTCTAGGTTTAGAGATTCTGAAGATACATGCATGCATTAACGACTGCATCCTCTACCGCGGTGCATACGAGGATTTGAATGAATGCCCTGTATGCACTGCATTGCGTTATAAGATCAGAGGCGATGACCCTGGTGACGATGTTGAGGGCGAGAAACCCAGGAAGAGGGTTCCCGCCAAGGTGATGTGGTATGCTCCTATAATACCTCGGCTGAAACGCCTGTTCAGGAACAAAGAGCATGCCAAGTTGTTGCGATGGCACAAAGAGGACCGTAAGTCCGACGGGGAGTTGAGACACCCCGCTGATGGAACGCAATGGAGAAAGATCGACAGAGAGTTCAAAGATTGTGCAGCTGACGCAAGGAACATAAGATTTGGTCTAAGTACTGATGGCATGAATCCTTTTGGCGAGCAGAGCTCCAGCCATAGCACCTGGCCCGTGACTCTATGCATCTACAACCTTCCTCCTTGGTTGTGCATGAAGCGGAAGTTCATTATGATGCCAGTGCTCATCCAAGGTCCGAAGCAACCCGGCAACGACATCGATGTGTACCTAAGGCCATTAGTTGATGAACTTTTACAATTGTGGGGCAGACTTGGTGTACCTGTGTGGGATGACCACAAAGAAGAGGAATTTAACCTACGAGCGTTGCTTTTTGTAACCATCAACGATTGGCCTGCTCTCAGTAACCTTTCGGGACAGTCAAATAAGGGATACAAAGCATGCACGCACTGCTTACATGAGACTGAAAGTGTATTTTTGGATAATTGTAGGAAGAACGTGTACCTGGGTCATCGTCGATTTCTTCCCCGAAATCATAACGTAAGAAAGAAAGGCAAGCATTTCAACGGCAAAGCAGATCACCGGCCGAAGCCTGCGGAACGTACTGGAGCTGAGATATTTGATATGGTCAAGGATTTGAAAGTCATCTTTGGAAAGGGTCCTAGCGGACAATCAGTTCCGCAGGGAGTTGATGGGAACGTACCCATGTGTTAAAAGAAATCGATATTTTGGGAGCTACAGTATTGGAAAGTCCTAGATGTCCGCTCTGCAATCGACGTGATGCATGTTACGAAGAATGTTTGCGTGAACCTGCTAAGCTTCTTGGGCGTGTATGGGAAGACAAATGATACAAAGGAAGCACGGCAGGACCAGCAACTTTTGAAAGACCCAGATGACCGCCATCCAGAATGGTTTCAAGGTCGTGCCAGCTACGCTCTTACGAAAGAAGAGAAGGTCATTTTTTTTGAATGCCTGAGCAGTATGAAGGTCCCGTCTTGCTTCTCGTCGAATATAAAGGGAATAATAAACATGGCGGACAAAAAGTGCCAAAACCTGAAGTCTCACGACTGCCACGTGATTATGACGCAATTGCTTCCGATTGCTTTGAGGGGGCTCCTACCGGAAAATGTTCGAGTAGCCATTGTGAAGCTATGTGCATTCCTCAATGCAATCTCTCAGAAGGTAATCAGTCCAGAAGATCTACCACGGTTACAGAACGATGTGGTCCAATGTCTTGTCAGTTTTGAGTTGGTGTTTCCACCATCCTTCTTCAATATCATGACGCACCTCCTGGTCCACCTAGTCGAAGAGATTTCCATTCTCGGTCCTCTATTTCTACACAATATGTTCCCCTTCGAGAGGTTTATGGGAGTATTAAAGAAATATATTCGTAACCGTGCTAGGCCAGAAGGAAGCATCGTAAAGGGCTATGGAAATGAGGAGGTAATTGAGTTCTGCATTGAGTATGTTCCTGACCTTAAGCCGATTGGTATTCCTCAATCACGGCATGAGGGGAGACTAAGTGGAAAAGGCACGATCGGAAGGAAATCAACGATATGTATGGACGGTCATTCTATGACTGAAGCACACCACACAGTTCTGCAAAATTCGAGCTTGGTGGCTCCGTACTTCGAGCAACACAAGAATATTTTACGCTCGGACAACCCGAGGAAGCCTGAATCATGGATTAGAAAGGCCCACATGGAGACTTTCGGCAGTTGGTTGCGAAAACATTTAATGAATGACAATGATGTTGGAGATCAGCTGTACATGTTGGCCAAGACACCATATTCGACTATAACGACTTACCAAGGGTACGAGATTAATGGGAATACATTTTACACGATCTCCCAAGATAAAAAGAGCACCAACCAAAACAGTGGTGTCCGCTTTGATGCAGCAACCGAGATTGGGCAAAAGGTCACATATTATGGTTACATAGAGGAGATATGGGAACTTGACTATGGACCCTCCTTTAAGGTCCCTTTGTTCCGGTGCAAATGGTTCAAGCTAACAGGAGGTGGGGTAAAGGTGGACGAGCAATACGGAATAACAATGGTGGATTTCGACAATCTTGGTTACCTTGACGAACCATTCGTCCTAGCCAAAGATGTCGCTCAGGTTTTCTATTTGAAGGACATGAGTAGCAAACCGAGGAAACGGAAAGATAAGAAAACGATCAGTACATCATGCGATGATCCAAAGCGCCACATTGTTCTTTCAGGGAAAAGAAACATCGTGGGAGTGGAGGACAAGACAGACATGTCAGAAGATTATAATATGTTTGGTGAAATTCCGCCCTTCAAAGTCAACGCTGACCCAAGCATTAAGTTAAATGATAAGGATGCTCCATGGATACGGCCAAATCGTAAGAAAGCAGGGACACAAGGGAAGAATTGATGTGTAATAATTTGTTGTGTACCAAACTTTTTTGAATGGATCATGTGAATTATATTATCTCTGATGTGTTTAAGACTAACTCCTTTGCAAAATATTTGGGAAAACGAGTGGAAAGCATGGAAAACAGAAGGTTACTTAAATGTCTCAAAACCTTGTGAGATAAAATATCTGATTTCATAACTTTTATTAAAAACAGAAAACATACGAACACTACTCCTCGTCGTCGTCGTCGGGGAACTCGTCGGTGACCTCCTCCGGGTCATCGTCGTCGGCGAACTCGTCGGTGAACTCCTCGTCGTCGTCGGAGGTGCATGATGGTATGTCCGAGATAGGCCCCCACCTCGGATCGTCGGAGGCCCAGACTTCGCCGGCGCGGTCAGCCCGACGAAGCTCTTGCAGCGCCCTCGTCCTCGCCTCCCGAGCGGCATCTAACGCGAGGTGGCGTTCGAGGCGGCGCTCCGCCCGCTCAGCCGCGCGGGTCTGCCAGAGCTCCTAGTCGGCGCTCTCCTCCCTCGGGTTGTTCCGGTAATACTCGCGGACGACGCGTTCTTCCCTGGCGTCGACTAGGCCCTGAAACGCGCGGTGACGGAGGTGGAGGTGGTCGGCGGCAGTGACGATCTGCGGCTTCGGCGCCCTGGCCTCCGCTTCCCAGACGGTGTGGCAGTCGTTGAAGTTCATCAGCGACCGCGGGCGGTTGAGGCGCCAGGCCGCCGCGTCCCAGGCGCGGGCGGCCTCCGCCGCCGTCGCAAAGGAGCCGAGGGGGATGCGGTCGTCCCCCCAGCGGATATCTGCGCTGAACATTCCGTTCTGCCGTGCTCGGACGCCGCGGAAGCCGGTGGTGCTGTTCCTCCTCGGAGGCATGGTGGAAGCGCGACGGTGCGTGGAGAGGAGAAGACGCGCTCGAGGCACGACAGTTTATACCGCGCCCTCCTGGCCACGCGTCACAACTCCCGTGCCACGCGTCGCAACTCCCGCGCCACGCGTCACAACTCCCGCGCCACGCGCCACCCTAACACAACCAAGCAAATAGTTGCACATTACTACCCGAGCTCAAAGTGAACACTGACCCAAGCATGGATGGATGTGTTAAAGGGGGGGTGTAGAACAAAACAATCGGTATCACCATCATACAGCCCTACCGTGGCTACTCGATGCAATATGCATACCAAATGCACGGTAGAACGTATGATGGCGAATCCGGATGTTTTGTATTTGCTCGATAAACTGAATATATGATGTATCAAACCTTAAAGGGGGATGTAGAACAAAACAATCAGTATCGCCATCATACAGCCCCACCGTGGCTACTGGGTGCAATATGCATACCAAATGCACGGCATGACGTATGATGGCGAATCCGGATGTTTTGTATTTGCTCGATGAACTGACCGGTGTATGAAGGTGGGCTATATATAGGGTCCTCTGGCTCACAAAGTGTTGTGCTAGGTTTTTGATCCAACGGTTAAGAAACCACCTCTTCCAACGGCTCACAACAGCTCGAAAGAAACACACCGTAGCCCTGATCGAACGGCTCACAACAGCTCGAAAGAAACACACCCCGGATCCAACGACTCACAAGCGCTTTAAAGAAACACACGATCCGTGTGATTCTATCTGATTGGTCCAAACGAAACCCTAACCCATTTAGTCCCGGTTGGTGTCCCCAACCGGGACTAAAGGGATGTTTTCTTCTCGCTATATATATGTATGCATTGCCACACCATTGGCATAAACACATACAAACTCACCACTCTCTCATGGCTTCTACCGTACCCACTCTAACATTCATCCAGGCGGAGGCACTTTCCGCCTCGAACTACCCCTGCCCGTGCGGCTACAACGTTCCCGCCGGTTGGATGCTGAGCGCCGGAGGAGTGCTGGTCCCTCCTCTTCCTCAAGGTGTGGCGCGTCGGGCGGCCATCACGAACCACTACTATCACGAGCTCACGCCGAAGCAGCGGAGGAATCCCAGTTGCCATCCCGATAACCAGCATACTTGGGATGCCTTCTTCATCAATCGGCGTGAGAGGGCGCTCGCCGGACTCTACAGAGCGTCATGGACTACATCAGGGCCGGCGATATCCCCCGCCTGCGCTACCCTCAGGCCCAGTCCTGGAGTCGTGATCCTCCGAGGGAGTGCAGAGCACCGTCAGACGATAGTGACGACGACGGCGGCGGCGACTACGACAACTACGAGTACATGTACTATAGGCCTAGGCAGGAGTATGACTGGCAGATATCAGATCATGCATCTATGCTCTCCGTTTAGGTTTAGATCCACTCTAGCCATTATGTACTGCCTTTTTTATCTATATATATATTCAACATGTGTGTGAATCTTTCTGATTGGATGGAAGAAAACCATAACCATTTCGTCTCGGTTGGTAAAACATGCCGGGACTAAAGGGGTTTTTTTCTGAATTTTCTGATATATTATTTGTATTTTTAAGATTTTAAAAAGAATTAGTTTTATTTTTCTGAATTTTCTGATATATTATTTGTATTTTTAAGATTTTAAAAAGAATTAGTTTGATTTTTCTGAATTTTCTGATATATTATTTGTATTTTTAAGATTTTAAAAAGAAAAGTATTTGAAAAAGTACCCTTAGGTTCGTGACACGAAAAAACCTTTAGTCCCGGTTTGTGACACCAACCGCGACTAAAGGCTCTTTCCGCGCGGGAACGGAACCGCCACGAAAATACCTTTAGTCCCGGGTGGTGACACCAACCGGGACTAAAGGTACCCCTTTAGTCCCGTTTTGTGTCAGCGCCCGGTACTAAAGGCTTGCCCTATATACAGTTTCGTGCGCCGCCCTCCTCTTCCTGACACCAAACGCATCGAGGAACAGATCGAGCTTGTCTTCTCCGCGCGCGCCGCCGTCGTCTTCTCCGCGCCGCCCTCGTCTTCTCCGCGCCGCCCTCGTCTCCGGTAGGTGCCCACCGCCGCGTGCGCCCGATTTCGCCCTCGATTCGGTTGGTCCCGCCGCCGCGTGCGCCCGATTTCGCCCTCGATTCGGTTTCACAGCTCGATCGACAGCGCCCTTTCTTCTCCCGTGCACGCCCTCGTTTCTTCACGGGGTAGCCGACGACGGCGGTTACCGGCGATGGGAGATGAGAAGCGAAGAGGGGCACGACGGCTTGCCTCCCTTATCCTCTACGAGGAGGCACACAAGAGCGGTGGCCATGGAGGTGCTGCATGCGCGGCACGGTCTCTGGCAGAGGAAGAAGAAAAGGAGAAAAGAAACAAAATTTTGATACCCCCTGATTGTTTTGAGAATTACAACTAAGTTCCTCTGCTATACAAAATAGAGAATAAAACGATGTTTTAAGAATTATAACTCCAAAAATCATTAAAAAAATGTGCAAAATGTTCAGAATAATATGAGCCAACTGTTTATATCATTTTAATCCATGTTTGACAAAGTTGAAAATGAGGCCATATTTGGAGTTTGAATTAAATTCATTAAAATAATGAAAATAAGTTTTAATTCAATAAATTCAGAATATTAAGTGTAATATACCAAAAAGACCAGGAAAGCAAATGCAACCTAGCTATGGGGTTCTCCAAGTCATTTGAGCAACTAATCTTGGACACACCTCTAAAGTATGGTTTTCCCCCTCCGGTGGTCATCGTCCACCCAAAACCCTAGCAATCTGTTTTCCCTCCTTCTACAACAATATTTGCTAAGTCTCCTATATACTTAATTAATTTGTACTACATGCATCTCTGCAGGAGTGACATATGGCGGACAATAGAGACCTGACGGCGGAACAAGAGGCTGAAGGTTTTATATATGAAATTATAGCCGGAAAACATGATGTAATCTCTTCTTATCTGAACCTTGAGGATCAAGAAGATGAAGGAACGGACATTGTCGATGATCAAGGAGGTGAAGAAGGAACAGACATTGTGGATGATCAAGGAGGTGAAGGAATGGACATTGATGACGGAGGTCAACCGTCGACAAACGAAGATCTCCAATTGCAAAGAACAACCACCTCCGGCGAGGTATATATATATATATATATATATATATATATATATATATATATATATATATATATATATATATATAGATAGATAGATAGATAGATACATTGAGCCTCTCATGATACAAACTTACTGAAATGTGAATACATATGCACTAACGCGCGCGACTCTCTTTCTTATTTTTGCCCTCGGCCGGATCGAGTACGACAACGCGTGGCAAATCCAAGGCGATGAAAGATTCCGAAATATATACCATCGAATCAGTCGGTGTAACCGGCAAGCCCCTACAGCACACCACAAAGTTTATCAACCAATGCGGAGTTATTGTTAGAGACACTGTCCCGATCACCGTCCAGGAATGGAAGGAGCCAAAGAAAGCACGTCTTGGTTTCAGTTATGTCCACAAGAGAACGAAAAAGGAGATGTTCAGAAAGCTTATGGTACATTTCATTCTACCTCCGGAATACCACAAAAAAGATGAATTCGGTGAGGAGGTTCCGGGTGGACGTCAGAGGAGGAGGCTAGTCAAAGAGTTCGCTCTTCAGAAGATGGCCGAAGCATTCCGGAACTTCAAGAAAAAATTGTTCCGTGAATATGTCAGCAAGGGCAAGACTCCGCTTTTCACTGGACAATATGAGAAACTGAGAGATGATTGGACAGAATTTGTGATGCAGAAGAAATCGGAGCATTTCAAGGAAATGTCGAAAAAAAATAAGGCTAATGCGGATAAGAAACAGTACCATCATGTTATGGGTCCAGGAGGATACCGCGTTTCGGCGCCTAAGTGGCAGGCGATGGAGGACGGCCTGAGGGCAAGAGGAATCCCTCTAGGTACAGAGGGATGGGACGAAAGAGCCAAAATGTGGTGGTACGGGCATGGGGGATCGCTAGACCCAGAGACAGGGGCGTGTGTTCATCGGCAGACAACGTTTGCTCCCACAAAAGACCTTGTTGACGCAATGACCAAAGCTCAAAAGGGCTTGATCAGGTTCAACAGAGAGAGAGACCAACTGAACCATGCCCTCGGGAATCCTAAACACGGAGGACATATACGAGGCAAAGGAAGATTGCCGTGGAAAGTAGGGTTTTCCCAGGAGGGTGACCCGTACTGTTATAGAAGCCGTAAGAGAAATGTGGACCGGGCTGCTGTCGAAGCTGCAGATCTTCTGTCGAAGCTTGCAACGGAAGTTAGTGAGTTGAAGCAGACCGTGGCGGGAATAGTTGAGAAAGAAACAGCGGCGGCTGCAGGGCCGCATGAAGAACATGCAGCGGATCAGCGGAGAAGCAGCGTGGCTTCCACGGAAGCCCCGCCTGCAGGTGCTAATGCACCGATGACCGAGAGTCGTGCACCGGAGCCTCACTACCCCGTGGATGATGTAAAGGAGATGAAAGAATGTGATCTGCATTATCCCGTGGGGAACATTTCCATGAAGGTAGCTATAGGCAGTGCTTTACCCTATACACCTGGAGCACTCCATCACAACAACCCCATTCCATATGGCTATGCTCGTGTCATGGTGGAAGACATAGTCCAAGGGTTTGAGGACCTGGAGATTGACATAGCTACACCCGAAGGGGAGAGAAGACTTGGAGATGTCAAGCGCCAGTTCATTCTATGGAAAAAAAGTACATAGTGTTTCCAGGCGAGACGCCAAGGCTAACAAGTCCACCCCCCTCCGATGGTGCAGGTGCTGGTGGTGGTGCTGGTGCTGGTGCTGGTTCACCTACGCCTCCTTCACGCCATTCGACGCCGTCCCCCCATCCACAATCTCCGGCGGTTAAGCAGCCGTCGCCCCCCATTCCTCCTCCGGCGGTTAAGCAGCCGTCGCCCCCCATTCCTCCTCCGGAGGAAAAGAAGACGTCTCCCCCCATTCCTCCTCCGGAGGATAATCAGTCGTCGCCCCCCATTCCTCATCCGGAGGATAAGCAGACGTCGCCCCCCATTCCTCCTCCAGCGAAGAAACAGAAGCAGGCGGACAGCAAGGGAACCTGCTCTTGGTCTATTAACCCGGAGCCTTATGTACCTAAGACCACACGGGTACCAGAGCCATCACTGAAGCCTCTCCCCCCAAGGCCTTGGGAACTTAGTGATGCTGAAACCAAATTGGCCGTGAAGGCTGACGTTGAGAAATGGAAGGCCCGTCAGAAGGCGCTAAAGGAGCCTGAGCCCAAGGAAGTATTCCCTCCGATTGTAGACAAGTGGGCTACGGGTTTTTTGTCGACAGTGTCCCAAGAAGAGAAGAATTTGCCTAAAGACTATGATATTGAACTTCGTAAGCAAGCAAAAATATTGGAGGAGGAGAAAGCAAAAATATTGGAGGAGGAGAAAGGAAAAGGAAAAAAAAAGCGGGAAACAAGTTGACCAGCTCGGGATGCAGAGTAAACAATCGATCCCCCCGCTCATAGTGAAAGCCGCTCCGGAACAGGACCCCGAGGTCATAAATGTTGTGGCAGCAATGGGATTGACTGTAGCTACTGCCATGGAAAATGCGTCTGAGGCCGGTATGTCTCTTCGTCTCTTTTTAGGCCTAGACGATGCGCCAATGGCTGAGGTAGCATTACAATATGAGAAGAAAGTGCCTCTCGTCGAGCCTACGAGGGAAAAGGATCTACCACCACTAATGCAAAGTCTGCTACGTTGGTACAAACAATTCCTATCATGGACCGACAAAGAATTTGTGTATGTGGATTATACAGAGGAGCATCACACCAAAAAGTACTCTGTAACAGTTGAGATGAGTGAATTGTTCCAGCTGTTCAATCTGCGCGAGCTCGACAAATCTATCCTGAGTTGCTACGTTCTGTAAGTGATTTATTTCTACCTCATCTCGTTCTAAGATTTGGGAATGCAAAATAAGACTCATCCATGATGTTGGGTTCATTGACCCCCAAATCATTAATGGAACTATGTTAGAACGTCACCCCAAAGACGTGGAGAAAGATTTGTACAATTTTCTTAAAAAGCATGAATCCAAAAGTTATATTCTATTTCCTTACCATTTTGGGTGAGTGTTTCTCTCATGTTCCCATTCTCTTTTGTTTACTCCATGCATGGTATGTCTAATCGATAAGTTATGCATGACTGTGCATGTAACGTGTCCGCAGGTTCCACTGGATTCTGCTAAAAATTGAACTTGACACCTCCACTGTTTTTATCATTGACTCTATGAATTCAGATACAAATCTTTGTGTCGACATGAGAAAAATGATGCAAAGGTATTATTTTCAATCATTTCCGCTCTATATCGATCGGTCTCATCTTTTGTTCATTTCCTAATATGCAGTAGCTAATAACTCCCTTGTTCATTTAATTTTATTTGCAATGTAGAATTTGGAGACGGTTCTCACATGGACATGTCGGTGGATTCAAACAACAGCTACAATTTAAAAATGTGGTCAAAGGTGTGGATAAGCAGCCACCGGGAACCGGTCTATGTGGATACTATGTCTGTGAGAACATACGGAAAGAAATCTCTGAGAGGAAGAAGGACGAGACCACGCGGAGGGGTCTCAATAACTTGCGGAGGGCGCTTACTCCAGAAGCTCGCTTCCGACCAATTCAAGAGGAAATAGCAGGATTTTTCCTTAGGCATGTCATCGATAGGAAAGGAGAGTACCATGCGTCCACCGACGATGACTATTATACGCATCAGCCCTGAGTACTTTGAAACTTGTTCGAATTTGTGTATGGTCATTCATCTTAATTGTGTAATATGGAAACTTGTTCGAGGTTGTATATATGGTCACCCGATATTGAATATATATTATATATTCCTATTGAATTCTCCTTGTTTGAAATTTCATATATATATATATGCATGTATATAGTATCGTAAAATATATATATATATGTGTACTGAAACTTCATCAAAATTAAAATAAAACACTAAATAAAATAAAATAAAAATAAAACAATACAAATTAAAAAGGAACCAGGTTTAGGGGGCCTAAAACCCTAAACCTGCGCAGGTTTTTAGTCCCGGTTAGCCACAAGAACCGGGACTAAAGGTCCTCCGCCACGACGGACTCCTGGCGCCCACGTGGACGGGCCTTTAGTCCCGGTCCGTAAGCGGCGGGACTATAGGGGGGGTCTTTAGTCGCGCATAGCTAGTCCCGGTTGCGCGGCCGGGACTTTTGGCCCTGGCGAACCGGGACTATAGGCCTATTTTCTACCAGTGATAATTGAAAAACTAAATATATTTCAGGAAAACCAATTAGTGAGGAAGGATATTCTGAACATAATCCTCGGTTTTGTGCAGGGAGGAGGCAACCTTTAATAGTAGCCAAAGTCAGTCAACCATTTGGCAGGGTCAACTGTGCATTGCATTGAATTCATCTAATATTCTAATGCATACTTGGAAGTCAAGATACCATACCTTGCTATCAATTGTTAGCGTGTAATATTTCTGGAATTCATTTAATATTCTAATGCATAGTTGGAAGCCAAATGTATGCATAGAGTGTCCAGAGCTGCATACGTCACCTTATTGCTGAGGCTAAAAATTAGAGATACCAAAATGCTTTGATTGTTTCTGAACTAATAAATCCAGTTACCGAAAAGAGGAGAGTTTGAAAAGAGACGCGAGTTGAGGGGAGGGGATGTGTCTCACGCAACGCCTGCCCGTGGCGACTGGCGATGCACGGGGCGATAGGGTTCGCCTCCGCTCCTCTCCGCGGGAGGGATCCAGGGCGCGGCAGCGGTGGGGCCGCCTCTGCAGGGCGCTGCTTGAGGACCTTGCAGAAGACTGCGCACAGGCCGGGGTGGACGCATCTGAGGACTCCGAGGGCGGAGATCGGGGAGATCTGGGAGGTCCTCCCGCGGAAGAGCTACGGGAGGTGGGGGCCTCGGACTCGCAGGGGAGCTTCGCAGCGGAAGGACTACCGGAGTTTCGTGCTCTGGCCGTGGATCGTGTGAGCGAGGCGGCGCAGCTGGGTGCGCTGGCGTGCTCGGCTGGGCCGCGCGGGGTGCGGTTCTCCGACCGTGATTTCCCGCCGTTGGGCGCGTCCGGGGGGATACGTGCGGTGGCCGCGGGCGCCGGCGTCTCGGAGGTGGTGCTGCGGCTCGGCGAGGTCGAGGTGGTGCTCCCCGCTCGGGGGATGGGCGGTGCGCCGTGGTCGCATCTGCGGTCGACGGGGACGGCGGCTGCGGAGGCGGAGACCGAGGAAGGAGAAGCGCTCCTAGGGCTGGGGGCTGCTGGGACGGGCGAGAGACCTAGGGCCGGCCCAACTGGGGCTGGGGGGTTTGTCCAAAGTGGAAGTGATGGGTTTGTCACGAGCTGGGGCCAGGTGGGCCAGGTGGCGTTGGGCTGGGCCGGCCTGTCACGCACGGTTCGGAGGAGGGAGTACTTGGCTCTGGGTGAGGAAGGGAACCCTAGACGTTTCATTAGGTTACCATGCCTCCACCGACGACTTGCGGCGCCACGCTCCTAGGGTTTCCAAGCCTCTCCTTCCCCCCGCTCTTTGAGGGCGCCCCACTCGCCGCCGTTCGTCCATGATGGATCGGGACCGGCGGGGTGAGGCTCGGCGCGGCAAGCACGGGTTCGACGAGGTGGCTCGCGGTTGGGTCCGCGGGCATGGTGGAGATCTCCGTGACCGCTTGGTGCACGAGAGAGAGATGGAGGCTTCCAGGAAATCGTCAAGGGAGCGCGAGGAGGCGGCTGCGCAACGCAGGGAGGCAGGCCGGCGGGAGGAGGAGCGCCTCTGGGCCCAGATCCAGCGCCCGCCGGCGCGTGGCAGAGACCTTGGTCGGGAGGGGGCCCGGCCGCAACAGAGGCTTTCCGGCTCCAACAACACGCCGGTGGGGGGGGCTCCGCTGGGCGCTTCCGACGCAGCGAAATCCATTTGCTTCAAGTGTGGATAGCAAGGTCACTTTCAAGCCATGTGAGGCGGAGCCCTATTGTGTAAACTGTGAGGTGACGGGCCATTGGTCGGCGATGTGCCCCGGGCGTGCAGCGAACAAGCCGATCTGGATGCCCAAGCCGGTGGCTAACGCGGCGACGGTGGTGATAGACAAGGGCAACTTCACCGTGGAAGAGGTGGAGGATGAGTTTAAGGAGCTCGCTCACGAGAAATGGAACTGGCAAGTGCGCCAAATCAGTCCAACCGAGTTCTCTCTCGTCTTTCCTTCGAAGGAGCTGCTGAGGATGGCCTCCCACGGGGGCGGGTTGGTGCTGCTGCTGACTGAGTTTCGCGCGGTGGTGTCCGAATCTGTCGGAGATCCTCGGGCGTCGGAAGTGCTAGAAGTCTTGTGGGTGAGGCTGCTTGACGTCCCGCCCCCTCTTTCGCGACGAGCAGTATCTCCTAGGGGCCACTATTGAGCTTGGGTGCCCGCTGAAGGTGGATGTGGGGTCGCTGCGAGATGAGCGGGCCCCTGTCCGTATGCAGTTTGCTTGCCGCACCCCCATCTCTCTTAAGGCGTACATCACCCTGTTTGTGAATCTCCAAGGGTACTACATTGGTGTGGAGCGCGAGGATGTTGACAAGGGAAAGGGGCCATCCCTTCCTCCCTCTCCCCTACCACGGGAGGGTGATGATGACCAAGACGAGGACAGGTTGCAGTCTTCTGAGGACGAGGGCGAGCGGGAGAAGGCGCGGGCCAGTTCCCTTCCGAGCAAGAACGCGAAATCCGGACCTTCAGATGGGGTGGCTGCGGCTGGGGGGGACTTCTGCGTCACTTGGCTTGCAGGGGCGTGTGGACACGGTGTTGGCGTGCCCCGCGGCGAGGCCACCCGCGGCCCCTCTGCCCACTCTACCGTGCTCGACCTCTCCCAGTACGGCACGAATCTGATAGAGGAAGGAGATATCTTCAAGTCCTTGGGGGCGATTGTGTCTGCTGCCCAGATGGAGCTATCTGCGGATGCTCCCACCATCTCCGTGACCAGTGATGCCATGATGCAATCCCCGTCTCCGACTCTTGACGTCTCTTCGTCACGCTCAGACCGCCAGGTTTCCAGGGGGAACCGGCTCAGGACAAAGTACGCAAGCTCGACTTCTCCGTGGCGACCGCGACTGATGGTGAGGAGGCTGAGGCCTTGAAATTCAGGGAACGACGTAGCAAGATCAACCACGACCGCCCTGCCAGGGTGCGGCTTTAGGAGGAGGTGGTGGCGGTGGTGCAGGACTCTTAGGAGATGGAGCGCCCCGCGCCCTCTCAAGCAGCGGTGCTGGGCAATTTCCTGGAGGCGCCTGCCATCCCGGCTCTGACGGCGGCCGTGGCGCGGTGTCTGCGCTCCAAGGCGACGATGGTGGAGCCCTCGGGACGTGGGTCTAGCGGCGGACTCAATGCTCGACCGTGCCGTCCGGCTGACGTCGGAGAAGCGCGCCTCCGCCCTTGCCTCGAAAGCCTTAGGTACCCCCCCCCCCCCACGATCCTCTCTTCGCGATTCTACATGACCTGCCTGATTGTCACCTTCTCGCGGTGGCGGCGGATAGCGGCATAGTGTTTAAATCTGCCGCGGGCCCTCCTGCTGAAACCCTCTCTCTTTTGAGGGCCAATGAGTTGGCGCAAGCCGCGCTTGCTTGCGCATGCGAGAAACTGGACCGGGAGGCCGCCGCGGCTAAGGCCAGGGAACAACAAACCTCGGCAGGGGCCGAGGGCGCACTGAGCCCGTCCGTCCTGCCTCTGCAGGTTTCGTCCTTGTCAGAGGGTGAGGTAGCACCTTCGGACGAGGTGCTGGAGGGGGCGGAGACCAACGTGGTGGTGGCTCTGGAGGAGGCGAGTGTCCCACCGGCTGGCGCCTCTGGTGAGGCAGTGGTGTCCCCTCTGTTGGACCTATGCGTGGGAGCGGGTGCCCCCAGTGTGTGTCACGGCCCTGTTAATACGGCTGCCTCGGACCCTGAAGGCGACTTGAGCGACGATGCCACCACCAGGGTTCCGTTACCTCGCCGTAAGAGAGCCAAATCTGTGGCGCCGCAGGGGCGACGCCCAGACACCCGCCAAGCACGGGCGAACGGAGTAGTGTGTTAATGCGTGTCCTCTTCTGGAATATAAGGGGCTTCGGTCGCGCGGGGCGCCGAGCGCTCATTAGGGAATTACTCCGCAAAAGAATTGACGTCATAGTCCTCCAAGAAACTATTAAGCGAGACTTCACCGACTTTGAACTCCAGAGCCTGGAGGTGGGAGAGAAATTTATCTGGTGCTGGCTCCCGACCAATTGGCGGTGCAGGGGCATCCTTCTGGGCATACGCGATAACGCCTTTGAGGTGGAGAGCATTGACAAAGGCCAATTCTTTCTCAGCGTTAACTGCCTCCTTAGAGCCCACAAGAGAACCTTGACCTCTATTGGTGTCTATGGCCCGGCGAACCACGCCTCCTCCCCCGCCTTTCTGGACGAGTTATCTGCAAAGTTCGCCGCTTGCACACATCCCATTTTGATGGGAGGAGACTTTAATCTTCTTAGGGGGCGGAAGATAAAAATAATGCGCGGATTTGTTGGCCGCGGGTAGAATTGATTAACAACTGCATTGCTGAGTGGGCGCTCACAGAGGTACCACGCTCGGCTGCGCGGTACACGTGGACTAACCGGCAACGTGACCGAGTGTGGTGCGTGTTGGATAGGGTATTGCTGGCTTCGGAATTGGACGCCATCTTCCCTCTGGCCTCCCTCCTTGCTGAACCAATTCTGGGGGGTCAGACCACACCTCACTCATCTTGGACTCGGGAGGGGCCTCCCCAGTCCGTTCTAACCGCTTATTCTTCAAGCTCGGCTGGTTTGAGTTAGAGGGCTTCCCTGCGATGCTCCACGATCGGTGGCTCAGACTGATGGCGGGGGCCACGGGTCGAGACATCATCGACTGGTGGAAGCATATGGCAGGCGGGCTCAGGCAATTTCTTCGAGGCTGGAGCAGTAATATGGGCAGGGAAGCGCGCATCTGCAAGCTTTCACTCCTCAACCAAATCAAGGACCTGGACGCCAAGGCGGATTCTGAAGGGTTAGACGAGGAAGAATGGGCCTTCCGGTACCACCTAGAGGAACAACTGCAGGATATTTTTCAGACTCGAGGAGGAGTACTGGCGGCAAAGGGGCCGAGTGCGCTGGGGTTTACAAGGGGATGCCAACACGACGTACTTTCACGTTGTGGCCAACGGCAGGAGGCGAAAGTGCATGATCTCGACCCTCCGGTCCGCTCAAGGGCCGATTAACGACCCTCTCCTGAGCCAGGCTCACATCTATGACTTCTATCGGGAGCTGTTGGGAACGGAGGCTCCGCGACATCTTGGCCGGGGGGTGGATATCTGGGCTGCGGGCAACAGGGTATCGCTCGAGGAGAATAACGGGCTTCTCCTCACCTTTTCGGAGGCTGACCTCAAAGCGGTGGTCTGGGACATGAAAGCCAATACGGCACCGGGGCCTGATGGTTTTCCGGTAGCTTTCTTCAAGAAGTCCTGGCCGCTCTGCAAATTGGGGGTCCTTCACATTCTCAATGACTTCATGCTGGGTAGAATCGATGTGTCTAGACTTAACTTCGGAGTGCTCTCGCTGCTCCCCAAGGTTCCGGGGGCGGATGTGATTTCACAATGTCGACCCATCGCTCTGATTAACATCATTTTCAAGATTATCTCCTAGGCCATCGCCTCTAGACTGGACCCTATCGCCAATAGGATCATCAGTCCGACCCAAACTACGTTTATTAAGGGTCGTTTCATTCTAGATGGGGCTCTCGCCCTCCACGAGATAGTGCACGAGTTACGGGTGAAGAAGCTAGGGGGCATCCTCCTCAAACTCGACTTTGAGAAGGCTTACGACCGGGTTAACTGGTCTTGCCTTATTGAAGTCCTGCGTTGGAAAGGGTTCGATGCAAGATTCATTCATAGGATCGAGCAGCTCGTGTCTAGAGGGCAGACCGCGATCTCCATTAATGGAGAGATTGGGCCTTACCTCAGAAATAAGCGGGGGGTGCGTCAGGGGGACCCACTCTCTCCGCTGCTTTTTAACTTTGTGGCCGAGGCCCTCTCGGCAATTTTATCTGGCGCCTGCCGAGAAGGGCATATTAGTGGGGTAGTCCCCCACCTAGTCCTAGGGGGATCTCGTATTTTCAATATGTCGACGACACCATCATCCTAATTCAGAATAAGGACTTAGATATTGCCAACTTGAAGTTCCTGCTCCTCTGCTTTGAAGATATGTCGGGGCTCAGAATTAACTTCCACAAGTCGGAAGTGTTCGTCCTGGGCCAGCCCGCTGCTGAGCAAACCAGAGTTGCCAATATGCTGAACTGTAAACTAGGTTCCTTCCCCTTCCTTTACCTGGGTCTTCCTATCTCGGATAGGAAGCTTACTATAGAACAATGGCACTATCTGGTGAACAAGCTCGGGGCCAAGGTCGAGGTTTGGATAGGACGGCTCCTTTCCTCGGGTGAAAGGCTGGTCCTCTCTAACGCCTGCCTCCAGGCCTTGCCCACCTTTGCCATGGGCCTTTTTCTCCTCCAAGATGGTGTGCACGAGAAGTTTGACTCCATTCGCGCTCGGTTCTTTTCGGAGGGTGCGGGCTCGAAGCGCAAGGCACATATGGTAAACTGGCCGACAGTATGCCGCCCTAAGGACGGGGGTATGGGGCTGACTGATACCAAGAGAATGAATAAAGCGTTGATGCTGAAGTGGGTTTGGAAGCTCTTTCAATCAGACTCCTCCTTATGGCGCAGTATTATTAGTTCCAAATATCCGGAAGCTTCTAACATTTTTGCCGGGGAGAACCGGGGGGGGGGGGCTCCCAATTCTGGACCAGCCTCCATAAGATCAAACACCTGTTCAATTTGGGGGCAAAGTTCGATGTCCGGGATGGTTCGCGCACGCTTTTCTGGCTAGACTGGTGGGTGGGGCCGGGCCCGCTGAAAGATAGGTTCCCTAATCTGTTTGAGATTTGCGAGTCTCATTCCGTTAGTGTGGCCAAGGCCTTTGAGGTGGAGGGTCTGCGTTTCCGCCGCTCTTTTTCTCAGGTTTGTGTGGACCAGTGGGCTCAGATCAATCAGGAGCTGGCGGAGGTCTCTCTGACCTCGGGGCTTGATGTTGTACGTTGGATACTTGAACCTTCGGGTAGGTTCTCCGTATCCTCCATGTACAACTGCCTCCCGAGAGGGGCCACAGTCACACACGGGAAGGATATGTGGGCAGCGCGACTTCCCCTCAAAATTAAAATTTTCACTTGGCAGTTTGCGTTCGATAGTCTCCCGTCTAGAGCCCTCCTTTTTTCCCGTTTTGACCCTGCTAAGGGACTCTGCGCTTTGTGCGGCCAGCCGGAAACCGCCGCACATATCTTCTTTCAATGTGCGCTTGCTAAGTTGGGTTGGAGCGTCATTAGGCAGCTGCTAGGGTGCAGCTGGTGTCCTGCCTCATTCCCGCAATTCTTCGCTATCCAGAACCTCGCTGCTGGGCCAGCAAAGACGGGTCAGCTGGGTGTTGTTCGCTGTGCTTTGCTGGGCTATGTGGCTGACTCGTAACAATCTTGCTATTGAAGCAATTGTGCCCTGCCGCCCTACTGACTTTATCTTTAAAATGTATATGTTTATGCAGGCTTGGGCAAATCTCGCTAAGAAGCATGACAAGGCGGCACTGTTATCCTTGGCGGACGGGGTGAAAGCTATCTTCGCCTCCTTCCCGATTTCTTAGATGCTGTCTTTTCCGTCTTAGCACCGGTCTATTAGGGGGAGGCCGGCCCCGACCTTATGCTATTTATTTGGCTAAGTTGTAGGCCTCAGCATGTTATGTGTTGGATGTAAAACCTAAACTCTATGCTTTATTAATTTAAAGTGGGGCACGTAGTGCCTAGTATCTAAAAAAAAGTTACCGAAAAGAGAGTGGGTTTCTCTGCATCCCTACAGTGGTTAATTCAGTTCATGTATAAGTTACTGGACCTTATTTTCTTCTGTTTCTTCAGGTAACCAAAGTTTTTGCTCATGTCCCATATTAAGTAGTCTTCCTGCTCCAACGATATTTTCCCAAAAATCATCAGCACAGAGGTCGCCTTGGAATCTGGGTTTTCTTTGGCGGTTATGACTCGCCGGAGGTTTTGTGATTCGCACACAAAGGCAGCTGCAACCCAATTGATCAGTTTCACCGAATGAGGTATGGGGCATTACTATTTGTTCATTACTAAAATATCAGTATATATATATGCGTGATCAGTTTCTCCTTTCCCAAGTTAGTTTAAGTTCAGATGATCTATCTATGTATATCTGCTCCTGAATGCTTTATTAGAGGTTAAGCAATAATAATACCAAGTTCCTGATCTGCTCGCTCCCTCCCTGCCTATGGTGGTGCCATAGGGCTATTTTAGTTTCACAGCCAAGTACTTCATAATAAGTATGTCTGCATCTCTACTTCCATGTATTCAATCAAAATGTGAAATGATTGGCATACACTCTCAGGGGTTTCTAAAATGAATACAGGCCCTAGAGGAACTTACATTATTCTTAACTCTGACCATGTGCAATTTTGTTTTATTCCACACTTAAAATATAATGTCATGGGGATTAAATGAAAACAAAATAATGGGGTATTCGGCTCCAATTGGCTGCACCGTATTTTCAAAACCACACTTCGACTAAACCAAATTATTCTGATGCTTGGGCACCTAATACTGAAGTTTTGAAAAACGACATTTTTCTCTTGTGTTGGCAAAAAATCTGAGGCCTTTGGCAATATGTCCAGAATTTAGTTGAATGCTTTATGGGTAGTGCGTCGAGAATTTCTAAGCAGATACTTTTGGCATGTACAAAGCTAGCTTACTGGGCAAAAATCATCTAGTCGATCCGCTGCTGGCATATGCATTTGGCTGAAGCAATACACACCCTGACACCCACGGCCACGAGAATTGAAGTTATCGGGGTTTTTTAGCTATGGGTCAGCGATGGAGTGCAGGAGGTTTTATAGAGCAGACGCCCGGAGAGAGAAGCAAACTCATCTACAATTCAAGAAAAGGGAAGAGAAAATACAACAAATGGTGAAGAGTTCTGAAAAAACATTTGGCACGCGTGTGCAATGAAAAGCTAGATATTGGGTGTTAATTTGAGCGAGAGTTATGGAAGATCTCACATCCTGCTTTAGTGACACCTTCATAGCGGTGCAACTAAGAGGAAAAGCCGAGACAAAAAATAGTGAAGATATCCATGAAAGTTTCCAAAGTTCCGTTGATGCCTCCAATCTTCTATTATATACTAAAAGCACTATACAGAGATCTAATAGAGCCACCGCGTTAAGCCACATCATCTAAATTATTTCCTATCGTTAGATCTAAAATTGATGGGCAGGATTAAAATAGAAAATTGTGTACGTTACGTGAAAAAGTTCCACATTGGTTCCAACTACCATCTGGCCAAGCGAATTAAACCAAAAAAAAGATGTGTAACAGCACCTAAAAGAATCCAAACCGGTTCCATCGACCATCTGGCTTGTGGATCCGTTTGGCCTTCTAGAGATCAATCGGTGAAGCCCTGTTGGTTCTTTTACCGATGAAGCCGGTGTCCCAGAGAAAAAAAATGGGTACGCATGTCCGCACCTTAACAGAAAGACCGGCTGCCTTTTATCAGTTGGCTTCTCCCGATGAGATGAGTCTTTAAAACACAAAACCTGGCACGCACGCTTTAGCCCTGGCCACATTTGGTAAAAACATTAACTGACTGTTACATCTAAATTTCATGGTTCGGATTTAGTAACGTGAACCGTTGGCACGTTTCACCTAAGAAAACACAAGCCATGTAATCATGTAATCACGTAACGTAATTTTTTTCACGTAACGTAATTTCATGGTGTCGTGACAACTAACAACTATGGACATTAGCATGGTGTCCAATTTCTACGAGTCATCTGCGGCTAGAAAAACAAGTCGTGCCAAAAAAAAGTTACGTACGTGCACCTAGAGTGACCATATGTACTACAATGGGAAACGTACAAGCCAAATCACCGTTATACTATAACAATATAAGTGATTCCTTTTTCATGGAGAAAAAGCATGGGCTACGTACACGTCTATTCCCTTTATTGAAAATATATATATGCATCGCGCAAGTGTGGTGTGCGAACGGTTGACTATTTGAGTACATGAACTATATTTGACCCATCCAAAAGATAACATGTTTCATGATCACAACACATGTGTGCAAGGATATTGTACTAACCCCATCCATAATTGACACCTAAATGTGTACTCTGAAATTTGTACTAGACATGGACTTATTGTTTATCTTTTGGCTTACACTAATGGTCTAAACATCGGCTGGTGAATCTTGATTTCACTGGCAAATCTTGTGTTGGAAATGCATTCAAAACTACGATGGATTTCAGACTGGATGATAAAAGGTTAGGCCTCAGAAATGTTCAGAACATTTCAATAAAGATGAAATCATCTTCATGAAATTTATAACCCTTCTTTATAAACATACAATACGGCTTACAAAATCATGATATGTTTATAAACACACCATGATAAACTTTTGAAACAGCTACCCGAATAATCTAGGTATATATCCATACAATTACTGTAATATTTCCCGGACGAGAGTTACTATAAAATTAGAGGACACCTTATTTCAAAGAAAGATCCTAAGATTTAGTATATATTTTATAATAATAGGAAAGCCTCTAGATTTTTTTGAAACAATATTAAAATATATTTCGGAGGAAAAACGGAACTCCGACGAGTTTATAAAAACATCAAAGAGTATTAAAAATGTTCCAAATATTTTAGTGCATTCAATGATAACAGTCAAGAACAGACAAACCATTAATACTAAAATCATTAGCACCAAAAAAACAAATGGCAACAGCTCATGGGCTTGTAAAATCATGAACTTTGATGGAGGCCAGACGACAAAATATCAGCTTCAAGGCGTCGGTCTTAGACTTATGTACCAAAAGGCATGAAGCAACAACCCATATTTAGGCGTGCAGATCACATGTATAGAGTAGTAATCGACATGTGGATGGTATGGTTGCGCTGAAGTATATAGAAATATGGGTAAGTGTTTGTGAGATAGTGTGTGTTTTGTGTCACAAAACAAATCACAAGAGAGGATCCATGCAGTAAAGCATCATAATCTTGCTATGAAATAACGCGTGTTATCTTAGAATGTATGGTACAGATAATGAACATACCTAAAGTACAAGGTACAAGTTTTTATCATCTCACCTTGCCTCCTGAGTACTTAGAAGACGATGAAGGGTGAGGAGATAGAAATGGTGGACTATTGACCCAATAATACCAGATAGTAACTTCAGGTGTTTTTATGAAGAAGTGACGAAGTTCAAATATTAACAAGTCTAATTTAATAAAGAGAACAAATTTTTGTATTTAAATTTGTTATATTAAAATAAACAATGGACAAAGTCTCATCTCATTTTTTTATGGATAATATCAATATATTACAAAATAATCTACCAATATTAATAGAAGACTATCAATCTGTTTACATGGACTATAGAACTTATTATGCCATATCACATAATAAGTATATTCATAGCTGTGAATATACTATTGTTCCTTTCCATACACTAAAGGTGATCCCCTCGCAATTGCGAGGGCCACCCTGCTAGTTCCAAGTAAATGTGCTTGTTCCACTGCGTGTGTATAGATATGCTTGGCATCCCATTTAAGCTTCTGCATACTATACTAACTAGTATATATAGTATTAATTTGGGTGGCACGGGATGCGAAAGTGCTAAGCAATATGATTCTTTCCACCACAGAGAAAGAACATAGGAGCTGGAAAGGAAGTAATACAATGAACCGTACTGGAGGCGCATGGTGCCGTATATAAAGAGCACGAGCAGGCACATTATATGATATAATTTAAGTCCAAATTAAAATATACATAGTATTTAAAAAGAGAAATATGGGTCGGTGGATGAGATAAGAAAACACCACGGTAAAATAGTTTCTTTGAAAGAGAGGAGGATAAAACCTCTGGACCCTACATGAAAATGATGTATACATCCATCTATATTGAAATTGATACGAGGGCAACGAGGCTAAATGTAACAACAACCATAGTACAAAACATAGAAAAGCAGTTACCATTACAAGACATGGATTTAATTAATACCTGCATCTTAGTTAGGACTGGAAATAAAACTCAAAACTCACGAGTTAACGAGTAGCTTGCAACTCAACTCGGCTTAGCTCGAACTCGTTGTTAAACGAGCCGAGCCGAGTTTTCATTTTTGACGAGTTCAAGCAAAACGAGCCGAGTTTACCGAGTACCCATTTAACTCGGTAAAAAGAGTGACTACATGATATTTTTGTTTATGTGAACAAATTTTCTTAATTATTGTAGTTTATGAACTACAAATTATTTGGCGATGTCATATTTCATTGCTTATTGTGATGATTGCATTATAAATGTCCAAATAATTAAAAATAATTGTATATACAATATATGATGTTTAATTTTCATTGTTATATAAAATTAAATGACTTAAATGAGTAGCTCGCGAGTTACTCACGAGTTCACCGAACCGAGCCAAGTTTCTATTTTGAACTTGTTTGTCGAACGAGTCGAGCCGAGCCCGACTCGTCACTGGACCGAGCTTAGGCGAGTCGAGGCTCGGCTCGAATTCCATACCTAATCTCAGTGGGGGCAGAATTTTGGCAGCCGGGAGCATATGCTCCCGACGTTTTAACTGCATTTTTAAACATATTCAAAATGTCAAAAAAGTTTGAACAAAAAAGTTGCATGTACATGTTGATGTTCTATATGTTCACGAAGTCGTTTCATGGAAAACAGATTTTTTTGTGCCGTGTGTAAAAATGACAAAACTTCAGTGCTATAAAAGGATTTTCATGCGATATTTTTTTGTCTTTTTATACGGACCATAAAAATGTCGGTTTTTCCGCGAAACTTGACGTTAACGCATAGAATGTCGAGATGTATATGCCAAGTTCTTGTTTCGAAAAAAAATTGACATTCAAACTGTTTTGTTCCGGAGGAAGGAACATATGCTCCCAAGTGCCAAATTGAATTTCCGCGGCTCAGTTAACTTGTTTTGTAGGAACACCTTTAGGAAGGTAACACAACCTCGCACATATTATCCCATGTGTCAAATTTAATTTCCGCAGCTCAGCTGACTTCTTTTGTAGGAACACCTTTAAGAAGGGAAAACACCCTTGCGCGGCCGTCCCTAGCTCACCCCATCCAGCAAAGGTTTGGATAACTGAGCGGCAAATCCGGTTATTATCCGATAACCACAAATTTGGACGCCCTTGGTAAATCGGTTTACTGGACTGAAAATCCTTTTTTTCTGAAAATTTTGAATTTAAATAAGCACGCTCGTTAAATGGTCATACAAAGGCGTTTGGATTGAAATGTTGGTTTTCAAATTATTTCAGTAAATGTCTCGTATTTTGGGTAACCACGGTAACCTGCAAGTCTAGAGCATCCTCGATAGAATTTATTGGGTCGATAACTATTAAAAAATTATGTCTGGTTGACTGGAAGATAAAGATTTTCATCCTTGATTTCTGAGGACAAACAACGAATGACATCACATCAACAAGGATACAACACCATCAACAAGGTAAAGATGAAATTTCTTGCAACTGAACCCAGCAAATAGAGTTCAATATAATAGCTTTCTCACTGGACATGAATCGGTGCTCGAATCGTCGTCTTGATGACAAAATTTTAGATGGTCACAATAGTCTGTACTCACATAGTAGGACTCAGTGGCGATAGAGGATGTGTGGGAAGTCTTTCCACCTTATACCACCGCCCTGGTAAAATTACAGAACATAAATTAGAGGGAGAGAATAGGTTTCTACAACTTCTATTTTTATTCACGACTTTTAGACTATGCGGAAAATGGATTGTGCCTAACAACTAGATGAAACAACTTATTGACGCAATAAGTTTATTCCAATACAAAGGCTAATGATGGCAGTGGGTCACCATTAGGGTACCCTTTACCCTCTCTAGTTCAAAAAAATGTACTAAGTTTTCTAAAATGATGATGTCATCATAAAATTAGTTCAGTTTTTTTAACTAGCCAATTTAGAGGGTACCCTAATGGTAACCAAAGTGCCATCACTGACAAAGGCTATCATAAAATTCAATATCTCACATAGAGAAGAAACTTTATCCCATGTTCACTCCCTTCGTCACTGTGGAAAAGCTTTAGGTTACCACGACGGACACTCAGACGCTTGAAAAGCTCACATTTTCTTATTGGGCCTCTTCACAAACTAGGATCTCTATCCACTAGTCGAAGCTCACACTTTCCTCACTGAGCCTCTTCACAAAGTACGATCTAAATCCACCAGTGGAGTACTTGGTGAGGACTCCCCAATTTCTTAGAAGTTATCAGGAAAATCACAAATCGAAATCTTAAGGTAAGTCCTACTGCCGAGGAGCCCTGAATTTCACGAGTAATAAGCACCGCCATGTATCAAGGGGGAATCAAACTTTTATTGGTGGCTTTTTTAGATCTAGATCTCCTCTTTCTATCTAGTCAAAGATCTAGAGATTTGGTTGGGAGAAACAAAATAAATCAAGCTTTGAAGGTTCAACAATAGATAAGATGGAGTAACTATGAACCATATATTTGAAAGGAAAGGCGAAGCGTGTGTATTGGGGAGGGAAGAATACGAGTGACATATCAGTGGACAGGCTGGATTTTCCAGGCAAGAGATAGGCTAGCCCACTAGTCGGGAACTTGGGATGCACCCGGGAGGGAAAAGCCAGCGGGGTGGCCAGCAGAGGGACATCAGGACGCCACCCGAAAGCACTCATCTTGGGGTATGCCTCACCTAGCCATGGGACACCGTACGGCCGTCAGACAGGCGATCCTCAAGAGCAATCAGCTCATGGGCACCCCTCAGAGGGCTAAACTATAGAGGTCGTTTTCATATACACACATGAGGAGGCTATGGACATTTTTGGTGGTAGGCTTTTTGTAGACATTGGATGATTAGCAAACAATTATTCCGATAGGCCCAAGGTAGTAGCTAATAATATTGTGTCTTACCTACGACACAAAGAGCATAAAATATGAGAAAATTTGTACCTTTGCTTGCTTTTCCCTTGTAGGGCTACCCAATCATCAAAATATACATTTTTTTTGGGAGACCAAAACATGTATATAAAACTTGCGAATAGGATTAGGCCCTCTAACGATTATTTGGGTTAGTTAATTCCGTAATTGGCATATCAGGTTAGCATTATTATGATTCGCTAACATAATTTTATCGGGATATCGATATATCCATTTTTATATAATATTTAATAACATGTTGTACTTGTAAAATAAATCCGGATATTTTTCACATCCATTTTCATCAAAATGTGGATATTTCCACATGTTTTCTTGTATGTGAATATCGGATATTTCGGATTATCCGCTGCCAATTTCCACCTCTATTTGAGTCCGGCTTTTTGGGTAATACTTAGAGCATGCATGTACAACGAGAACGCTAAGGCCGGACGCTGGAAAGAAACTTCAGGCCGTTACAGCAGATTCCCATCCATTGCTGGGATTGGGCTTAGCATCGTCGCAAAAGAAATCGTCGGTGGCTTCGCACTTTTTTCTAGATGAAGTGATCGTACACAGCTTAGGAGCTATCCAGACAGTGAAAACATATTTAACATCTGCTGCCGTTTGCATTGGAGATAGGAACTTTTATATACACGTTACTCGTTAAATTCTGCAGCGTAGACCAGCATTTGAGTCATGCCTAAAGCCCAACTATCTGAAAGTCTTAGGATATATAAATCATAGAGGCCCACTTAGGACATTAGTGTAAGGCAAGAGTCGAGACTTAAGTTTAGTCCCACATTGCTGCTTAGAAGGATTCTACCTCTTCGTTTGACTATATAAAGAGGGGTAACCCCTCTCTAAAGACACACAATAAAATTTTGGCATTAGGATAATAAATCCTTGGCCCTTTAGTGCCTCCTCATTATATGGTTTCGCACCGTTCCGAAGTCTTGCGCCATCACACAAGTCTTCTCCATCCTTCCTTCCGGCGTGCACCGTAAGAAGGGACAGCAGGCCTCCGGAACCCCGCCTCTTGTGATGTTGTACGGGAGAGGGACGACCAGCCGTTTGGGGAGCGCAAACGTGCGACTGCTGACGACGATCTCTTCCCCAACAACGAATTCTTCCCGGATCTCGGCAATCTCTTCATCGACGACATGGCTGACAACATGGATACCACCGCAGCCGGAACAGTACGTCTATCGCATCCATCTGTATGAGGTATTGCTACAGTTTTTGTGTTTGGTATCCTCTGTAGATAGGATATGTTTATCTAATATACTATATGTTTGCTTGATTATTTCATTGGCTACTGTAATGATTTATTTAGTATTTATTTGAATTAAATTATATACTAAATTGCTAATATATTCAATATATGAGAAAACAGTCATAAATGACATGCCAGCTGAACCGGACTTGCCGGGCAAGACAACCCTCAAGGTCAATCAGCCCATGGGCACCCCTCGGAGGGCTAGCCGGGTGGTAGCCGAGCAACTATAGAAGTGGTTTTCTTGGACATGAGGAGGCTATATGGAACTTTTCGGTGGTAGGATATTTGTAGGCATTGGACGATTAGCAAAAATGATTCGAACAGGCAACGAAGTAGTAGCTCATATAGTTTGAAGTCAATTTACGAAAAGTGCTTGCGGGTCCCGCACTGCATCCTGGTTTTTTTAAGTTAAAACTTACTTTTAGGTCTCAATAAAACTGTGAAATTTAGTATATAAATACATATACACATTATGTACTCCCTCCATCTCAAATTAATCATCGTAGATTTGTCAAAATATAAAGGTATCAATACACTAAAATATGTCTAGATACATCCATATTTTAACAAATCCACGATGATTAATTTGAGACGGAAGGAGTACGTAGGCCAGATGTTTTGTCAAAAAAAATTGTATTTTAGGCTAAATAAAAGAAAGAAATTTACGAAAAAATGTATCTGCTATTTTTTTATTATCCCACATTTTTGCTATTTTTATTTAGCTTGGATTACTTTTTTTTCACCGAAAATTGCATATATAAGTAGAAAACATGTGTGTGTATCCAACGGAAAAAATAAAAATATAATCAAAATCAAATTAAGTATTTTTTTGCACCCGAGCCACAAATCTGAATTCGTCAATTTGCTCGAGAGGTGTAGAAATAAGCATAAATTATGCGAAATCGTTTGCTCTCGAGGGGTTGTAGAAATAGGCAGAAGGGCATCCCGCCCGTCCAAAGCTCCCACCATCGTCCCCCGCTTCCTGACGACCAGTCCGACCAGACATTGCATGGAAACCGTCCATCCTTTTCAGACTTGCGGCTGGCATCATGTTGCCTTCCCTTGTGGCAGCATCATCAATTTGCATGTCCCATCGGACTTGTATACAACAAGTGCATTTTTAAGGAGGAAAGACGGCACTAGTGATTTTTGTTTGCTGCAACGCTAGTGATGTTTGGGCTTCTATTGTGACACACCCGACAGATTTTGATGGCTCTCGCCTCCCCTTTCCCTGCCCCTCCTTCCCCCGCCTCCCTCCACCTCCATCACTTACCCACCATCGCCGACACTTTCTTATCTCCTCTACGACACCCTGGAGGCGAGGAGGTAGGCTCGTCCCTCGATGATCTTGAGGTCGCATCATGCGCATCCATGGCGTCTGCCGGAGCGCTGTCGCGAGGCGGCCATCTCCGTCACCGGTGCTCATGTCTGTCGATCCATTGCGGCGTCTGCGCCAAGCTTTTATGCAACCCGATTTCCCTCCCCATCCTGCCCCCGATCTGACCCTCCACGGCCTGAGGAGGACCGATCATTGATTGTCGTGGGTGCAATCCGTTTTGATCTGCGCTGCTCTCCGATTGACCCTGCTCCTCCAAGGCCGGAGGATCGTGTTGCCTTCCCATGCTCAACAATGGCGCGCGAGGGAAATGTTCAAACACAGGTGGCCTCGGGCCGCGTTCCTGCGTGACCCCAGCTGTCAGTGACCTCAGGGTTTGCGAGAATATGAAATTAGCTCTCGACCCAGGCCTTGATTTGTTTACCTGTCCTATCGTATCGAATAAGGTTTCCTCGGTGTCTGCTACCGAAAGAGAGAATCGGTCTAAGGGCAGCTTAAAACCAGCCCAACCTCTTCATGGTCACATCCCCTTTCCGACGCTTTTATTGTTATAGACCCCTCACTACTGTTTTGGCCAGCTATGGGCAATTTCGTCAAGTCCTATCCGTAATAGGGATCTTCCTCGAAGCTTCTTCTACTGGGTCCAAAAGGGGATCCGTGACGCCGACATCTCCATTGCCAACTACTTCCCCACCTCCCAATCTGCTCTGCTCCACCACAAGCCGCGCAAGTTATGTCCATCCCCTTCGCCGTCGGGACCCATTGAGGTGCTATGCAACCAGATGCAGGATGGTAAAGGTTCATGTGGACAGGGTCGCGCAGGGGCGGCCTAGCTCCTACATCTGCGGTGGTTGCGCCGTCTTTCGCTGCTCCGCCACCCAATCAGCCCCCCTGATGACCCACAAGTATAGGGGGTGTATCGTAGTACTTTCGATAAATAAGAGTGTCGAACCCAACGAGGAGCAGAAGGTGTTGACAAGCAGTTTCGATGAAGGAATAACTGTAAATACTCGAAAATAGATTTGTAGGGGTTTTTGATATTGCAGATAAATAAAGTGCGAGTAAATAAAATGCAGTAGTAATAATTGCAGCAAGTGGCCCAATCCTTTCTTCAGCAAAGGACAAGCCGGTGGGTTTACTTATGATTAGCAAACGTTCTCGAGGACGCACGGGAGTTTCTGTCAAGTGCTTTTGTTCCATGCAACTGAATAATGTTAGGTGTTTTGATAAGTGTTGTGTGGGTGAACCTATGCTAATGTACCGTCCCATCCAAGACTAATGCATACTTGTGATTATACCCCTTGCAAGCATCCGCAACTACAAGAAAGTAATTAAGAAATAAATCTAACCACAGCTTTAAACTCTGTGATCCTACGCTCCCTCGTGTAATGGTTTCCTAACGGGGGTCTAGGTTTCTGTCACTCGGCAACCCCACAATTAGTAGCCAAATACACGATGCATCCCCCTAGGCCCATAAATGGTGAAGTATCATGTAGTCGACGTTCACATGACACCACTAGGAGAATAACACCACAACTAAACATTAAATATTATTCAACATTACTTCACTACTAACAACTTGACTTCTCCCATGTCCTCAAGAACAAAACGAACTACTCTCAAGACATCATATGGATCATAATCAGAGGTGATATAATGGATATAACAATCTGTTCATAAAGTGCAAACACCGATAAATCTCACAAGCATCAACTACTAACAAGTAATCCACACCGGGAGAGAGATGTAACGCAAAACAACGATAGAGTCCCCTAATTGTTACAGCGGGATGATGGTGGATGATGAGGGTGATGGTGCTGGTGGTGATGACGATGATGATGACGATCTCGATGATGCCCAGAGGGATGACGGTGACGATGGCGGTGATTTCCCCTCTCCAGAGAGGAATTTCCCCGACAGATTTCTCTCTGCCAGAGAGCTTTTCTCTCACGGGTATTTTTTGCTCCGAGGCGGCGGCAGAATAATTCTTCGACGATGGAATGAGGCTTAGGGTTCCCTGGGGGCCAATCACGCGAAAAATACCCCCCAGAGGTGGGCCAGGGTGGCCACACCCCTGGGTGGCGCGGCCAGAGGGGTGCGCGCCACCCCTAGGCGTGGGCCCCTGGTGCCCCCCCCCCCCCCCTCTGGCTCTCCTTCCGGCTGGATTCCTCCTCTGAACTTTTAGGACACCCCCATTGTCACTCTTCTTCTTCTGATCTTCTGAAATATGGTATCTCGACGGTGCTTTTTCCATCAGATTTCTGGTCCGGGTGTTTATTCTCCAAAAATTATAAAACATGCAAAATAAGATAAAATAACATAAGGGATGCATCATAACATAAATATATCGATGAATAACAGAAAATTATTATATAAAATAGTGATGCAAAATGGACGTATCAACTCCCCCCAACCTTAGACCTCGCTTATCTCCAAGCGAAACTGGACTCAGAAAACATGACCACAGGTTTATGGAGTGAAGAGTCGATAAATAAAATACGGACAAGAAGCATCACATCTATCGATGCACCAATTATTATAGACAGCAACTTCCTCTCATATAACTTAACTTGAAACAAGTAAAGGGAGTCACAGACAAAGATGCAAAAGAGAGAATCAAAGTTGGTAATGGCAAACTTCGTTCTTGGTCAGAGAACATTTAATGAAATCATACTTATGTTAAGTGAAGTATTTATAACAAGGTTTATATTGTAGATCTTAACATGTTTAATTATAACAACTCTTTTATAGTGGTTCATAGTTTTGAAAGTAATATTCATTCAGAAAATAAAGCATGTGCTAGACAAAGAAGGATAGAAAACATGGTTGAATAAATCAACATATAGACGATGTGATCACAACAACTCAAATGCTTGCTGGAGACAGAAGGAAATGGGTTTACTGACTCAACATAAAAGTAAAAGATAGGCCCTTCGCAGAGGGAAGCATTGATCACTCATGTGCTAGAGCTTTTATTTTAATAAACAGAGGTATAAAATGCATGACACTCCTCCCATCCATCTTACACAAACCATGGCTAACCGAATCCTCGGGTGCCTGCCAACAATCACAAACCGTGGAGGAGTGTCTAAATTTTGAGAGGTGTATGTTTATGTCAACGAATGGCAAACAGAAAATTCAGGACGTCACAAGCCAACTAGACTCACAAGAGAGGCTCCCATAGAAGGACGCAACTGGTATAGACGGTCATCCCTCTTTCTCTTTTGTTTACACAATTATGGTTTGACTGATAAATCAGGGGCAAAAAGAGTGAAGAGAATTTGTATTATTATTTGGGGCTGGGAACCCCGCTGCCAGCTCTTCTAGCATTTGGATAAACGGATGAAGCCACTAGTCCAGGTGTGCGAGTCCAATCGACAAGTTAGATAAAGATTCTCTACTTGCGTCCTCATGAGCTAAAACGGGAACACAAAACATGAGTAATTTGAAAGTTTTAAAGGTAGCACATGAGCAGTTTACTTGGAGTGGCGGTGAAACACCACATGTAGGAAGGTATAGTAGACACAAATGGGAAGGTTTTGGGGTTTAAGGTTTGGATGCACGAGAAGCATTCCCTCTCAGTACAGGGTTTTTTGCTAACAAGTTTATGAGCTAATAGGTAAATTTCTCTTTCTTATACTAGCATCTCAAATTATTATTTCTACTGACCCAAGCTAAGTTTGCCAAAACCAACTAGATTAACTTGATGATCTCTAGAGTGATACCAAATACTAATAACAATCTCAACCATATGACAGAAATTGAAAACTAAAATAATGTGTGCATAAAGTAAATGATGAAACTTCTCATTAATATTTCAAACCGGCAACTCACACCAACGGATACAATGATAACCAACTAGGGACAGACACTTCCATACTGCAAACCATCCTATATGATAACTTCTCTACTTAGGATATGACTCTACTGAGAAAGGAAAAAGATCAAAGATAGTGATGTGATACTGCGGCACTCCCCCCAAGCTTGGAACAAGCCTAGGGGATGCCAAAACCAGTGACGAATCAATTCTTCGGTGGTGGTGGTGAATCCTTTTGGATGAGCTTATCAATTGATTTCTTCAAATCTTCAATCGCGAACGTAAGCATACGCATCACCTCCGTATTGTGATCAATACAGTTTGCATGCATGTCCGACTGTGAATCCCAGCCACCAAGATTTTTCCCCCACTCTTCCTTAGGTTGAGAGCTTCCTTCATCCGCACGGTTAGATCGATTCATATCCCACATAGAGGGCAAATCCCTATTGAGCACCTTTTTGCACTTAAAATCATGAATTAATGTGTGGAAGTAGTTCTTGACTCCCGCAGCAGGTGTCCTCGAGGCTAGGGAGTGACGTGGAACCTTCCCTCCGGTGCTCATCCGCGCGCTTCTCTTGAGCTTCAAGGGGTTAGCCACCACTCTAATGCTTGCGACGGTGGCGCGTGGACGCACTCGTGGGTTTTATTCTACATCTCCTTCAGCTCCACTCTCGATCTCCTCCTCCGGCTTCAGGTCTTGGGTATCATCTTCCTTTGGTCCCTTCCCCTTATTGTCGTCGGCGGAGACCATGATGCTTCTAAACCCGAAAAAAGATCCTGGCAGAAACAGCTCGAAACAGAAACACGACGACAAAATTATATACGAACCTCGGGGGATTCGGGGGATTATATAGTAAAAAGTTTCATAACGAAAGGAAAGTCCAGGTCGAAAACGAGTCGGAGAGGGGCTCCGGGGCGCCCACACCATGGGATGGCGCGGCCAGAGATGGGCCCGCTCCACCCTATGGTGTGGAGCCTCCGGGCTCCGTCTCCCTCTCGTTTCCGGCTCATAATTTTTCATATTTTCTAAAAACAGTAAATATATAAGTTGAAAGATGTTTTCCGAACATTTTTTACCAAAAGTGATACCTATTCGAAAACTAACTCTGGAGTTTCTGAAATATGCTTCTTAATGAATTCCTCCGGAATCATGGCTCGAACACAATCAACATTTTCATTATAAGGATCTCCAGAAATATAATGCTTGAGTATTTGGCCATTTACCACTTGTGAGGAGTTGTCTTCAAGGGAAACAATTTTAATTTCCCCCGAACAATATACCTCCTCGATAACAAAAGGTCCCTCCCATCTCGAGGGTAATTTTCCTGCAAAAAATCTGAGACGAGACCTATACAATAGCACTTTCCCGCCAACATGAAATTATCTTTTAATAATTCTCTTATCATGCCACCTTTTAACTTTCTCTTTAAAGAGCTTAGAATTTTCATATGCTTCACTCCTCCATTCATCTAATGAACTTAAGTCAACCAACCTTTTCTCACCAGCAAGTTTAAAATCTCTATTTAGGTCTTTCACTGCCCAATAAGCTTTGTGTTCTAATTCTAGGGGCAAGTGACAAGTTTTTCCATAAACCATTTTATAAGGAGACATGCCCATGGGATTTTTATAAGCAGTTCTATAAGCCCACAGAGCATCATTTAATTTCTTAGCCCAATTTTTTCTAGATTTGTTAACAGTCTTTTGCAAGATAGATTTGATTTCTCTATTTGATAATTCTACTTGCCCACTAGTTTGAGGATGATAGGTCGAGGCAATTCTATGATTAACATCATATTTAGCAAGAGTCTTTCTAAAACCACCATGAAGGAAATGAGAACCCCCATCAGTCATAATATATCTAGGTACACCAAACGTAGGGAAAATGATGTCTTTAAGCATTTTTATTGAGGTTTCACCATCAGCACTTTTAGTAGGTATAGCTTCCACCCATTTAGTAACATAATAAACGACAACAAGAATATGAGTGTAGAGTTTTGAAGGAGGGAAAGGACACATAAAGTCAAAACCCCAACAATCAAACGGTTCTATAACAAGAGAATAATTCATAGGTATTTCATTACGTCTAGAAATATTTCCAACCCTTTGACATTGATCACAAGATAAAACAAATTTTCTAGCATCTTTAAAGAGAGTAGGCCAATAAAAAGCTGACTGTAGAACCTGATGTGCAGTTCTATCTCCAGCGTGATGTCTGATACGTCGAAAACGTATCTCATTTTCCGAACACTTTTCTTATTGTTTTCCTCTAAACTTGTGTGTTTTGAATACAACTAACACGGACTAACGCTGTTTTCAGCAGAATTACTTTGGTGTCTTGTTTTTATGCAGAAAAATCAACTTTCGGGGAAACGCCCAGAAAAGAGCCCATTGATGTTTTCACCCCGGAAGACCCCGCGAGCCAGAAGGGGGCCAGGATAGGATCCACATGGTGGCCACACCCCCCTGGGGCGGGTCCCCCCTAGGTCGCGCCACCTAGGGGTGTGGGCCCCCCAGAGCCCCACTCGGACTCCCCTTTCGACTACAAGTAACCTCCAACCCTAAAACCCGAGGGGGTTTGTCATATTCCACAGAAACACAATAGAGCGCCGCCGCCGTCCCGAACCTCGATTCGGGGATTAGAAGTTCCTGTTCTGGCACCCTGCCGGGATGGGGAATTGGAGGAGATCATCGCCATCATCATCACCAACGCCTCTCCATAGACCATCCATGTTTCCCCATCCATGTGTGATTAATTCCCCGCTGTAGGCTGCAGGGGATGGTAGTGATTGGATGAGATCGTTCATGTAGTAATGTCGTGATTGTTAGGGCATAGTGCCTAGTATCCTCTATTAGTGCTATTGACATTGTTGCAACTTGTTATGCTTAATGATTGCCACTTTGGGCCTGAGTGCCATGATCTTAGATCTGAACATGGTATTGAATCACGATGATAATTATTGTTTCTTGATCATACCTGCAAGTTGTTTACACATATCGTTGTCTGAAACCCAAGGCCCCAAAGTGATAGAAATTGGTACAACCGGAGGGGATGGCTGCGATGTGAGGATCACATGTGTTCATGGAGTGTTAATGCTTTGCTCCAGTGTTCTATTAAAAGGAACACCTTAATTACCAGTAGTTCCCTTGAGGCCCCGCTGCCACGGGCTGGTAGGACAAAAGATGTTGTGCAAGTTCTCATTGCGAGCATGTACGACTATTTACGGAACGCGTGCCTATGGTTACTTAGTTCATGGATGCTTTATCATATTTATCTGCAATGCCCATGACATGATCATTATTAGAACTTTCTTATCCATGCAACTCCTGTTCATCCATCCCTATGCCTACAGTATTTAATCCCGATGTTTACTTCAAACACTACTGTTGTTGTTTTCATTTCACTGCTGCTATTATTTCACTATTGTTGCTACTATAAAACTGTTACTACTGATAAACCACTACGAACAAAAGTACTTTCAGGTGCATGTGAATTGAAAACTCACTTGTTAAGGCTCACAAATATTCTTTGGCTCCCCTTGTGTCGAATCAATAAATTGGGGGTTTACTTCCCTCGAAGACTGTTGCGATCCCCTATACTTGTGGGTCATCAAGACTATTTTCTGGCACCTTTGCCGGGGAGCATAGCTTTATTTGCGAGCTCACCGGAGAGTATTATTATCTACTGCCAATCATTCATCATGGGTAAGTCTCGTGATGGAAGAGTTCCTATATTACCATCCACTACAAGAAGAGGTATAACTCTGAACACCTCTGTTGCTCTTGATTCACCGTCTGTTATGAGTAAGCTGCTTACACCACCACATACTAGACATGCTACTTCTGATGAATCTGAAAATGCTTCTGATACTTTTGATGATGCTTCTACTGTGCTTGATGAGAGTGGTTCTCTCGATCCTTTCTTAGATGCTACTATTGCTAAAGCTAAAAATATTGCAAACACAGAAACTCCTGATAAAAATCCTGTTACTCCTGCTTTTTCACCTGAGTTTAGAGAGAATTCTAGTGATGATTTTGATGATGCCTATATTGAACTGAGTAATGATCTTATTGATGAAATATATGCTATGAAGGATAAAGATGTTGCTATACGTCTTATGGAAAGTCGTGCTGTTAAATATAAATTATCTCCAGATGCTAAGTTTGCCACTTCTCCTATTAATATTAGGGATAAAGATTATGATTTTTCTCTCGATTTATCTTATATATCTATTGTTGAGAAAGAACCTTTTTGTGGAACTGAAAATAAAAGTGCTATGAAACATATGAATGAGCTCTCCTCTTTGAGTAGTTTATTCTTTGATGATCTTAAGAAACGTAGCTATTTTGTTGCTAAAATATTCCCTTTCTCATTAAAGGATGAAGCTAAAACTTGGTTTAACAATTTGTCTCCTGGATCTATTGATAGTCCTATTGGTTTGGTTAATGCTTTCTTTCAGAAATATTTTCCTACTAGTGCTCAACATGCTTCTTTACAAAGTATATTTAATTACAAGCAATTGCAAGAAGAGAAATTGCATGTATCTTGGGCAAGGTTTTGTTATTTAGTTAGGCTACACTTGGGCATAAGCTAGAAGATAATAAACTTCTTGATATATTCTAGGACATACCTAGATAGTTGTGCTGGTTGTGTTTTCAGGCAAAGAACTCCAGAAGAAGTTGAGGAATTAATGGCTAAAATAAGCCAAAATCATGATGATTGGACTATGGTTTAGCCTAAGCCGACCCCTACTCCAGTACTTATAGAAGCCAGGGGAATGATTGAATTAAATGATGAAGTGATGAGAGAAGCCAAGAAATCTCTTAAAGAGAGGGGTATTAAATCTGAAGATGTGAAGAATCTTCTACCTATAGAAGAATTATGTAAGCCAATCCCTCACTCATCATCCATTGAGTTACACTCTCTCCAATATTTTGATAGTAGAGATATTTCCTATAGAAAACCTCTTGATCAATGCTTAGATGAATTTGATAATTATGTCATTAAGCAAGATAATTTTAATATGAGAGTGCAAAACCACCTAATGGAAAATTCTAAAGCTATTAATGATTTGCATGGTATTATAGAAAGAACCTCTAATGATGTTAAAATGCTTGTTAAACATTTTCAAATGGTTCAAACTCAAATAGATCAACTTGCTAAAGTGCAAAAAGATCTGCTAGTTAATGCTTCTAAATAAAAACATGCTTATGAAATAAGAACTAGAAGTGGTATTGCTACACAAGATCCTTTATATCCTGAGGGACATCCTAAAAGAATTGAACAAGATTCTCAGCAAACTAATAATGATGTTATTCATACTAAGAAGAAAAAGAGGAAGAAACATAAAAAATGTTGTAGAATCCTCTGAACCTTCTAAAGATCCTAACAGTATATCTATCTCTGATGCTGAAACTGAAAGTGGTAATGAAAAGAATGATGCTTCTGATAAAAAAGAACCTGTAGCTGAACCTACAAAGCAAACTAAAACTGCAAAGTACACTAAGGAAGATTTTATTGCTAATAAACATGGTAATGAAAGAGAACCTTGGGTACAAAACCAATGCCTTTTCCTAATAAGAAACACAAATTTAAGGAAGAAGAACATTATAACAAGTTTCGTGAATGGATGAAACCTTTGTTCTTGCAAATTTCTTTAACTGATGCTATTAAATTACCTCCTTATGCAAAATATATGAAAGATATTGTTTCTAACAAAAGGAAGATTCCTAATGAGGAAATCTCCACTATGCTTGCTAATTACTCTTTTAATGGCAAGGTTCCTCAGAAGCTTGGAGACCCTGGTATACCTACTATTCCCTATTCTATTAAAAATAATTATGTTAGAACTACTTTGTGTGATTTGGGAGCTGGAGCTAGTGTCATGCCTTTTACTCTCTATAAAATACTACTCCTAGAAAAATTGATACCAACGGATATATCTTTGCAAATGGTTGATAAGTCTACTGCTATTCCTGTGGGTATATGTGAGGATGTTCATGTTCAAGTTGCTAATAATTGTCTGATATTAACTGACTTTGTTGTGTTGGAAATGCCTGAAGATGATAATATGTCTATTATTCTTGGAAGACCTTTTCTTAATACTGCAGGGGCTGTTATTGATTGCAATCAAGGAAAGTTACTTTTAATTTTAATGATAAAGATCACACTGTTTATTTTCCCAAGAAGATTGATAGAAAATATGGTCTAAATTCCATTGAAAATATTGAGACATCAAGATTGGAGAATTTTATTGTCCTGTTCCAAAGCCACCAAAAGAATATGAAATTATTATGATTGGGACTAAGCCTATCAAGGTTGAGGTAACATGAGTATTTAGTGGGAAACAAAGTTTTGTTTCATAGAAAATTATTTTGGTAGCAAGACTTGATCACCCTTGTTAACAATATGATTTTTAATGAAGAGGACATTGTTTTCACTATCTTTTCACCTTCCCCATTACGTTTTCACCATGTTTACTTCTGTTATTACATTATTACTTGAGTACAATCATGTTTTCCACCATCCTTATGCATGTTTTCCTGATGTTTTCACCTTGTTTACTGAAGTTATGCATGTTTTCACCATCCATACTTTTGTTTTCACCACTACCACCTTTGTTTTCTTTGGATATTCTTTCATTAGAGTGTCTTAGAACCTCTGTAGTTCTGGTTTTGGTTTTGTTTTCCACGTTTTTACTTTCGTTTCCCGGTTTTTATTAATTATTAAAATTCTGGAAATACCTCAAAAATAAAGTTTCTCCAAAAATTCCAGAAAAAATATAATAATTTTTTACGTAAAAAATGAGGCAGAAAGCCACCTGGGAGACCCCAGGGGGACCCACCAGGCAGGCACACCCCAGGGTGGCGCGGCTAGCCCCTTGGTGGTGCCAGCACATGGTGTGGGCCCCCCTGGCCCTCCACTTACTCTCTCCACTGCCAAAGTCTCTTCTCTCACCCCCAAAGCTGAAAACATTTCCCCGAACCCCTGTTCTTGCTGTTCTCCCTCTGGATTTTCGATCTCCTTCTTCAGCCCATCATTTGTGCTGATTTTTGGTGTGTTTGATCTCTGGTATGTGACTCCTCCGATGATCCAAGTAGAATTTTGTTTAGTGAAGTATTTCTTGAGTATTTTGCCACAGTAGGTGACAACTTATGTGAGTTTTCATGCTTGATTTGAGTAGAAATAATGTATGTTTAGCTCTCATATAAGTCCCTGTGGTAGTCTCCACTTTATAGTTTCTTGAAATTGATTTTTATGATGATTGTTGAAAAATTTCAGAAATGGAGCATAATTCTTATCAACTAAACCAACATGAGTTGGAGGTGCCTGAGGTCATGCTCGTGCACCGTGAAGATAGGGTGTTCCCATCAATCTATCTGTGTCGGGAATTTATGCAAGTTACAGGAATTCTGCAGGATTTTAACACTCTGGTGCATAATGCAGGCTTGGAGCGTTTCATTGAGGATGAACCTATCCAATATGTGAAACTAACTATGTGTGTGGTGCAGGATTTTCGTTTTAAATGGTCTCCAACTAACCCAATGGTCCACTATAAGATTTATAATAAAGTTGTGAGCCCGCCTTTTAGTGTTTTCTGTGCAGCTATTAAGGTACCTGAGTGGGGGTCTTGTGAGAAAATAAGTGGGCAGCCCACACCACTACTGGATTTATATAGAGAGATTTGACAAGGCAGAAGCTTCACAGGGGAGAAGGGTAAAATTCGTGAAATTCAACTCCCTAGCATTCGATACTTTTCCTACTTCATTTCTAAATGTGTATTGGCTAGGAAAACTGCCAGCAAGTTATCTGTTTATGATTTGGCGTTTATTGCTGCTGCTTGGAGACACGATAGGTCTTATAACTTTGGCTCTTTGATTGCTTACCGTCTCTCACATAACCGTGAGAAGGGCGTAGTTTGTGGAGGTCTTGTTGCCTCGCGCTTGCTAGCTTTGCATGGTTTGGAGCCACACCCTCTAGACTTTCAGTTTCCTATAGAGAGGCTTAATCTTGTTTCCATGGTTCAACATAAGTTTCTTTCTACCCATGCTCACTTACATAATTTATCTTGTCGGGGGGTTACCCCCGAGTAGGGGTAAGGCAGGTGCTAAAGGCAAGGTCAAAGGGGTTGTTTGACTGAGTAAGCTGGCTACCCGGTACTTGCTAACCCGGTAGGCTGCTATCCGATCGTACCCGCCAATGGCCAGAAGGAAGAATCAAGGAAGTTATGTTCCTCCGAGTAGAGGAGTTGGTCCGAGTAGAGGGAGTGGTTTCCTACTCGGGCCAGAAGTGAATGGAGCCGTTCTGACAAGGGATCCCGCGTCTCATGCGTCTGTACCGGCGTGCGGTTCAACTTACGGAGCGCGTGATTATCCGTGCTACGGCGTGGCTACAGTGCGGTAGGCGCCTGTCAAGTCCTGTCACTGACAGAGGGGACAGGACAGGGCTAGGGGCCTACCCTATCTCACTGACAAGGGTGGACAGGTCCCATCTCCGAACGGTGCAACGACTTACGGCACCAGCGTCAGCGAGAACTCGGAGGCGTGCTCTGTTCTGCAGTGTGCCCGTCCCATCAGCTGTACCTTTTAGTCTTATTCTATTCGGCTGGGCACCAGTATATAAGGTGCCCTGCCCCCTCCTGTGAGAGGTTCGCCGCACTCGCTATACTTTCCAGAGGCAACACTTAGATAGAACTTGTGAGAAGATTGGCTACTCGGCTGAAGGCCTGTATTGTACTGTGGCTACTCGGTAAACACCCATATAAGGAGAGATGCAGGAGTAGGGGTGTTACCTCCACACGAGGGCCCTGAACCTGGGTAAGATCTTGTTGTTTGCAGTGCTTGTGACTTACCACACGCGGCTACTCGCCGTGTGATCCCTCCCCGAGCACCTCCAACGTCCATCGGCCCCAACATTAGCCATCCTATGGCATCTGCCGTGATACCACCACGACAGTTGGCGCCCACCGTGGGGCAGACAGTGGCGCTGGCTAGAGTCCATATTCGGACGGGACTCATTTCTGCTACTGGGGAGAGCGTGGTCTGTGGCCTTGTCCACAGATTCGGCTCCTTCGACTTCGTCACCGACAACGCCGGAGATTTCGACGGTAGGCCCATGCCGGCAGGCGGCTCGGTGCTCTCCTTCGGCTCGCACCTCGTCTGCGTCGCCACCGCCGTCATTCGCGAGTTCCCAGAGGAGGTGCTGGTCGCGGAAGATTCTCCTGCTGTGCTCGCTGCCCGCGGAAGGCCAACTGGCTGCTCTGCGGACAACGTGGAGGTGATGGTGACCGGCCCGGCTACCGATGCCGGGAAGGGCGCGGCTGCTGCCGCGGGGGTCATCGAGGAACGTGCTGGCCCAAGTGGTGCCCAGAGGGTCCACAAGCCCTACGAGAAGGATTCGAACATCCCTCTTTCCACTACACCGACGATACCGTCATCCGCCGTGCGGATGGGCATGCCGCCTCCCACCGAGCTTGAGCTCATGACCATGAGGGCGCAGCTCGACCAGCAGCGCCAGGCGCTGCTCGCTGAGCACCTGGAGCTGGAGAAGCGTAGGCTTGAGCTTAGCCTAGACCAGAATGAGTACAACAAGGCCCATGGCTTTACTCCTGTTGTTAGGAAGCATAGCAAAGTAGGCGCTACTTGTCGCAACTTAGGCGCCGAGATGGCGGTAGTTGGTGAGGCTCCTAGCCAGTCTGCCACCGTGAACACTGCTACCAGGCCCAGATACAGCACCCCCGCCAAAACACTTAGAGCTGCAGAGGCCGTAGCTGCTGAGTTGCCGAACCTTGCCGGCAACGCGCACGCTAGGCAGCAGGAGAGGCTCAATGAGTTAGTGCTAGAAGCTGCTAGGCAGAATGAGGAGTTCCGAAAAGTCAATCCGGGTGCTGGTGCTTCTCAAATTGTGCACTCGCGCGTAGCGGGATCTCATGACCAGGCGTCATCGCCGCTTCCCAACCGCGAGAGGGACCAGAGTGTGCACTCTGGGAAGAGTAGACAGATGCAGGTGTACGACCCGGCTCTCGCCGCAAAACAGCGTGCTGTGCCGCGAGAGTCCGGTCAGAAACACAACTCTGCAGGAGCGGGCTATCAAGCCCATAAAGCTCACAGCAAGGGGAAAGACGGAGACAACGCGGGGCCTTCTCGGCATCCTGCTGCTCAGCCTACTCGGCAGCGGACGCAGCAGCCAGCTGCAGCACAGCCGCGTGCGGCTGCGCCAGCAGCCAACCCTGTGGTGCAACCCGCTGTTGTGCAGGAGAACAGATATGATGATGGCTACTCGTCGATGGGGCTAGCCGGCTATGCTGATCCAAGGAATGTTGCTGACCGTCTGGGTGACCGCATGTTGGAGCCCAGTGATGCGAGGTACAAGCTGGACCAGATTAATCTATCCGCGCAACTCGAGAACAAGGGGCCGCCTGGCCCAGAATGCTTTGGCCCTCGCATCATGAACGAGCCGTCCGCGAACCACTTTCAGCTGGCCAGGGGAACCAAGTGCTACAATGGGAGCACCAAGCCAGAGGACTGGTTGAGTGACTATGTCACAGCCATGCACATTGCAGGCGGCAACCGGAGATGGGATGTGCGGTATGTTCCGCAGATGCTAGAGGGTCCAGCTCGGACTTGGCTCAACAACCTGCCCAAGGACACTATCAATTGCTGGCTGGACTTCTCGGAGGCCTTCATCAGCAACTTCACCAGCACATACAAGAGGTCGAATAGGCCGCAGCAGTTGTCCGCTTGCAAGCAGCGGGAAGACGAGACCGACCGCGAGTATCTTACTCGGTGGAGCACCTTGAGGAACACCTGTGAAGGTGTGAATGAGGCCCAGGCCATTACTTGGTTTGTGCAGGGCTGCAGGCATGGCAGCATGTTATGGCAGAAGCTGCAGCACGAGATGCCGAGTACTCTTGCTGAGACCATCAAGATCGCGGACATGTATGCACTTGGTGACCAACTCAGCCTCTGATGGACTCTCATTAGCCGAGAAGGAACTACAACAGCAACAAGCGCAATGATTTCCGCAACAAGCACAGAGGCGACCGGATTGAATGTTGTGACTACAGCTGCTGGGAGTAGCCAAAGGCAAAAAATTGCTGGAGCCCAGTACGGGCAAAACTAGAATCAGGGCCAAGGCATCAAGAAGCCATACAATGCTCCCCAGCAAGGTAGCGGCAACCCGGATCCCGCTCCGAACTTTGTCTTTGGGAGCATGAGGGATGGGCCATGCAGCTTCCACACTCGACATCCAGCTAGGCCAGCCAACCACACTACTCGGCAGTGCAGCTGGTGGGAACAGATCAAGAATGAGGGCCTGCCCCCTCCTCCTCCTCTGCCAGATGCGAATGCCAATGTGCAGCCTACTCGGGCACCTGCTCCCAGGCCTACAGCTTTTCCGAGAAGAGAGAATGTGAACCAAGTGGCTTTAGGAGCCAACCGCTACTTCAACAACGACGGCTACCGCAACTACAACAACAACGACCGCAACTGCAACTTCTACACCCGCAACAACAACAGGAACAACAACAACAACAACAACAACAACCAAGGTACCAACAACAACGGCAACAATGGTGGTGGAGACCACAACCAGTACCAGGAACACCACGAGAGCTACATGATCTTCACCTTCGAGCCTGCCGACAAGCAGTCTCTGCACAGGCGCGCGATGGAGGTCAATGTTGTGATCCCTGTTGTGCCTCACTACCTGCACTGGTGCAACCAAGAGATCACGTTGTCCAGAGCTGATCATCCTAGGGTGATGCCCAACCCGGGTAGCTATGCTTTGCTGGTGGATCCCACCTTCTTGGGTACTCAGAAGAATGTGAGATTCAGCAAGGTCCTGATCGACAACGGCAGCAGCATCAACATTGTGTACAGAGACACACTAGAGAAGCTCGGGATGGCCGAGAACATGTTGCTACCCAGCAGGACCACTTTTCATGGCATTGTGCCGGGAGTGTCTTGCTCTCCAATCGGCCGCGTCTGGATAGACGTTCTATTCGGCACCAGGGAGAACTGCCGCATTGAGACCTTGGCGTTCGAGGTGGTTGATCACCAGAGCCCATACCTTGCCCTACTCGGTAGGCCTGCTCTCAGCAAGCTCATGGCTTCAACCCATGCTGCATACTTGAAGATGAAGATCCCTGGTCCCAATGGAGTCATCACCATCTCGGGTGATTACAAGAGGTCTTTGGAGTGTGCCTCTGCTGGTTCTCAGCTGGCGGAATCCATGGTCATTGCTGCCGAGAAGAAGAAGATGTATGAGGTGGTGGCTATGGCACAAGCAGCGCAAGGTGGTGCGCCTGGTATGCCGAGTTCCCAGTACGGGACTGCGTTCCAGGCGTCCCAGGAGACAAAGAAGGTCCAGGTTGATCCTGAGTTCCCAGACCGTGTTGCCATCATTGGCGCCGGGTTGGGAGAGAAATAGGAAAGCGAGCTCATCCACTTCCTCCGTGAGAATCGGGACGTCTTTGCCTGGTCCAATGAGGATTTGCCGGGTGTCCCGAGGGAGTTGGTTGAGCACTCGCTACACGTGCGGCATGATGCCAAGCCAGTGAAGCAGGCGATGCGCCGCTTTGGTGATGAGAGGAGGAAAGCTATCGGTGACCAGATCACCAAGTTGCTGATAAGCAACTTTATCATGGAGGTTTTGCATCCGGATTGGCTAGCCAACCCGGTTATGGTTGAGAAGAAGAAGAAGGACCCCAAGGCGGATACCGCATGGCGCATGTGCGTGGACTACACCGACCTGAACAAGGCCTGCCCCAAGGATCCCTTTCCGCTACCCCGCATAGATCAGGTGATCGATTCCACTGCTGGTTGTGAGCTTTTGTCTTTCATAGATGCCTACTCTGGTTTTCATCAGATAGCTCTCAACCCTGCTGATCAAATAAAGACTACCTTTATTACCCCGTACGGGGCTTATTGCTATTGTGTCATGTGCTTTGGGTTGCGGAATGCTGGGGCTACCTATCAGAGATGCATGCCGAAATGCTTGCATGATCAAATTGGCAAAAATGTGCAGGTGTACGTAGATGACATTGTCATCAAAACGAATAAAACACATACTCTGCTTAGTGACATTGAGGAAACATTTGCCAACTTGCGCAAGTACAAGATGAAGCTGAATCCGACTAAATGCACCTTTGGCGTCCCGGCTGGCAAGCTACTCGTCTTCTTGGTATCCAGTCGGGGCATTGAGGCCAATCCTTCAAAGATAAAAGCTATAGAGAGCATGTCTTTGCCGAGATCACTGAAGGATGTGCAAAACTTCACTGGTTGCTTGGCTTCTCTAAGCCGCTTCCTGGGCAGAATGGGCGAGAAGGCCTTGCCTCTGTATCAATTGATGAAGAAGAGCGACAAGTTTGTATGGACACCGCAAGCTGATGAAGCATTCAAGGAGTTGAAAGCCATGCTGGGTAGCGTTCCCATCTTGGCTAGTCCGCTACCCAAGGAGCCAATGCTACTGTACATTGCTGCGACTAACCGAGTGGTCAGTGTTGTGATTGTGGTGGAGAGAGAAGAGGAAGGGAAGACTGTGCAGCAGCCAGTATACTATCTCAGTAAGGTGATGTACAGCTCCAAGCAGAACTACCCGCATTACCAGAAGATGACTTACGGCGTGTACCTGGGCGCCAAGAAGATGAAGCACTATTTCCAAGAGCACCCCATCACTGTGGTGAGTTCTGCTCCCATCTCGGACATCATGGGCAACAAGGAGGCAAGTGGCAGAGTAGCCAAGTGGGCAATTGAGCTGGCCGCGTACGCTCCTGCGTATGCGAGAAGAGAAGCCATCAAGTCTCAGATCCTTGCGGATTTTCTGGTGGATTGGGCTGAGGTGCAGTATGAGCCTCCTTCTCCGGTAGCCAACTACTGGAAGATGCATTTTGATGGATCCAAGGTGAAGGAAGGCCTGGGTGATGGCATGGTGCTCACGTCACCCAAGCGAGATCAACTCAAGTATGTGATGCAGATCCACTTCAAGGCATCCAACAACGTAGCAGAGTACGAGGTCGTGGTACACGGCTTGAAGGTGGCCAAGGAGGTTGGCGTGCAGTGCATCATATGCTATGGCGACTCGCATCTGGTTGTGCAGCAAGTATCAGGCACCTAGGATGCTCTGGATGCCAACATGGCGTCATATCGGTTTCTGGTGCAAACTATGACTGGTTTCTTTGAAGGGTGCGAGTTCAAGCACATACACCGAGCAGAGAATGAGGCAGCCGATGAGCTGTCCAAGTTGGGGTCTTCTCGGTAGTACATCCCGGCTGGGGTTGCCTTGGGGCATTTGAGGAAGCCATCTATCAAGCCATCCCCCAACTCGGAATCCATCTTCGTTCCTTCTCTGCCTGGTGAGGAAGCTGTTCCCATGGAGATTGACTGGGAGGTTGCAAAAGAGAACCCGGGGACTGCCGTCTCCATCCCGGGGACTGGCACCTGCAACCCGGAGATTGTCCTTTCTTACCCGGGGACTGTCGCATTCATTGAGGGGGTCCTTGCTGAGTGCTCGGGGACTCGGGGACTCAATCCCAACTCAGAAGAAGAAGAGGTGGTGGCTGATCCAATGGAACTGGACGAACTAGTGTTTCCCATCTGGGAGACACCGAGTTGGGCTTTGCCCATATTATCCTTTCTAAAGGACGGCACCTTGCCGAGTGATGAGGTTACCTTGAGGCAAATTCAGAGAAGATCCAAGGGCTATACAATCTTCAGAGATGTGCTGCATAAAAGAAGTCCTACTGGTGTGCTGCAGCGCTGTGTAGAGCCAGAAGAAGGAGAAGAAATTCTGGTGGAGATACACCAAGGAGAATGCGGGCATCACGCCTCTTCTCGGGCTCTGGTCAACAAGGCTTTTCGGCATGGCTTCTTTTGGCTCACTGCCTTGAAGCAAGCTGAGGATATTGTGAGAAAGTGCAACGGCTGCCAAAGATTTGCAAGTAAGATTCATATGCCAGCGTCCGAGTTGAAGACCATTCCCATTACTTGGCCATTTGCTGTTTGGTGCTTTCAAGCCGGCTAGAGGCAACATGACTCATATCTTGGTCATGGTTGACAAGTTCACAAAGTGGATTGAGGTAAAGCCTATTTGGAAGTGTGGTGGAGCCACCGCTGTGAGTTTTCTGAAGGATGTGATCCTGAGATATGGCTACCCACACAGCATTATCACGGACAATGGTACAAACTTTCCTGAGGGTGTTTTTGCGAGGTTCTGCAGGGATAAGCATATTCGGCTAGATGTTGCATCTGTTGCGCATCCCGCCTCCAATGGGCAAGTGGAAAGAGCAAATGGCATGGTGCTATCAGGCATAAAGCCAAGGCTGATTGAGCCATTGCTGAAAACACCTGGGTGTTGGCTAGACGAGTTGCCAGCGGTGTTGTGGAGTCTAAGGACTACCCCTAACCGGTCAACCGGTTACACACCATTCTTCCTGGTATATGGAGCTGAGGCCGTGTTGCCCACTGACCTAGAGCATGACTCGCCCCGTGTAACGCTCTACACAGAGGCAGAGGCTAGAGAAGCTTGAGAAAATGACGTTGACCTGCTGGAAGAAGCAAGAGAGCTAACTCTGTCACGTTCAGCTGTTTACCACCAAAACTTGAGGCGTTATCATAGCCGGAAAGTGAACCCAAGGGTTTTCCGAGAAGGAGACATGGTGCTTAGGCTCGTGCAGCGCACGGCCGGGATGCACAAGCTTTCCCCTCCGTGGGAAGGGCCTTTCATTGTGAGCAAGGCCTTGCAGAATGATGCCTACTATCTAATTGACACACAACCACCCCAGAAGAACAGGCCGGATAGGGCTGGAGAGGAATCCAAGCGCCCTTGGAATGTAGCTCTACTCCGACGTTTTCACTCATGAGCAAACTATGTATGTATCTTCTTATCCGAGTTAAACTCCTATTCGACAATCTGAAATTGAACTCGGGGACTGCCCTCGTCCAAATTGTTCCTTGTGTTTACTCTGTTTTACCTTTTCTATTCGGTTGAACCACTTAGAATTTCAAAAGCATACAAAGTAGTGTGTTTAAACTCACCGGACACTCTGCGACTCTGCTGTTGTCCGCAACCCGGCTTCATGGCAAGCCAGAGAACAAGCCAAAGGGTCAATGAACACATGAAAAATTGCAAAGGAAAGGAAGCGTGTGGCAACCGAATAGAGTGTTTTTTACTGGTTTTTCTTTTTGGCTAAGTGGTGGGCAGCGTTACTATGATTTTTCTAAGTGGCTAAGTATTTGAAACTCCAACTTTGAACTCTTGTGACTCGACTACCAAAAAAGCAACAAGTTGCAGGTAAGAGCTGAGATAAAAAGGAAGAGCGGATAAAAACTGCAACTCGGGGACTTGCATATTAACGCAACCCGGCATTGAGCCAGAGTTGCTAAGAACTTCAACTAAAATAAAACTGAGTAGCAACAAAGACTTAATAGTTTGATACATTTGCACCCCGCATCCCGGGGATCTGATAAAAGTTCTAGAGACTAAGTTTTTCAGGATTGGACTAGTTGGAGGTAGCGGTGTTGTCCACGTTGGCATTGGCAGCATCAGCCTCAGAGTTGGCGTTGGCAGCTTCTGAAGTTGTAGTGGCAACCGAGATGGGGTCGGTGGCCGAAGTGGATGCAGTGGACTGAGTCCTGAGTAGCGCCGCGGCGTCAGGTGCCGCACCAGCAGTCGAGCCCAACTCGGGAGCCGCTTGCTGGATCACCATCTCGGTGGTGATGGTGGCCTCCTGGGCGCTGGCTTCCGGCTTCTCGGCTTCAGCATCAACCTTGGCCTTCCCCTTCCCCTTCCCAGACCCTCCCTTGGCGGCATCATCTTCGAACACGCTCAAGTCCTCCGACTCGGTGTCCTCATCTTCATCGTCGTCCTCTTCCTAAGCTTCAGTGTCTGGCTCGGGGAGGCCATCGATGTAGGTGGCGGTGTCCGCGTAGGAGGCTACCTCATAGGCTGCTGCCTTCCGGCGAGGAACGCAATCGGGATCCTTGGTCCATTTGGAGTCTTGGCGCATCTCAAGGATCCGGTCGAGGTTAAGGTTCTCATACCAGATGCAAATAAAATGGAGCAACTCATCCGCTCCTGCCCGAGTTGCCGAGGCGCGCCATTTCTTCAACTCGGCCTTCACGCCGTCCAGCTTCTCGGCGAGCGCGCTGAAGCTGTCTGGCGCAGATTGATCCGGCCAGAACAGATCATGAAGTTTATACGCGGTGGACACCATGGTGGTGCCCAAGCCCTTGAGTTGGCGGAGCTGGGTCTTGATGCTCAGAAGATTGTCGTTGACACTGGACTTGGTGTCAATGGGCAGCCCGGATGCAGCTCGGAGTTCTTGTGCCTTAGCCAAAGCAGGCGTGCTAGCGGCGCGGAGATCAGGGAAGATATCTGAAAGAAAAACCAGCAAGAGTTAGAAATGGAGGCGGAGAAGAGAGAAAACCAGATAGAAAAGTGGCAGAGATGAGAAACAGCCAGATGCAGAGAAGAGAAGACTTACGTTTGAGATCCACCAGCAGCGCATCCAACTTTATCTTCCAGTCCTCCTCATCAGCAATGTGCCTGTCTCCAATGCGGCGTGCATTGGACATTTGGAGGACAAGCTGCGCGTTGTGATCCTTCAGCACCAAGATCTCAATCTCACGCGCCTTCTCTTTGGCCTTGGCTGCTGTCTTGATCTCCTCCTTCTCGGCTGCTTGATCCAAGGCATCCTGGAGGGCAGTCTTAAGCTGGACCTGCAACTGCTCGAACTCGGCGCGCTCTGTGTCGCGTTCCTTCTGGAGCTCCGCATCTTGGGTGGCCAGCTGTTGCTGCACCTCGGCAGGCATCAAGCAGTTGAGATGTTGCTCCCGGAATTTCTTGTATTCTTCTGCAAAGAGAACAGCAGGGTTAACAGAGTAACCAAGTAAAGGAAGATGCAACGGCAGAGTAGCTGGCAACTCACCTTCCAGTTGCTTGATTTTGCTTTCGACAAAGGAAGAGAAGACGTGGCAGTGTTCATGCTGCTCCTTCAGTTCTTTGAATTTTCCTGCAGAGTAAACAGAGTTAGAGCAAAAAGCAAACGCGGGCGTAAACACAAAACGCACAAACCGAATAGCTGAAAGCTTACTCTCTATCTCAGAAAGTTGGAGAGCGCGGTCCAGTGCCGCCTGCTCCATTGCTGCATCATCTTTGCGTTCGGCTTCAAGAGCCGCGATGCGGTTCTTAGCTACGCTGTGGTTCCAGAGCAACCGGCGGAACACATTGGTCCTCTTCAGGAGGCTATTCTATGGAAGAGAAGAAAAAGAGTTAGAATTTTTTTTGAAGATTTGGCCCGAGAAGACGGCAACTCGGTTGAGTACCCGTCTACTCGGCCCGAATCTCGGGGACTGGGGAGTAGCTAAGAGGAAAAGAAGAGAAGAAGAAAAGAAAAACTGCAACTTGGAAAAGCAAGGAAAGCAAGAAAAACTTACAGCATATGTTTGCTCAACGTCCTCGGCGGCTTTGCGGAGGCAGAACAGCTTCCCGGCTAGTGTGCAGGTGTCGGAGGCGATGGTCATTGGAACAGAGCCGATGTCGGCCTTGTTCCAGTCGACACGGTAGTGGTCAACTGCACCCAGAGTGCTGTCGTTCCACTTCTCGATGCCGTGAGCGTCGCTCTCCCAGACCTTGTCAACGAAGCCTACCCGGTCCAGGACCGCGGTTAGCCCTTCTGATTCAATCTCGTCCTCACCGGATTCGCGCGAGTGGAACTTCAGAGGTTGCTTGGCCTTGGACTGGGCAGCCACAGCCTTGGCCTGGCCTTCCTTCAGGACGGAAAGCCGCTTCTCGCCCTTGGCCAGGGAGATGCTGTGCTGCTGGGACACCTCCAGCAGGTATGATGGCCAGCTGCCTTGTATGCGGGAAGCACCTCCAGCACTCGACCCTTCGCCTCGGCCAGCAGATCCAGCTGCAGCGCCAATGGTGAGTTGCGCGCTCTTTGGTGCCTTGCGTGGTGGCATCAGATCCCCGTACTGTGCAACCTTGCGCAGTGGATTCTTCCGAATAGCTGTAGCTTCAGGCTTGGCGGCCTTCTTGGGAGCATTGTCCGCCCGAGAAGCGGACGGAGGCGCTTGGCGTGAAGTCGGTGGAGGCATAAGTTGAGAAGCAGTCTTGGGTGTGTTCTGTTTTGGTGGAGGGCTTGGTGCAGTTGGTGGAGTAGCCTGCTGGGTAGGCGGCACAAGGGGCCGGCTACCCTGCGCAGCTTCTGGCTGCGCTTGGCTCTGGACCACGGGCTCCACCACGGTCTTCTCAACCCGCTGCTCGGCAGCAGGATCAGGTCTGGTGTCAACATGTTCTTCTACCCGCGGCCTGGCCGCGGGATCATCTTGAGCTGCAGCTTGTTCTTCCTACTGCTCGGTGTTGTCATCTGGCCGCTCAAGGGCGACACGGTCTTGGTTCTCAGCATCTTGTTCAACATTCTCCCCAGCTGAGGTAGCTGGGGGAGAGGGAAGCGTCTCGTTGTGAGCAGCATCCTGCACACTCTAGTACGCGTGGGTCTGCTGCTCCAAGTTCTCATCATCTTGGTCACCAGCGCCCGTGTTCTTGGCGCCGGTGTCTTCTTCTTCCAGCTTCACCGGAGAGGGCGCGCGCGTCCTATCCTACGGTGCTGGCTTGTTTTCATCGTCGGAGAGTTCGACAAGCTTCTCGAGGTCCACAACGGGTTTCCTCTTGGTACGAGTGGGGGCCGCGGCAGCGTCGGCATCCAGAGGATCGCTGGAGGAAGGAAGCAATTCAGGAAAAGAGACAGAGAGCAGAACAGCGAGAAGTAGTAGCGAGTTGGTGTTCGGATGGAACTACTTACCCTTTGCGGGTGGGGGGTTGCCTTCTGTTGGTGGTGACCTTCTTGCTACCCGCCTTCTTCGGCTTCTTGGCAGCAGGTTCTTGGGCACCACTGCCCGTCCTCTTCCGGGTTGCGGGAGCAGCCACAGATAGAGGCTGGACATCGATGGGCTCCTCATCATCCTCATGATCGGGATCCTCTGCAGAGAAGAGAAAAGGGATTCAGAAACAGAAAAGGAAATCAGAGCGTGCTACTCGTGATCAGAAAGGTGAACTTGGTCAACTTCGTCATCCTCGGACCAATCCCGGATAGACGCATCAACTCGGTGCTTACCAGGCTGAGTGGCATGTGGGATGCAAAGAGTGTCCTGGGTGTCGTAGGCCTTCTCATCATCCTCTTCGCGGTCATCGTGCCAGTTGCCCTCGAAGACTTCAACGTCTTCTTCTCCCTGGCGATCGATGTGCTGGAAAGGCAAACAAACGGCACAGTGAGTTGAGTTCTCGGCTATGGGGTCCTACTCGGAGCAACATGCAAACACAAAGCATATAAGGCTAAGAGGTTCTACTCGGCATGGCATGCAAACACAAAGCATAAAAAGCCAAACAGTTACTTATGATGCTCTACTTGGTGCAGCATGCAAATACTAAGCATACAAAGCTGAGAAGCCATCTACTCGGTATCAAAGTGCAGAAGTAAAGCACAGAGTACTAACCTGTCCAATACGCTTGGTGCGGCTATACGGCTCGAAGCCATACAGCCAATTGTCATTCAGCGTGGTGTGCATGATGGACCTGGCCCAGACAGCCACCTCGGCCTTGGTGAGCTCGAAAGTTGTGGTCCTTGTGCAGTCGCGGGCTCCTCCCATGTAGCACATCTTGTGCGAGCGGCGCTGGAGCGGGAGTACCCGGCGTGAGATCCAGCATGCAATTGGATCATCCTGGCGCAGCCCCTCCTTGCGCAACTCGGCCAGGCGTCGCTCAACCTGGATGACGTCCTCAATGGTGGTCTTCGGGTGGTAGCCCCAATTCTGCTGAGTTGGCAGGGCGTTCTTGAACTTGGGAAGGCCTATCCGGTCCTGGATCGGCTTTCCGTCTTCAGTGGCGACATTCTTCACATAGAGGAAGCTGCGCTGCCACTTGCGCACAGATTCCAATCCCTTAGCTCGTGGATGGCTGCCAGTGGAGCGCTGCAGCATCATAACGCATCACGTCTGGGTCATGGCGTGGGCGCCATCGGTCTTTCCCAGGTTGGGGATACTATGTTTGCGGAGAAAGAAGTACCGCGCCCAGGTGTGGATAGCTGGGTACACGCCCAGAAAGGCCTCGCACACCACGGCGTGGGTGGACAGCATGATGAGAGAGTTGGGTGGAAGATGGTGTGGCTGAAGGCCAAAGTGGTTGAGGAATTTGGAGAAGAAATCGGAAATCGGAAGGCCGAAGCCGCGCTTGAAGTGCACAAGGAAAACGACATACTCATCCTTCTCAGGCTTAGGAACAATCTCAGTACCTGGATGGCGGCACGTCACGCCGGGAGGCACGCGGCGCGTGTTCACGAGCCACTGGCAATCCTCGACGGTGACCTCAGAGCCTTTCCAGCCGGCTCGGGCAGCGGCATCGTCATCTCCGTGGGCAGCCATGGCGACGGAGATGCGCGGGAGAGATTGGAGGCGGAGGCGCTAGTGGGAGATGCGAATCGGAGTTTGGAGGCGGAAGAGATCTCTCTCTGTCTCTCCGGCGGTGCGTGGAGCAACGGCGCGGCAAGCGGTTGCGGTGGCCGTGTGCTCGACGGCGGCGGAGAGACGAAGGGGCAGGAGATGGGAATGAGCAGGAAAGAGAAGCAGGGGGCGTCGAGGGGGTATTTATCTCTCCCCTCGAGTTGCCGTTACCAGCGAATTAATCGGGATCGATCGTGCACAGAAATCGTGCGGCGTGGGCTGCGCACTGGTTAGAAACGCACACAGCGCATATCGCGCGCGTAACGGGTGCAGTTAATCCCACGTCGAGATCGTGGGCACTTTAGTGTGGTTGAAGTGACTTAACAGGCTAGGGGACCCTAGGTGCAGTTATTGACGCGTGGCCTGCGGTATCCCAGGCACCGAGGCGTCGGGGGTACGGGGGTGTGACACGTGCCCTGTAGCGACACGGAGAAGGTGATTCGCTCTGATTCAGCGGGAGTGAGTTCGAAATTTCTCTAAGTCATTTTACGCGGCATCAGAGAAGAAAGACGGTGCTACTCGGAGAAGTAGAGATTCAAGCAAGAGATAAGGGCTACAGGGAGGGGCTACTCGGCCTCTTACAGCACGAAGACAAGATTTGTTTTTAACCTGGCAGGGCCCAGTGAACAAGTTCGCATGACTTTACCAGCTTCGGGGACTAATGTCGGGGGGTTACCCCCGGGTAGGGGTAAGGCAGGTGCTAAAGGCAAGGTCAAAGGGGTTGTTTGACTGAGTAAGCTGGCTACCCGGTACTTGCTACCCGGTAGGCTGCTATCCGGTCGTACCCGCCAATGGCCAGAAGGAAGAATCAAGGAAGTTATGTTCCTCCGAGTAGAGGAGTTGGTTCGAGTAGAGGGAGTGGTTTCCTACTCGGGCCAGAAGTCAATGGAGCCGTTCTGACAAGGGATCACGTGTATCCTGCGTCCGTACCACCGTGCGGTTCAACTTACGGGGCGCGTGATTATCCGCGCTATGGCGTGGCTACAGTGCGGTAGGCGCCTGTCAAGTCCTGTCACTAACAGAGGGGACAGGACATGGCTAGGGGCCTACCCTATCTCAGTGACAAGGGTGGACAGGTCCCATCTCCGAACGGCGCAACGACTTACGGCACCAGCGTCAGCGAGAACCCGGAGGCGTGCTTTGTTCTGCAGTGTGCCCGTCCCATCAGCTGTACCTTTTAGTCTTATTCTATTCGGCTGGGCACCAGTATATAAGGTGCCCTGCCCCCTCCTGTGAGAGGTTCGCCGCACTCGCTATAGTTTCCAGAGGCAACACTTAGATAGAACTTGTGAGAAGAGTGGCTCCTCGGCTGAAGGCCTGTATTGTACTGTGGCTACTCGGTAAACACCCATATAAAGAGAGAAGCAGGAGTAGGGGTGTTACCTCCACACGAGGGCCCTGAACCTGGGTAAGATCTTGTTGTTTGCAGTGCTTGTGACTTACCACACGCGGCTACTCGCCGTGTGATCCCTCCCCGAGCACCTCCAGCGTCCATCGGCCCCAACATTAGCCATCCTATGGAATCTGCCGTGATACCACCCCGACATATCGTTTGAATTAACTTTCTCCAAACGATCCGGGTGGAGAGTTGTTAAAACTGTTAGAGAAGTACTTTTGCATGCACCTCTTTTGTTTGATCTTAATAACAGGCATGGATGGGAGATTTCTGAGAGTGAGCTGGACACATACCTTGAGCATCTCCCTCAGCAAGGGGAGGATGCCGACGAGGGGGACGATGGTGATTTCGTCCAGCCCTACGACGCCACGGGGATTCCATACTAGCCCCCCGGTTAGGACTATGCGCCAGCTGCATCATCTTCCTCTTATGCGCCCGAGTACGACCACACGAGGGATGACCCACCGCAGTGGGGATATTTCTCGCTCTTTTATTGATCTCCACTTAGGCCAAAATCCTAAGCTTGGGGGGAGGTATACCGACATCACGCTCATCTACATATCATGTTCTGTCGGTTCTTTGTATATCCGTGTTTTCTTTTCTTTCGCTTATGTTGTTTTTATTGTTTTGTTTTCGCTTTCCAAAACACAAAAAGACCAAAAATATTTCTGTTGTTTCTCTTTGTTTGCCTCTTTAGTTTCTTTAGTTGGTTTGCTTTATATTTTAGTTGCAGTTTAATATTCAAAAACCCAAAAATATTTTGTTTGGTTTATTTGTTTGCTTTCTTTTGTTCTTGTTTCATTTCAAAAACCCAAAAAGATTTTTGCTTTGTTTGCTTGTTCTCTTTTTTCGTGCTTTAATTGAAAAATCCAGAAATATTTGTTGTTCTTCTTTGGTTTTGTAAACTTTGTTGCAGAGTTCAACAGTCGTTTGTGACTCTATTGGAGCCTGGTTTTTATTATATATTATTCGAGCCACAAGTGAAGAGCAATAATGACGATATACGCAAATTCAATTTATGGTGAGAGGCTGGTATGAATTCTATTTGCTTTCATTTTTATACATATATCATCTATGTGAGCATGCTTAGTTTGTTCGTATAAGATATATGTGACTTAATGGCTGCTTAATAGTTCGTTCTCTCTCATGTTTTGTTCCAATATATTAATAGTAAATGACATGTCGCATAAATATTTGTTCGCATTGTTTTATTCGTAGAAGGACATGATATTGTGGTAGCCTCCTCTGACTGTTTCATTTGAATCGACTTGGCACATGCTCGCGCATGATAAGACTGAAAACAAAAAGTCAATAAGACTCGATGATTTATTTTGCCTCAGAGTTCTAGTATCAATTTTATGCCTCAGTTGATTTTACTTTGTCGCAAACATGATTATGATAGTTATTGCTCTCTTGATTGTCACCCCTGTCTATTGCTAGCCTTCACCTGTACTGAGTATGAGCTCTACTCGTGCATCCAAATCCCTGAAAACCAAAGTTTGCCAAATGTGTCCACCATACCTACCTATATGTGGTATTTAACCACCACTCCAAGTAAATTGCTCATGTTCTATCTTTAAAACCTGCTAAAAATTATTCCTGTTTTGTGCCACTGTTTTAGCTCATGAGGACGTAAATAGAGAATCTTTATCTCACTTGTTGATTGGATTTCACACCCTGGACTAGTGGCTTCATCCGCTTATCCAAATGATAGAAGAGATGGAAGCGGGGTGCGCAGCCCCAAATTAATACACACAAATTCTCTTCACTCTTTTTGCCCCTGATTTATCAATCAAAGCATAATTGTGTAAACAAAAGAGAAAGAGGGATGACCTTCTACGCAGATGCGTCCTTCACTTCGGATCCGCTCTTGTGAATCTAGTTGACTTGTGACGTACTGTATTGTTTGTTTACCATTCATTGACATAAGCATACACCTCTCTCAAAATGTTTTCAATACCTCTGTTTAATAACATAAAAAGCTCTAGTACATGAGTGATCCATGATTCCCTCTACGAAGGGCCTTTCTTTTACTTTTATGTTGAGTATCCGCCATATTCTTTGAGCACTTTCTTGAGAGCACAATGGTCATTCTTAGTGTGATGTGTTTGTCCCAAAGTACGGTTGATTGTGGTATATTCTTGATATTTGCATCTTTGATATCTTTACTTCTAGTCTTCCCTTGAACTTCAGAGGTGCCCTGGCATTTATTTTTTGCCCCACACTTAAGGGCAAGCGAGATACCACTTTATCAGATCCTATTATGAATATTTCAATCTTGCAAATAGTTATGCTTCATGTTGTTTATTATTAATATGTTGTTATCTCTTCATGGTTTGCATAGCTATTAAGTGACAGTATCTTGCATGTATCTTATCATGAGCATAATTAAGTATTTGATCACATAGTGAATATATTTACATCATATGAAAGAAATGTGTTCGTAAAAGTATTTTATCGCACTCACTTGTCACTGAATTGCTTGAGCACAAGCAATAAGCTAAGCTTGGGGGAGTTGATACGTCGAAAACGTATCTCCTTTTCCGAACACTTTTCCTATTGTTTTCCTCTAAAATTGTGTGTTTTGAATACAACTAACACGGACTAACGCTGTTTTCAGCAGAATTACTTTGGTGTCTTGTTTTTATGCAGAAAAATCAACTTTCGGGAAAATGCCCAGAAAAGAGCCCATTGATGTTTTCACCCCGGAAGACCCCGGGAGCCAGAAGGGGGCCAGGAGAGGAGCCATATGGTGGCCACACACCCCTGGTGCGGGTCCCCATAGGCCACGCCACCTAGGGGTGTGGGCCCCCCAGAGCCCCCCTAAGACACCCATTTCGACTACAAGTAGCCTCGAATCCTAAAACCCGAGGGGGTTTGTCATATTCCACAGAAACACAACAAAGCGTCGTCGTCGTACCGAACCTTGATTCCGGATCAGAAGTTCATGTTCTGGCACCCTGCCGGGACGGGGAATTGGAGGAGATCATTGCCATCGTCATCACCAACGCCTCTCCATCGACCATCCATGTTCCCCCATCCATGTGTGAGTAATTCCCCGCTGTAGGCTGAAGGGGATGGTAGGGATTGTATGAGATCGTTCATGCAATAATGACGTGATTGTTAGGTCATAGTGCCTAGTATCCTCTATTACTGCTATTGACATTGTTGCAACTTGTTATGCTTAATGCTTACCACTTTGGGCCCGAGTGCCATGTTCTCATATCTGAACATGTTATTGAATCACGATGATAATTATTGTTTCTTGATTATACCTGCAAGTTGTTTACACATATCGTTGTCCAGAACCCGAGGCCCCAAAGTGACAGAAATTGGGACAACCGGAGGGGATGGCTGCAATGTGAGGATCACATGTGTTCACGGAGTGTTAATGCTATGCTCCGGTGTTCTATAAAAAGGAACGCCTTAATTACCAGTAGTTCCCTTGAGGCACCGCTGCCACGGGATGGTAGGACAAAAGATGTTGTGCAAGTTCTCATTGCGAGCACGTACGACTATTTACGGCATGCATGCCTATGGTTACTTAGTGCTTGGATGCTTTATCATATTTATCTGCAATTCCCATGACATGATCATTATTAGAACTTTCTTATCCATGCAACGCATGTTCATCCATCCCTATGCCTACAATATTTAATCCCGTTGTTTACTTCAAACACTATTGTTGTTGTTTTCATTTCACTGCTGCTATTATTTCACTACTGTTGCTACTATAAAACTGTTACTACTGATAAACCACTGCGAACAAAAGTACTTTCAGGTGCAGGTGAATTGACCACTAGTAGGAAAAGGGCTACCAGTGACGAACAAATTTCAGCTACCGCTGGCGAACATGTGTTCGCCAGCGCTACCACGCCAGTGGTAGCAGGTTACCGCTGGCGAACACCACTTCGCCAGCGGTAGTGCATGTTACCGCTGGCGAACAAGGCCTTGTTCGCCAGCGCTATGTTCGCCAGCGGTAGCTCCTCTGTTCGCCAGCGGTATTGGTTCGCCAGCGGTAGTCATCCTGTTCGCCAGTGGTACTGTTCGCCAGCGGTAGGTACTTTGTTCGCCAGTGGTAAGTTTCACAGGTTTGTATTTTTTGTTTTTTTTTTGTATAACAGTTTGTATATTCTGATTCTGTATATTCCCAGGTCCAAATACATTCAAATTCTATAATTTATAAACTTCACACATATAAATCACTGATAGCACATCGATAAATCATAGATACATATGCATCCGTCCATAACGAATTTAACACATCGATAACGAAATTAACACATTTATACATATGCATCCATATCCAATTCTCATAAGTACGAATACAACACATTGATCTCAATAACACGTTTATGTCGGAAGATTTCGAACCCAAAATATAGCCATATAATTAGTTCAACGATTACAAAGGTATGACTACTACATCTATGCAACGTACGCGCGATATAGATATCAATCGCAAAGAAGACTAGATATACGGTCCGCCTCCGCTTTAGCTTCCGCCTCCGCTTGCGATCTTTCGCTAGGGCCAGCGCGCCGTCCACTTCTTCATCTCTCTGTAGACCAAGATAAAAGCATTAGACCGGCAAAGGAAATCACAAGTTCTTATTAGGAGCAATTCGTAACGAATCGAATACATACCGTCGATCATTTCTTCCTCGATGTTGTGATCTTCTGTTTCTTCTCCGGCGGGAACGGAAGAGCACCTTCTAACGAGTTGAATGGTCTCTCGTCAGTCTGCTCTAGCACACATTGTCGCAACTCATTGTTAGATGGTGGGGTGTTCCAGTGGAAGGTAGATCCTGAAGTTACTACATCCTTATAGATGATTGTGCAGAGCTTGCGCTGGATGCGACCAAAGTTTTGTCTGTACTCAGCATCAGACCATTCCACGATGCTGCGAGACCATTTGTCCACAGCAGACATGTATTGCAGACTATGTTGGTCCTTCACGATCTCCGTCATGTGTTGGATGAGGTACCATGCCTCCATTTGGCCGCCTGGCGCCTGCTTGGGGCAGGGAAACTCTGTTCTGTGTCTGAACACATATTTGCCTTGAATTTGTTTCTTCCTGTCGCAGAATCCTTCCCCCCTGATGTAGCCATCCATAGCATCATTGAGAACAGACTTGATGAGGGTGTAGTTCTTCTCCTTCATCGTACTCCCGGAGTCGAGATATACTGCGTGCGCGTCTCTCGGGTAGAGCATGATGAGGGTGCCGTATTTGTTTCTGCGCAAAACAGGAGAGTCCATATATATAATCCTCAAAAATTGTATATGCGCAAACTTATGTAAAGATGGGAAATATAACTTACTCAGGAAAGTAGGGCACGAGGGTGATCCTCTTGTTCATATGGTTAGTGAGCAACACTTGTTCGAGGTACTTTGTCGCTTTTGCCCTACCCCTGGGGTTGTTCAAGTACATGTCGTGCATGTAGTAGGGGTCTGCTAGCCCGATGTTTCTGGCATTCTCTACGGATAGCTGATGCGCCAAGCTGAGCGTAAACAGACGGACGATTGACGAGTGGAGTGATTTCATGTGGAACATCCGAAAAATGTCGTCAAATCTAATGATGATCTTGTTTGCGTTGCCTTCAGTGACAAATCCCACCGTAGATGGCACCTTTGCGACCAAAACCGGCAGCGTTGGATTTTTCTCTTTCAGAAGCATCTCCTCCATATATAGTACACCGTCATGGACGCTACGCATATCACCTGTCAGCAAGGCGACCAACCTCGGCGGAAGCATCGGTTTGCCCAACTGATGGATCTGATGCCAGTCGGTTATGGGTATCCTGTCCAATACACGTCCTGTCTGCGGCTTAGACTTGGTCCCCTCCACCGGTTGGCTCATCGATGCAACGGCAGAACTCTTCTTAGTTCTTTTCCGTGCATACTTGATCTTAGGCTGAGTCTTATGAAATACATCCGCTACCGCCTCTTTGAGGGCATCCTGGCTGATGACTTCTTGCTCGGGGACTGCCGGCTCTTGAGAAGAGAAAAGACGCTTTGTGCATCGATATTTATCCGCTTCCTCCACTGGCAAGAGAAGTTGATCAAGATCATCCAGGTCGGGCGCCCCCTCGTAAGGATCGTCGACGAGGTAGTCATTCGGGTTCTCATCTTCAGCATCGTCGCCGTCGTGCTGCACGGACTTTGCAGGTGAGAAATCCTTGTGTTGGCTCGGGTGCCCCGACCCCTGGACCGGTGTTGGAGTGTTGGCAGGAGTACTTTCCAAACGAATTAGTGATTTCGGCCAGGTCAATGGCCAAACCAAGCATTGCTCCAGGTTCAACTCGCTGTCGGCTGCGGGTGGTTGGTTCGGAGGATCGAGAGCACCGCAACCAGGGAGCACCCGACTTAATGTCACTCTGAACACGTCCTCGGGCATACGAACGCCATGGGATACGCGGTTCAGAGGTGTGATGATTTTTCCTTTGGCGACGTCCTTTAACTCGCCGTTCACATTAAGGAGCAATGTGCATCCCGTCTCGTCGGCCTGCGAAACGTCGTGCGATCGTTGTTAGAGACTGATGCCGTCACGAATCAAGTCATAATATATAATTAAGCAGTGCATGTTGAATTACCGTGAGGGCATTGAGCTCGGACAAGGGGGATGGACCGCTAAGTGTCGGCGGCGGCATTGAAGAGATGTGGCGGGGCGGCGACGGATCTTTGCGACCTTCCGGCTGAGGGTTGGGGGCCGGCTCGTTCCGCGCAGCAGACTCCACGACGGGGGCCGCGTTCTGCGGCGCCACGACGGGGGCCACGTTCTGCGGCGCCACGACGGGGGCCACGTTCTGCGGCGCCACGACGGGGGCCACGTTCTGCGGCGCTGGCTGCACCATTTGGGCTATGTTTATCTGCGGGAGCGGCCCTTGTCCTCCACCTAGCATCCACGGCGCTAAGGACTGAGCGACGGTCGAACAGATGGTAGGGAGGAGCTCATTGAGCCTATCGTTCACAAGCTCGTCGACCGTCTTCTCCGGGCCCTTGTTCCGCTCCTTACGCTTTTCCTTGGTGTCGGGGTAGTAGTGCGCATGCCGATGACCCTTTCCGAGGCCATGCACATGGCCACGATGCGGCTTCTTGTCAAGGGGCACTCCCTTCATCGCGTTAAGCGCCCTAATGAAAGGGGTGTCATACGGGTCCTTGTTCGTCGTCGCCGAGGACCCCCCGTCAGATTGAGATAGGCGTTCTTTTTCTTCTTCCTCGAGATACTTATTCTCGAGCAGCTTGACCTTCTCGTTCAACACAAGATCGCCGGGCTTTTTGGGATCTTCCCTATAATGGGCCCTGACAAAATTTCTCACCTGCGGGTCGGTGATCTTGTCAAACGGGTTCGGCCCTTCTCTCTTCGAATCCTCCTTTTCCCATACTTTCTGCTTCCCAAGGTAACCCCGGCTTCCGAGATTGTGAGGGCCAATGTTCTTTTTTCGCTGTTCTTTCCCCCATTTACTCAGCGCAATCCTTTCCGGTTTGAGTTCGTCGATCTTGAATTGGGCCAAGTCTTCCTCGGAAATGGAGGGCCACATCTTATGGATCTCATCAAAATCCTTACCCTTCGCAAGCATCTCCCGCAAACTGGATCTCCAAGTCGTAAACGCCTTGGCGAACTTTCCCAGTGCTAAGGAGTTGACCAGATTCTTCTTCAGGTCCTGGTTGTCGTAAGGATCCGGGAATTTGTACCTTGTGTGCAGCTTCTCAATCAGCAGGGCGGCATTAGCCTTGTTTTCTTTAGCTCTGAGGTGCTCCATATTAACGTTGCCGAAGTCTCGAGCTATGCAGCCTATCTGGTTTCCATAGCCCTTGGCATAACTCTCCGGCTCGAGGGGAGCACCGCTCTTGGGGTCCACTTCCGTGAACTCTTCCCGCATGGTGGCGAGCATGTTGTGCCGCCTCTCTTTGCGCCTAGCCGCCGCCTCGCTACCGGAGGCGGTATCCCCGGTGCCACTACCGGTTTGATCACCTTCTGCGCCCGATGTATCGTTGTGTGGCTCTAGCTCCTGGCGAACGGTTTCGTCCATCTCGTCGTCTGCATCGTCGCCCTCCATCTCTAGATCCGGGTGCGGATCTACGGGTCCGCCTCCGGCGCTTAGCATAGAAAGCCACGCATCGTCGTTGTCTCCGCCGTGTCCGAGACCAGAACCACCCGCCTCGTCGTTGTGAGCCATATCTAAGGAAGGAGAGAAAACCCGAAATAAGTTCAACAAATCCTACAATTTAGACGATGTATACCCCATATGAGTCCAAATTTCTCGGACACTCTAAGTTGTGATATTTTTAGCAAAGATCATGCCAAAATTCACGGAAAATTTCGGCATGACCTTTGCTAAAAATATCACAAATGGAGTACCCAAATTTGCCGGAATGGAAATTAATCAACATTCCGGCAAATAGGGACTCACATGGGGTACCTGCACATAAAAACCTACCCCTCATATAATCCCACCCCTCATATTATCATCGTCATCCACACGAAGGTGGGCACATATCCACACGACCACACACCATCTCCACCATCCATACACCACCATCCATCATCACCACGCCATCCATCACAAAATTAGTGCTAGATGAGCTGCAGTACCACATTGCGCTCAAGTAGACAAGTACCAGTACATAAAAACGACTACATAGCAGTAAATGGACAAGCATCAATACCAATGACAGAAAAGCATCAATAACCAACATTCTACAAAATATTAATAAGCATCGCAAGAGTAGATACTGCATATACATGGATCAGGCAGAGCAACCAAGCTATCTAGCACAAAGTGCTACAGAATTATAAAATTCAGCTAAGCTAGCAGGCTTGCTACCATCAGGATTCAGCCCAGCAAAACAATTGCAGCCAGGTTTTAACTATCAAGATAGTCAGGTTTTTAACCAACATGGGAAAAGCAATTGAACAAGTAGTTGTGCCCACATAGGTATTACAGAGCACCAATAGCACAGAAAGCAGGCTGGGGTTATTCTCCTCAGATAGGCATAGAAGTGCTATGCTAAAATTCATCACTGGAAAGTAAAATTATCATATCTAGCATCTGTTCTTATTTAAACTTGGGCCTCAGGCTTTGCATCACTGGCTAGCAACAGGGAAGCAACTGTTCTTATCAGATAAAAATTGTTTAGGGGCAAATCAAGTCAAGTATCTGCTCTTAATTAAAGAAAGGCCTCAGGCTATGCATCATGGGCTTGGGCAAAGGAAACAAGTGGAAATATCTGTTCTTAATTCAGTAGTATCAAAGAAGGAAAAAATATCAAAAGTAGTGCTCTGTTCTTATCAGCTGATACCAAATGGTATTAAGGAAAAAATATCAAATGTAGTGCTCTGTTCTTATCAGCTAGGAATTTTGAGATAAAGCAATAGCCAAGAGAATCATGAAGTGAAAACAAATAGATAGATGCAAGTATTAAGGGCATATTCTCTGAATAAAATTCAGAGTAACACCTCTCAATCATCTAGCACATCCACAGAACACTAGGAATTGTATACTTAGTAATAAGAATTGCTATCCAATAACCAGTAACAGGAATCCATCATTTGGAGCCAACCCTAGGTGTATCAGTACACCATAAACCACATGGGGAGTAGCAACAGCATCACTCCATTTCCACCAACAGCATCACTCCATCACCAATATCATCTCACAGCACATAGCAACAGAGAATTAATTTAGGGCACAATAAAATTCCTATCCAACACAGTTCAGTGCAACTCGAGGAAATATCTCATGGATCCTTTTCCTCATGCTCAATACTAGTAGTGGCAAGCAAATCAATCAGCAAAGTACACATGTGATTTTGTTCCAGGGTTGTTATTACTTTTTTCTATGGAAGGTTAGGAATCTATCTCTGTTGGCAGTCATGGCAGTTTAAAACACCAGAGGGCTCTGTTTTACTCGGAAATTCCCACTAGCTGACAGCCCTTGAATTCCTCCCAGTTCTCCTTATATCAAGTGTTGAAGGGATTTATAAGCCAGCAGCAAGCAACTCTATTTGTACTGACGGCCTAAAATAGGATGGCAGCACAAGTTCATGCACAGGAGAGTAAACTGCATCCATTCAGAATCGAGCATAAACTCATAAGCAAAATTAACACGCCAGAAGCAATGTAGCAGCACTAGGCTAAACTGCATCCCACCAGTGGCGGCTCCAGGAATTTGGTCCCGGGTATTCATTGCCAAAAAGAAGCATTGGCAATATATATATACGACTCCCTTCGTTTTTAAATATAAGATGTTCAAGATTTTATCTATTTTTTTGGATTCAAATGTATCTAGGCATGTTTCGTTGCATTGATTCACCCATTTCACTCTGTATGTAGTTTATAGTTAAAAAGACTTATATTTTAGAACAGAGGGAGTATATATTACAGTAAATGTTCAACAAGCTAGTAAGAAAATTCAAGAACCTCTACAAGATACAAGATTATATTAGTAATAAATTGTGTCATCTTTTGCTTAGAATGGTTCTTCCACTTGTGGTGAATTTCTACTTTCAACAAAAAAGCTCCATGATTCTGAAATTGAAACTACTATAGATGGAAGTTGTGGCGTGAAGTAGCTATGCTAGGTATTGTTCCTGCCCCCAACCAAACCGTTTTTTTCTCTTTATTATGCATTTCTACAAACAATTTGTGGGCATCGGCTGGCTAGACCAGAAGACTGGGGATACAGCGGCGCGAGAAGAACGAGTTCAGTAGCCAAGCTAGCGCGACATGAGATAGGCAGCACCAGAGGGTCTATATGGCGACCAGCAAGAACAGCACCATATCCAAACCATGCGCGTCCATGCGTGAGCAGGACAAAAAAGAAGAAAAGGAAGGAAAGACCAATGGGTGTGCGTGACGAGCAGTGTGGTCGCGGCCTGCAACTAGTAGACCACATGCGCACGATGGCACAGAGCAGAGGAGAGTAAACTGCATCCCATGGCAGAACAAGGAATGAACACAGATCGAGCATATGAAAAAGCATCATGGCATCAGTAGAAATTAAGCAAAAACTGCATCCATTCAGAATCGGATCATATCCATCACATAGCAGTGGTTCTGTCGAACAATTACCTCACAGGTATTCTGTCGAACACGTTGCAGGCAGGAGAGGAGGAAGGAGAATCAACGGCGAGCACGGCCCCTCGGCGCAGCAGTGAGGCCGAGGAGGGGTAGGGGCGTGTCGCCGCGGGGGAGGAGGAGGAGGGAGACGCGGGCGAGGGCGAGGGCAGCAGGCGTGGCGTTGATCGCCGGAGAGTGCCCGGTGTCGATGGAGCCGCAGGGGAGACGAAGGGAACCGTGCGCGCGCGTGTGTGTGTACTGGCCGGAAGTGAAAAACGGCTAAGTCCCGCGCTGGCCCTATGTAGCTCTCTGTGGGGCTTACCGCTGGCGAACTTGGCTGTTGGTTCGCCAGCGCTACGTTACCGCTGGCGAACAAAGCTTTGTTCGCCAGCGGTAATATAGCGCTGGCGAACCAACAGCCAAGTTCGCCAGCGCTACTTTTTTATTTATTTTTCTTTATTTTTATTTGGAAAGATTTACTTTATTAATTTTTCTTGAGAAACATTACTGCGTTATTTTTATTTATTTCTTTGAATTTGAAATGTTTATTTTGTTTTCTTTATTTGTTTAAATTATTCAAATACATTTCATTTATAATAATTCAAACACATTATAAATTAATTTCAAACAAATTACAAATAATAATGTTTTATTTTGTTTTCTTTATTTGTTTAAATTATTCAAATACATTTCATTTATAATAATTCAAACACATTATAAATTAATTTCAAACAAATTACAAATAATAATGTTTTATTTTGTTTTCTTTATTTGTTTAAATTATTCAAATACATTTCATTTATAATAATTCAAACACATTACAAATTAATTTCAAACAAATTACAAATAATAATGTTTTATTTTGTTTTCTTTATTTGTTTAAATTATTCAAATACATTTCATTTATAATAATTCAAACACATTACAAATTAATTTCAAACAAATTACAAATAATAATGTTTTATTTTGTTTTCTTTATTTGTTTAAATTATTCAAATACATTTCATTTATAATAATTCAAACACATTACAAATTAATTTCAAACAAATTACAAATAATAATGTTTTATTTTGTTTTCTTTATTTGTTTAAATTATTCAAATACATTTCATTTATAATAATTCAAACACATTACAAATTAATTTCAAACAAATTACAAATAATAATGTTTTATTTTGTTTTTTTTATTTGTTTAAATTATTCAAATACATTTCATTTATAATAATTCAAACACATTACAAATTAATTTCAAACAAATTACAAATAATAATGTTTTATTTTGTTTTCTTTATTTGTTTAAAGTATTCAAATACATTTCATTTATAATAATTCAAACACATTACAAATTAATTTGGTTTTAGTTGTTTTCCATTATTTTCCTTCATTTTTCTATTTGGTTTCCTTTATGTTTCAAATAATATAAGTCCACACATTTGAAATAAAGAACAAGGTACATTAAATTTATAATAAGTGCACATCAGACCAGTTGATCCATGCATATACATAGTTTCGTCGCATACAATTGGCAGAAAAATATATACATAGTTTCTCATCAGTGTTTGATTTTTTTTGCCTTTTTTGGTCGCAGTTGCATAATTTAACCCCACATTATGACTTCTTCTTCTGAATGGAAGACCATGCCTAGGTAGCGTAGTTCTGCTTCTTCTTGTTGTTGCATGACTATCATCATCATCTTCTTGATCATCGTCAATATTTGGGTCGCCGAACGTGTCGAACTCGTCCTCGTCAACGACTCCATCCATTCCGATGATATTTCTTTTCCCTCTCCTCACGACAACACGGCTAGGCCTTGTGGGGTCTGTTATGAAGAAGCATTGGGACACATGCTTAGCCAATACCCATGGCTCATTTTGCGCTGTGACATTCGCGCTTGATGAGGTTCCGGCTTCGGGAATAACCATGGTTGTAAAGTATTGGTCTTCTTTTCTGACGGTCGACATCCTAGCCCATCTGACGCGGAACATAGGCACCTTCTCTCCAGAGTAGTTAAGCTCCCATATCTCCTCGATCCTTCCGTAGTATCTTAACTTTTTGTCACCGGTGTAGGATTCCATCGTTACCCCTGAGTTTTGATAATCGGAAGTTTTGTCTTTCTCCTCTGTGTAGAAAGTGAACCCGTTGATATCATATGCTTGAAACGTCGCTAGGTTGGGAGCTGGGCCATGTGCCAAGGCGTATAATAGTTTATTTTTCGCACAATCCCTTGGCGGTGGATTAGCGACGATCACATCTTTAAACCAACGCAAGAAAGTGGATTTATGCTCTCTGATTATTTCTCCTTCGGTCCTCCGCTTGCCTTGTTCACTGTACTTTTTCATAATCGAGCTCTTGTGTTTTTCCACCCAAGTATCGACCATGTCAATGTGTTGGAGAGCTACTAAGTTTGCCCTGTTAAAGTCGGTGCGTCGACAAGCCCGATCCACATGCACTTCTCTACGTCCATTTTTGTGACCTACTCCATCGAGCTTGCCAATGTGCTTGTTTCTGGGAAGACCAACTGGGTCCTCCACGTCCATATGATTCGTGCAGAAAGAGATGCACTCTTCGGTGAGAAAGCCCTGAACGATGCTTCCGTCCAGACGAGCTCTGTTGCGAACATATCCTTTGATGACCCCATTCATCCTTTCAAACGGCATCATGTTGTGCAGGAACAACGGCCCGAGATGGATGATATCGTCCACGATATGGACCAACAGATGAACACATATGTCAAAGAATGATGGTGGAAAGTACATCTCAAGCTCGCATAGTATCACGACAATCTCTTCCTGCAGCCTTGAGATCTGCTTCCCCGTGATCGACTTTCGAGATATAACGTCGAAGAAGTTACAGAGGCCAAACAGGGTTTCCCGGACGTGTTTGTCCATTATTCCGCGGATTGCAACCGGAAGTATCTGCGTCATCATCACGTAACAGTCATGAGACTTCATCCCGCTAAACTTTTGTTTCTGCGCGTCGAGGAATCTGCTTATTAGCCCTGAGTAACCGCTAGGGACTTTGACTCCGAGAAGGCACATCATCAATTTTGTGATCTCGTCCGGACTAAGAGTGAAGCAGGAGGGGGGCAGTAATAGTCATTCCTCTTAACCCTTTTGGCCTTGCGACCATCCGTCTCCTCATCACACGATTGATCGACGTCGTCATCATCCGGGCGTCCCCCCTGAAGATCTACCCTAATACCAAAATATTTCAGGTCGTTTCTTGCTTTCACCCCGTCTTTGGTCCTCTCCGGCATGTTGAGCAGCGTGCCAAACAAACTTTCAAACACATTCTTAGTGATATGCATCAGATCAAGGCAGTGAGGCGTATCGAGAATGGGCCAGTATGGCAAGTCCCAAAACACCGACCTCGTCTTCCATACATCCAGAAGCGGTTTTGGCGCCTTTTGCTTCTTTCCCGGCTCTGGGCATTCCTTCCAATCATTCAGCAAATTGTAGATTTCTTCGCCGCACCTCTTACGTGGAGGTCCATGGAGCTCATCCTCACCGTTAAAAAGGTCTCCTCGCCTTCTCCACGGGTCTTTGTTGGGTAGCCACCTTCGATGGCCAACGAAAACTGTTTTCGAAGACCCAGGATCTTTCAGAAGTTGCATAAACGTGGGGTCATCCATGTACCTCACGCAACCGTTATGTCCGTGGCACACCTGGCCTGCCACATATCCGTAGCCTAGTAGGTCGTGAACCGTACAGAGTAAGACAGCTCTCATTGGGAAATATTGTTCACCGAAGGCGTCCCATGTGTTCACCCCTTCCTCGGCCCATAGCGTTTCCAGCTCATCTTTAAGCAGCTTCAGGTATAGATTGATGTCGTTGCCTGGTTGTTTCGGCCCTTGAATTAGCATACTCATGTGAATATACTTCCTCTACATGCACAACCAGGGAGGGATGTTGTACATCCATACAAACACGGGCCAGGTGCTATGGGTGCTGCTCTGGTTGCCAAACGGATTGAGTCCGTCGGTGCTCACACCCAACCTGATGTTCCTTGCCTCCGCCCCGAACGTTGGATATTCACAGTCAATTGCTTTCCATTGACTTGCATCTGAAGGATGTGTCAGAATTACTTTTTCACTCCGATTTGGATATTTCAAAACTTTATTCCTCCTTTTCGCGTGCCAGCGCATGAGCTCTGCTTCCTTGCGGTCCGCGAAATACCGTTGCAGACGGGGAATGAGCGGAAAGTACCACACAACTTTCCGAGGAGCTTTCTTCTTCCCTTTCTTGTATCGAGCGGCGCTGCAAACTGGACAAATGGTTTTGTTCGCGTCCTCTTTCCGATAAATGTAGCAATCGTTGATGCACACATGGTATTTTTCGTGAGGTAAATCAAAGGGGCACACGACTTTCTTGGCCTCGTCGCAACTTTTAGGACAGGTGTTGCCCTCTGGAAGGACATCGTGCCAGTATTGCAGGCTTGCATCGACGCTTATGTCGCTCCATTTGTATCTCGCCTTCATCTGCAGAACATCGAGGGCCACTCTCAGGCGGGACTCTCCCGGACCGCAGCCTGCATACAACGGTGTCTTCGAGTCTATCTCTAGTTGCCCCAGCTTCGATTGCTCTCTAGCAGCAGATATCGAGTTAGTCGTCTTTTTCAAAAGCAGTTCTTTCAGATGAGGGTCACGCACAACTTCCGTTAGGGGTGTCCCTGTGTCCTCGTGATCTTCTTCCACGTCTTGTTCAACATCTTCTCCATGATCATGTGCGGGGTCATGAGGCTGATCTTGGTCCTGCTGTAGTTCTAGTCGATCGTTGCTATTGTCCTGTTGCACATCATTTCCTACCGCCGCCGCCCCATGGACTTCATCATCTTCATCATCACTTACCCACTGACTGTTATACCCATCCATGAAACCATACCTTAGGAGGTGACTGAGCAAGTCTCCGGTAAAGGGATTGAGCAAGCCCCCTAGTTTGCACTTTCGACATGGACATCGTATCTCCTTGCGGCCATTTTGTAACATGTCTTCTGTCGCGTGTCTCAAGTAACTATTCACGACACGTTCACTCTTAACGACCACCATTATATGTCGCCTGCACGAGAGCGCGCCGATATATATAATTAATATTAGAACCAAACATAATATATATATATATATATTTCGATATTCACGAAAAAAATCGGCATGACCTTCCTACAAATTGGAGGTTAGAGGGAGTGCCAAACTTTGCCGAGACGGAAATGAATCAACATTCCGGCAAAGTGGCAACTCATTTTCATATCAAAAATTTCACTTCATGTCGTATTCACGAAAAAATTCGGCATGACCTTCCTACAAATAGGAGGTTATTAGGGAGTGCCAAACTATGCCGAGACGGAAATGAATCAACATTCCGGCGATAGTTGGCTACTCAATTTCATTCCACAACAAATTGCGCACACATGCATTTATCGTCTCCATCACACGACCATTGTTGAATCCGGTGAAATTTCACACATATTGCATATCGCGTGTATCCGGACAAAATTTATATACAAACTCATTTAATTATATATTATCATTCATCCCACCTCAAATGAATAGATGGCTACACGATGATATCCGGAGAATTTTGGAGCTTTGGAGAGAAAGGGGGTAATTCTAGATCTAGATGGCTAGGGAGGGAAAATTTGGGGTAGAAATGGTGTTAGGAGGGAGATAAACATATATATATACCAACTAAAATAAATTTAGTTGGTTCAAAATAGAGTAGGAGGGTGGAGAAATAGGCATAATTTCGAGCTAGAGAGAGAAGAGGGGACAAGGGTGAAGAAGGGAGAGTGGAGGGGAAAGTGGGTGGTGGGGGTACCACTTATGGCAGATCTGCCAGAATACCGCTGGCGAACAGGTGTTGTTGTTCGCCAGCGGTAACATGTGGGCCCAGGACGCATGTTACCGCTGGCGAACAACAACACATGTTCGCCAGCGGTATTGAGCGTAGCGCTGGCGAAGCCCAAGCCCCGTTCGCCAGCGGTAAAATGAGGCAGCGGCTGTAGCGCACGCAGGTGGGGCCCAGCCTTAGCGCTGGCGAACCAGATGGAATGTTCGCCAGCGGTAGTATTAATAGCGCTGGCGAACAGATATTTCTGTTCGCCAGTGCTGTTAGCGCTGGGCAACAGAAATTATTGTTGGCCAGCAGTATGCTGGTGGCTATAAGCCATCCCCTACTAGTGGACAACTCACTTGTTAAGGCTCACAAATATTCTTTGGATCCCCTTGTGTCGAATCAATAAATTGGGGTTTTAATTCCCTCGAAGACTGTTGCGATCCCCTATACTTGTGGGTCATCAATGCGCTCCATAAACACTACTATGAAATTTTCTCAATATCTCTTGTTGTTCATTTTCGGTAACACATCTTCGCATAAGACCATCAACAACTTCTTTATATAAGTGTGGGTCATCCCAAAAATAATGCCTCAAATTATAGAAGAATTTTCTTCTTTGCTGAGTTGTAAAGATAGGAGGCAAATACTTCGAAACAATAAAGTTAACATAATCAGCATACCATGGACTCTCTTGCGAGCTCACTTTTATTGCAGCTAACTGTTCATTAGGAAAACTAACATTAACAGGAATAGGGTCATCAGAGATATTTTCTAATCTAGACAAATTATCAGCAACAGGATGTTCAGCACCCTTCCTATCCACAATATGTAAATCAAACTCCTGTAATAGAAGCACCCATCTAATAAGCCTAGGCTTAGCATCTTTATTTTCCATAAGGTACTTAATAGCAGCATGATCAGTATGGATAGTAACTTTAGAATCAACAATATACTGTCTAAATTTATCACAAGCAAAAACTACAGCTAGGAATTCTTTCTCAGTAGTAGCATAATTCTTTTGAGCAGCATCAAGAGTTTTACTAGCATCATGAATGACATTGAATTCTTATCTACCCGCTGTCCAAGAACAGCACCGCCAGCATAATCACTAGCATCACACATAATTTCAAACGGTAAATTCCAATCAGGTGGTTGAACAATAGGGGCAGATATTAGAGCCTTCTTTAAAATTTCAAAAGCTTCTTTACGATCTAAATAAAAAACAAAAGGTACATCTTTTTTGAAGAAGATTAGTAAGAGGCTTTAACGTTGTAGAGAAATTTTTAATAGACCTTCTATGGAAACCAGCTTGACCAAGAATACTACGAATACCTTTAACATCCCTGGGATAGGGCATTTTCTCAATAGCTTCAACTTTAGCTCTATCAACTTCAATACCTCTTTCAGAAATTTTATGTCCAAAAAAAATTCCTTCATTAACCATAAAATGGCATTTATCCCAATTAAGAACAAGATTAGTCTCCTCACATCTCTGCAAAACTTTATCAAGATTCTGCAAACAATTATCAAAAGAAGTTGCATAGACGGAGAAATCATCCATGAAGACTTCCACAATTTCTTCACAAAAACCATGAAAGATAGCAGACATGCATCTTTGAAAAGTAGCAGTATCATTCATAAACCAAAAGGCATACGTCTATAAGCATCAGTTCCAAAAGGTCAAGTTAAAGTTGTTTTCTCTTAATCAGGCTTCCTAACAGCAATTTGAGAGAACCCAGAATAACCATCAAGAAAGCATAAATGAGTTTTCTTAGACAACCTTTCTAAAATTTGATCAATAAAAGGCAAAGGATAATGATCTTTCTTAGTAAATTTGTTAACCTTCCTAAAATCAATGCACATCCTATAACCAACAACTACTCTTTGAGGAATAAGTTCATTATTTTCATTTGGCACAACAGTCATCCCTCCTTTCTTAGGGACACAATACACAGGGCTAACCCATCTACTATCAGCAATAGGATAAATAATACCAGCATCAAGGAGTTTTAATACCTCGTTTCTTACCACATCCTTCATCTTAGGATTTAAATGGCATTGATGCTCAACAACTGGCTTTGCATCAGGTTCAATATTAATAGCATGCTGACATATAGTAGCAGAAATCCCCTTCAAATCATCAAGAGTATAACCAATAGCACCTCTGTGTTTCTTCAATATTCCCAATAATCTCTCCTCTTCTTTACCAGAAAATTTAGAACTAATAATAACAGGATATCATTTCTTATCATCAATATGAGCATATTTAAGATTGTCGGGCAAAGGCTTTAAATCAAAAACAGGATCCTCCTTGGGTGGTAATGTGGTACCCAAGTCTTCCACCGGTAAATTATGTTTCAGCATCGCTGGCTAATGTAAGAAGATCTCGTCAATTTCATTCCTTTCTTCCATAAAGACATCACTTTCGTGGTCTTACATGTACTGCTGCAAAGGATTGTAAGGAGCAAGAGAAATTGCAGCCAATTGTTCGACTCTATAATTCTCATTAGGTAATTTAGCTTCATAAGGTGCTTTAGCAAATTTGGAGAAATTAAATTCATAATACTCTCCATCAAACTTTGTAAAGATTTTCTCCTTTTTACAATTAATAACAGCACCACAAGTGTTTAAGAAAGGTCTACCAAATATAATAGGACAAGTATCACTAGCAGAAGTGCCTAGTACTAGAAAATCAGCAGGATACTTAGTTTTACCACATAAGACCTCCACATCTCTAACAATACCAATTGGAGAAATAGTTTACCTATTAGCAAGTTGAATAATCACATCAATGTCTTCAAGTTCACAAGAACCAATTTCATTCATGATTTCTTTATAAAGCTCATAAGGAATAGCACTAGAACTAGCACCAATATCACACAAACCATAATAGCAATGATCACCTATCCTAACAGATAGCACAGGAACACTAGGTTTCCTAGATTACCTAGCATGGGAGATAATATTAGAAACATCTTCAAAAAATATAATGTGTCCCTCTTCTACATTTTTAGAAACAAGGTCCTTTACTATTGCTACTGTAGGTTCTACAGTTATTTGTTCCTCAGGTTCTACATATTTCCTTCCACTTTTATTAACCACGCTAGCTAGCATAGAATGTTCTTTTACCTTAGCAGGGAAAGGCATTTTCTCAATATAAGGTTCAGGCACAATAGAATCAACAGTATGAACTTATATATCTCTAGCAGGAACACAATTAACAGTATCTTTATAAGGAGCATGGTACTTGTCCCATTCCTTTTTAGGAATATCAAAATATGAAGCAAAAGCCTTATATAAGTTTGCAACAACTTGAGAATCAAGACCATAAACAGTACTAACATTATGAAAATCATGGGATGACATAAAAGTTTTAATGCATTCATAATCATAATTTATACCTGACTTTCTACCTTTGTCATTCTCCCATCCTTCAGTGTTTTCTTGAATACGGTCAAGAAGATCCCATTTAGCTTCATCTTTCATACGTGTAAATGATCCAGAACAAGAAGCATCCAATAAATCCTTATTATGAAGAGAAAGCCTTGCATAGAAATTATTAATAACAATATTACTGGGGAGCTCATGAACAGGGCATTTGAGCATTAGTAACTTCAGTCTCCCCCATGCTTGGGCAATACTCTCTACGTCATGAGGCCAAAAATTGTATATATAATTCTTATCTCTATGAATTTCACTGGGAGGATAGAATTTAGAATAAAAGAGAGGCACAATTTCCTCCCATTTAATAGTTTGGCTATTTTTTAGCAGTTTGAACCATTCAGAGGCTCGGCATGTCAATGATATAGAGAATAATTTCCTCTTCACTTGGCTCGTTGTAATACCTGCACACTTGAACAACTCGCATAATTCATGTAAAAAGAGCAAATGATCACCAGGATGGAGAGTTCCATCACCTGAATAGGAGTTATCCCTAACATGTTTAACAATCTTTATAGGTGTTTTATAAGAATCCAAATCATCAGGCGGTGGGTCACTTACTACCCTAGCAGTGGTAGCAGTGCCCACAAATAAGGACTCAAAAGGATACCCAAACATAGTGTAATAAAGCAGTATACAGTAATAAAAACAGCACTTACAGCAGAAGCTTCCTTTATCAATTCCACTTCCCAATAGCGCTTCACTCCCCGGCAACGGCACCCGAAAATAGTCTTGATGACCCACAAGGATAGGGGGTGTATCGTAGTACTTTTGATAAATAAGAGTGTCGAACCCAACGAGGATCAGAAGGTGTTGACAAGCAGTTTCGATGAAGGAATAACTGTAAATGCTGAAAAATAGATTTGTAGGGGTTTTTGATATTGCAGATAAATAAAGTGCGAGTAAATAAAATGCAGTAGTAATAATTGCAGCAAGTGGCCCAATCCTTTCTTCAGCAAAGGACAAGACGGTAGGTTTACTTATGATTAACAAACGTTCTCGAGGAGACACGGGAGGTTTTTGTCAAGTGCTTTTGTTCCATGCAGCTGAATAATGTTAGGTGTTTTGATAAGTGTTGTGTGGGTGAACCTATGCTAATGTACCGTCCCATACAATACTAATACATACTTGTGATTATACCCCTTGCAAGCATCCGCAACTACAAGAAAGTAATTTAGAAATAAATCTAACCACAGCTTTAAACTCCGGGATCCTACGCTCCCTCGTGTAATGGTTTCCTAATGGGGGTTTAGGTTTATGTCACTCCGAAAACCTCACAATTAGTAGCCAAATACACGATGCATACCCCTAGGCCCATAAATGGTGAAGTATCATGTAGTCGGCGTTCACATGACACCACTAGGAGAATAACACCACAACTTAAATATCAAACATTAAATATTATTCAACATTACTTCACTACTAACAACTTGACTTCTCCCATGTCCTAAAGAACAACACGAACTACTCACAAGACAGCATATGGATCATAATCAGAGGTGATATAATGGATGATAACAATCTGGTCATAAAGTGCAAACACATGTAAATCTCACAAGCATCAACTACTAACAAGTAATCCACACCGGGAGAGAGATCTAATGCAAAACAACGATAGAGGCCCCTAATTGTTACAGCGGGATGATGGTGGATGATGAGGTTTATGGTGCTAGGGGTGATGACGATGATGATGACGATCTTGATGATGCCCGGAGCGATGACGGTGACGATGGCGGTGATTTCCCCTCTCCGGAGAGGAATTTCCCCGGTAGATTTCTCTCTGCCAGAGAGCTTTTCTCTCTCGGGTGTTTTCAGTCCCGAGGCGGCGGAGGAATAATTCTTCGATGATGGAATGAGGCTTAGGGTTCCCTGGGTACCAAGCACGCAAAAATACCCCCTAGAGGCGGAACAGGGGGGCGCGCCACCCCTAGGTGTGGACCCCTGGTGGCCCACCTCTGGCTCTCCTTCTGGGTAGGTTCCTCCTTTGAACTTTTAGGACACCCTCGATGTCCCCCTTCTTCTTCTGATATTCTGAAATATGGTATCTCGATGGTGCTTTTTCCATCAGATTTCTGGCCCGGTGTTTATTCTCCAAATATTATAAAACATGCAAAATAAGATAAAATAACATAAGGGGTGCATCATAAAAGGAAATATATCGATGAATAACAGAAAATTATGATATAAAAAAGTGATGCAAAATGGACGTATCACCCCCCCCCCCCCCCCCGCCTGCGTCGGCCCCAGCTACACCACCAAAACGCCCCAATGGGAAGAGTCCTCAGGTAAACCAAAGGTACCAACGATACCCTCAACAACGTTATCAGAACTTCTCTGCTCGTAAGCCTGGTGGTCAGAACATCTAGCAAGCCAATTGTCTGATATGTCATAAACATACCCTTAATTTCTGATGTTCTATGTTTTGTCATGTTGTTACCTATCCTTAATTTCTGCTATAAACTTTATGTCATTTTTATCGATTTCCCGGACTAACCTATTGACAAGATGCCATAAAGCCAGTTCCCTATTTTCTGTTGTTTTTAGTTTCGGAAAATTTGTTCTGGAAATATTCTCGGAATTCGAAAATTCAAAGTCCGGAGGTCCTGGAATTTTCGAAGGTTCCATGGAGTTCCGAAGAGGCCCAGAGGGGGGCCAGACCATAGGGCGCCCCCCTCCGGCCACACCATGGGGTGGTGTGGGGCCCCCAGGCCTCCACCGCCTTTGCCCTTTTGCCTATTTATACCCCCCGATATATTAATCCCAAAAATATACCACTTCGTCCTAAGAAACACCCAAGGCCGCCGTCATCGTGATCCCGAGACCGGGAGGGTTCTGGAGCTCTCCCTTGCACCCTGCCGGGAGGGTAATTCATCGCCGGAGGGGTCTACACCACCATGCCCTCCTCCGAAGTGATGCGTGAGTAGTTAATCCCTAGACTACGGGCCCATAGCAGTAGCTAGATGGTTTTTCTCGCCACTTTGTACCCCATGTTTAGATCTCGTGAGCTGCTTTACATGATCGAGATCATCTTTATGTAATGCTACATGTTGTGTTTGCTGGGATCTGATGAATATTGAATTCCATGTCTTCTGATTATGAATCTACCATGTTATCTTCATGCTAATGTTATTTATGATCTTGCTTGCTATTTGTTATTAGTAGATGTTCTGGCCAAGTAGATGCTAGTAACTCCAAGAGAGAGTATTTATGCTCAATAGTGGGTTCATGCCTCCTTTGCATCTGTGCTCGAGTGACAGGAACATGACGGATGGAGGATGTATTGTTGCCATTAGGAAGAAAACAACGATGTTTACCTAGTTTACATTGTTTACATTACACACTTTTCTTACTGCGATAATCTGTTGATTGCAACTTAATACCCAACGTTTGTTCGGATGATATTCGGAGGGTGGATTATTAGAAATTGATGCCGTTAGATGACGGTCTATGTATTTTGTTGTAATGCCCGCATGAATCACATAGTAATCTTTATGTATTGCATATGCACTACGGTGCAGCCTTCATTTCTGTTAATTGCCCAGCTGTAATTAGTTCACCACGCATGTTATTTATCTTTCACGGAGAGATACCACTAGTGAACTGTGGACCCCGGTCCATTTTCCCATACTGATAATACACACACTTCTTTCATACTGCTACTACTGCTTTCATATTGTTTTCCTACTTTTTTCCACACCATATGTTTAACCTCTTTGAGTTCAGGAAAACCGGTGAGATTGACAACCTCACTGCTTCGTTGGGGCAAAGTGATTTGATTGTGTTGTGTAGGTTCCACGTTTCTTCTGAACCGGTAGTGGGCCCTGCCATCTCAGCTGCTTCAACCTTCTGAAGTTACTCCTTCCTCCTAATGGTCGATTAATACATGGTTTCTTAATCAGGGAAAACTACTGCTATGCTCATCATACCTTCTTCTTGGGGTCTCCCAACGAGTGCATGATCTGCACCATCAAGCTAATTTTCTCACACCGTTGCCGGGAAGGAAGAGAATTTCTGCAAGGGGAGTCTCTCACTTCCAATCTCTTTACTTTTTTTTGTTTTGCTTAGTTTATTTTATTTTGTCTTGTTTGGTTCTCTTTATCCAAAAAACAAAAAAAAATAGTTCTCATTCTAGCTGTTGTTTTATTCCTGTTTTTAGTCTTGCTAAAATGAGTGTTCCTGATGTTGAAGTTCGTTCCTTTAAGCAACAAGGTGGAGAAAGTTTGAAAGATTCTTGGTATAGGATAAGTGATGCTCGTCATAGATGCACTAAGAAATATTCCACTTTAATCCTTCTTAGGAATTTTAGGTTGGTATTACTAGCTGGTATAGGTATGTTCTAGACACTCTTACATGCCGTAATTTTCTGGGAACAGCTGTTTTGGAAGTCTGTACTTAAATTGAAAGTTTAGTTGGAACACCGCCTACTAAGGTTGTTAAAACTGAGATAATTTTAGATTATGTTATTAAAAAGCTAAACTCTATGGAGAAAAATTTGCCAACGTTCCTTGATAATGCTAGCAGAGTTAATGAGTCAATAGTAAGTATCAACAAGAAAATCACTGGTTTAGAAGCTAGCAATATCCATGATAGTCAAAATATGAGGATTGGTAAATTAGAGGAGGCTATGGAAACTTTAATCTCAACCTTTTCTTCTCTTAAGTTTAAAAGAGAAAAACCTCTGTGGGAAAAGAGAAAAAATTATGTATGTCCCCAAGGCACCTAAACCGAAATCCCCTAATGTACTTAAAATTAATAAAACTTTTAGTGAAACTAAAAGTGATTTGCATGTTGAATCATCTTCAGAGGTGTCTAAGGTGCCCATTGCTACAATTGGGTTTTTGGAGGAAATTATTGATTTGGATGCTTCTTCACTCGAAAACACTTGATTCCACTTTTCTGGGCCTAGCTAAAAGGCGTTAAAGAAAAGCACTTCTTGGGAGATAACCCATGGTTTTATTTTTTGCTTTCTTTTTCTATGTTTTCTTTGAGTCAAGGGGGTGTATACTTCTATAGAAACTCCTTTGTATCTTTATTTTCATGTTTTAGTTGTGCCAAGTAAAGTTTCTGACGAGAGTTGGAGTTGGTTTTTGGATTTCTTCGCAGGAAACAGATTTCTTCTGTCCACCGTAAAAAATTTGTATAATTCAAAGAAAAATCGTATAATTTACGTCATAAACATATCCTTAATTTCTGATGTTCCATGTTGTTTCCTACATGATTGTTATACACTTTATGTCATTTTTATCGATTTTCCAGACTAACCTTTTGACAAGATGCCACAGAGCCAGTTCCCTGTTTTCTGCTGTTTTTAGTTTCAGAAAAGTTGTTCTCGAAATATTCTCGGAATTGCAAAATTCAAAGTCCGGAGTTCCTAGAATTCCCGAAGGTTCCACGGAGTCCCGAAGAGGACCGGAGGGGGGCCACACCATAGGGCGGCGTGCCCCCTGGCCGTGCCATGGGGTGATGTGGGGCCCAGGCCTCCACCACCTTTGCCCTTTCGCCTATTTATACCCCCCCCCCGACATATTAACCCTAAAAATATACCACTTCGTCCCGAGAAACACCCAAGGCCGCCCTCATCATCATCCTGAGATCGGGAGGGTTCTGGAGCTCTCCCCAGCATCCTGTCGGGAGGGGAATTCATCACCGGAGTGGTGTACACCACCATGCCCTCCTCCGAAATGATGCATGAGTAGTTCATCCCTGGACTACGGGTCCATAGCAGTAGCTAGATGGCTGTTCTCTCCACTTTGTACCTCGTGTTTAGATCTCGTGAGCTGCCTCACATGATCGAGACCATCTTTGTGTAATGCTACATGTTGTGTTTGCTGGGATCTGTTGAATGTTGAATGCTATGTCTTCTGATTATCAATATATCATGTTATCTTCATGCGTATGTTATTTATGATCTTGCATGCTCTCCATTATTAGTAGATGCTCTGGCCAAGTAGCTGCTAGTAACTCCAAGAGGGAGTATTTATGCTCGATAGTGGGTTCATGCCTCCTTTGCATCTGTGCTCGAGTAACAGAGACGTGACGGATGGAGGATGTATTGTTGCCATTAGGGAGAAAACAACGGTGTTTACCTAGTTTACATTGTTTACATTAAACACTTTGCTTACTGCGATAATCTGTTGCTTGCAACTTAATACCCAACGTTTGTTCGGATGATATTTGGAGGGTAGATTATTAGACATAGATGCAGTTGGATGACGGTCTATGTATTTTGTTGTAATGCCCGCATGCATCACATAGTAATCTTTATGTCTTGCATATGCACTACGGTGCTGCCTTCATTTCTTTCAATTTCCCAGTTGTAGTTCGTTCACCAGGCATGTTATTTATCTTTCACAGAGAGACACCACTAGTGAACTCTGGACCCCGGTCCATTTTCTCATACTGATAATACACACACTGCTTTCATACTGCTACTACTGCTTTCCTACTGTTTTCCACACCATACGTTTAGCCTCTTTGTGTTCAGCAAAACCGGTGAGATTGACAACCTCACTGCTTCGTTGGGGAAAAGTGATTTGATTGTGTTGTGTAGGTTCCACGTTGCTTCTGAACCGGTAGTGCGCCCTGCCATCTCAGCTGCTCCAACCTTTTGAAGTTACTCCTTCCTCCTACTGCTCGATTAAATCTTGGTTTCTTACTGAGGGAAAACTGATGTTGTGCTCATCATACATTCCTCTTGGGGTCTCCCAGCGAGTACAAGATCTACACCATCATGGTCCTGCTCAACCGGGGGGTGGGAGTTCAATTAGCAACATGGAACAGCCACAGTTTTCTGCTACCTCGGATCTCTCTGCATCTTCTCAATCTACTAGTTCAGATATACTCCCATTCTAGAGCAAGTTCTTGATCCTAGGTATAGTAAGCTGATTTGCTTTAACTGTAGAGATCCTATTCACTTCGTTGGAAACTTCATTAAGCTCAAGCTATGTTTCATCTGCAATTTTCCTGGCCATCCCGTGAGCTCCTGTCCCGAGTGGTATAAGGAACATCCCACTGCTGAATATTTTGGGACTGGGAACCCAGGCCTAGGCTTCTTCCATATTGATGCCCCTGATGCTGATGCAACTAGGTTACTCAACTTTGCCAACTATGGAGTGATTACCGTCAAGAAGGGAATGCCCTCTTTGTCTGAACTCGAAGCCAATTTCACCTCGATCTTCTGCAAGGATAAGTTGTGGCCGTGGCATATTAGGGAGATGGAACCAAACTCTTTCCTTGTGAGGTTTCCACCCTGGAAGAATGTGCTTGATCTTAGTAAATTCCCATCTTTCGACTTAGAGAAGGAAGGAGTCGGAGTTAAAATCACCTCCTGGGATGGGGAAGTGAAAGAATATGGATACCTCGATGAGCTGTGCGAGTCTGTGAAAGGTATTCCTCCAAAATGGTGTGCTTGGAAGACCTTTGCTCAAGTTTCCTCCATCCTTTGTGCTCTAGTTGACATTTATTGGCCTCTTCTACTCAATTATCTCTACTCTCAGGTGAAAATCCTGGTTTTTGTGAAGGTTAGGTACAAGATACCATCTCAGCATGTGGTTGAAATGAATCATGCCCTATACCTCCTCCATATATCTGTTACAGATGCTGTTGTGGATGGTTCCTCTGCCCCTGGAGATGCTCCTGATGGTAGCCTCCCTATTTCCATTTACCCTAATGATATGGATGTGATCATGTGTCTGTCCCTGGAAACAATCCTCCTGCTCTCCCGTTCATGCTCCCATCAACCAATATTGGCCAGTCTGGGGCAGGCAAGAGACTGATGGAAGATGACTGTGTGAGTTTCCCTGAATTATCCTCTGCTCCCAGATGCAAGAGCTCTCTGCCTAACAAACTTGATTGTGGGAATCTTTATGATGGAGTGTGGGAATAGGAAGGCCCTTTCATCAAACCTTTGCATGTGATCCCTGAAGAGATTAATGCTAAGTGCATTATTCAACTCAAATCTTCTACCATCAACCTAGATCATTATAAAGACCTTCTGGATGTTGGGATGTACTATGAAGATGGTGGCGCTAAAGAGGCTCATCCTTGCGTTGTGTGTGTGCATACTGATGTTGTCAATCTACTCAGTGGAGCCAAAAGAACCCTTATGCCCTCCCTTGATGAAGCATCTACCTCTATCCCTTAGCCAACCCAGAACAAAAAATTCCAAATGGGGACCTTCTGTTGCTACTAGAAGGAGTGCTATAAACTATGGTGCTTAGAACATTGTTCAAAAAACGAGAAGTACGAAATGAAGCAGAATCTGGAGATACCTTCGAGTTTCAAAGGTAACTCTTTTGCAATTCTTGATCCAAATGTGATTGGTGATATGCTAGAATCTCTTGATTTAGTTTGTGGATCTTTATTTCTGAGAGAGAAGATATTATCCAACAATTAAGGTGTAATGATATGGATCTTAACCATAAATTTGTTGTTGAAAATCCTATAATTTCCCTCCATACATCCATGGATATTGGGTGTGAAGAACAATTCCCTACTCTTTCACCTCCAAAATCTTCTGGTGTTGTCTGTCAGAACTCTGGTCAGCTACCCGACCCAGAGACTGGCCTTAATGGCACTCCATGGACGCTTGTGACAAAAAATCCAAATATCTTTCTAATGATAGAAGGAATATGGAATTGTAGAGGCACATGGAGGCCTGGCCAAAAACACGCCCTATCTGATTTTATTTCAAATATAAGTTAGACTTTGTTGGTATTCAAGAAACTAAAAAATCACTTTCCCTACTCATTTTCTAAACTTTATTTCTGGTCCTTGGGATTTCTCATCCTGCCTGCCAAGGGTACTGCTGGTAGTATGTTGGTTGGATTTGGAAAAGACAAGTTTGGGGTTCTGAGTCATTCCTGTTTTGAATATTGTGTGTCTGTTATTATAAAAAAAACCTTTTGGATGGCTTTACATGTAAATTGGTTGTTGTGTATGGAACTCCCTACCTCGAATTCAAAATGCAATTCATTACTGAGTTGCATGATGTCATGGATCAGAGCTCTCCCCCTGCCCTCTTATAAGTAGATTTTAATCTTGTGAGGGATTCTCCTCAGAGAAAAGCAATGGTGTAGTTAATGCTAACTGGACCTTGTTGTTTAATGATTTGATTAATAGGTGGGCTCTTATTAATTTTAAAATGGCTAATAGGAGTTTCACCTGGCCTAACAACAAAAATAATCCTATCATGGACACTTTGGATAGGGTCTTGGCTAGTACTGACTGGGGTCATAAGTTCCATATCACTACTGTGAAAGCCCTCCCTAGACATGTTAGTGATCATACCCCCCCCCTTTTGACTGACACTTGCTTTGACTTGCCTCCACCACCCAAACTATTTATATTTGAGAAGTGGTGGCTGGAATACCTCCAGTTCTATACTATGGTGCCTAGAGTTTGGGGGTTTCCTTGTCACCTGACCTCCCCTGTTGGCAGGTGGCAATTCAAAATGAGGCTTCTTAGCAAGCACTGCAAAGGTTGGTGTATCAATGTGGATGTTGCCAACAAGAAAGTGAAAAATGAATTTGGCATCTTAGACACTTTTCTGAATCTTGCCTCCTCTCTGCAGACGAATCAAGTGTATTGAATCAAATTAGATCTGACCTAGATAAGCTACTTAGAATAGATGAGACCAAAGCCTCGCAAGGTCTAGAGATAGATTTGTTAAAGAAGGTGATAGAAACACTTCCTATTTCAATGCCATTGCAATTCAAAGGAGAATAAAGAAACAAATTGCTGCTTTGGATAGCCCCAATGGTCCAGTTGAAACCACTGATGATATGCTCAAAGTAGCCCTGGATTTTTATAAAACCCTGTTTGCTGCTGAACCTTTCTCTAAGACCTGACTTTTGGGATCCTGAGGATATGGTAACTTCTGAACAAAATGAACTACTTAGAAATCATTTCTTTGAACAGGAAATCAATGAGGTTTTTTTTTGGCTCTTATGCCAATGGTGCTCCGGGTCCATGGATTTTCCTTTCTTTTCTATGAAAAGTTTTGGAACCTCACCAAAAATGACTACATGGATCTAGTTAGGGACTTTGAACTGGGTAATCTGTCTGTTGCCAGACTAAATTATGCTATTATTAGCCTCATTCCCAAGGAACCTGATGCTAGAGATATGAAAAAAATTAGGCCTATTGGCCTTGGAAATTCAGTTTGAAAATTATTTCTAAAGCTATTACTAATAGACTATCCCTTGTGGGTAGTAGAATAATCTCTAAAAAAACAAACTGCCTTTATAAAAGGCCGTTTTATCTTGAAAAGTGTGGTGTCAGCTCAAGAATTGATCCATGCTACCCACTCTAGTGGAAATTCTGCTCCTCAAGCTTGATTATGAAAAAGCATATGACGGGGTGGACTGGAATTTTTTGAATGATATGCTCACTTCTAGAGGTTTGGCTCTGTCATTAGGAAGTGGATCAACAGTCTTTTGGTTGGGGGATCCTTGTATGTTAGAATTAATGATGTTAATAGCTTCTACTTTAAAGTAGGAAAAGGCTTGAAACAAGGTGACCCTTGCTCTCCAATCCTGTTTAATCTGGTGGGAGATGTATTTTCCAAAATGCTTTGGAAAGCAGCTTCTGCTGGGATTATGAGGGGGCTTCTCCCTCAAGTAGTTTCTGGGGGTGTCATCAGCCTCCAGTATGCTGATGAAGCAATCCTTTTCCGTGAATCCAACCTATATTTTGCTAGGAATATGAAATGGATGCTATCCTATTTTGACAATATGTCTGGGATGGGGATTAACTACCACAAGTCTGACTTGATGACAATCCATGTGGATCCTGATCAGGCTCATGTCTTTTCTCAAGTTTTTTGCTATAAAATTTCTAACTTCCCTTGAAAGTATCTTGGGGTCCCTCTCCATTATACAAAACCGAAGAAGGAAGACCTAGAGCCCATCATAGACAAAACCTTTAAACGTTTTGTTAGTTGAAGAGGCACATTATTAAACTACCTGAGTAGGTTAGTCCACCTAAAAGCTTGTATTGCTAGTATCTCCATGTATTTGTTGTTAGTTATCAAATTCCCTAAGTGGGCTATCAAAGCCAGTAACTCTGAAATGTCTCACTTCTTGTGGAGTGATTCAGACAACAACAAAAAATATCATCCGGGAAACTGGGAGTTGGTGACAATGGAAAAAGATTTGGTGGCCTTGGTGTCCAGAACCTAGGAGACTTCAACCTTTGCTTGATGGCCTCCTAGATCAAAACATACCATGCAGACTCAGGAAAAATTTGGAAGAAAATAGTTGATTTTAAATATGACCCTAACCCTAATGTCTTCTCGGGTGCTCCTAATATTTTCTCACCTTTTTGGAAAGCTGTGATGTGGGCAGCCAGGGCTACAAAATGTAGCTATAGGTGGAGCGTAGGCAATGGGAGGGAGGTGAAATTTTGGAGTGATGTATGGATTGGTAATTGTAGCCTTGCAGTTTGTTATTGGGACCTTTTTGAGATCTCCAGTGAACAAGATATAATTGTGGCTCAGGTTTATTAAAACAATGAGCTTAGGCTCACTTTTTGGAGGAATGTTTTCCCTGAGGGATTCCACATATGGTTGGAACTCATCCAGTTTCTGAGCACCGTTGCTCTTTCCAATAAATAGGATGTACCAACCTGGATGTTTCATTCCTTCGGGGTTAAAGTGGCAGGTCTTTTTATGATATAGTGAAAAATAGGGGCATAGTTCATGTTCACACTCCAGCTGTCTCAAGGTTAAAAGTTCAACCAAGGTTGCATGTTTTTCTTTGGATTTTGTCCAACAACAAGCTGCTTACAAGAAATAATCTTGCAAAACATAGGAATGTCGCCGATACTTCCCATCTCTACTACTCTGAACCTGAAACCTTTCACCATCTTTTCTTTGGCTGCTTTGTTGCCAAACAAGTTTGGCCTGTTATCCCTAATTTGTTGCGTGTCAATGTAGGTATGGATTTTGAATCCATAGCCAGGTGGTGGAAAGTGAGACAGAAAATTCTCATATCAATACCATGTGTTCTGCAATCCTTTGGGCTTTGTGGAAACTAAGAAATAATATGTGTTTTCGGGGGTTGGCTTGGCCAGGTGTTCAGGACATCTGTTGGAGAACTGTGCAGGAGTCGGAGCAATGGAAGATTCTAGCGTCCCCCTCAACATCGATCCTCATCGTCAAGAACGTCCGGTTGATGAACAAGTTGTGTGACGAGCTTTTTCGCATCGCCTGGCGCTGATGGCTCACTCTGGCGGCCTCTCCTCGGTGTTCCCTGAACATGAGGCGGTGCAGTAAGCCACGTGCCAACGTATCCTGCCTAAGTTCTTATCTAAATCGTTGTAGGGTCGTTCTGCTTCTGCTGCTATTCCATGATGTCATTGTTCCAGGTTGTGCCCTGAGGATGTGGCTCGTTAAAGCTCCTTTTTCGTTTTGTAACTTCTGGCTTGCTATGCTGGTGCTGCCCAATCGATGTAAACTTGCTTCCTGTCGCCTTTGACTTCAATGAAATCGAGGGATCACGCCTTTTAGTCTAAAAAAAACACGCGTTGGCTAACCCGTGTTGCCTTCCCTTGTGGCATCATCAATTTTCCTCTCCTGTCAGACTAGGCTCATCACAGTGATTTGTACATGACTTATAAGCTGACTTAGCTATACCGAAAATGTAACTTACAAGTCTATTACGACTAGCTGTGTACCAACAACTTAACAAAGCCCACTCCATTTTTCTCCCCACTTTTTTAGATCACGGATGAAAAGATAGGCATCTATATATACTTGTATATCTTTAACTTTTCATAAAAGAGCTTGTTGGAGCACGGAATCTAAACTGATTATTTGTGACAAAGGCCCTAACTAATACTCCTATACTCCCTCCGTTCAAGGCTATTTGACTTTCATTTGTCTAAATATAAATATATCTATACACTAAAACATGTCTAGATACATTCATATTTAGACAAATAGAAGTCAAATATTTTTAAACGAAAAAAGTAGAGACCATCAAAACTCCACACGATCAAGAAAAAACTTATGCGAATGTGACTATGGGTGATGTGGTGGCAACATCGCCCACGGTTCCAAAATCGCACTACAGGAATGGGCAAATATGCCGACGGCTAAAAGCTACGATCGTGTGCAGTCATTGTTTTAAACAAAACATATATTGTCCAGAACTCCATAAAAAAGGAAACTGTTGAGAGAAGAAAACTCATCTACAACTCAAGGAAAAGTAGAAAATGGAAGAGGCAGTGGAATGTTACGAGAAAGCTTTTATAGTTTCCATGAAATGTGCTTATCGCACGAAGTGTGCAATGGCATGCTAACTCGGATTGGGTGTTAATGAGCGTTATGGAGAATCTCACGGCACATGCTAACCTCATGTCTGCACAGCAGGGAAACTTAAAGGTGTGTTTGTGTGGGCTCCTACTTCTGCTTTTAAGATCCAAAAGTAGCAACACAAACAAATACCCGAATACTATGAAGCGTTGTGCACAAGTGTTGTCTAGAAATGCATTGTGAACCGAGTTTAGCGAAAGCGGGCGAGGAGCTTCATCCCGAGCAGGCGAGGACCAAATTTCCCTGGACACTTTGGGATAATTACAGAAAACCACCACCCTTCATAATCCAACATGCCCCGTGGAAACGGGTTGAGCCCAATGCCTCCCGACCAGTTCCTCTCCTCCTCGACCCGTAGGCATGGCAGATGGAAGTTAGGATTTTGTCGCCATGTCGTTTACCACCGCCGTCATCGCTCCTCCCCGCTAGCTATCAACCTCTCTCCCCCAGTCTATTGATATCCTTCTCCAAGTCTCACCGTCACCCAATCGACCAAGGCAAGACGGTTCGATATGTGTCTCGTCTGCTTCTGGGGGCTGGAGCGTCTCGTGCTGCGGTCACCGCCCCCGTGACTGCTCCGATCCTGTCAGCTACTCCAGGAAGAGCAGACATACAAAGTAGTGAAGATAGCCTTGAAAACTTCTACAGTTCCGCTAATGCCTCCAATTCCAAATAGATGTGCTTTGTTCCACGGTTTATGTCCCTTGTCATCCGATTTAAGTTTGTGCATACCATACTAACTAGCATATGGTGTTAGTTTTGGCGAGGGTTACCGATAATCTCACCGCATGCTGAATTACTAGTGTGTTGACCTAGACACCAATAGGTCCTTACACCATATCCTGCCGAGCAGGAAAATAAGAGTTGGAAAGGAAATAATACGATGAACCGCTATGAAGGCACATGGTGCAATATATAGAGAGAATGAGCGGGCATATGATATAATTTAAGTCCAAGCTAGATAGACATAGTATTTAAGAAGAGAATTGTGGGTTGGTGGATGAAATAAGATAACGCCACAGTAGAGTAGTTTGTTTTTCGAAAAGGATGCTAGAACCTCTAGCCTCTTCACCAAAGTGATGTGCACATCCATCTCTACTAAAATTGATGTGAGATAACGAGGATAAATTTAACAACAACCATTGTACATAACATATTAAACTACTAATCATTACAATATATGGAGATGTAATACCTATGGCTAAGTCGGCTTCTTTTGAAGGAACGCATTTAAGAAGAGAGCACGCCCTAGCACAATCTCCTACTTGCCACGTCCAGCCAAGGTTTGGGCAAGCGGGTGGTGAATCTGGTTATCGTCCGGTAATCGCAATTCCCGGGCATCTCCTTTAAATCGGCTTACTCAGTAAAAAAATCCCAAGTTTTTAAAAAAAAATGAATTTAAACGAGCACCCTGCATAAATGGTCATATCGAGACATTTGAATTCAAACATTGGTTTTTAACTTTTTTGGTAAATGGTCCGTATTTTTGGGTAACCGTGGTAACTGCAAATCCCGAGCACCCCTGTAAATTTTTTGGGTTGGTAACCAAATCCTTGCACCCGACTAACCGTAAGGATTTTCATCCTGATTTGTTGAAACCAACAGAAGAATTCCATCACATCAACAAAGAGACGGTGCCTTCAACAAGATAAAGATGCAATCCCTCGCTACCAAAACCAACCAATAAAGGTCAGGAAAAGAGTTTTCAAACCAAACATGAATCAGTGCTCGAATCGTCATGTTGATGACAAAACTTATGATAGTCATGATAGTATGTACTCTGTAGTAGGCCTCGGTGGTGCTAGAGGATGGGTGGGTACCTTTGCACCTTAGACCACCGCCCCGGTGAACGGGTAGAGAGGATAACATAGCGGGAGAGAATAGGTTTTTACAATTTTTACTTTTTTTCACAAGTTTTAGACTATGCGGAAAATAGAGTGTGCCTAACAACTAGATGGAACAACATATGTGACGCAATAAGGTTCTTCGAGTACGAAGGCTATCATAAAGTTAAAGATCTTAGATATAAATAACCGAGACACATAGGTACGAAGGCTTATCCCATTTGCATTCCCTTGAACAGAGTTAGTCACCATTGAAAAGGAGCGGTCACCATGAATGACACCCTGATGCTACATAATCCCATACTTTTCTCACTAAACCTCTTTACAAAGTAGTATCTAAATCCACTAGTGGAAGCTCACACTTTTCTCATTGAGCCTATTCACAAAGTAGGATCTCAATCCACTAGTGGAGACCTTGGTGAGGTATGCAATCCCTTATAAACTACCAGGAAAATCACTAATCAAAAGCTTGAGGTAATTCATACTGCTTAGGAGATCTCAAATTCCAAGAGTAAAAGCACCACAATGAATTAAGTGAAGGAGTTATGCGCTAGAGGCAAATAATAAAGGATATTTATTATAACAACTCTTATATGTTCATAATGTTTTATACCATGCTATAACTGTATTAGGTGGAAACATTAATGCAAATGTGGTATGCGAAAAAACTAGGTATCTAGTAGCCTCTAGTTGTACTAGTCCGCTGGGCAACAGATGATCAATTTTTCCTGATCATGGGTATTTATACCATTGACAACAGAGTCATGTCATTGGTGAATGATGTGATGGACTCACACCCATTGTGTTTTATCATGACGAGGTCGAGTCATTATCTTCATAGTTATGATAATGAAAATGTAGTACCATATCCTTTGACCGTGAGATGGTATATAATTGCTATCTTGAAAGTTATTTTGACCGCATCAAACGTCACACTGTAACATGGTGATGATAAAGGTGTCTCTTGGGTAATAAAAGGGGTATGTTGAGACGTACCATCAAGAGCGGGACTTTCCAATCCTAGTGATAGATAGATACTTCTGGGCCCACTTGGTGAAATTGCATCGGTTAGCTTGAAAGCATGTGACTAGGTCATGGAGATGCAACAACACGGGAACGAGTTAAATTGTTATGTCGGTAACGAGACTGAACGGGGTATGAGATACCGAACGATCAACTCTCGGACAAACAGAGTATCACTAAGGCAAGGGGTATGGGGACTTTTCAAGCGACGCAAAGGTCGATGCATGCACAGGGGCCATTATGGATGTCCAGATCTTACTAAGGGTCATTGGTCGCAGATGTGTCTTGGCCATGTCTGGAGTAGTCCCGGACCGCAGGGTGTCACACTTAAGGGTAGACGATTTTTATGAGTGATCTTAGTACCGAAAAGAATAATAAAGAGAGCTGGAATCGTTCTGATATTTATCCGATAGATATCGAAGAGTTCCAAAAGAGTATCGGAATAAGGGAGAAAAGCCCGATGGAGATCGCAGGGTGCCGGAAGTGTTTCCGGGACTCTAAATAAATAAGAAATGCATATTTATTAGTTACTGTAATTAATAGATAAATATTTTATTATTTTATTCTTAAATGCATTTATTACATTGATGGGTCTTCTGTGCAAAAGAGACCCATTACGGGAAAAGTGGGAAAATAAAAATAAAAAAGGGGCAGCCCACATGGTCCGAATGGGGCCCATGGGGGGGTTGCGGTTGCACCACCTTGGCCGGCCAACCATGTGGGATTAGTACCACATGGCTTGGCCCAGGGGAAAGGCTCCCCCTCCCACTATATAAAGGGAGGCACCCCTCTACTTTTCTCCATCAATCCAATTCTCTCTTCTCTCGACGTGGTTTACTTTAGATCTCTGCTACGAGCTGAGAATTCTCTATTGTAAGAATACTGCAGTGCTATTAGTCTTTGGTCCATCTCTCTACTTCTGCAGCCTTCGCTGAGCCGAAGACCGAGAGTCGTCGTCTAGACCATACGTGTGTAATCTCACGAGGTTCTACGAGTTGTGGCATTAGTCGCGGCACGATCACTCGACCTCGGGGCCGGCTTCACCGTATTCATCATCAACCCTTGTGCGGGAGGATAATCCCCACTTTTGGTCTTCAAGGGTATTATCACCGTTCCTTCTCTGTTACTCTATATCTGCATAGTAATAGATTATTTTGGCTAGTTTCGGTTATCGTTGTTAGGAAAGAAATTATTTTCTGCTACGAAACCCCTTCATCAAGGGGAATCAAACTTTGTGGTATTTCTAGATCCAGGTCTCCTTTCTTTCATGTCAAAGATTTTAAGATTTAGTTAGGGAAACAAGAGAAATTGAAGTTTCAAGGTTCAACAATGGAAAAGAGGGAGTAAATATGAACCTTAGATTCGATGGGAAATGCTAGGGGTATATAGGGGACCAAGGAAACAATCATAAATGACATGTCAGGAGAACTGCCAGGCAAAAGGATGGCTAGCCGGGCGGCACGTGAGAGGAAATGACTAGCAAAAGCCATTGCGGCCGGCCAGCCCAGACATATCCGCGGCACGGCCGGACAGAACCTGAGAGCGCTCATCTTGGGGCACGTCTCGCCCAGCCAAGAAGCTCTCGAAAGCATTCAGCTCAGGGGTACCCCTCGAAAGGCAAGGCGGGTGGTAGCCAGGCAACTATAAAGGTTGTTTTCTTCCACAAACATTATGAGGCTATGGTCATTTAGGTGGTAGTATTTTTGTGGGACGATTAGTGAAAATGGTTCTCTCGTGTACGAATATGTCTATATCCACATTTTTTAATTGAATACCATATTTATATTTATAAAATAAATCTAGATACAGTTCCTGGTGAATAGAGGTTGGGAAAAACTATTCCCTTTGGCAACGGTTCATAAAATTACTAGAGAAATGTCGAACCATAATCCAATTATTCTGGACACCATGGAAGATTATGTTGTGAAAAACAAGGAATTCAGATTTGAGAAGAGTTGTCTTAAAGAGGAAGATTTTTTTTAATTAGAGTAGAGAAAATGTGGAACAAGCCTGTGAGAGCAAGATCTAGACTGGAGCAGGTTCAGCTGAAGCTCAAGAATGTCAAGAAGAATCTCAAGGGTTGGGGGGCCAATATAAGAGGCAATAATAAAAAGCTCAAAAAAGAACTTTTGGAGCAGCTCCAAGAATTAGAACTGCCGGAGGAAGATGGACCCTTGTCCTATGATCAATTGGTCAAGAAAGGTCAGATACAGAGATCCTAAATAAAAATTCATGAAGACGAAGAGGCTTATTGGCATAAGAGGCCTGGTGAGCTGTGGCTCCTTAAAGGTGACTGAAACACTGAATTTTTTCACAGAGTAGCAAATGGAAAGAGGAGGCGAAAAATGATTTTCTCTCTTAAGAAGGGGCAGGAAGTTATTCAGGGGACTCCAAACTTATTGCAACATGCTACTGCTTTTTACAAAGATCTCTTTGGCCCCTCTGTGGCAAAAGGGTTTAATCTCCGGGAAGAAGTGTGGGGGAGGATGAAAAACTGTCAGATCTTGACGGAATGGACCTTGATAGATGCTTCAGAGAAGAAGAAATCAAAGAGGTTATTGATGGTATGGAAAAAATAAGGCCGCTTGCCCTGATAGGATACCAGTTGAATTTTATAAGACCTGCTGGTCAGTAATAAAAAAAGACATGATGGGTCCGTTCAAGGATTTCTACTTACATAACATTGACCTTGCCAGAATAAATTATGGCATTATTGCCCTTATCCCAAAAGGTGAAGATGTTGACAGAATACAGAGATTTAGGCCTATTTTCCTACTCCATGCCTTGTTTAAGATTTTCACAAAAGCCTTGACCAATAGACTGGATTCCTATATGGAAAAACTCATCAATAAGTGTTAGACTGCTTTCATTAAGAAAAGCAACATTTTGGATGGAGTTGAAATTTTGCAGGAGATCTTGAAGGAAGCAAAATTTCAAAAGAAGCAGGGAGTGGTGCTGAAAATCGATTTCGAGAAAGCCTATGATAAGGTGAACTGGGACTTTCTCTTAGAAACATGCAGGCAAAAAGGGTTCAGTGAGAAATGGCTGGATTGGCTTAAAGCTGTAGTTTATCATGGGATCCTAAGTGTGAAAATTAATGAAGAAACTGGTCCTTATTTTGGTAGCTACAAAGGGGTAAGACAAGGGGGTCCCTTGTCACCTTTCTTATTCAACTGTGCAGCAGAGAACTTGGCAAAAATGATTCAGAGGGCTCAAGATGCTGGTCTGGTGGTGGGCATGGATAATCATTTGATCCATGGGGGGGATTGTTGTTCTTTAGTATGCAGACGATACTATATTCCTGATTCAAGATGATATTGAGGTGGCAAGAAATTTGAAACTCCTGTTGTATATTTTTGAAAGTATGTCTGGGTTGAAGATCAATTTTGAGAAGAGTGAAGTTATGTTAGTACTGGAGGATGATGAAAAGAAACAGGATTGTGTTGACATGTTTAACTGTCAGAAAGGCAAGTGCCCAATAAATTACCTGGGTGTGCCTGTCAACTCTAGAAGGAATTCAATCAAGGAGATGAAATTCTTGAGTGAGAAGGTGAAGAACATGATGGATGGATGGATGGGAGGGGCTCTGTCTATTGGGGGCAGGATCATAAGAACTGATGTGTGCTTATCTTCAGTTGCAGTTTACGTTGCTTCATAAAACAACTCTGGGGGAACTGGACAAACCAAGAAGGGCCTTTTTGTGGCCGAGTAGTGCAGTTAGAAGAAGGTATGACTTGTTAAGATGGAAAATAACATGTAAGCCTAGGAGAAAAGGAGGATTAGACATCAAAAATCTGGCAAAATTAAACATTAGTCTCATGTGTAAATGGTGGTGGAAATTAGAAGATGAAGATGGACCCTGACAACTGTTCATGAGAGCCAAGTATCTAGGTGACAGGGGGAATACAAATATAAAACATAATGCCAGGGATTCTACTTTCTGGACTGATTTGTTGAAAATGAGGCAGTACAATCTGGTGGATAGGATTATGGGTGTTGGTAATGGGAGAAGAACCAATTTTTGGAGTGATGCTTGGTGTGGCCATACAAATTTGAAAGATATGTTTCCTAGTTTGTTTGAAATCTGCAATGAATAGGAAGTCTCTGTTGCTGAGATGGCTGCCCGGGGATGGTCTCCATCCTTTAGAAGATGGTTGATTGGTGACCTTCAAAATGATTTGAGATCTCTTAGAAATAAACTTGCTTGTGTGGCTCTGAACGACAGGGATTATGTGCCTAGATGGAGATGGATTAAGTCTGGTAATTTTACAGTTAAATCTATGTATAACCACTTGTCAAGTGGGGTATGGATAGATCTTTCAAGTGGTAATTTTACAGCCTCACGTGATATACAGATAACTAGGTTGGCGGCTATTTGTTGGGCCATATGGAAATTGAGAAATTGTGCCTGTTTCGAAGCCAAACTGATCGGCTCTCCCTTTGAACTAATTAGTTATTCCTATGTTTTTTGAACTACTGGGAATGTCTCCATCCAACACATGAGCGCGATGACATTATATAAGGGGCAAATGTGTTGATCCAAATGGCGACGTCAATTGAAGCTAGCGGGCCACGTGCTGGAGGGGTTGTGAGGAACTCAAACCTGTTGATTGAAGATGGTGGAGACGAAGAAATGAAAGATGCCAATCAAAACCGAGAAGTGACTCCTAAACGTCGCTGGATCGTTTTCCCGAACTCGCTGGTTTGTTTGAGATTGGTCTCTCTCGTTTATTGTGTACGTTAGCCCCTTTGGTTCAAGTAGAACCTTCCTGGGGTGCTTTTGGAGCTTCGTTCAACTCCCTGATCGTGCGAGTGCTTTCTACGCCGATCCTAGTTTGTGTTGGTGGTTGTGATCAGTTTGTGTCTGTTCTCACTGTTTTGTAAATAGTGGATGGGATCCGTGGAAGGGGTTGCGACCCTTTGGACGGTTGTTCCGTTATTGAAAAGTAATGGAGCTCATGCCCTTTTCCTGGGGGTGCCGTATGTAAAAAGAATCTAGATATTTTTCACATCTATCTCCATTTTCATCAAAATTAAAATATTTCCACTTCTATTTTTTCGAATGTGCATGCCGGATTATTCAGATTATTCACTGCCAATTTCCACCCCTAGGTGCGTTCGGCTCTTTTGGGTTGTATACAGTATATACTTATAGCTAAAATCAATTCGTGCTATAAAAATCTTTATAAAATCTATGAAATCATTTGCCCTCGAGAGGCTGTAGAAATAGGCAGAACCGCATCCCGCCTGTCCGTCCAAAGCTCCCGCCATCGTCCCTCACACACTGACAACCAGTCCAACAGAGCACGCAGGCCCACACGCCAATGGCACAAATCCGCCTCGCGGGGCCCACCGCATTTGGTTCTGGCTCTGCCTCCTTCCTCTGGAACCGCCCTCCCCGATCCAAGCGAGCAACCGCCCGCCTCCTCGGGGCCCCTCCACCTCTCGTCTCCAATGCCACCACCGCCGCCGCCGCGGCCGTCCCCGTAGGGTCTCCCGGCGATGGGAAACAACTGCGTCGGCCCCAACGCCTCAGGCCGCAGCGGCTTCTTGTCCTCCGTCGCCATCTGGCGCCCCGCGCGGCCGGCCGACCAGGCCGCGCCCCCTGCCGCCCTCCCGGCGTCCTCCTCCGACAAAAAGGCGCCCGAGCCCGTCACCATCCCCGCCGGCGAGCACTTATCCCCTCACGCCGCCCGCTCCTCCGACCCGCCTGACCCCAGGTCCGCCGAGCCGCAGCAGCAGGCCCAGGCCGCTCCGGCGAAGAAGCCCGTGCCCAAGGTCAAGCGCGTCCAGAGCGCCGGCCTCCGCGCCGACTGCGTCCTCAAGCGCGACGTCAACACCGCCCGCCTCAAGGACCTCTACACCATCGGGAAGAAGCTCGGGCAGGGCCAGTTCGGCACCACCTACCTCTGCGTCGAGAAGGCCACGGGCAAGGAGTACGCCTGCAAGTCCATCGCCAAGCGGAAGCTGCTCACCGACGAGGATGTCGAGGACGTGCGCCGCGAGATCCAGATCATGCACCACCTCGCCGGGCACACCAACGTCGTGTCCATCGTCGCCGCGTACGAGGACGCCGTCGCCGTGCAGCTCGTCATGGAGCTCTGCGCCGGGGGCGAGCTGTTCGACAGAATCATCCAGAGGGGGCATTACTCCGAGAAGGCAGCGGCGCAGCTGACGCGGGTGATCGTGGGCGTCGTGGAAGCGTGCCACTCGCTCGGTGTCATGCATAGAGATCTCAAGCCCGAAAATTTCCTATTCATCAACCATAATGAGGACTCGCCGCTCAAGGCCATCGATTTCGGGCTCTCTATCTTCTTCACTCCAGGTATACGTGGCCTCAATGCAATGATGTGTACTTCTTGATACATTTTGATGATGCCAATCTCTGGCTTAGTGGAATTGATAATTGATTCAGCAAAATTAATGGGGATTGATTATGCGAATATTGCTTGCGCAAGCATCTGCTCTAGCTATATTGGAAGGGCACGGCGAAGCTCGTGGCTGGATGATAGCTCGGATGCACATCCACAGCCAATTGTACAGAAGACTGCCAGATTAGGATAAAAAAAAAAGGGTTGCCCCTGTAAAACAAATCCCGCCCCATCCCATCCAGTGCAGCCTGAACTGATCTTTAGGCAAGCGTGCCAAGAGATATCTACCAAACCATTTCAGATGCCATTTTATGCTGATGCCATGTCATACTTTAATTGATTGTGCAGGTCAGATGTTTACGGATGTCGTTGGAAGTCCATACTATGTTGCACCTGAGGTTCTTCTGAAGAACTATGGGCGTGAGGTTGACGTCTGGAGTGCTGGTGTAATAATCTATATCTTGCTGAGTGGGGTTCCACCATTCTGGGACGGTGAGGTTATGTGTAGCTGTTTTAGTAGGATGATGCATTACCATTTTACGTATATAAGTTGCTTTCGGTTGATTATGCTTTTGAATTCTCGAGCAGAAAGTGAACAAGGTATATTTGAACAAGTTTTGAAAGGTGATCTCGACTTCTCTTCTGAGCCTTGGCCTAGCATCTCAGATAGTGCCAAGGATTTGGTCAGGAAAATGCTTATTCGTGATCCAAAGAAGAGATTGACTGCCCATGAAGCCCTATGTAAGTAGTACGGCACTGTACTATCAGTTAGTGCTAAATTAGTAATTACTCGACACCTACTTTAGTTTCAACCAAATCTCCTCTAATCACACATTTTTGTGCTAGGTCATCCTTGGGTTTGTGTTGATGGAGTTGCTCCTGATAAGCCTCTTGATTCTGCTGTTCTAAGTCGGTTAAAACAATTTTCTGCAATGAACAAACTAAAGAAAATGGCCCTTAGGGTGAGCATTGATATTAACTTTCTGGTTCGTGTTATACAGCCCGTAAATGTGTTGATGTTTTATTTTTATTGCAGGTTATTGCTGAGAGTTTGTCTGAAGAAGAAATTGCAGGACTGAAAGAAATGTTTAAAATGCTAGACACAGATAATAGTGGTCATATCACATTGGAGGAGCTAAAATCTGGCTTGCGACGAGTTGGAGCTACTTTGATGGACTCAGAAATTGATGCTTTAATGGAAGCAGTAAGTATTCTAAACCATCCGTCCACAGTTGTTCCTCAACTTCATAGAAGTTATTGAACATAATTGTGTCTCCTTTATGTTATCGTGTCTTCCAAATTTAGGAAGACCCTTACTCTTACTTTGAGAGCTTAACTAAATTTCTACCTTTTACGTAAGTTGAAAATAGATTTACATTTTTGTGATTGATGCCCACAAATCCCGTTTTGTTGTCTTGGGTGGAGAAAGGAACATGTTTTAGCCTGGGCAAATAATATTTGCCAGGAATCCTGTAACTTAATCCTGCCGGGTGGCTACTCCAGCTGGTGCCCACCTGCCCAAACGTCATCTTGATCTCAGCTGCAAATAGTTTTTTTTGTTAAACCTGCTTCATTTGTACTGTGATTTAGCTTATACAACTTTTATAATTTTGTGTTGGCAGAAAGCATGTTTTTAGACCTAACTGTATTTCCAAATACAGAATAGTTGGTAAAGTCTATCAAGTAGTGGTTACCCTTGATACCTTTGAGTTTTTTAATTTGCGCCAAATGAAACTCAAGCTCAATTCATGAAATGTCAGGCAGATATTGACAATAGTGGTACAATCGATTATGGAGAGTTCATTGCTGCAACTATGCACATAAACAAAGTTGACAAGGAGGATAAGCTCTTTACAGCCTTCCAATACTTTGATAAAGACAACAGCGGTTACATTACTCAAGATGAGCTCCAAAAGGCATGTGAGGAGTTTGGTATGGGAGACACCCGTATGGAAGATATTATCGGAGATGTTGATAAGGACAATGTAAGTAGATTCACTGTTCAGGTTGTAAGTGTTACCAACAGCAGTTTTTTCTGATTGTCCACCAAATTTTACAGGACGGACGGATCGACTACAATGAGTTTGTCGAAATGATGCAGAAAGGAAATAATCCACTCGGCAGAAAAGGGCATCAAAGCAACGTGAACTTTGGTCTCGGAGATGCACTGAAGCTTCGGTAAAGGAAGGTAATCTATTACCTAAGGGCGTTTTCCCTAATGATTGATAATATTAGATAGACTCCAAGCTGAAATCGCATGGTTATCATTTTCTTATAAAGTTCGGATGATTTGTTTCAGTCCATGATCAGTTATTTGTATGATTAGATGCAATCATATAACTGATATCATAGCACCCATCTAGTTATTTGGATTCTGTTGGTATGTCACGTGACCACATCACTTCAAGTACAGACCATAGGAAGAAAAAAATGTTAATGACCTACTTCTGATGGTTTTGGTATACTACCTCTGGAAGTTATGATGCGCAAATCATCCATAAGAATGTGTGTTAAACAAAGCACTTCCAACTGTAGGTGCCTAAAACTCCAAATTCCATTCTGAATCCTGATCAATTGTGCTTGGTCTGACTAGAACCCTAAACTATGAAACTGTCTATGTTAAAATGATTGCCTATGAAATGGGTTGAAATGGATATCTAGACTTGAATATATCTAGATACATCCATCTCATGACAATTATTTTGAGACGGAGGAAGTACAAAAAGAATTACTAACTGGATCTATTTTATCTGTTGTTATTTCTGCACGTACCAAAAATAGTCAATGAAAAAATTACACGCTAAAAATTGTTAGCACTCCCCACATCTGTCAGTTTTTTCACATTATTGGAAAACACCGAAATACAAAACCATTATTAAAAATTGAGATATGTTTAAATTTTAAAGGTTGTGGAAATTTCATGGTTTAATATGGATGGTTTCCTAATTCAGGGTTCAAATTGGACTTGACACCGTAGAGCATGGTTTGAAATGGAAATCCTTCTATTTGTAGAAATAATCCAAGGAAACAATTATTGGATTTCTGTAATACGAAAGCACATGTCTCAGACAGGTTATTAATGCTTTCAAGCCATTACATCAAGCAACAGGCTGCAACTTCCGCTATGCGGTAAAGTTATGAGCAATTAGTTCACAGTCATACGAACCCACCAGATTTGATGAATAAATTAAGGTAGACTTTTCATAAAGAAAAGTTGGACACCTTAAGGAGTATGTATTTGTGGAAACAGATCCATGAATAAGTGGCGAGTAGCAAACTGTGGAATGTTTTGGACACAAAAGAAAAGGCGTAGAAAAAGTTATGACAAGCTGGATGTAGTAGCTATGTCGTCAGTCGCCCTTGATAACCTTCAACAATTACGTTGAGATTTGGTTTGCCTGACAACTGTGCATGTAACTACTCCCTCCGTCTCGTATTAATTGTCTCAAAGTTGGACAAAGGTGGATGTATCTAGACATATTTTAGTGTTAGATACATCCACTTTTATCCAACTTTGAGACAATTAATTTGGGACGGAGGGAGTATGGGATATTTTCTTACAAGGATAAAATAGTTTCTGCCTTCCTGTCCAAATTAGTTACTGTCTTGCAGCATTTCAGGTCACAAATATAAATTCCCCATGCTTACAGATACCTTGAGGCTTTAAAATGGAGCTTGTTGATGCTGTGTACCGGTCAATTTAATCCAACGCCAGAATTACTCGCAGATACAGTGTGTATGCTTATGTTTGTTCTTGTTTCTCTACAGGTGCAGTTAGCCAAAATTACCGTTCAGTGACTCGTACAAGTTAACACGGCAGCAGAATAGCTTCCACGGGTTTGTCGCGTGCAGGCCGGCATTCAGATGATCAGATCTCAAGATTCCATGGCAGCTTAGTCCAAGTTTTTGGGGGTCCTCTGAAGCGCAGCTAAGGCGTGCGGGCCACTCGGAAAAATTGACAGTAGGGTGCTCATCATGGCATCATTTGATTTACCGCCATGGAGCATGGACCGTGTTGTAGTTCGTCTCCAGCGGTAACAAAGTCTCGGTGAAACCGCCATGTACATGCATTGTAAGTAAGTAAAGCATGAGAGTTTTTGACATGAGAGTTGAGTAGGAGAGGTCCTTTTTTCTTCCGTCCCTTCAATTTTTTTGAACCCGGTCTGAAACCTGCGGCAGGGAGAACCTATCTGTGTAAGTGAGACTCCAGCTGCTACGTTTGCTCCCAATTCTGTACTGGATAGCGGCTTTAGTCTGTCTTGGATTTTTTTTGTTAGGGCAGGTTGTCTATCTACATCTGTGTGTACTGTAGGGGGAAAAAGAGTCCGACTAACGAAAACGATTCTCCTCCTATAATTATTGTCCCTCTTTGGTGTGTAAGAGCAGAGATCCCTCGTTTGTCCACCCCATCTGTCCATTTTTCATTTATATTTTTTTTTGTTTCTTTGCCATTTTCTATTCTACTCTCTTCGTTAGCTTGCTAAAAAAAGGTTATACTGTGGAACGGAGAGAGTACTGCACTTTTGTTTTATGATAACAATATGCATGTGTTGAGTATCCTCCTCGTGTGTTCTGTGGGGAGATAACCATTTGAAACCTGGCCTAAACAGGTGTAAATCTCACTACCCATTAGGGCTGTACCAAGGTTCATTTTAGATTTCGCACATGAAGGAAGGAGAATGTTAAACCTCACATCTAGCCACCACTAGGTGAAGACACGAAAATCTCGGGTTAGCCCCCACTAGGAAAAAAAACTAAGAGAAGAGAATGAGAGGAAGTTGAAGGAAATACTTTTTTTAGGTGGTTGAAGGAAATACTTAAGATCCAGCACCGGGTGTTTCTCACAAGGAAAAAAAATCTTCTTCCACTAACTTGTCTCTTTCAAGATGTGATTTCACAATTTTTTGTGAGATTGTTTCAATCCCTAACTATTGTGCCCCAGATTTTTTATGCATGAGATACTCTAGTGCTCTATAGAGAAGAACATGTTGTATCTAACATCTGATAATAATAGTAAAATATTTCGGTGGTCTCACCCCATGGTTTACTCCTCAACTCTGAACCTAGTATCACCATATATGCCTGATGTATTTGTTTCCTTCCATGATTGGGGAGTAGTTCTTAGTGTTAATTGGTATGAGTGGTGCTGAATTTATATTTTGACTCCCTAGCATATTTTTCATATCATGTTATACATTCTCCAACAGATCGGACTACCCACCGTGTCGCATCTTAGTACTCCGTACTACAATATGTGTGTTATCCACAATGTTGCCAACTTGTAGTCGCACACGCTAATACTCGACCAAAAAGGAAAAATGTCGTGTGCGGTAGTTATCCGTGGGCTTCAAAAAGGAAAGTCATGCACGACTATGTAAACTATGTGCAACTCCAGCGGTGCATCCTCAAATCTATCTTAGCACACAAATCCGTTTATTCTCAAACTTCGGACCATTGGAGCCAGTTTGTCGCCAAACTGACATTGTTTGTTGTTCGCCTCTCGTGTCTGACCTGGCCTAGTGGCGGAACCAGGTTTAGAAGGATGGGTGTACAAAGTTCAAGATTAGTGTCCTAATAGTTAATAAGAACTAAAAAACTATCGCCTAAATACTGATGCTAGCCAAATTAATGGGTATACATATGTACATGTACTGTATTGACCCCGTCCATGCCTGACCCGCTAGTTAGCTAGAGGCTTAGAGCCCAACCATTCCTCTCTCTCCAACTCTCTCTTCTCCACGCGTCTCTCAGAGCTCATACTTACAACCAGCGGAATGCGCTCCATCTGAAGGTTCGAGAATATGGGTCACGTTTAGTGCTACCCAATAAGCGGAATGGGCTCCACCTGCATATTTTTTGATAGTAACATTTATTTGTCATGTGTACATTTACCTTAATAAAAAAATTACCTCATTTAAATGGATTTACAGTCTTATTTTCACTTTCTAAAATAAGAATAGTTATCTCATTTGAATGGTTTCTCAAATAAGAGCATTTATCGCATTTGAAATATTTTTCAATATGGATATTTATGTCATCCAAACAATTTTTTATTAAGAACATTTATCTTATTGAACAAATTTTCAATTGAAACTCTTTTTATTATTTAATGGTTTTCAATAGAAAATAGTTATCATGTTTACAAAAATTACTAATATTATTCCACAACATAAACATTTGTTTAATATAACAACAGAAAATATAAACAAAAAATAATAATAAATAAGACCGAAAAAGAAAACTTAAAAAGAGAAAAGAAAAGAACTGGAAACAAGGAGAAGGAACCAAACAGAAAATGTTCACAATGCAGCTGCTTCGGCCCTGCGCGCTCATGGAAGGGCCACGTGTTGATCGTGTGCAGCTCTAGCCGCAGCGTATTGCGTGTACTTAGGTACCGCTTGCCGACCACCTAGATAGTTGCAGCGGCTCTATCATTGGTGTTGCTCGTAAACTAAGAGCATTTCCAACCATCTGTTCGAAAAACGGTCCCCAATCTGTCCGGGGACACACACGGGCGTGTCCGCGGATAGTGATCTGACGACCCACAAGTGCCAGGATCGCAAGAGTCTTCGAGAGTAAATATATCCTAATTTATTGATTCGACGCAAGTGGGGCAAAGAATTCTTATAAGACTTAACAACTGAGTTGTCAATTCAGCTGCACCTAGAAAGAAACTTGCTTCACACAATTTATTAGTAGTAACGGTGGTATGATGGCAGCAGTAGTCTGATAGTAACAGCAGCAACAAAATAACAATAGCAATAGTAACAACGAAAGTAAATGAAGGGGTTATCAGGGCTAAAACACCGTAGGCGTAGAGATGGATGTTTGGGCGTTCCATGAATGAGATAAACCATGTAATATATTTAACATAAGGCAGCACAGATAAATAAGAAAGCATCCAAGTCATTAAGAAATCATAGGCATGTGTATCGTAAATAGTCGTACGTGCTTGCTATAAGAATTGGAACAACTTTTTTTGTCCATCCATTCCATTTCTGCGGGGCCAATTTGGATCTAATGGTAATAAAGGCACTTTTTCACCATGCATCAGATCAAAACATTAACAATCAATAGATACATATAATCCTCAAACTAGAATCCTTCCCCTCTGATATCCCAACCTGTCACCTTGGGGTCCAGGGTTCCGGACAATAACCGATGCATATAACTTGCAGGTATGATCCAAAACAATATTTATATTCATACAAATATAACATGTTAAGATCTAAAATCATCCCACTCGGGCCCTAATGACAAGCATTAAGCATAAAAAGTTGCAACAACGATAATTAACAACTATAGTGGATACTAGGTATCATTCCCTAACAATCTGACGAGGTATTACATTACATGATCGATCTCATCCAATCCCTACCATCCCCTCTGCCTACAGCAGTGAATTACTCACACATGGATGGGGGAAGCATGGATGGTGATGGAGAGACGTTGGTGATGAAGATGGAGACGATCTCCCCCGAATCCACGTCCGGGCACGGTGCCACAACAGAAACTTCTGTCTCGTGAACTATGGTTTCGGGTGGCGGTGGAGCGTTGTATCATATTTGGGGAAATCCTTCGGGGGTTCTCCGTTTCGAGGACAAAAGGGTATAAGTACCAAAGGAGATCCCGGGGGTGGACCCGCGCCACCAGGCGGCCTCATGGCACAGGTGGGGCCATGCCACGCCTCGTGGTAGCTTTGTGGCTGATAGTGCGGGAGTGCGGTCGTTGGAAACCCCAAGTGGAACGTATGAAGATCACATCACCAAGTTTTTCCTCAGAAAGAAACTAATCTTTAATCGACCAGTAGGAGAAAGAAATCACTTCTGAAGGTTGAAGACAGCTGATGTTGGCAGGGCGCACTACCAGGCTCAGCAGCAACGTGGAATCTACACAACACAATCAAAGTACTTTGCCCCCAACGAAATAGTGAGGTTGTCAATCTCACCGGTTTTGCTAACACAAAGGATTAGATATATAGTGTGGAAAATAGTACTTGTTTGAAGTAAATGAAAAGAGAACAGTGATGGCAGTGAATGAGAGGAAAACAGTAATTGCAGTAAAGAAAACAATGTTTGCAGTGGTTGTATTATCAGTGTAAAAGAATGGACCGGGTCCACAGTTCACAAGTGGTGTCTCTCCAAAACAGATAGATAACATGCTGGGTAAAAAAATTACATCTGGGCAATTGACAGATATAAAGGCTGCACCGTAGTGCATACGCATGACATGATGATTACTATGTGATTCATGCGGGCATTACAACAAGATTCATAGACCGTTATCCAACTACATCTATGACTAATAATCCACCCTCGGAGCGTCATCCAATCAAACCTCGGGTATTAAGTTGCAAGCAACAGATTATTGCCTCAAGTAAAGTGTGTAATGTAAACAATGTAAACATCGTTGTTTTCTCCCTAATGGCAACAACACATCCCCCATCCATTACGTTTCTGTCACTCGAGCATGAATGAAAGGGAGGCATGAACCCACTATCGAGCATAAATACTCCCTCTTGGAGTTAAAACTATCAACTGGGCCAAAGCATCTACTAGTAACGGAGAGCATGCAAGATCATAAATAACATAAACATGATAGATTCATAATCACTGGACATAGCATTCAATATTCATTGGATCCCAGCAAACACAACATGTAGCTTACAATAAGATGATCTTGATCATGTTAGGCAGCTCACAACATCTAAACATGATGCCTAAAGTGGAGAACACAACCATCTAGCTACTTCTATGGACCCGTAGTCCAAGGATGAACTACTCACGCATCACTCTGGAGGAAAGCATGGTGACGAAGAGCCCTCCGGTGATGATTGCCCCTTCCGACAGGGTGCCGGGGAGAGCTTCAGAACCCTCCCAAACTAGGGTTGACGCTGACGGAGGCTACGGAACTTTTCGTGGATGGAGGCTCGGGTATTTAGGGTTAACCCGAGGAGAATCTTAAATAGGCGAAAGGGAAACGTTGGTGGGTGAACAGGGGGCCACACCACCTGGTGGCGCGGCCAAAGGGGGGTCGCGCCACCCTATGGTGTGGTGGCTCCAGGGGCCCCCTCCGGGTCCCCTCCGAACTCCGTGTACGTGACAGATTTCTAAGACCCTGGGATTTTGTTTCGTCCAATTCCGAGAATATTTCCAGAACAACTTTTCCGAAACCAAAAACAGCAGAAAACAGGAACTGGCTGTGTGGCATCTTGTCAATTGGTTAGTCCCAGAATATCCATAAAAATGACATAAAGTGTATAGAAAACATGTAGCATATGTCATGAAAACAACATGGAACATCAGAAATTATAGATACGTTTGAGACGTATCAAGCATCCCCAAGCTTAGTTCTACTCGTCCTTGAGTAGGTAAAACGGTAAAAACAAATAATTTCTGAGGTGACATGCTACCAACATAAACTTGATCATCATATTTGTAAAAGCATATGTAAGTTGAGATCATAGTACTTTAACGCAGGCATGGTAGATATAATTCTAACAATGAAACTTAGCAATCATGTTGCATCATGAAAAGTAACACAAATAAAAGATCATGAATAATAATGCACTTGAAAGTTATACGTTTGTTTCGAGCATAAAGAAAACATAGCAAAGTGGTATTTCGCTTGTCCTTAAAAGTGGAGCAAAACATAAATGCCAGGAAACCTTCAAAGTTCATGTGGATAACTAGAAACAAATAATTTAAGAGCAAGTAATAACATATCATGAATCAATCAATAATAATCTTTGGGACTGATGTACATTATACTCAGAATGACGACTACGATCTCTTAATTCTGCATAAAGTTAGAAGTTGGAGACTCAACATAAAAGTAAAAGAAAGGCCCTTCGCAAAGGGAAGCAGGGATTAATTCATGTGCTACAGCTTTTATTTTAGTAAACATAGGTATTGAAAACATTTTTTTAGAGAGGTGTATGCTTATGCCAACGAATAGTAAACAGAAAATAGTGTACGTCACAAGCCAACTAGACCTTACAAGAGCGGCTCCCATTGAAGGATGCTACTGGTGTAGTAGATCATCCCTCTTCTCTTTTTTTGCATAATTATGCTTTGACTGATAAATCAGGGGAAAAAGAGTGAAGAGAATTTTATAGTAACCAATTTTGGGTCTGGGCACCCCGCTGCCAGCTCTTCTATCAATTTGGATAAGTGGATGTGCCACTAGTCCATGTGTGTAAAGTACAATCAACAAGTGAAATAAAGATTCTCTATTTACGTCCTCATGAGCTAAAACAGGGGCACAAAACAGGTACGATTTTGAAGGTTTAAAGGTAGCACATGAGAAATTTACTTGGAGTGGCTGCTAAATACCACATGTAGGTAGGCATGGTGGACATATTTGGCAAACTTTGATTTTTGGGAGTTGGATGCACGAGTAGAGCTCATACTCAGTACAGGTGGAGGCTAGCAAAAGACTAGGTGCGACAAATCAAGAGAGCAGTAATGGTCATAATCATGCATAGCGACAAAAACATTATTAATCAGAGCATAAACGGTATTACAAATCAAAAATTAAATGATCATAGAGGCTATAGGTGACTGGTTTGTAGTCATAATATGGTGTAAGCATGCGCCAAGTCAACCAAATAAAGCATTCGAAGGAGAATACCACAATATTATGCTTCAATGTGATAAAAACAACTCATGATTCATTCAATGGCACCTTAAGCACTCTCTGTTTGAGACAAGTCATGCTACAATAATAACCACTAAGCATATAATTAAAATAACATCTAACATGACATGATAAAGTCTAGACACGGTGTAAACAAGCTTCTTTTTGCACCGTTATAAGCATGAAATATTTTACTACTGCTTTCCAACACCAATCATTTGATATAAACAAAAACTCTCCAAAAGATATATTAGTGAAACCAGAGAGTACTACTAATACTCTACTAGAACTAACAGCTTGAATAAGATATGCATGAAAACAGGAGCTAAAAGGATTTGCAGCAGCTAGAAGAAAAACTAAGAATACGAGCATGATAGAAAACGAGTATTCATATGAAAAAATGGAGCATGTCTCTCTCCGACACAAGAATGCTGGATTCTAACTAAGTTTTTGCAGCAAGGAAAACAAAAGAAAACAAAACTAAAACTAACAGACTCTCCAAGTAAAGTGCATATGATGTGACCGAATAAAAATATAGTTTCACTAGAAGTGACCTGATAAGTTGTTGGTGAAGAAGGGGATGCCTTGGACATCTACAAGCTTTGACGCTTGAGTATTCTTGGAATTTTCTAGGATGAACCATGGGGGCATCCCCAAGCTTAGGCTTTTCACTCTTCTTGATCACATTATATCACCCTCTTCTTTTGACCCTTGAAAACTTCTTCACACCAAACTCAAAGTAATTCTCATTAGAGGGTTAGTGCACAATAAAAAACTCTCATGTTCTCCTTGGACACAAGCATTATTAATAATTTTTAAACATTAGCTGCAGTCACTGATATTTTATGGAGCAAAGAAATCCACTCAACATAGTAAAAGAGAGAATACAAGTAAAAAAGCAGAATCTATCAAACCAGAACAGTCTGTAAAGATGAATTTGTTCGAGGCACTTACATTGCTCAAATCGAAAAACTTAAAACTAGAAAAAGTTTCGGAAATATCTGTGGATTAAGCCCAAAAATTTGCAGGTCATTTTGATCATTTTGTGAATTTATACGTATTTAACAGTGGATAATAGAAATCTGTTTCATGCGAAGAAATCCAAATCTAACTTCAACTTTTCATTAGAGACTTTACTTGGCACAAATAATACGAGAAAATAAAGATAGAAAGGAGTTGCTACAGAAGTAAACAACACCTTGAGTCAAACAAAACAGAAGAAAACATTGCAAAAAAAAAACATGGGTTATCTCCAAAGATGTGCTTTTCTTTAACGCCTTTTAGCTAGGCCTAGAAAACAAGATTCAAGTATTTTCAAGTGAAGAAGCATACAAATTGTAAATTGTTCTAATAATATAATCAAAAGGCAACTTCATTCTCTTCCTAGGAAAGTGTTTATACCTTTCTTGAGTGAGAATTGATATTTAATATTCCCCTCTTTCATATCAATAATAGTACCAACAGTTCTAAGAAAAGGTCTTCCCAAAACGATAGGACAAGAAGCATTGCATTCAATATTCATAACAATAAAATCAACAGGGACAAGGTTATTGTTAACCATAATTAAAACATCATCAACGCTCCCTAGAGGTTTCTTTCTAGCATTATCAGCAAGACAAACATCTAACTAATAGTGTTCCAAAGGTCGTAGATCAAGCATATCATAAAGTTTCTTAGGCATAACAGAGATACTAGCACCAAGATCACATAAAGCATTACAATAAAAATCATTCACTTTTATTTTAATGATGGTCTCCCAACCATCATCTAACTTCCTAGGGACAGAGGTTTCACATTCTAATTCTTCTTCTCTAATTTGCATGAGAGCATTTGTAATATGTTTTGTGAAAGCCATATTCATAGCACTAGCATTAAGACTACTAGCAAGTTTTTGTAGGAACATAATTACTTAAGAAATATTGCAATCATCAAAATCAAGATCATTTTTATCAAAGTTAATGGGACCATTGTCTCGCATATTTCGAAAAATTCCAGCACTTTTATCAGGAACTGTTTCAGTGTTTTGAGGAAATTTTAAACATTTAACAGAAGAAGTGGAGACATTATCAACACCAATTACTTTACCATTGATAGTAGGAGGTTTACTAGCATTAGAAACTTTAGTTTTACTAGTGGTGGTAATAGTGCAAACTTTAGCTACATTATTCTGTCTAGCAATTTCATCTTCTCTTTCCATCTAGCATGCAGTTCAGCTAACATCCTAGCATTGTTATCAATTCTAACTTGGATGGCATTCAAAGTTTTGCTTTCTTTAACATCATGAGGCATAACCTTTATTTTAAGAAGATCAACATCAAGAGCAAGGCTATCAAATTTAGAAGCAAGAATATCAATTTTGCCAAACTTTTCCTCAACAGATTTATTAAAAGCAGTTTGTGTACTAATAAATTCTTAAGCATGTTTTCAAGATCAGATGGTACACTTATTTTGTTGTTGTAGGAATTACCATAAGAATTTACATAACCATTACCATTATTAGAAGGATATGGCCTATAATTGTTGCTACCAAAATTATTCCTATAAGCATTGTTGTTGAAATTGTTGTTTTTAATGAAGTTCACATCAACATGCTCTTCTTGAGAAACCAGAGAGGCTAAAGGAACATTATTTGGATCAACATAAGTTTTATCATTCACAAGCATAGACATAATAGCATCAAGCTTATCACTCGAGGAAGAGGTTTCTTTAACGGAATTTACCTTGTTACCTGGTGGGGCTCTCTCAGTGTGCCATTGATGCGCGTGGAACACACGTTCGTTGGTAGACCCCAAGTGGAAGGTTTGATGAGCACAACAGCAAGTTTCCCTCAGAAAGAAACCAAGGTTGAATCGACCAGTAGGAGGAAGGAGTAACTTCAGAAGGTTGATGCAGTTGAGATGGTAGGGGACACTACCGGTTCAGCAGCAACGTGGAACCTACACAACACAACCAAATCACTTTGCCCCAACGAAGCAGTGAAGTTGTCAATCTCATCGGTTTGCTGAACACAAAGAGGTTAAACGTATGGTGTGGAAAACAGTATGAGAACAATATGAAAACAGTGGAAGCTGTGTGAAAAAGGTAATTGAAGTGGTTGTATTATCAGTATGAGAAAATGGACCGGGGTCCATAGTTCACTAGAGGTGTCTCTCCATAAAAGATAGCTAACATGCGTGGTGAAAAAATTACAGCTGGGCAATTGATAGATAAAGAAACATGCATGACATAAAGATCACTATGATATTCGTGCGGGCATTACAACAAAATACATAAATCGTCATCCAACTACATCTATGACTAATAATCCACCCTTTGAATATCATCCGAACAAACGTTGTGTATTAAGTTGCAAGCAACAGATAATCGCAGTAAGAAAAGTGTGTAATGTGAACAATGTAAACTAAGTAAACATCGTTGTTTTCTCCCTAATGGCAACAACACATCCTCCATCCGTCACGTTTCTGTCACTCGAGCACAGATGCAAAGGAGGCATGAACCCACTATCGAGCATAAATACTCCCTCTTGGAGTCACTAGCATCTACTTAGCCAGAGCATCTACTAACAATGGAGACATGCAAGATCATAAACAACATACACATGAAGAAAACATGATAGATTGATAATCAGAAGACATAACATTCAATAATCATCGGATCCCAGCTAACACAACATGTAGCATTATAATAAGATGATCTCGATCATGTGAGGCAGCTCACGAGATCTAAACATGAGGCATAAAGTGGAGAGGACAACCATATAGCTACTGCTATGGACCCGTAGTCCAGGGATGAACTACTCACGCATCTCTCCGGAGGCACGCATGGTGGTGTAGACCCCTCCGGTGATGAATTTCCCTCCCGGCAGGGTGCCGGGGAGAGCTCCAGAACCCTCCCGATCTCGGCTTGACGATGACGGCGGCCTCGGGTGTTTCTCGGGGAAAAGTGGTATCCTTTTAGGGTTGACGTATCAGGGGTAATAAATAGGCGAAAGGGCGATGGCGGTGGATGCCCGAGGGGCCACACCACCCCCAGGCGCGGCTAGGGGGCGTGCCGCCCTATGGTGTGGCCCTCCTCCGGGCCTCTTCGGGACTCCGTGGAACCTTCGGGAATTCTAAGACTTCCGGGCTTCGAATTTTCTAATTCTGAGAATATTTCCAAAACAACTTTTCTGAAACTAAAAACAGCAGAAAATAGGGAACTAGCTCTATGGCATCTTGTCAATAGGTTAGTCCCAGGAAATCGATAAAAATGACATAACGTGTAAGGAAAACATGTAGCATAAGGCATCTAAACAACATGGAACATCAGAAATTATAGATACGTTTATGACGTATCAGCCATTCAGAATAATTTATCATCATATCATCAAGAAGCTTTGTTGCAGAGGCCAAAGTGATGGACATAAAGGTTCCTCCAACAGCTGAATCCAGAAAGTTTCTTGAAGAAAAATTCAGACATGCATAAAAGGTTTGGACGATCATCCAAGTAGTCAGTCCATGAGTGGGACAATTCTTTACCAAAGATTTCATTCTTTCCCAAGCTTTAGCAACATGCTCATTATCAAGTTGCTTAAAATTCATAATGCTACTTCTTAAGGATATAATCTTAGAAGGAGGATACTATGTTCCAATGAAAGCATCTTTACATTTAGTACATGAATCAATACTATTTTTAGGCAAAGATAGCAACCATTCTTTAGCTCTTCCTCTCAAAGAGAAAGGAAACAATTTCAGTTTAATAATATCTCCATCTACATCCTTATATTTTTGCATCTCATAGAGTTCAACAAAATTATTAAGGTGAGCAGCAGCATCATCAGAACTAACATCAGAAAATTGCTCTCTCATAACAAGATTTAACAGGGCAGGCTTAATTTCATAAAAATCAGCAGTAGGAGCAGGTGGAGCAATAGGTGTACTAATAAAATCATTGTTGTTTGTGCTAGTAAAGACACACAACTTAGTATTCTCAGGAGTACTCATTTTAGCAAGATTAAAAACAGGATAAAAATAACAACTACAATAGGAACTAATTTTTTGTGTTTTTGACATAGAGAAACAAACAAGACAAAATAAAATAAACTAAGAAAAACTAAAACAAAGTAAAGATATTGGAAGTGAGGGACTCCCCTTGAGAAATCCTCTTCCTCCCCGGCAACGGCGCCAACAAACAGCTTGATGGTGCAGGAGTGCACTTGTTGAGAAACCCCGAGAGAAAGGTATGAGAGCACAACAACAAGTTTTCCCTCAGAAATAAACCGAGGTTTAATCGTCTAGTAGGAGAAGGAAATCACTTTTAAGGTTGAAGACAGCTGATGTTGGTAGAGCGCACGAGCAGGCTCAGCAGCAACGTTGAATCTACACAACACAATCAAAGTACTTTGCCCCAATGAAACAGTGAGATTGTCAATCTCACCGGTTTTGCTAACACAAAGGATTAGATGTATAGTGTGGAAAATAGTACTTGTTTGCAGTAAATGAAAAGAGTATAGTTATGTCAGTGAATGAGAGGGAAGCAGTAATTGCATTAAAGAAAACATTGTTTGCAGTGGTTGTATTATCATTGTAAAAGAATGGACCGGGGTCCACAGTTCACTGGTGGTGTCTCTCCAAAACAGATGGATAACATGCTGGGTAAACAAATTACAACTGGGCAATTGACAGATATAAAGGTTGCACCGTAGTGCATATGCATGACAAGATGATTACTATGTGATTCATGCGGTCATTACAACAAGATTCATAGACCGTTATCCAACTACATCTATGACTAATGATCCACCCTCGGAGCGTCATCCAATCAAACCTCGGGTATTATGTTGCAAGCAACAGATTGTTTCCTTCAGTAAAGTGTGTAATTTAAACAATGTAAACATCGTTGTTTTCTCCCTTATGGCAACAACACATCCCCCATCTATTCTGTTTCTGTCACTCGAGCGTGAATGAAAGGGAGGCATGAACCCACTATCGAGAATAAATACTCCCTCTTGGAGTTAAAAGTATCAACTGGGCCAAAGCATCTACTAGTAACGGAGAGCATGCAAGATCATAAATAACATAAACATGATAGATTGATAATTATTGGACATAGCATTCAATATTCATCATATCCCAGCAAACACAACATGTAGCATTATAATAAGATGATCTTGATAATGTTAGGCAGCTCACAAGATCTAAACATGAGCCATAAAGAGGAGAGAACAACCATCTAGCTACTGTTATGGACCCGTAGTCCAAGGATGAACTACTCATGTATCACTCCAGAGGCAGGGATGGTGATGAAGAGCCCTTCGGTGATGATTCCCCCTCTCGGCCGGGTGCCGGGGAGAGCTTCAGAACCCTCCCCAACTAGGGTTGACGATGACGGCGGCTATGGAACTTTTGGTGAGAAAAGGCTCGGGTATTTAGGGTTAACCCATGAAGGATCTTAAATAGGTGAAAGGGAAATGTCGGTGGGTGGCCAGAGGGGCCACACAACCTAGTGGCGCGGCCAAGGGGGGTTGCGCCGCCCTATGGTGTGGTGTATTCAGGCCCCCTCCGGGTCTCCTCCTGAATCCGTGTACGTGACAGATTTCTAAGACCCTAGGATTGTGTTTCGTCCAATTCTGAGAATATTTCTAGAACAACTTTTCTGAAACCAAAAATAGCAGAAAACAGGAACTGTCTCCATTACATCTTATCAATAGGTTAGTCCCAGAAAACCCATAAAAATGACATAAAGTGTATAGAAGACATGTACCAAATGGCATGAAAAGAACATGGAACATCAGAAATATAGATATGTTTGAGACGTATCAGTGGCCCCCCTCCAAGTGCCCTCCTGGCTCCTGGCTCCATGGGTCTTCCCGTGAATTAGAATTTTGGTGAATTTTTGGGAATTTTTCGGGAAAGTTGATTTATGCACATAAAATAGACACCAGGGGTAATTCTACTGAAAAGCAATGTTCGTGTGGGATAGTTCAACTCAAATCATGCATATTAGAGGTAAAACAATAGAAAAAATGTTTGGAAAAGTAAATGCGTTTGGGACGTATCAGCTCTCTCAAGATTAGCTTATTGCTTGTCCTCAAGCAATTCAGTTGATTAGCTGAATGCGATAAAGAAATGTTTGATAAACACTTTTGCTTCAAATGATGTGCATAATACTATTCTACGACCATTCTTTAACAAGTACATGATAATTTCTATAAATATAATGGAGCTTATGAATTCATCCTATATATATATATATGTTCGAATGCAGCAACAAATTTTTTTAGTCACTAAAAAGTACCAGAAGCGTGTCCTATCTGGGAAACTCTTCTAGTATATGCTATTACTTGAAGTGTGTGGGCGATGGAACACGCTTCTGGTACATGCAATTACTCGTAGCGTGCCGGAATTTTACGCTTTCAGTACTATTACCAGCAGCGCGATATCGGCATCGTGGGGGCTCGCTTCTAATGACCCCTTTTCACATGTTGCAGATAAGCCTTTTCCTACTAGTGACCTAACAATCTGGCGAGCTATTACATGATCGATCTCATCCAATCCCTACCATCCCCTCTTCCTACAGCAGGTAACTACTCATACATGGATGGGGGAAACATGGTTGGTTGATGGAGAGACGTTGGTGATGACGATGGCGATGATCTCCCCCGAATCCCCGTCCGGGCAGGGTGCCAGAACAGGAACTTTTGTCTTCCGGACTATGGTTTCGGGTGGCGGCAGAGCTTTTGTATTTGGGAAAATCCTTCGGGGGTTCTCCATTTCGAGGACGAAGGAGTATAAGTACCAAAAAAGAGCCAGGGGCGGCCCCATGCCACCAGGCAGCCTGGCCCCACCTAGTGGTCGCCTGGTGGCTCCAAGGGCCTTCCGGTGATTTTTTTGGAAATTTTTTGGGAAAAGTTGATTTCTAGGCATAAAATAGACACCAAGGATAATTTTGTTGAAAACAACGTTAGTCAGAGTTAGTCCAATCCAAATCATGCAAACTAAAGGTAAAATAATAGTAAGAATGTTTGGAAAAGTAGATACGTTTGTGACGTATCATGGCCGGGCAACCAACCATACGCAAACACATGCAAGCCATGCATCGTAGATCATACAACACAAAAAAGTAGTTCAAATCATGATAATAGTGCATAATCAAATACAAATTGTTCGGATTCGCAAACACAAATTGTCCACATTAACAAATTGTTTCGTACATAATTATTTAAATTGGAAATGCAATTCCATTAAGAAGTTGGGTGTGCACTTCTTGATCTCGAAATTGTCGATGCATCTCACGGGAGTTGATGACATGCTGTGCATCTTGTTCAGGCAGGTGGATATGCACTCCAGACTTCTCAAAATCATATGTGCCGGCTGCCCTTCTCCCTCGTCCTCCACAATCATGTTGTGCAAAATAACACAACAAGGTCATGACGTGCCACAAAATCTCCGGATCCCATAACATTGTTGCTCCATGGACAATATCCCAGCGAGGATGGAGCACTCTAAATGCCCTTTCAACATCTTTTCTAGTGGCCTCCTGTGCAGCTGCAAATTGAATCCTTCTATTACCAACATGTTCACTTATGGTCTTCACAAATGCTTCCCGCCGAGGATAGATACCTTCGGCAAGATATTATCCCATGGTGTAGTCATACCCGTTGACGGTGTAGTTGCAGTGTAGAGCATCCCCATCACAGAGTCTCTTGAACAAAGGAGAACGGTGTAACACATTGATATCGTTGTGGAAACTGGCGAGCCAAAAAAAACGCACGCAAAATCCACAAGTCTTGAGATGCAACTTCTTCAAGTACGATTGTGACTTCTTTGTTGTGAGCTTGATACTGTCCACGCACCAAGCATTCCTAGAAACTCTCTTGATTCTCCAATGGCCATTAGCTTTTTGGTGTCTTCTCATTAGGTTCTTTCAGATATTCCGGTTCAAAGAATTTAACAACGGCCTATGCAAAAGCCACCGTAGTATCTATGCAAGTGCTCTCTCTCATCCGAACATACTCATCAATAACACTTGTGGCTTTACCGTAGGCAAGCATTATCAAAGATGCGGTACAATTCTGCATAGGAGAGAAGGATAGTTTTCCGCAGCAATCATACCAAAGTTTGAAGTAGTCATCATACTTCAACAATTTTTCTTCTATGCGGCGGAAAAGTAGTGAGCTCATCCGGAATCGATGCCGGAAAAACCCCTCATGGAAGACCATATCAGTACGAAAGTAATCGTTATAGAGATCACGCTGACCTTTGAGCCTATCACGGGGCACAACAATCCTGCCCTCCACGGACCCCCGGAAGTTGAGAACATGTTCATCTTGCTTTTCCAATTCCTCTTGAATCCACATTATTGACAATACGGCTTCCTCGTCGCCGTTGTCATCAATGTCGGTGTTATCGGGCTACTCAATGAATTCTTTGTGCATGAACTCATCTACAACCGCGGAATCGTACTCATCTTTGGACGAATCCATTTCTACGAGCACGAGAACAATCAAATTAACGGATCTGGAAATAACACAAACACTTGAAGGACAAGGTGGAAGTCCGGCGATGTAAAATGTACCGGAGGAGTGTCGAGCCAAGAAGAACGACGAGAAGATTCATGGAGAACACGAAGCCGCAATGAAGCAGCGTACCAAAAGAAGGAGAGGACTTCCAGCGGCATATCACGGGAGCAGAAGGTGCGATGCGGGCGAGGTCAACTGAGAAGGAGAGGAGAAGTGGATTAGCAAGTGTTTCAGACAGATTTTTGGTGCAATTGGGGTGGGTCCACGCTGCGAGGTCCAACGTGGCGGCCCCACATATGCGCTGGGTTTGGGGTTTACCGATCAGCTCAGATGTTTGGGATGGATTTAGGGAAAACAGTTGGGTAGGTGCTTTTGGCCCAAACACTGCCCGAATTGTCCGTTCGGACGTTTGAAACGATTTAGGGTCTCCAGTAGGAGATGGTTTGACTGCTTAGAGCATCTCCAGTCGCGCCCCCACGGCCTCTTCCCGTCCGGACGGGCCCCGAGCGCGCCCAGTCGCGCCCCCCATTGGGCATTCCCGTCCGGATGCCCCTTGTTCCCGTCCGGCAAACCCAGCCCAACCCCGCCTCCCAGGAGCTCCCGTGGGGGCGCCGGACGAGAAGAAACGGCCGCGTGGCGTCCGCGGGCCCTGCCCGTCGGTGAGACGGTCGCACAGTCAAAGCGGCGCCCGGTCTTCGTCTTTTCCCGAGACGGCGCAGAAACGCAGGCGCCATGTCGCGCAGCGAGCCGTCGCTTCTCCCAGTCGTGTCGCCCACACGGCGGCCGCGCGTCTCCCCACGCGGGCGCCGGTGCTAATGCGGGGGCGGCCTTTCGGCCTACCTCGCCGGGTATAAATGCCGCCCGCCGACGCTCTCGCCACGCACACTCTCCTCTCGCCACCCTCTGCCTCTCCCCTCGCCGTTCTCTGCCTCTCGCATTGCCGGTCCCCCCGCCGCCATGGATCCCCTCGCTGCAAACGGCTTCCCCCGCCGTTCTCTCCTCAAGCGCGAGGCGCGCGCCCTCTACGAAGCCTGGTACCCGTGCCCGCCGGACGTGCGCGCCGGGCACGGCTTCACCATCGGGCTCGCCGGCGTCCCAATCCCCAATGCGCCGTCGGTGGCGGGCGCGTCCTGGCGGAGGGAGGTGCGCGCCCACTTCTACGGGCACCTCACGAGCCTGGCGAACCCGACGAACCCGGCGAGCACGGCGCTCTACGAGCGCGCGTTCGAGCGCCTCCACCGGGAGCGCTGGAACCGCTGGGACGGTCCCGGCCCGGCGCCGCTCGCTCACGAGCGGAACATGTTGGAACGCGTAGAGATAAACAAAACTTTTTCCTACGCGGTACTTCCAAGATCTAGCCGAGGTAGAAGGGCATGATGATTACCAATAGACGCGCGGTTGCGGATTATCGATGAAGCGCGTCGGGGCAGTGCAGTCCACGATCTGATCCAGCCGATCCGATCCTGCGAACGTCGAAGTGCTGAACGTACAACACCTCTGCCGGTATCCACACGTATGAGGAAGAGCTTCGACGGCGGACTGCTAGGTCCGGTGCGACGGCTGGACTGAGTGGGGCTAGGGTTCCCAACGCATGGGAGTGGACTAACGTGCCCGCTGGGCAACCTGCGCCCCTCTTTATATAGCGAATGGTAGTGGGCTTCACAACACTTATGTCATATTCCCTCTGTGAGTCCGACTCACAAACTCAGTCCATTTCCGGTTCGGGTCCAACCCGACCAATACATGCTCCCGCTCTTAAGTGTGCGACCCTGCAGGCCCATGGCGACTTGGACACGATTGGAGTCCGACTCCCAATCGATCAATCGGTAGCGGCTCCTAGCAGAACGTGCCGACTCCCAAGTCCCATTGAGTCATGACGACATACCTTTCAATGTGATATTCATCTTAGTCCCTTTTGCCTCACGATATACCTTGTCGAACTATAGGCGATTTATCGTCATCCCTTAAATAGTTCGACTCTCTTCTCGATCCGTGATATGTGATTCCTCTGACTAACTCTTAGTCAACAGACACAGTTAACACTTAACTGAGTCGCGCATGGCCATGCTTCCTGAATCATATCACTCGAGAGGGCACAGAGAATATCTCTCCATTCGGAGGGGCAAAATCCCATCTTGATTATCCACATCATGCAGCTTGCTTCTCATTCGACCCGAACTCTGCCTTTATAGCTGCCTTGTCACAAAGCAGCGTTTAACAGAACCTAAGTCGGTGATCCACAACTCGGATTGTGCGACAACCTCAGGTCTAAGGATTACATTGATTGAGACATGCAAATGACGACTTGCTCTTTGCATCTCAATGTGGGTCAGTCCGACTTGCTAAACTCTTTAGCCAAGTCCGTGATCGTTGGAATGGCATCACCATGCTCATGACAAGTGGAACCGTGTCATCAGCCAACACTCACATTAGTCTAGGGTGTGTGTCCAGCACAACCTTAATGACCAAGGACAATTAGTATGAACAACATGAATACATAGTTCCACAATCGAATCACATATTCAATGACATATATCAGATGTTCAAACCAAAGGACAACTTAATAACTTTATGAATACATTGGGAATAATATCATACATGATTGCCTCTAGGGCTTATTCCCAACAGAACAAGCGCGGGCGCGAGGCTTTCTGGGCGCAGGAAGGTTTCAGCCTCGAGGCCGTCCTCGCCCACATTGACGCCGGGAACAACCCGCGCCTCCCCTGGCCGGCTCCCAGCCGCTGGGACCCAAGGCCGACGACGGCGACACCGACTTCCTCCGTCTCGTGCTCGTCCTCGTCCTCCGCCGGCGGCTCGTCCAGGCGCTCGCGCCCGCCGCTGCGTGTCCCCAAGACGGAGCCGGGGACCTCCACGCCGCCACACCTGCGTCCGCGCTCCGACGACATCAGCATTGGCGGCATCCGCTTTGGCGGAGGAAGCGCCTCCTCGCGCCGCCGCCCTGTGCTGCCCCTCGTGCCTAAGACGGAGCCGGGGCTGCGCGTCGCCAAGACGGAGCCGGGGTTGCGCGTCCCCAAGGTGGAGCCGGGGCTGGAGTGCCCACTCAGCCTCGCCGAACAGCTCGAGGTGCTCCAGGCGGCGTCGGCGACGGAGGACGACCCCGGGGGCATCAAGGCCGCGATCCCCGAGTCGTACAGCACGGCGCGGCCAATGGACGCCGCGTCGGCGTCGGCGTGATCCTTCAACGACACGGCGGTGATAAAAGGCGCGCCGCTGATCGTTCTCGAGCCACCGGCGGCGACCAACAACAACGAGGCGGGGCCGAGCCACTGGGGCGGCGACGACGAGGAGGAGGACTGGGACGGCGACAACAGCAGCTCCGACTGCGACTACGACGTGTTCAACGAGTGAACGCGTCGTAGTTTAGTATAAGGTTTAAATTGTTTTTTTTGTCTCCAAGTAGGGCTGCGACTGGACAGCCGCGTCTCCCACCGGCGTCTTCCCGTCCGGACAAGCCCCCAAATGGGCTCGTCGGCGCCCATCCGGACGCCTACTGGGGACCGCTCTTATCGCCATTGTAGGCTTTACGGCCACACGGCAGCCGGGAAAGCGAGGTGCATCTCTCTATCCTAGAGCGAGCCGGCGACCTGTCCGGATGAAACGGCGCTCTCTGTTGCCAGGACGCAAGCAGCAACAACAACTCCGTCGTCAGTAAGGGCATCTCCAATCGTCCCCCCCAGAGCCCCCCCAAGAGGCGTTTTTCGCGCCGTTTGGCGCCGCTTCGCACCAGTCGCCCCCCCAGGAACCGATTTAGCGCCGCTTTCCGCCGTTTTTCGCGCCGTTTGGCGCCGCCGAACCCAGGCCGAACCCAGCGCGCTGGGTTCGGCTTGGGGGGCGAAATGCGCGCGTGGGCCACGCCTGTCGGCGACGGAAGACGATTTCCCTCCCTTTTTTCGACGCCTCCCTCCACTTTCCCTCCACAACTACCTCCTCCCCCGGTCCATTCCCGCCATTTCCCCCCGCCCCCGAGATCTAGACGCTATGGCTCCCGCCCGATTTACAGGTCCCCGCGCCGCCGCCACCGCCGTATCCATCCCCGCGGCATCCGAGCCGGCCAAGAAACCGCGCAAACCGAGGGCGCCGAAGGAGCGGCCGCCCGGCATGTCGAACAAGGAGTGGATCACCGAGAGGTCGCGCCTGGAAACGGCCAACATGAAGCGCCGGGGGAGGGAGGCAGCTGATGGCGCAGCTGCAGGCGGAGGAGCAGGCCGCCGCCGAGGAAGACGAGCTGGAGGACGAGGAGGAGGAGACCGCGCCGGACGAGCCACCTACGCCGGTCGCCTCCGCGGCGTCGCTCGCCAAGAAGAAGAGCCCTCTCGGCCCAAGGTTCGCCGGCTGGAAGCAGTCGCCGTCGCCGTCACCACGCATGTCACCGCACCCGCCGCCTGCCTGGTTCGTCGAAGGCGACTCCCTGGGAGGTTTCAACCCCAACCTCACCTTCCCCTACCACCCGCCGATGATGTATGGTGCCGCGCCGGGCTACGCAGCTTCCCCGTCCCACCGCCGTGCGCTTCTCGCCGGGCTTCAGCCCCAGGACAGCTACATGGAGGAGATCATCGCGTCCGGCTCGATGGCGGCTGCGGCGAGCCCGGGCTTCCTCGAGCACAGCGGGGAGTTCTTCGCGCAGGGCGGTGGTGACTACGGCGAAGGTTCCGGCACGCAGGCGATGGAGGAACAGGGCGAAGAGGAGGAGGAGGAGGACGAGATGCCGGTGGTTCCGGAGGAGACAGAACAGACCGGCGATGGCCGAAAGCGCCGGGGCCCTGGACGTCCTCGCAAGGAACCGAAGGTGCCACTGCCCCCCGCCGAGCCCCGCATCAAGTGGCTGACCAGGGAGGACACACTCCTCGCCGAGGCGTGGAAGACGGTCAGTCACGACCCGATCGTCGGCGCGAACCAGCACGCCGACAACTACTGGAAGCGGGTGAAAACGGCGTACGACGAGCGCCGCATGATCGACCCCCACTACACGTGCTGCCTCACCGACCGCGGCCAGAAGGCCATGGCGAACCACTAGGCGAACATCCAGGCGTCCTGCAACAAATGGCACGGCATCCTGGAGGAGATCTCGATGAGGCCGCAGAGCGGCGCCAACCGCGAGATGGAGATCGTCCGGATGCTGGAGGCGTACAAGAACGACGAGGGCTCCGACTTCAAGTTCCTCCACGTCTTCGTCCTCATCGAGAAGTGCGAGAAGTGGGCGGAGGTGCGGCGGTCGATTGGCAAGGGCAAGGAGTACGTTCCCGACGCTGTGGTTGCAGGTGCGTCCGAAGGGCGTCCGCCGATGGGCCACAAGAAAGCCAAGTTGGCGAGGGACGGTGCGCCGGCAGCGGCAAAGCTCCAGGCGTCGATCGAGACCTGCATCGCCGACGCCCAGGCCCACGCCGTCAAGAGGGACGAGGTCTCCACAAAGCGATGGGCAGCGCTCATGGCCAACTCGCAGGTCAAGATCGACCTCCTCAGGACTGGCACCGCGGCGAAGAAGAGGAACAATGACCTCGCCTTCCTCACGGGCGGCGACCCGGCCGCGATGACCCCCGAGGTGAGAGCTTGGTTCCTGGCGCAGTGCAACCTCATCCTGACCGACATCAGCGCGCCCCCGGCCCCGACTACGTCGTCCGGTGGCACCAGCTACACCACCGCGCCGACGAGCGCGCACGTCGACCTGGAGGATGCCGCGACCGTCGTCGACAAGGATGCCGAGCCCGTCGTCGACCTGGAGGATGCCGAGCCCGTCGCCTGCTCGGACGCCATCATCGACGTGGAGGATGCTGCGCCGATCTCGCCGCCTGCTCCGACGCCGGCTGACGCGTCTGCCTGATCGCCTCCGTTTGCCCACGCCGCGCGCGCCCGTCTGTGTGATTCGATCTAGACTCTATTTGATCGCCCACCTGTGGCGTTTTTTGTAATATTATTGTCCAAACCATGGCTGCCGTGATCGCCGAACTAGGGCTCTATATTTTGGGGCGGGAAGATGAAGTTTCAAACAATATCGCCGTTCTCTTTTATGGGCCGCCGAACGGCTGGTGAAATCGGCCCCCCCCAGATTTTGGTGCGGGGCGGCGCTAACGCTAAAAAGCGCCGATCTGAAACCTGGGGGGGCCGAACGACTGGAGATGCCCTAAGCAGCAACAACAACCGGCCGAGCTAGCAAGACCGGTTGTTCCGCGATTCTTTTCTTCTTCGTGTATGTCTTTTGGCTGAGTTTATGTTTGTTTAATATATTATTCTTGAATTTATATATACCAAAAAATATGTTTTAAATATAATAAATACAAACCAAAAAATGAGTGATAAAAATAAAGTGGACAAACCAGACGTCTTTGTCTGTTTTGGACGCCCGACATGCGACGGTGAACATTTTGTCCGGTGCACCCAACAACGCCCCCGAACAGACAGATTCATTGTACCTACAGTTTTTGCTATGCACCTATACCATTCTAGGGTTGGAGTAGTATATAGTAAAATATATTATAAAAGGTAAAAAAACAAAAAAAAAATACTGGGGTGCTCACACAAAGTTCATGCTAAAATTATAGTTTTTTGATCAGTGTAAAAAGTTAAATTTCTGCTATCCAAAATAACATTTTACAAGGTTTATTTTGTCTTTTTTATGGTTTCACTAAACTTTTGGTTTTTTTTTCGGGTACTAAACTTTTGTTATGAACACCTATATATTTTTGGCATTTTTTAACATTTTTAGAATGAGTTAAAATTTTTTTTTCAGTGGGAGCAGATGAGCCAAAACGGCGTGTCCCAAAAGATGTCAAACAGATCTGCTGGCACATTTATTCCATTCCCTCTCACTCTCAGAGCAGCACATGACCGAACCAAACAACACCCAACCAAAAGGAAGGGGGAAGAAAAATGAAAAGGGGAAGAAAGTAGAGAGAGAACAACAAACAACCAGTTCCGAGTTTCCTCCTCCTTCGCTCCCTGGCCCCATCGATCGAATCCAGCTCCCTCCCCGACACCCCTCCCGCAATTCCTCGTATCCTCTCCCCGCCGCCAAATCCGCTTCTTTTCGCCGGAGAAATCCACCATTGGTCGCAGCCTTTTCTTCCTCTTGGGTTCTTCGGAGGTGGGAGACCGGGAGAGCCGTGTCCTTCCTCCCCCCGGATCATGGGAGAATCGCTGTAATTATTGTAAGTTGATTTTTCTCAGCTCGGTTGTTGTAGGAAAGATGCCATCTTTGCTAGTCACTTTTTTTGGATTTTAAGGTTTTGTCTTCTTCTGTTTGGTTAGTGAGCTGGTGTTAGATTTGCTCTTGTTCAAATTTTCGGTCGGGTCGACTGCGAGCAGTAGAGTAATTACGTCTTGCTAGTAATAGATTTTTGTTATCCACGTTTGCTGGTGATGATACCTCTCTTTAATGAACTGATTCTTAGTAGGATTTGTCAACTAGGTTGGAGGTTGGACTGTGCTGGGTTGACTTCTCTCGTCTACTTTAGTTATTCCCCCCTAAGGAGTTGACATCCAAACAGCCTGGGGTTATTGGGAGAATATCTGCTAAAAATGGCTAATTCCCAAGCCATGAAGTAAAGCTGCAAGGTCATCAATTGGCTAACCATTATCCGCACGTAGACCATCATTATTTACTTACCAGGAAAAAAGCTAGTCATTCAGAAGCTATCTAACTTGTTTTTCCTGTCCTTTGTTGAAGCAATTAACAATGCATGCTTGTAATTTCGCATGACTATGGCTCATTTCTTGCTCCGTTTTATGCTATTCAGCATTGCTTGAATGGTCTGTCGAACAGATTGTAACAACAATGGGAGCAGAAGTAGAAGCTGAGGGCTACAAACCTGGACATTATGCTGCGGGCAATCTCCAGGCTGGCGCAAATGGTTGGTGGCCGTCATACGAGGAGGAGATGACAGCAAACGTGGAGTTGTGTAATGGCTTCATGACAACAGAGGATGTTAGTTATTCAGATTACGATAAAGAAATGTTCAAGCGCACAATGCTGTCACATGAAGCTGCATTTAGACAGCAGGTACCTTGGTGTCAATTACAATAACTTCTTAAATTCACCACAGGCTGAAAATTTTCAGTTGCAGCAAAAAAATAGTTCATTTGAGTTTCCCCTTGCTATTCTGCATCACTGACTTGAATACTCACTCCCTACCCAGGTGTATGAACTGCATCGGGTTTACAGAATACAGAGAGACCTAGGGAAGCAGTATCAAAACAATGAAATGCATGCATGCCCAAGACTAGAAGATGCATCACATAGAAACTCACCATCACAGGTTCCACTGCACCGTGCAGAGATGATTGCAGCTGCTCCTGTGAACAATGAGAATGGCTACTCCTTGAAGTTTCAAAGGGAAGGAAGTGTCCAGTCCTCGCTAAATGGATTTCCCTCAAGTGATGTTTTGCGCACCAAACAAGTCATGTTTGACCTTGAGCTTAGAGCTGATAATTATTCTGAAGATGGCAATGCATCAAATAATAAGCCTATAGATTTTATTGGTTCATCATCGGATATAAAATATCAGAGTGATGCTGGCATCAGATTAGCTAGGGCGGAAGGCTTGGGGAGGCTCGGTCATAATAGTTCAACCTCTCTTTTCTCGACCACGGGTAACCTTGGAGGCCACCATGTTGCTGATCTGAATGAGCCGGTTCCGGGCATGTGTATGGACAGAACAAATGGGTCAGTATCAGGAGATCCTTCGTATTCCCTGGCAAACTCTTGGCAGCAGTCTGTATGGAGATCAAACACAACTAACTACCGTTTCAATAAAGAATATTCCAAAGACAAGCGTTTTAACGAAGGAACAAGCTCTAATTTCGTAGAACAGCAGGAGAGACCATTGATCGATAAAGGTAGCTCTAAGTTCCATTTAAAGCATCTCATTTACTCTCTTTTTTTAATCCAGTTACTCTAGTTTTCTCTATGTTTGCATCGTGAATTCCATTGACACGAATATTTATCATATTCGCTAACCACAAGTCACCCACGCTGTGGGGTACATGTTTCATTGAAATTATGGTGGAAATGGGATGAATTGAATGTACAATATTCATGGTAACTATGGTTACTGACATATTAGATTAGCCCAATAGTATGTGCTGGTTAGCTTGTCGTCGCTCCGCCGCAGATGGGTTTTCTCTTTCCGTTGATGCTAGAATTTTATTTCCCCTTTTTATAAGCCGTTTTGTGTTTCTGTCGATTGCATGATGCAAAGCCCAGTAGGATAATCTTCCATTAAGAAAAAAAATAGTTTGTCCTGATTTTATTTGTTATATGTAGAACTACATCTCCTTAGTTATGCCTGTTTGATTATCTAGTTCCATGAATTCTTTTTAACTCTCTTTTTTGTAAATAATATAATTGTGGCGTGAAGCCATGAGGCTTTCTGTGTTTTCTCACTATTGTGTCGTCTAAGGTGTGGCATACATGGAAATCCTAAACAGGGCCCTGGCTACGTGTAGCCTGGTTTTTTGAAATTTCAAAATTTTCATTTTTTACTTAAAAAAAGTTGAAAAAATATAAGTCTATCATGTACATATAAATTATAAAAAAGTCATGATTTTATCTGTGACCTACATAGAAAAGACAGACTAGAATCAAATTTTAATGCCTACTTAGAGCCACATTTTTGTGATTTTTGCGTAGCCCCAAAACACAGCGTAATTTTTAACAAAAAATTACACGTTCATAGTAATCATCTGTGTATCTGTACAAAAAAAAGTTAAGAATGTTTTGAAACTTGTAAATACTTTTTTTTTAAATGCCGGGACATACTATAATAATCTGGGTTTATGCAGGTCGGTTTGTTAGTACACAACCAATCTGTAGGTCTGTAAGGATAACATAATAGCTATTTATGTGATTTCTCGACACACAACCGGATGACTGTGTCCTGTGTTTTAAGCACAGTATATGTGTGCCATACTGTTTGCTTGTGATATATGTAGTTACTTGGCAAAGCATTACGAGAGCATAAGAAGTACATTTTTTATGTTCTGTATAAGTGCTAGTGGTAGCTCATATGTTTTCTGCTGTGTACTCACAGTAGACTTGATCCAGTGTGATAATCATTCTGTTTCGTTCTCATTCTTCAGGGGAACATGGCAGCAACGTGGAATTTCTTGCATCCAGATACAGCGAAACAGATCCACAGAAAACCATCAATGTTGCCGACGGGAAATCTGCGAACAGTAACCAGTACCAGTGTCCAAATAATTCAACCGGATGGTTTGCAAGAAGTTCTCTGGAAGCCTCTGGTCTCAACCATTTTTCTATACATGCCCAACGACATCATTCAAGTCTTAATACACATGTTGCTTCAATCCCTTCTCCCCACATAGGCGATCCTTCTATTGCCTCCCGTGTCGGTTCTTGCATAGTAGACCCAAGGAGCTATAGCAACAATGCCAATGTCCAATTATTTCCAAGTTTCAATGGATCTTCTACAGTTAATTCATACGCGTGCCTTGGTGCTGCGAACCAAACCATTGGAACCTTGACACGCAATCTCAAAAACATCGATCATTCAGACGGTAGCTATTCTGGCGTTCCACTTGATTCATTGTCTGCCTCACAACCACGGCAATTGGTAGCGATTTCAGGTGACTTGGAGCAAAATGATAGGTTAATGTCTGAACAAACAGCAGCAAGGCACTGCCATGAAGATCCTGATTTTGCAAATGGCAATGGCAGAAATAACTTTAATTTGAATGAAGCACTGTCAGATGGCCAGGAAGATATTCTTGTAGAGCAAGACGGTGTGTGTGCTGGAAGTTTAAAACACATTGAAGGCGAGGGATCAGTGTCTGGGATCCCTTGGCTCAGTAAGAAGGCTTCGTTTGGTGATTCCACAGGTTTGGAAGAGCCAAGGAAGGTGTTTGGACATTCATATGGGACTGTACTGGAGACCAAAATTAATAATGAAAGATCCGGAGCAACTTTGGCTCTTTGCAATTTGCCAGATTCTGCATCAACATCTGCAGGTTGTGGAGCTAAGGATAGAACTCAGGAGAGTGCTGCATGTTTACCTCCTCCATGCCAGGAACTTGTACCTAAAGATGTGCAAGCTGCTGAAGGTGTCATCATCCGTAAAAGTGGTGCAGCCATCCTGAACTTATTTGATCTGAATGATGTACCAGATGAAGATAATTCAGAGTCATCCATAGTGTCAGTTGAATGCCATGTGACCTCCCTACAGAACAACCATGCCAAGCGTGCGTTTGTGATCGATTTAGAAATGCCAGCCTGTGAAGATGCTGCTGCTACAGTTGCAGCAGAAGACTCCTCACAGAACAACCATGCTAAGCGTGCGTTTGTGATCGATTTAGAAATGCCAGCTTGTGAAGATGCAGCTGCTACAGTTGCAGCAGAGGACTCCTTACAGAACAACCATGCTAAGCGTGCGTTTGCGATCGATTTAGAAATGCCAGCTTGTGAAGATGCTGCTGCTACAGCTGCAGCAGAGGGCATTCTTGCTTTGTCAGTGGATGTGCCAACCACAGATGAACTCCATAGTATGCTGCAGTGGTTTGCAGAGCTCGCTGTCTCAGGCATGGATGACCATGCTAGGCAAGTGGAGGTCCAAGGCTGCATCGGCAACTGCAGTGACAATGATGATTTGGATTCATTTGAATCATTGACACTGAAGCTGGAAGAGACCAAGACTGTTGGGTTATGTAGCAGGCCACTGGCACCTGCAATAACAAATGATGAACAGACCGTTTCAGCCCTGAATCTCCTGACGAAGCCAAAGAGAGGCCAGCGAAGGAAGGGTCGGCAGAAGCGGCGCGACTTTCAGAAAGATATCTTGCCTAGCATCTCGTCACTTCGCCGGCCTGAAATCATCAAGGACATTCAGTTGCTTGAGGGGTTAGTTGAGACGGCTGGTGGATCCTGGGAATCGAGTTTTACTAGACGGCAACGGACAAGGGGTAAAAAAAAAGCCCAAGAAAAGGCTGCCAGATACTCTAAAATAAGAGGTGGTGATCAGCCCGCCCGCAAAACCTGACGGCGTGGGCTTAGAGGCTGGTGGTAGGAGTATGGTTTGGGTGGGGAAGACCAACAAGATGGTGTCGCCGGCCAAGATGCCAGTCAGGTATCACCACCATCGCTGCTGCATCCTGAAAGATGTTTGGCCGCAAACATTGGTCGCGCAGCTACGCTCGGGTATTAGGTGATGGTCGATTTTGTCATACCGGATGTAAATTCATAGGTCATGACTGTACATACTTTCTTGGTCGATTTGGCCTCCCATTATTTTGGGTCGTATGCCTTGTATGAAAAATTGTTAACCTTAGTTCATAAGATAGTCCTGCGGCAGCAGTAACCTTGTACATCACTGAAGAGGTATATGTGAGAATTCTTCAAGAGTGGGATGTGCTCTTGCTTAATGAAGTAGTATTAGCACTTTAGCAGCATTAAGAATTTATTTTTAGATAATGAAAGAGTTCTATTGCTCCCGGTCAACTAGCATGCAGGCTTTGTCTACTGTTGTTTTTACCCTGACGACATGCCATAGAGCATAATCTTGGTAAACGTTGGTTGATCTATCTTTTTTCCTGTGAGGCGTTGCGACGTTGTACACTTGTACTACCTCAGATGTGATCAGTAGAAATACCTCATGAGTAGTATTCAACGGAATTGAAGCCAGGTGAGTCTGGTTCTATGAGGTGTACTTGTCGTAGGCTCAAGATGATATGATTCTATGGGTCTGCTGCACCTGCGCGAGGATGTGGTTGCCTGCATTGCATCGGCTACTGCGGAGAAAATTGCAGACAACACTGTGCTTTCATATCAAAGTTGGACAGAACATAGAGATCAAAAACACGTATCTGACATATGTACCTATGACCACTATACATTATTTATATACCGTATATACCATTGTACGGTGTGTTGATACTCTCTTTTACATAATTATACATGGTCTTATTAATGCTAAAATATGTTGTATTCTTCAGCACGTATAATTTCCATACCATTATCGGAAAGTTAAATCGAGATCTATCACTGTATAAAATTTCAGTCAAATATTCATACTATTTTGACCTGCGCAAAAAGAACAAATTTACAAATCTGCATATATGAAAGTGCATAGGTTAAAAAGAATTAAAATCTTGGCGCATTTATCGTTTTGTATAGCGAAGAATAATACATATTTTGACTTAAAAATCTACACAACTGTAGATCTCGACTTTATCTACATTACGGATTTATTTTCCAAATTTTTTGAAACACAAAAAAAAAACAGATTCTACTTTCGAAAAACCGAGCTACATATAGTTTGTCCTCCAAAACGCGGTACTTGTACCATAGAGCCATGAAAATATTAAATCCCCATGGGATTGAGATTGGGATTTGAGTACCAAAGTTTAAGGTATTTATTTGATTGCAAACCAGGCTCTTGTCCCTTGTGATTGACTTATTTCTCTTGATGTGTTTTTTAAAAAAATGGGGGAGAAAACCCCAACCTCTACATCGAATGATGCACACAATTTTTATTACGAAGTTTGCAGAGTATTGTTAAAAGTTTTAAATCTCAAGAACCACAAAGGATTGAGACAAACCTTAACCAGCAACAGCCAACACACACACAACTAAAGACTATTAATATGCTTCCATGTATGCTTTGGGGGGAAAATCATGTGCCACCAATAGGAGACGAGAACATCCAGCCACCATAAGTTCCCGTTGGTCCGAAGGAAACAGGAAAGCCATAGTTGGATGTAGTGCACCGTCATATGAATAATCTGTAAGACATGAATAGATTCTTTTATGTTAAAACAAGGTTGTTCCTACAATTCCAAATAGACCAACAAATAGCCAAAACACCAATACAAATCCTATTTTCGGTCTTCTTATCTATCCCATTCAACCAGTTCCCAAAAATATTGGTAACATTGGTTGGTGGCGGGATATTGTAGTTATAAAACACCACATGCCAAACTGGTTTTGCAAAAGGTAGTAGATAAACAGATGATCAATAGTCTCATTGCTTCCACAAAAAGAATAATGAGGATCCCCTTTCCAATTCCTCTTAGCCAGGTTATTTTTAGTAGGCAAGACTTTTCTATTAAGGAACCACATAACAACTTTAATTTTTAACGGGATTTTCAACTTCCATAAATAAGTACCGAGGAATCTGGTATGACCATTCATTAAATCCTCGTACATTGATTTGACCGAAAACAAACATTTCTTTAATCAAATTCCAATGAAAAGAACCACTGATTCATTAAACAAGTCAAACATTGTGCTAGCTAGTACGAGGTAATAATGATATCATACCTAGTAAGTTGGCTGGTTTGAAACCCGTGTGCTATGGAAGCATTGACCAAGCAACCACAACATGCAGTCTGCTAAAGCCAAGATCGACATAGTCTTCACTTCTCAAAGCCTGCCTTGCACAGAACTCCAGCATGTCATCAGCACCTTCCCTGCCCATAGGACAATCAGCTTGTGCAGCCTTGAAACCAAGAATCAGTATGTCCCTCTGCTCCACAACAACGACACGGCGCTGCAACACAACAAGTCCATCGTCGCCAATGGTCAGATTTGCAGAATGGGAGTCCAGAAGCACCATGCCCTCGTCAATGCTCTGAGTGCGAGCGGTAAACCGCGCCCTGAAAACATCCAATCCACTGACAACACGGGACAGTGATGGTCGCCTCAACTGCATTTGCGAGATGAGCAAATCTGACCTCCATTGTGCCGTGCTCACCAGGCACCACTTCTGTTCTAGCGTAGCTGGCCCTGTGCTGATGAACAAAGTTGTCGTATATAAAGGCGTGGGAGCTTAAAATCTTGTCTTGTGACGATGATGATGATTCTTTCCTCTTCACTCTGAGGTCAATCTCGAAAGCAGGGCGGTCCATTAGCAGAACGGCGCGGCTTGGGCCTGTAAGTTCCAGCAGTGAATCCTGCAGCGACGTGAGGCTCTGGCATTCGTCCCTGTGGCGGCGGAAGAGGATGTTGCGCTTGTGATCCATGGAGTCGCGCACGGCGACAACTCCGTAGACATCGAGAGGCCACTGGAGGGCGCTGCTGCTGATCTCGGTCACCTTCACGGAGAAGATCTGCATGGTGTGCCGGGGATGAACGTGAAGGGGCAGTATCGGTCCGTCGGTGTGGGCCATCGGAGGAAAATCAGTCTCGTCCTCGAAGGAGCCGCCGCTACGGCCATAGCAGTCCATCCAACACTGGCGATAGCGGTCCAGGGTGTTTTGCGGCGGCGAGCAGTCCTCGTCGTCGTCATCCTCGTCCATCTCCACAGAGGACCGGTCGAGGTCGTTGAATCGCTCCGGATCTACTCTCTTTTGGCCGATGCAGTCCACACCATCAAGCTCCGCCTCCATCGCCGCCGACAACAAGGTTAGGGTTTGCGAGTTAATTAACCACCCTCTTTTCTTGGGAGTGACCGTCACCCCCTCCCCTCTTGAGGTGTACTATATACAATTGTTATCTTATCAGGAATAAAATCATAATAAGACCATAATAGCTCTTGGAGAGGAAACAAATGGAAGTTCTATTGGCTAAACCGTGAAGTCAGTAGCAACCTTGATCCGTGGATCATATTGTCGCTTTTTTATTACCTTCCGATAAGAAAACAATATTTTTTTCAGCTCGGTCCTCCTTGAGCCCAATCAGGAGGGACAAGAGCCTGGTTTATCCAATTAAATATGTATACCTTTAACTTTGGTGCTACCTAAATCCCAATCCCATTGTGACCGATGCAACGGCAGTCGGCAACGCAGATCCCATGGTCGTGGGCACAGGTGGGTATGCCCGCCCCACGGTTTCCAAAAGCGTACAGGATGCTTTCACTCACAGTGAAGGAAAGGGAGCAGCAATGGCATCCGGTGGGCAGATAGTAGTGGATAAATATCCTATCAACAAATCTCGTGAGGTAGATTGGCCGTACGGGGTGTTGTGCACGTCGCCGGAAACGCTGGTCACATGGAAAACGCCCCTTCTTTTTATGCAGTGCGGTGAGCAGAAGGCGGAGCTAGATCGGATTTTATAATGGGGGTATTCGAAATCATAATATGTCGCCTAGTTAAGAAACTTATTTTAAAATACTGTACCTAAAAGAATTGGAAAAAAAACTTTTGCGGGCACATCTTCACGTTCTATGTGTTCACAAAGTCGTCTCGCGGAAAACCGATTTTTTTTTATGGTCTACATAAAAAAGACATTTTTGCAATCTTTTAAAACATTTTATATTGTGTTTAAAATGCATTTTAAATATAGGATGAATTTACACTCGGGAGCCAAGATACTTCTCCCCAAAAAAAACAATAAATTGTTCATAATAGTGATAACATGTGAAATAATCAAATTAAACCGCAAAAACAAAGAGAGAAAAATGCAATAACAAAGAGAACAACATGTCATTTAATTCTATGAGCTCCCTTTCAGAAGCGAGAAATGATATCACCCTCCTTTACTTCCGACAAATGAGATCCACTGACGTAGCCTATCCTAACATCAGATGATCCTAGTCCAGAAGGCCACCAAAAAAAAAGTAACAAAGCAATGGTTCGAGAATTGTTCCCCAATTTTGTTTCTTAACTTATTCTTCACATAATTATTGAATAATAGATCCTCTCAACACTAGCAGTTGCCATAGGAAGAAATAGCACCAACTTCGAAAGCTCGTAAAACATTTGAAAACTTTCTGGATTAAAGGGTACAGAAGACGACACATTTTTAGAGTAGAAATCTAATGGGTCTCACATGGCCTTCCATATCCCATCTCTTTATTTTGGAAATTTCAATTTCACCAATTGTATTTTGCTTCAGTAAGATAATCAGCTTGAGATTTTCAAAACTTTTAAATCTTACTGCAAGACATATCAAGAACATTCAAGAAACGTATACATTGTTGAAAAAACCAAAATTAATGACCATAAGACGTTTTGGCAGTTCCAATCGTCTTGTATTTGGGAATCAGTGAGAAAATGACAGAGAACCATCATATTTGTGACCAAGATGTGAGATATCCACCACTTTTGGAGAAAATGACACGGAGCACCGCACTTCGGGATTGATGTGTGACGCGGATCACCGATTTCACAATTTAGTATGTTTAAACCGTTTTCTCACGTTGTGGGCCCATCTGACAAGTCTATGTGGCAAAATTAGACGAGTAAACGGTTGTTCCTGGGTTTTTTTCCTCACAATCCACCTTTACCGAAAGTCGCCACCCCAACCTTGATCCAAAAACCTCCACTACAACAAAACAGACCTTTGGTAACACAGTCTTGTGTTACCTCAGGTCCAAAAGCGTGTTACTACGACAAGCGGTAACACATTTTGAAATGTGTTCCGTTAGGCCGTGTTACTAAGAGGTGACCAATGTCACACATAATAATTGTTACCATATGTAAAAAATTGTGTTACGGTTATGTTATAGTAACACTCATATTATGTGTTACGGAATACAATGGTAACACTGCTTTTTAACAATAGTAACACATTATCAAAGTCACTGAACATTGGTGGTAACATTTTTTTCTAGTTGTTGTATCACAATTGGTAACACCATTTTTTGCTTTAGAATACAACTAGTAACATAATATCCTAATATTGTAACATAATAAATAATAAATTGTCGGCTACCGGTAACACATTTGTGTACCTATAGTAACACCGTTTATGAAAAGTTTTTTATGTATTTGTTTTTAGTTATTAAACATGAGATTAGGTACCAATTTGTGGAATATATCCTCATTTAATAAAAATACATGTATCCCACGAATTAATTTGTTATGATTCTTAAAACCATGAAAATGATTAAGAAAATAAAGCGCGACGCATTCACAAAATAAAAATATAAAGTTATCACTAAGATACAAGATTTAAACATACACATGGTTTGCCATAAATAAATATGATTTGTGGTGCAACACCATTACATTTATATCAGTTTGACTATGGAAAACGCCTTTATGAATACTACTACATTGTAGCATATGTATCTGTTCGACTTTGAAATATCTTCCGAATAATATTACATTTTGTTGAAGCTATGAATTTACAACTAATTATTGAAATTTATGCAATTTATTTGCTTCTTCATCCGGTCAGTGAATTCAACAGCAACTCAACAATCCTTCTTCCGAATCTGCAAAAGAAAATTGTACATATAGTTCCGATTGAATGCACATAATATGATTATAGAAATTGGAAGAAAAAAAATTTAACTTACAAAAGCTGAAGGCCAAGCTATCAAGATTCCTGAAGCAAAAGCATCACCAACAGTCTTGCAATCACTTAGTTTCCTTACTAACTCCTCGTTATCCAGAATAGTTTCATCTATGCGCACAAGTGTAAATTCAGCGCCTAACTCAATCCCACCAGCCTTAGTTGTAGGATCATTACGCTTGATAGTAGCATATGCAACATTCCGTTTGTTTGGATATGTTGAGGTCCTTAGAACTACTTTGGAGCCAACCTATATTAGGATAAATATTAGTATTCAAAATCAATGATGCTATAATACATGTCAATACTCATGCACCAAACTAGCCTACAGTCACATTGGTTGCTCACGCTTATTGTAGTTCGGCCAGTGTACCAACCCATTAAAATTAGAAACCAAAAATTCCCACATTGCATGGAAGTTATAAAAAAAAACTCATTTTGCATACCATAGTCAGAAAGAGTGAAGCAAGCTATATAGACATAATCCTTGGTGGATACTATAGTTTGGTGGTCTGTACCTCTCTCTGAGCGTGGTTAAGGAAACTGATTGTGGAAGTTGATTTCTAGTCCCTTGCTGCTGTAGTTGTGAAGAAAGATCACCTGTTCGGTCTCTTTTTTTCCTCACCTACAGAGAGAAAATAATAGTACATATAATAATGTTCATATCCAGTAGCTACAAAAATCTCCATCTTAAATACTCAAAAGCACACAAACACTACCTCTGGCACAGATTGAATGAGGAGATCTTGTGGCGGTGATGAATTGCGTTGAATTTGTAACCCATTGACATTATCACGCTCGCCAATCTGGTTCCATGACACAACAATAATAAGCAAGTAATTATTTCATATTGTTTATTTGTGACATGAGTAAGAGTGCAGTAACAACCTTTTCACGTGAAAGCAGCTCATTATTATCCTTAATCATGTCAGTTTGCATCGACAAGCGTACTTCAGCAGGTCCATTACATTGAACTCTCTAGAATTTGAAGTATTAATAGAGGGATTTCAAGTGACTATAAATGATATAACCATGTATTTACATTACCTTTGTATTACCATGAAGTATTGGCAACCGAGAAATACCATTATCATTTGATTCGAGATTTTCCTATAGAACTAACAGGTATGAGTAAAATATTGATAGACATGCATACAAAAGGAGGAGAAAAGAAATTCCTTCACCTCTTCTTCTACTCCAATATTCTCATCGCCTTCTTTTTCTTTGTTATTCATTTCAATAATCTGATCTTGCCTTTTTATATGCTCCTTCGCTTTGCTAATTCCACCCAAATGTCACCTCCACCTTCACATGGTGATCCATCAGTTGTGGTCATATTAAAGTTCTTGAGATACGGTGGTGTCCGACCATATACTTGCTTAGGAACTGGAAGCAAACCCATGCCATGAACTTGTCTAGTCTTTTCTGCACCTAACACTTCCTGCAAGGCATCATCTTCCCATGCCACTCTTCCATTGACATTTTGTGCCAACTCTGGTCATTCAGCTATCAGACCCTCCAATCGAGCCTAGAAGAAAAGAATCATGCATATTAGTTAAATTGAATTGTACGGAGATTCCGACTTAACATCACTAGATGTATATTAACTGCCTCGATCATCAAGATCATATCATAATATGAAACATAACGCCTCATCATGGATCTTTGTAGAATTTAGAGCTTTTTATTTCCGTCTTCATAGTGCAGGTACATGTTCATCGCCATCCTACATAGGAATAAAAATGTCAATCGAACCATTACAAGTGTCTTGCAATTATCATGCATGAGCGTGGACTATAAGTTGTTTGAGCAATTAATTTGCATGCATAAACGTGGACTGTAAGTTGTTTGTACAAATAAACCAGGGCCAAATAGTACACTGAATTAGTGGATCATATGTGCTTAAATGAAGGGATGACTGAGGACATGTTTGGCTTTCAACACAGACTTCCAACAAAAGAGAATAAGTGGCTCTGTGTTTAGCCGATGTCACAAATTGATTCCCCGGATAATTGAAGTATTATAAAAGAGTGCAACAAACTTCATTCTAGACTAGATATATGCTTAAAATATATGTGTTTGGGTGCCTTCAAACTGAACTCAGCAACAACAGTGTGTAAAGTAGGAATAATCATCCATGCATAACTCTAAGAAGCTAGATACATTGGCGTCGAAACTAGTTAACCAAATGAGATAAAAAGAGTGCATACTTACTACTGCAGTTTAATAATTCGATTTTTCCTATACAATCTAGACCGTACAACTATGTTTCATATGAATGATTGATGCAACAATAGGAAAACCATGTCTTTTTTGTTTTCGAGAGTGTCAAACTCTGAATTTCCCGGATAATTGAAGTACTGTACAAGAGTGCAACAAACTTCATTCTAGACTAGATATATGCTTACAAATATATGTGTTTGGGTGCCTTCAAACTGAACTCAACAACAACAGCGTGTAAAGTAGGAACAGCCATCCATGCATAACTCTAACAAGCTAGATACATTGGCGCCGAAACTAGTTAACAAAATGAGATGAAAAGAGTGCATACTGCTAGCTGTTACTACTGCAGTATAATAATTCGATTTTTCCTATACAATCTAGATCGTACAACTATGTTTCGTATGAATAATTGATGCAACAATAGAAAAACCATGTCTATTTTTGTTTTTGAGAGTGTCAAACTCTAAATTTCAGTGCACACCTGTTAACTGAATTTCAGTTTGCTGTACATGCCATGTTAACTGAATTCTAGTGTCATGTACATGCCCGTTAACTGAATTTCAGTGCAATGTTTAAGTAAACTGAGTTTTGAATGCAATATGTCATCATGCAGTATCCAGATGCCCAATTACTCACATGATCTTAAAAGTGGAAGGCATCAAGGGTAACAAAAAGTACAGAGGCGTCATTCAGATAGAACACTCGATGTTCGGTGAATTACCTTTGTGGTGAAGAACAATAGGACAGAGAGCATATGGCGGAGTGGCCGGGACGACGGTGCAGGAAGGAGCGGCTGGGCGCGATCTTGGTACTAGGGAGATGTAGGGGGCGGAGCCGTCAGGTTCGACGGGGACGCGCGCGATGGTGGTGGCGGCTCGGTGGTGGCGGCGCGGTGATGGCGGTGGCTGCTCGGTGGTGGAGGGCCGGACGATGGTAGGCGAGTTGGTGATGGGGGCAGCATGGTGGTGGGCGGATCGGTGGTGGTAGGCGTCTCGGCGGCGGGGCAGGCGCTGTGATTCGGGTGGGGCAGGTGGTGGTGGTAGGTGTCTCGACGGCGGTCGGTGGTTGGCGTCTCTCTGGCGAGGGCAGTCGCGGAGGGGACGGCGGCGGCGGGCAGTTGTAGAGAGGACGACGCGGTGCGGCGCCGAGATGAGGATTTGCGGGGGAGAAGATTGACTTGGAAAAAAATATTTTGCAAGGCTAAATATATAGGACCTGTAAATTGAGGGGAAATGTACATTAGCGGGAACTATTAAAAGTTTCCCTCCACGGGTTTTTTATCTCGATGAAAAATAGTCGGTTAAACGAAGGGAAATGATGCATTTATTTTAAAACAAAAAACTTTAGATTTATTGGTCAAACTAGCATAAAGCCACCCCTACAAAAAAAAAAAAAAAATCGAGATCCCTCTGATAATCACTTATTTCGTCTCGAACGAGTCGATGATTAAGTGGAATTCATCGAGGTTGTAGTGTTGCGTGACAATGCCCTCTGGAGAAGTGTCGAAGTTTTCTCCGCCGGATCATATTTCAATCTTATATTTTCAAAGTGCCAAAGTTGTGGGTGTGGGGGGGGGGGAGTGGGAGGGCGGTGGAATTTGGTCACGGCGTAGGGCGCCTAAGATTGGCGATGGCGGCTGCTCTCGGGTCGCCCTGGGCATGGGCTACGCGGGGCTAGGTTCCGCCCGTATTGATAGTAAGAAAGTAGCGGACTCGAAGCGTGGACGTAATGGAGGCGGAACCGAGATCGCTTTCTCTTCGTCCAAGTTGGAGGACTTGGACCTCTGCGCGAGGATCTTCCTCGATTTCACTCCAAGTGTTTCTTCTATGGTTGTGCCGTGACGCGCAAGCGCCTTCATCGTTCGATCCCAAAAGTGATATGAGATTTCCTCCGGAGTTGCGTCGGATTGGGATGCGAGGACATCCCAAACCTAACCGGAGATCCTCCATGAACGTACCGCCTCCACTCGCCAACTACCACACGCCAAACGAAGCAGAGGCGGAGAAGGAGCGGCCATAAGATTAGCGGTGGTGGCTTCTCCCATGTCGCCCTTGGCAGGGACGACATGGGGCTAGGTTCCGTCCGTATTGATAGTAGCAAGTAGAGAACTCGAAGTGGGGACGCAATGGAGGTGGAACCGAGATCGCTTTCTCTTCGTCCAAGTTGTAGGAGTTGGACCTCTACGCGAGGATCTTCCTCGATTTCACTCCAAATGTTTCTTCTCTGGTTACCGCGTAAAGTTCGTAACACATTTCCAATAATACACATTTATATGTTACCGCGTAAACATCGCCGTAACACGTTAGCTCAACAGATATTTATATGTTACTTTTTCCAAATGTCTGTAACACAATTTTGGGGCTAATAAAGTTTGTGTTACCGGTGGTCGTTAGCATACAAATCACGCGTTACTAGAATTTTACTGGTAACACATTATAATATGTGTTACCTGATTGTGTTACCAAAACTCTATCATGTTGTAGTGAGCTCGCCTGTGCTCTCTTCCTCCTCCCCTCTGCACACCCAGCACCGCCAGCGCTTGATCGCTCCCTGGCCGCCTCTCTCTCCCCTGCTTCTGTTTCTTTCATGTGCAGCACCGCCCGTACACGAGAGCTCCTCCCCGTCGCCATGAACTCCAGGACGACAAATTAACAATCAGTCGTGTTTGCTCCGTCTAATTTTGGCATGTAGACCCGACAGTGTGCCGGGTTGGTAAAAAAACCTATTAAAAGGCTTAAATAGAAGAATAAGTGCTACAAATGCGGTGGTTCTCTGCCATTTTCACTAAAGGGATGGAGTAAATACAGTACAAGAGCAGATTTGACAATGGTCAGAGAAATAGGTCAACTTTGCACGCACGGCACCAATAAAGATTTTCACATGGAGTGCTCCCTTGCCACACCAAAGAAACACCATGAAACCGTGTCACGTGCACACATTGATGCTCCTTCATTGCACCATTGTTTCTCTTGTTTAACGCCTTAACTACGGAATACTAATACGCCGTCAGTCCCTGTCGCAGCAGCATTCTTTTTCCTCAATAAAGAAAAGTGAACTAATCAATGTGATACACTAGTAGAAAACAGGACATTGAGCCAAGCCCAATGGAACCGGATGTGATACAAACCGGTTCAGAAGGGTCTGTCCCTGGGCCCCACCCATGCAGCAAAATGCCCGCAAGGCCTTTAGGACCGGTTTGTAACACAAACCGGTCCTAAAGGACTTGCGGGCCATTTGCTGCAGGGAGGGGGGCCCAGGGGCAGAACCTTTAGAACCGGGTTGTATCACAAACCGGTTCTACAGGTTTTCTCATTTTTTGCAGCCACTGCGGGTCCCGCTGTCATAACCTTTAGAACCGGTTTGTAACACAAACCGGTCCTAAATCCCTCCCCTAAACCCTACATACCACCCCGAGCTCAGCTCATTTTTTCCAGCTCGAGCTCAACTCCATTTTTGCTCTCTTCTTCCTCTTGTGAGGTCTAATCCATCCCCATTTTCTCCACCATTTGTCAAGATTGTTGGTACCCATCGGTTCTACGGTTAGCATCAACGTTCCCTCTTCCGGCATTGCAGGTTTTGCTCGTTTTCTTGCTCATTTCATTTTTGTTGTGCTAGCTAGGTGTTTGATGAAATGCCTAGCTAAGCTAGAATTTGTTATTCATTTTGTTATGTATACAAATTGATGCAATTTGAGCTCAAAATTAATTATGATTTGTGCTTTTTTTAGTGTCGCGCGACTTGTCCCCTTACTCACTACCGTCAATCGCCCCATCACCGACACAACCTTGGTGAGCCTATTGTTTTTATTTACCAAAACAAATTTTGATTTGTATGATTTACGTATTTACTTGTATATAATTTTCTAGAGTCATGGTTTTGATATCCGGCCCCGTTGGCCCTCGTCCAGTCTATGATTCGGATGTGGTATATTATCTTTTTTCACTACATATTTTCATTTCCTGATTATACGACAATTACTTACGCCGACCAACTTGACATAGATATTTTTATATAGGAGGTAGTGGAACCGGAAATGCCAGTCGACCCTATTGTTGAGAAGTTATACTTAGTTGAACAAGAAAATATTGGCTTGAAAGAAAGATTGAAAAAAACTGAAGAAAGGTTGGAAAAAACTGAAAGAGAGAAGATGACCTTGGAAAAGGTTCTTGCCGGTGTCATCGATAGTCACAAGAGCGAGATGGACGCAATGCGCCTGAAGATTAGAAAGATTAGGAAATATGCAATTAGTAAAGAGGCTTGGTATCATTATGTCGTCGGGTCAATTGTTACCTTTGTTGCGATTTTGATCGCATTTGTTGTTGTTTTTAAATGCATTAATTAGAGAGAATTTTTATGGATGGTTTCAGTGTGTATTTTTCTGAGAACTATATATGTATATCACTGATAGAAAAATGGCCTTCGGTATGCCAGCATCAGTCCCCAAGCGTCGCGCCCCGTGACTAATGAGTCTTTATTCCCGGGTCGCCAGGAGACCCGCGACAGACCAATCAGACGTCGCGGTTTGGGAAACGCGTTGCCGCGCGTGGAGGGAATTAATTCCGGTTGACCTCGCCGCCCGGGACTATTGGTCCTTTATTCCCCGTTCCCGTGGCCAACCGGGACCATTGGCTCTTTATTCCCCGTGCCCGTGGCCAACCGGGACTAAACATCGGCTTCTCGCCTTCCCGCGGCGGTTTTTATTTCGCGAAGAGGCAGAGGGCGCCATTTCCACTGCTCGCTCTCTTCTTCCTCTGTTCTTCCTCGTTCTTCCTCTGTTCTTCCTCTCTCGCCATTTCAAGCACACGCACGCAAAATGGCTGAATGGACGGAATACGATGGGAAGACACCATGCGGCAAGGATTTGGACGTGCTCTTCAGCAACAGTTGCGCGCGGCTGCCTGAAGCTCTAGGTCGTTTGGCCGATCTGTATTGGGCAGCTCCCGAAGAACACCGGTTCTTTGGGCTCGATCTGGAGTACACGGCGAATCAGCAGGATGTTGCCGTCATCCAGATTTCGTTCAAGGAGACGGTGTTGGTCTTCCAATGGTCAAGGTACGTAGAAGCTAGCACACGTCCACGTACAAATCTTGCATGCATGCATTTCGGGTTTTTTGGTTGCATGTGAAGATCATATGTGCTGCAACTAATCTAACACATAGCCTATTTTTGTTGTTACAGTAGCTCAAGGCATTGCCCGGACCTTGTTGATTTTCTTGTCTACAATGGGTTCGACTTTTGCAGCGTTGACATCACGCAAGACCGCGTGAAGTTGGCGCGCATCGGTGTTGTGATACCTGAAGATCACTATATTGATCTTCAGAATCTTATCCAGTTCACCGGGCCAAAGACCGGGATGGCTGTCATGGCAAGCTACTTAATCGACCCCTGCTATCACCGGATGAAGACTGATTTCCCCCGGCAGAATCACAACTATTGGGAGGAGACCCCATTGCGCATGACGAACCTCAAGTATGCGGCCGTAGATGCATATGTTGCGTACGAGTTGTTCCGCATCTACTCGGCGGGGCCATAGATGATGTATGCGTTCGATATTGCGCATGTAATGGTTATCTATAATTAGTAGTATATATATATGTAATGGATAACTTTTGTGATCGACTCTATATATATATGTTAATTATGAAATGTGATCGACTCTATGTTTGTGTTATGTGTGATCGACTCTATGCATGTAATTAATATTGTTTGTATTATTGTTCTTTATTTTTTATATATTTTTTCATTTTAAGATTTTAAAATGAATTAGTATTATTTTTCTTCATTTTTTGATATATTATTTGTATTTTTAAGATTTTAAAATGAATTTGTATTATTGTTCTTAATTTTTGATATACTATTTGTATTTTAAGATTTTAAAATTAATTAGTATTATTGTTCTTCATTTTTGATATATTATTTGTAATTTTAAGATTTTAAAATGAATTAGTTCTATTTTTCTCAATTTTTGGATATATTATTTGTATTTTTAGAAATAATACAAATTAAAAGTTAATGTTTATTTATTTATTCAAAATTATTAATTACATCATTACTTTTGTTTATTAAAAGATTTATTTGCAATTCAAACAATTAAGAAATGTGGCTTCGACTAACATGTTAATAAGATTGATATGATACTACTATCACATACATGCGTGAGAAACACTTGGATTCGGGACGGGATGGAACTCGGAAGTTAAGCGTGCTAGTGCTAGAGTAGTGGGAGGATGGGTGACCGAGCGGGAAGTATGACCATGAGTAAGTAATTTGACTAGGGATAATCTTAGTTAGACACTAAGCAAAGCAAATAATACAAATTGTGAAAAAAAGAAGGGAGTGAAAAAAAAGGGAGAGGGAGTGAAAGAAAAGGGAGTGAAAAAAGGTGAGAAAAATAATTAGAAACCAAATGAATTAAAAAAATTACGAAATAAATCTAGTCCCGGTTCATGTGGCCAACCGGGACTAAATGTCCTCCGACCCCAGGCTCCGCCACCCGCCCACGTGGACGGGCCTTTAGTTCCGGTCCGTAAGTAGCGGGACTATAGGGGGGGGCCTTTAGTCGCGCGTAGCTAGTCCCGGTTGCCTGGACGGGATTAATGGGCCTGGCGAACCGGGACTGTAGGCCTTTTTTCTACCGGTGTATATGGTCACTATACGCTAGTTTGGTATTAACGTGTGATGAACTTTTTGTATTAATTAACTAATTTAGTCATGATGATTTAGCATAATGGTTGTTGATAAATTTATATAATGCAGATGAACCGGCAATGGATGTACAGTGATCGACGTCGTCCCGAATTCCTTAATGGCATGCATAGTTTTCTCAATGTGGCTGAGAAAAACAGGCAGAATGGATTTATTTTTTGTCCATGTAAAAAATGCCAGAATAAGAGGAATTTCCCTAGCTCAAGAACCATACACACCCACCTGTTGCAAGAAGGCTTCATGCCCAGTTATTTTTGTTGGACCAAGCACGGAGAAAGAGGGGTTATAATGGAAGACAATGAAGAAGAAGAGGATAATGATGAGTATCCTATGTTCGATGAACACGGTGATACTGAAATGGGGGAAGATGAGCCTGAACTTGAGGACATTGTTGATGAGTCTGATGATGATCTTCGTCAGGTCATTCGTGAAGAACAGATAAACTGCGCAAGTGAAAACGAGAGGTTGAAGTTGGAGCGCATGTTAGAAGACCACAAAAAATTGTTGTACCCAACTTGCGAAGATGGCCAGAAAAAACTGGGCACCACCCTTGAATTGCTGCAATGGAAGGCAGAGAATGGATTATCTGACAAGGGATTTGAAAACCTGCTGAAAATAATGAAGAATATGCTTCCAAGAAATAACGTGCTGCCCTGCAGTACATACGAAGCAAAGAAGGTTGTCTGCCCTCTAGGATTGGAAGTGCATAAGATACATGCATGCATCAATGACTGCATCCTCTACCGCGGCCAGCACGAGAATTTAAATGCCTGCCCGGTATGCGGTGCATTTCGGTATAAGATCAGGCGAGATGACCCTGGTGATGTTGAGGGCGACGATCGCCCCAGGAAGAGGGTTCCTGCCAAGGTGATGTGGCATGCTCCTATAATACCATGGTTGAAACGTTGTTCCGAAACAAAGAGCATGCCAAGTTGTTGCGATGGCACAAAGAAGACCGTAAGGAAGACGATATGCTGAGACACCCCGCTGATGGGTCGCAGTGGAGAAACATCGACGATAAGTACGAGGACTTTGCACGTGACGCAAGAAACTTAAGGTTTGGTCTGAGTACAGATGGCCTGAATCCATTTGGGGAGCAGAGTAGCAGTCATAGCACCTGGCCCGTGACTCTATGTATCTATAACCTTCCTCCTTGGTTATGCATGAAGCGTAAGTTCATTATGATGCCAGTGCTTATCCCAGGCCCGTCGCAACCCGGCAACAACATTGATGTGTACCTGAGGCCACTGGTTGATGAACTTTTAGAGTTGTGGGCTGACGAAGGTGTACGTGTGTGGGACGAGTACAAACAAGAGGAATTTGACCTACGAGGGTTGCTGTTTGTTACCATCAATGATTGGCCCGCTCTTAGTAACATCTCAGGACAGTCAAACAAGGGATACAGCGCATGCACACACTGTTTAGGCGAGACAGAAAGTATACATATAGGCAAGAATGTGTACCCGGGGCATCGTCGATTTCTTCCAGACAGGCATCCCGTAAGAAAGAAAGGAAAGCATTTCAAAGGCGAGGCAGATACACGGAGGAAGCCAACCCTCCCTAAAGGTACTGATATATATGACATGGTCAAAGATATAAAAGTAATCTTTGGAAAGGGTCCTGGCGCACAATCTGTTCCAAATGACGCCGACAACCACGTAGCCATGTGGAAGAAGAAATCTATATTCTGGGAACTACCCTATTGGAAATTCCTAGAGGTTCGCTCTGCGATCGACGTGATGCACGTGACGAAAAATATTTGCGTGAACCTGCTAAACTTATTGGGCGTGCATGGAAAGAAGTCAAGAGATACACCAAAAGCACGGCTGCACCACCAACGTATGCACGAACGAGACGACCTGATGAATCCAGAGAATTTCAAAGGTCCTGCCAGCTACGCTCTTACCAAGGAAGAGAAGGAGATCTTTTTCCAAGTCCTGAGTAGTATCAAGGTCCCGTCTGGCTACTCGTCGAACATAAAAGGAATACTAAACCTGGAAGAGAAAAAGTTCCAAAACCTTAAGTCTCATGACTGCCACGTGATCATGACCCAGTTACTTCCGATTGCTTTGAGGGGGCTTCTACCAGAAAACGTGCGAGTACCCATTGTGAAGCTATGTGCATTCCTCAACGCAATTTCTCAGAAGGCAATCGATCCAGCAACTCTACCAAGTTTACAGAAGGACGTGGTCCAATGTCTTGTCAGCTTCGAGTTGGTGTTCCCACCAACCTTTTTCAATATTATGACGCACCTCATAGTTCACCTAGTCCAAGAGATTTCCGTTCTCGGTCCTGTATTCTTACACAATATGTTCCCCTTTGAGAGGTTCATGGGAGTCTTGAAGAATTATATTAGAAACCGTGCTAGACCAGAAGGAAGCATGGTCAAGGGCTATGGAACAGAGGAGGTCATTGAGTTTTGTGTTGACTTTATTCCTGACCTGAACCCGATCGGGGTTCCTCAGTCGCGCCATGAGGGGAGACTGCGTGGAAAAGGCACGCTAGGAAAGAAATCAACAACATGTATGGACGAGCAATCTTTCAGTCAAGCACACTACACAGTTCTAGTTAATTCCAGCTTGGCGGCTCCATATATCCAGGAACACACGGATATTTTACGCTCGGAATATCCGGAGCAACCTGAAGATTTCATTGCTAAAGAACACGCGAAGATTTTCGGAGGTTGGTTGCAAAGACGTCTGATTAATGACAACATTGTTGAAGATGAGCTATACTTGTTGGCCAAGCAACCATCTTCGACTGTATTGACCTTTAAAGGGTACGAGATAAATGGTAACATATTTTACACGGCAGAACAAGATAAAAAGAGCACCAACCAAAACAGTGGCGTCCGGTTTGATGCAAAAGACGACAACGGGCAAAGGGTCACATACTATGGTTACATAGAGCAGATATGGGAACTTGACTACGGACCTTCCTTTAAGGTCCCTGTGCCATTAATTATGTTTAGTTTTGTTCATAACTTAATTGTTTTCATCTACTTCTTTTCAAGATGGCACGAAAGCGGGCGCAGCTCAAACCAATCGACCGTTGCAAGGCTATTGCAGAGGAATTGGCAGGATTTCTTCTCACGCAAGTCATAGCAGAAGACGGAGAATTTTTCCATCCTATGAACCAATTATAGCCAGCTCCCTTCTCTATGCAAGTATACAACTATTCAAAACGAACCTCAGATTATGTAATTATCGGTCGATTACTTCGTGTTACATGTATATATATATGTACTACTATTTGGTACATCAACATTTAACCGCAAACAGAAACGGAAACACGTAAACGGAAACCCTGAAGATACGGAACACGCCCTAAACCCTAAACCCTAAATACGGAATTGGAAACCCTGAAAAGAAAAAAGAAAAAAAAAGAAAAAAAAAACTTTAGGACCGGTTGGTATTACCAACCGGTTCTAAAGGTCCTCCGCCTGCGCGCTCTCTTCGGCGCCCACGTGGAGGCCTTTAGAACCGGTTGGTGACTGACCGGTTCTAAAGGGGGGGGCTTTAGTCCCGGATACGTAGCACCGGTTTTGTATCCGAGTCCAAAGGCCCTTACAAACCGGTGCTACTGGCCTGTTCTCCACCAGTGATATATCTCTTGGAACGGAAGCATACCTTCACATTGCACTCTCACCGCCGGTCCGGGACCGTGAGCCGTTACATCCAGCGATCGAAGCACATCGCACCGTACAAAACCGGAATGTGATGACACACGTACACAACAAAGCTCCGCCCGCCCGAGGAATCCTAGGATTGAGATCGCCTTGACCCCTCAACATCGACCATCTTTTCTAGATCCGACGGCAGCAACTGAGTCGAAAGCGGAGAAGCAAGAGCAAGAGCAATTGTCCGTGTTAAACGATAAAGTCTTGTTCATATTTAGCTTCTAGAAGTTGTAGTTGTTGCACCGTTCGGTTGTGATATAAAACCGAATGGGCTTATCTTTGTAGACTTGGATCCCAAGTTGTAATCTGTTGTAATCCGGGTATTTCCCCCTATATTAACACAGAACCGAGCCGAGGCCAAGGCATAGTTAAACGCATCCGATCTACGAGTTCTAATATGGTATCAGAGCAAGGCCTCGTTACCACGTCCGCGGCGAGCTCCAGCGACGCCGCTCCGGCCTCCCGTCTCGGGGGCAATGTCTTCGGTCAAGGAGTGACCGAACGACTCGTCAAGGGCAACCACACCCTGTGGAAAGCCCAGGTGCTTTCGGCGATCCGCGGGATGCAGATGGAATCCTTCATCGACCTGAAGACCGCGGCGCCGCCGAAGATGATCACGGTGACCAAGGGCACCGATGTCACCACTGAACCCAACCCCGCGTATGCAGCGTGGATTGCACAGGACCAGCAGGTCCTTAGTTTCTTACTAACTACTTTGTCTCGTGAAATCGGACAGCAGGTAGTCGACAACACCGGCGCGGCGGCGCTCTGGGCAGCCATTGAAGGGATGTTCAACGCTCAGAGCCGCGCCAAAACGGTGAACCTACGCATCAGCCTCGCCAACTCTCAGAAGGGATCCTTGAGCATGGCTGATTACTTCACCAAGATCCGCATTCTTGCGGGTGAGATGGAGGGCGCCGGGAAGAAACTCGATGAGGAGGACGTCATCTCCTACCTCCTAGCCGGGCTCGACTCCGACTACAACGCCATCGTCGCCGCTATCTGCGCTCGGGAGGAACCCATCACGGTGGCCGAGCTCTACTCCCAACTCCTCTCTTACGAGATGAGATTGGATCTTCTGAACGGCGCCGGCGGCGGATCACAATCTTCTGTGAACGCTGCGTCACGTGGAGGTCGCGGTGGCGGCCCTGGGCGTGGCGCGTACGGAGGAGGTCACTACGGTGGCGGCGGCTACGGTGGCGGCCGCGGCAACTCTCCTTCGACTCAAGGCCGTGGCTCATATGGTGGGCGCGGCAATTACGGAGGCAATGGCTTCCAAGGCCAGTACGGTGGCCCGAACCGTGGGAACGCGCACGGCAACAATGCTGGTACCAAACCCAGGTGCCAGCTCTGCGGGAAGATTGGCCACCTCGCGCTGAAGTGCTGGGAGCGTTACAATCAGGACTTCGTCCCCGCCACGCAAGAGAAGAGTGCTGGGTCGGCGTCCACTCCGTACTATGGGGTGGACACAAATTGGCACATCGACTCGGGTGCCACCGACCACATTACAAGCGATCTCCACAAGCTAACCTTCCGCGACAAGTACAACGGCCACGAGCAAGTGCACACTGCCAGTGGTTCAGGTATGGACATCGCCCATATTGGTTATTCAGCTATTACTACTCCTGATCGCAATCTCCACTTAAACAATATTCTCCATGTTCCAGAAGCAAATAAAAGTTTGTTATCTGCTCATCGACTTGCATATGATAATAATGCATTCGTAGAAATTCACCCTTTTTCCTTTTATGTCAAGGATCAGGAAACGAAGAAAATTCTTCTCAAGGCAGATGTAGGAGGGGCCTTTATCCTCTTTCTTCCAGTTCACCTAGACCCCACAAGCATGTTCTTGGTGCCATCAAACCGTCTACGGAGAGGTGGCATGCTCGTCTAGGTCCTCCATCATCAGTTATAGTTAATTAAGTGCTTAGCACAAATAATCTTCCATGTTCTGGTTTATTGAATAATGATGACTCTGTTTGTGATGCCTGTCAAAAAGGCAAGAGCCATCAACACCCATATCCACACTCCATTAGTGAGTCTAGTGCTCCCTTAGAGCTTATTTTCTCAGATGTTTGGGGGTCCTGCTATTGAGTCTGTTGGAAGAAAGAAATATTATGTGAGTTTTATTGATGATTTCAGCAAATTTACTTGGATATATTTGCTCAAAAATAAATCAGATGTGTTTCAGAAATTTCATGACTTTCAAAGTCTAGTTGAAAGACAGTTTGATAGAAAAATACTTGCCATGCAAACAGATTGGGGTGGTGAGTATGAACGCCTAAATTCCTTTTTTACCAAAGTTGGTATTTCGCATCATGTTTCCTGTCCCTATGCACATCAGCAAAATGGGTCAGCAGAAAGGAAACATCGTCACATTGTTGAAGTAGGTCTATCCCTACTAGCTCACTCCTCAATGCCATTGAAATTTTGGGATGAAGCGTTTATTTCGGCCACATATCTCATAAACCGTACACCTAGTAGGTTACTCAATTTTTTGACACCACTAGAACGTCTCTATCACGAAAAACCAACTTATGAGTCTTTTCGTGTCTTTGGGTGTGCGTGTTGGCCAAATCTCCGACCTTATAACTCTCACAAATTGTCTTTTCGTTCTAAGCAATGTGCTTTCCTTGGCTATAGCAATTTGCACAAAGGATATAAGTGTCTTGATATACCAAATGGTCGCATTTATATTTCTAGAGATGTTACCTTTGATGAGAATATTTTTCCATTCTCTATTCTCAATCCTAATGCGGGTGCAAAGTTGCGCTCAGAAATTCTACTTCTTGATGATCAGGAGATAGCTAAAGCTGTTAATCATGATATGGAGGATGCTCCAATTTTTCCTGACCCTAATAGTGCAAAAAGAGCACAAAATGGCTGTTTACAGATAAGACAAGCGGGCGCGGAAAGCAATGAAGATCTGGGTGGCAGAGCTCATCCCGAGAGATCCCTGCGCACTCCAGACCGATCCGCCTTGGGATCGGCGCGCACAGATTCGCGCCAGCATCAGCCTGACGAAAGCGCGTCCTCACCCGCGTCCGTCGACACGTGTCACCAGTATATTAGCGCGGACGGAACTCCGTCACGTGGTCCGTGCAGCGGCGCGGGACCATCCTCGCCTGGGTCCACCCGCTCCACCACGCGTCAGCCAGGCGGGGGATTGGAGGCCGACAGAACTGCGTCTCCGCGCGGTTCCCACGGTGGCACGCGAGGCCACACGCCGCGGGTGGCTCAGACGCAGCCACGCGGCAGCGTCAGGAGACAGCTGACGCGGGCGCTGATTACGGCGCCGGACAGAGACAGGATTTCAGCAAATTTACTTGGATATATTTGCTCAAAAATAAATCAGATGTGTTTCAGAAATTTCATGACTTTCAAAGTCTAGTTGAAAGACAGTTTGATAGAAAAATACTTGCCATGCAAACAGATTGGGGTGGTGAGTATGAACGCCTAAATTCCTTTTTTACCAAAGTTGGTATTTCGCATCATGTTTCCTGTCCCTATGCACATCAGCAAAATGGGTCAGCAGAAAGGAAACATCGTCACATTGTTGAAGTAGGTCTATCCCTACTAGCTCACTCCTCAATGCCATTGAAATTTTGGGATGAAGCGTTTATTTCGGCCACATATCTCATAAACCGTACACCTAGTAGGTTACTCAATTTTTTGACACCACTAGAACGTCTCTATCACGAAAAACCAACTTATGAGTCTTTTCGTGTCTTTGGGTGTGCGTGTTGGCCAAATCTCCGACCTTATAACTCTCACAAATTGTCTTTTCGTTCTAAGCAATGTGCTTTCCTTGGCTATAGCAATTTGCACAAAGGATATAAGTGTCTTGATATACCAAATGGTCGCATTTATATTTCTAGAGATGTTACCTTTGATGAGAATATTTTTCCATTCTCTATTCTCAATCCTAATGCGGGTGCAAAGTTGCGCTCAGAAATTCTACTTCTTGATGATCAGGAGATAGCTAAAGCTGTTAATCATGATATGGAGGATGCTCCAATTTTTCCTGACCCTAATAGTGCAAAAAGAGCACAAAATGGCTGTTTACAGATAAGACAAGCGGGCGCGGAAAGCAATGAAGATCTGGGTGGCAGAGCTCATCCCGAGAGATCCCTGCGCACTCCAGACCGATCCGCCTTGGGATCGGCGCGCACAGATTCGCGCCAGCATCAGCCTGACGAAAGCGCGTCCTCACCCGCGTCCGTCGACACGTGTCACCAGTATATTAGCGCGGACGGAACTCCGTCACGTGGTCCGTGCAGCGGCGCGGGACCATCCTCGCCTGGGTCCACCCGCTCCACCACGCGTCAGCCAGGCGGGGGATTGGAGGCCGACAGAACTGCGTCTCCGCGCGGTTCCCACGGTGGCACGCGAGGCCACACGCCGCGGGTGGCTCAGACGCAGCCACGCGGCAGCGTCAGGAGACAGCTGACGCGGGCGCTGATTACGGCGCCGGACAGAGACAGGATTTCTCTTTGTCGCCTGGTGGGGCGGATCCCGAGGCTGATTCGCCCGGATCTTCTGCGTCCAATGGATCCGATGCTTCATGTGCACAAGTTCGAGCACGCACGCGATCCCAAAACGGTATTTTTCGGCCCTTTATTCCAAAGGATGGTACAATCCGTTATGCATGTTTAGCCTCATCTAATGAACCAAATACTTTAGCTGATGCTTTGAAAGATAAAAATTGGAAAGATGCTATGGACATAGAATATAATGCACTTATGCAAAATAAGACTTGGCATTTAGTGGAACCTAGTCATGGTAGAAATATTATAGACTGTAAATGGGTTTATAAAATTAAAAGAAAACCCAATGGTACTATAGATAGATATAAGGCTAGATTAGTAGCTAAAGGGTTTAAACAACGCTATGGCATTGATTATGAGGACACGTTTAGTCCTGTTGTAAAAGCAGCTACTATTCGATTGGTTTTGTCTATTGCTGTCTCCAGGGGTTGGAGTCTTCGCCAATTGGACGTGCAGAATGCGTTTCTTCATGGCATTCTCTAGGAAGAAGTGTATATGCGACAGCCTCCAGGTTATGAGAACAGGAACATGCCGCATCATGTCTGTAGGTTGGACAAAGCTTTGTATGGCCTGAAACAGGCACCCAGAGCATGGTACTCAAGGTTAAGTACAAAATTACAACAGCTTGGTTTCATGCCATCCAAGGGGGATACATCACTTTTCTTTTACAAGAAAGGAGGAGTTGTTATTTTTATGCTCATATATGTTGATGATATAATTGTTGCTAGTTCATCTATAGAAGCAACGGATGCATTGTTAGGAGATTTAAGGAAAGATTTTGCTCTTAAGGATTTAGGTGATCTAAACTATTTCCTAGGCATTGAAGTAAAGAAATTTGGTGATGGAATTATTTTAACTCAAGAGAAGTATGCTATGGATGTTCTGACACGTGTAGGGATGAAGGGATGCAAAGCTTCGAGTACTCCTATTTCCACTACAGAAAAGTTGTCTTTACATCAAGGAGAGGTGTTAGGTCCTGAAGACTCAACACAGTATAGAAGTATAGTTGGAGCATTGCAATATCTTACATTGACTCGTCCTGACATTTCTTTTTCTGTTAACAAAGTATGTCAATTCTTGCATGCTCCTACTACAGTACATTGGACTGCAGTAAAGAGGATATTGAGATATCTGAAAGGAACTGCATCTACTGGATTGAAAATTGGTAGATCATCATCTTCTCTTGTGAGTGCTTTTTCTGATGCTGATTGGGCAGGATGTCCTGATGACAGAAGGTCCACTGGTGGTTTTGCTGTATTTTTTGGGTCTAATCTCATATCATGGACTGCAAGGAAACAAGCCACAGTGTCTCGATCAAGCACAGAAGCTGAGTATAAATCTTTGGCTAATGCCACAGCTGAGGTAATATGGATAGAATCTTTGCTTGATGAACTTGGAGTCAGTCATCCAGAAACTGCTTGTTTATGGTGAGATAATTTAGGTGCAACTTATCTTTCTGCAAATCCTGTCTTTCATGCAAGGACAAAACATATTGAAATTGACTTCCATTTTGTAAGAGAAAGGGCTGCACAGAAATTGTTGGAAATTAGATTCATTCCAACTGGAGATCAAGTGGCAGATGGTTTTACTAAACCATTACAGTACAGACAGTTACAAGACTTCAGAAACAATCTCAACTTAGGAATGTTAAGATTGAGGGAGGATGTTAAACGATAAAGTCTTGTTCATATTTAGCTTCTAGAAGTTGTAGTTGTTGCACCGTTCGGTTGTGATATAAAACCGAATGGGCTTATCTTTGTAGACTTGGATCCCAAGTTGTAATCTGTTGTAATCCGGGTATTTGCCCCCTATATTAACACGGAACCGAGCCGAGGCCAAGGCATCGTTAAACGCATCCAATCTACGAGTTCTAATAGTCCGAGCTCTATATTACACTCCATCTTTCACATAATAATACAAATGAATAGTCTGTACCACTTATTATTACTATTATTTTCTCTTTTGAGAAAAAACACCCGAACCCATCTTATTATTAAAAAATCAGTAGCACTTATCATTTCATAAGCACTTGACACTACATTTCAAACATAAACTCTACCGCAGAAACGTAAGTTGTAGTAGTAATTTAGGTGCTTTCTTTTTTTCTACATCAACAATATGATCTTAGAGCAGCCACAGCGCGGCGCTTAGCCTCCAACGCTATGATAAAAATCCTAGCAAACCCAACAGTTACGCGCACATATCCTGGCGTCATCGATGCCAAAGTTTGCGTCCAACGCTTACTCTTTTCTTGCTCACAGCGAAAGGCAGCAGCGGCCAGCGGCACAAGTCATTAGCGTCTCAAATTAAGCGCCCTGCGTTGCACGGCCAATTTTTTTTCTGTTTTATTTTTTTCAAGTATTTTTTTTATCATTAGGCGCCTACACACGCGCTCTGCGCTGCACTGTGGATGCTCTAGTCATAATGGAGAGTAACATAGAGTAGTAACATACACATTTTTTAGACTAAGTTACTACCTCCACAATGGGTAGTACTCCCTCCGTTCCAAAATATAAGTCGCCCTTTAATTTCGCTGGTCAACGCCATCTAACTTTGACTATGATTTATCCATATAATAGTCCACATAAATAGTATACATATATATGAAATGAAATAATTTTACAAGAAGAGTTCAACGGTACAAATTATATATCCTCAATCCATATAAATGTCCGAAATGCGAGCACGCCTCACCGGTCGCTGCCCGTACCTGATATTTGTGCTTGTGCCGAGGTCGCCCCTGCGGGATGGGATGCGGCTGCGGTCGCGCGGAGAATGAGCGTGTACCGGCGGCGTGGGCTCCATCTGACAGGACTGGCACATATAGTTCTCGTGATGCGTCTTTTCTGCGGCTGGACTAGGGGACGTGGGCCCTAGTAGCAGGCCTTTGGGGAATTTGTTGGATCCACCGATTAAAACTGTATGATTTCTTCCGTCACGCTTTACCGTCAGCATCTTTTCTCCTAGGGAGCTGGCTATTGCAAAGCGCACTCCTTGAATACTAGTGTGACATTGGTAAAAGTGACCAGTGAGAACCTGCAGCCCAAATACTACGGTGGTATGTTAAAAAGTTGTAGCAAATCAACATCATCACACTACGTTTATATATTGTGTTTTCCGAAAAAAAAAACTACAAACCTAGCTAGTTTGGCAACAAAGCTTTTTTTTCGAACCGAAGTAATGTAATACTGATGTATTTGTGCTCGTGTAAAAAGAATGGTAGAACTGATATACTCTCTCCGTTCAACAATAGATGACTTTAACATATCTAGATATAGATATGTGGAAGTCATCTATTGTTGAATTAGATATGTTGAAGTCATCTATTGTTGAACGGAGGGAGTAATCGTCAGTACTCCAGGAACAATCGTCATCTCCCCGCAAAAAAATGTACTAGCAAGCCATGCAATTAGTAGTACCCATGAACCACAAGTGTGCAGGAGATTACGCCATACTCCGTAACTACTATTAGGTTTTTACCTAGCATGAAAGAAGTCCAAAACTACAACGGTGTTGCATAATGCTCACGCGAGGAGGAGCTCTAGGTGGTGTGTACGTAGCAGCATACATAATAAGAGTTCAAAAGATGAAAGCGTCACGAAGATAAGAAGATGATTGGTTGTGTAAGATTTGGAAAGGAAGTTTGGTGCTACTGTCCTTTTAGGAATCAAAGCATAGGCAGGGGTGGACAAATTCTCTGTAAAGTCCAGTCATGATAATAGCTGTCCCACAGGAAATCTGATCGCTGAGATTAATTATGCGGAACTTGAAAAATATAGTACTGGTTCCAAATTAATAAAATTCTAAAAGAGGCAACAGGCCTGTGGTGGTACTGGTTCTGGTACATGAAGTAGAAGAATATAGAAATGCTTCGGTTCCTGACGAGAGAGAAAGAGAGAGTGAGTACAGACTAGAGGAGTGATGCGAGTGAGAAGAATCAGCGTCAGGAGATAATCAACAACAGGCAAGAGAGAGAATATCAGATGTTAAGAGCATGGTTAATAATAGAGCCGGCTGCTGGCTATAAGGCCTTGCCACGTCATATATAGTCAACTTATAGCCAACATGTATAATAGTAGACTATATGTGTGTACTATTTTGTCTATATATGTCCCACCTTACACTCTCACAAAGTGCCTATGGACACGTGCAAGAGCTGACTACTATCTTGTAGCCCGCTTATCTTCTCTCTCCTCTTCTCTCTCATCCAACTAAGCACAAATATACTATTTAATTGCTTATAGCCCGCTTACATGGCCTTATTGTACTTGCTCTAAGAAATCTGATGTCCTTGCGACTTGCTTAGAAGGAAGCACGTGGTTCCATTCCATCCCCTTTCCCTTCCCTTGAGCAGAGAGAAAGAGAGGGGCCAGAGCACAAAAACAGACATACAATCTGTAATGCGGTTCAATCATAATGCTCCGCGAGGCTTTATGCTAAATGGTCGGATCTGAAAATATTTCTCCAAAAATGTCATTTTCTAAAGTTATCTACTCACTCTGTTTCAAAATAGATGAATTTCATTTATGCAAACATGCATGTATTTAGACACATGGAGTACAACGACTTGGAATTAAACAACTTGGAATTGATCCATAGTCCTTTTCAAAGGTCATCACTTGTTAGGTTGTGGTCGGATGTATGAATTGGAGGGCTTGAAATTGAATTGTTCCAAATACCAAATCAATCGGTGCACTCGAACGGGCCACAATTGAAAAGACTCAGCTGCAATCACTGATTACACCGATTTTTGCCGGCGGGGATCACCGTACTAGCCCTAGCCCTATCCCTGATCTACCCGGGGGCGGCGCCTCGACCTATATGTCGTAGCGGCACGGCTACAGGACGGTGATGTCACTCACTCCTCGTCGGAAGAGCCGGTGTAGAGTGCCTCCTCGAGCAATGTAGCGATGGCCTTCTCGAGGAGCATGTCGTTGACCTCGGCTTGCTGGCGGCCCTGCGCCCGGAACTCCTCCTCCTCCGTGGCAGAGCGCTTGCGGAGCGTCGCTACGACGACATTGAGCACGTTGTCGGGGAAGAAGTCGAGCTCCGACAACGAAGGGCCAAATGCCGCCAAATCGTACTCTAGCAGAGGCTCCTCCTTGCGCGGCGTCGTCCTCGCTAGGGCAAGCGAAGAGCTGCCCGCATCGGAGAGCTCTCCACGCTGCTCGAGCTTCCCTTGGCGGCCATGCGAAGGCGCTTGAACTCCGGGAGGGCGTGGTACACAGGGTTCACCAGCACGGGGAGCTTGTTGTTGGTGAAGGCATGCGCCGTCCTCTTCCTCGCGCCGTCTAACCACACCACCCTCTTCCGTGCCGTGTGAGACATATCTGACAGGTTGAACACCGAGCGGGAGGCGGGCTTGCGCTCCGGGGTCCTCATCTTCAGCGGCATGGTGGCGCGGCGGAGCCGGATCTGGGTGGTCGCGCGAGTAATTGCTCGTAGGAGGTGGATGGCGGCGGAGGGATGGGGTGCGTGACGTGAAAACGCTTTACGGGCCTCGGATTCTCAGACGACTTAAAGGGATCCACGCCTCGGATTCTCAAACGACTAAAAACGCTTTACGAGCCAACTGCGTTATACTGGGTCTGCTACGGCCGAAAAAACAACCCCAGCCAGTAAACCCGTCGGTCTTTTTAGATCCGACATTTTACGTGCTCTGTTAGAGATGCTTTTAGGAGGTAGAGAAGCAAACTGGAGGCTCCGCTCACCTGAAGAGGACGCCAAATATGGCCACCAAACTCGGGAGGCTCCACTCCGTTCTCTATGAGTATAGTGTAAACAAATAGGATATTTTTCAGCATTGAATCTCGCTTCAAGTCAATTCGAAAGAATCCGACTATTATCTACACCGCTCCAAATCGGCGGAAAAAATGTGGTACAAACTAAATACGATCTGATCGGTTGCACTGTATTTTTTCCGATGAAGAGCGAGTTTTTATTAACCCAATAGTCCCATCAAGCCGATGTACAAAGAAAATATTTAAACCCCGCCCTATCCACATGAGAGATCTTTGCTGGCCGTCCACACCATGTGATGTGAGCAATAGGGTGGTCGCTGGCATGCTGTCGGCCGCCCGCGAGAAAGACGAGACATCGCTCGATTGCTCAGGTGACCAGAGCATGAGTGAGGATGTGGCACCGATTCGAAGCAAAGAGTCCAACGCGGCAGATGGGATCCGTGCTGCACGCACAAGAGTCAAGACGGGAGCACCATAGTCGTGACTCGTGTGACCGGAAATGGACAGGGAACGTTGGATTTTTGGTACAGGCACAGAGCCCAGACGCATGACGCTGACTGTGGCCCCCGCACCGCGCTAACAACCGTACTCCCCACCGAGGGACTCAGCCTGAACATACGCTTTCTCTTTCTCTTCTCCGCACCCAACCACTGTACGTAAAATTCTCGTTCCGAAATCAATTCAGTCCGTACGTAGTATAAAACCAATGGACGGTTTACATTCCAACCCCGCCCAATTCTACGCCAGGATGATCTACATTCCACGAGTTGACTTTATACTTCCATCAAATTACGTGCCAATCCCCGCGCTCCTTTTTCTTTTGCGGGAAAAGGAAAATACCGTCTTGGGTACTCGAATTACGCTCCTGCTGCAAGTAAAATCTCAAGAGTTAAAGGTCACGGCCTTTCAATTTGCGGCTCGGCTTGCTCAACAAACTGTGTAGTACCCCGGAAAGTATGCGAAAATCAATATGGTAGAGCGTACTTTACTCTGCTCGCGTGTACCACTATGGGCGGGCGCCCCCACTGTAGTTCCTGCGGGGATTGTTTAGAGCGCTACAAAGTAGGTCAGAGTGCAATGGAGTGGAAAGTTTTTTCCCCGAAACCCTAAAACCCTCTGGCGGCGAATAGGGCGACGGTGGAACCAGGCGGCGCACGCGGATCTTGATCGGCGGGGTGCCTTCGAGAGAGGAGGAAGATGGATCCGTCTCCTTCCTCTGGTCCAATGGGGGGCGGGGGAGTCCCGTCCCCAAGAACGGCGAGGGTGCAGATGGAAGAGGCAATGGGGAAATTGGAGCTGTCGAAGGAAGAAGCGATGCCGCTTGAATTCGATGATGATGATGCAGAAGGCCCAAAGAAGTGGATGCTGGCGGGAAAGATCTTGACCAGAAATCGTTTACACATCCAGACGATCTCGAACGCTTTGCGTCCAGCATGGGGAAACCCTAGGGGTCTAATCCTTCGGCCCCTTGGCGAGAATGTCTTTGTGGCTGAATTCGATTCTCAACGCGATCGTGATCGGGTGTGGGATGGTTCTCCTTGGCACATCAACAAGAATGCAGTGATTCTCTCTGAGTTTGAAGGTTGGATGAGACCATCTGATTTGCTCTTCGATAAGCTTCTGGTATGGGTTCGGTTTCTGAATCTCCCATATGACCTACGTAACACTACCAGAGGCTTGGGGGTAGCAAGGCAAATCGATAGAGATTGCTCTATTGTTCAGATTGATCCAGTGGGCGGTTTTCTGAGAGCCAGAGTCACAATTGATGTGAATAAACCGCTTAGACGTGGGATCTTGATTAAATCTGCTAAAAGGAAGTGTACGGATTGGTACGAAATTGCATATGAACAAATTCCTCACTTCTGTTTCTCATGTGGTCGTCTTGGACATTCGGATCCCTTCTGTCCATCACCGGGTAAGAGAGATGAGCAAGGTGATCTACCTTTTAAACCTTCTCTCAGAGCACCGGATGATTGGAGAAAGACTAGCTCGGGGGAGTACTCCACAAAGGAGTGGCAGGAATCCCAAGGGTCTAGACGTGAGTCCCGTGGAGGCAGTGGCCAAAAGGACAAGGAACCTGAAGTGAATTCACCTTTGAAGGGCAATGGCAACACCAACAAGCGGAAGGTCGGGACTAGTCCTGTTTACAGGAAAGTTCAGGTAGAGGAGGAGCTACCCATACGTGGGAATGAGATGGTGCTTGTTCAGACCAAGAAAGGGGGGGCGAAGGTGGGTGGTCCCCTAGATGGTTTCAGTGAAGATCGAGACCCGAAGAAGAAGAAACCTACACCCCCTAACTCTGAGACCTCGGCAGCGGCTGGTGCACAGCCCTGCCAGTCTCAATGAATTGTCTAAGTCTGAACTGTCGGGGGCTTGGGAACCCACCGACAGTTCGTGAGCTTCGCAAGGTTGTGAAGCAAGAAGGCCCCTCCCTGCTATTCGTAATGGAGACAAAAATCCAGGGAAGTCGAGTTGAAAATTTGAGAACCACTTTGGGTTTCTCAGGATGTTTTGCGGTTGATAGTAATGGCTTGAGTGGAGGTTTAGGGCTGTTTTGGGATTCGGATGTTACTGTCAGTATCCAGAATTACAGCAGCTCGCATATTGATGCTAGGATTGAGAAAGGCAACAAATCTTGGCGGTTTACTGGTTTTTACGGGGAACCTCGGGCTGATCAGCGTCACCATAGTTGGAGGTTCTTGCGTACTTTAAATACAATCCAACATGATGCTTGGATTTGTCTCGGTGACTTCAATGAAATTATGGAGGCCGATGAGCAATTTGGTAGGAATCCGAGACCTGAAGGACAGATGAGGGGGTTCTGCGAAGTGTTACAAGACTGTTCCTTGCAGGATTTGGGTTGGAGTGGGGTCCCATACACTTGGGATAATAAACAAAAGGGATCTGCTAATGTTAAAGCAAGACTTGATCGTGCTCTAGCTAATGCGGATTTTTTACAATTGTATGGGCACACGAGTGTGAAGCACATTAGTTCTATTGAATCTGATCACTGTTACGTGTTGGTCCAGTTGAAGAGCTCATTATCACATGTGAAGGTGAGTGGGGATAGGATTTTTCGCTATGAGAACGTCTGGCAATCTCATGCAGATTACGATGGGCTGGTACGTGATTTATGGCAGCGAGGGGCTGGTCAGCAGGGTCTCGTTGGTCTGGTTGATGCATTATCGTCGATGCAGCAGGGTCTCGGGGCATGGGGTGCCCGCGAGTTTGGAAATCTCTCGAAAAAGGTGATTAAACTACAGAAACAACTGGAGAAATTGAGGATGGCCTCGGTGAGAAGGGGGCCATCGGAAGAAGAACAGGCGATTGAGAAACAGTTGCGGGAAGCATTGCGACAAGAGGAAGTCTGGCTTAAGCAGCGCTCACGAGTCCAGTGGTTGAAGGAGGGTGATCGGAATTCGGCGTATTTCCAAGCACAAGCTCGCCATCGGAAAAGAATTAATCGGATTGCCTCATTACAATGTGGCGATGGTCGAATTGTTGATGACCCTGCTGACATCAAAGAGGAGATCACGGGTTTTTATCAAAATCTTTACCTTTCACAAGGTTTTAATCCGATGGAGGAATTATTAGCAGTGGTTGATCCGTGTACTACAGATCCTATGAACATCATTTTAGAGAAGGAGTTTGTTGCCGAAGAAGTTAAAACGGCTCTGTTCGATATGGCTCCTTCCAAAGCTCCGGGGGTGGATGGTTTCACCGCGGGGTTCTATCAGCGGCATTGGGAGGTGGTCGGAGAGGATGTCAGTACCGCGGTACTGGCTTTTTTGAATGGTGGTGGTTTACCTGATGGTCTCAATGATACGGCGATTACACTAATTCCAAAGGTAACCAATCCACAGAAAATCTCGCAATATCGACCGATTGCTTTGTGTTCAGTTCTGTATAAGATTGCAGCTAAAGCCATAGCGAATCGGTTGCGGCGTATTCTAGATGATATTATTGGAGAGGAGCAGAGCGCTTTCGTCCCGGGGCGTTTGATCACTGACAACGTACTGGTGGCGTATGAAACAATTCATTCCATTCGAAAGAAAAAGAAGTGCAAGAGTGTGGCGTGTGCGGTTAAACTCGACATGTTAAAAGCCTACGATAGGGTGGAGTGGCATTATTTGGAAGCCATCATGTACAAGTTGGGCTTCGCTGATAGCTTCATTAGATTAATTATGAAGTGTGTGTCTTCAGTCAGGTTCTGTGTCAAGGTGAATGGGGAACTGTTGCCTTATTTCACTCCATCACGGGGGCTTCGCCAGGGAGATCCAATGTCTCCGTATTTATTCTTGTTATGCTCCCAGGGACTTACGGCGTTATTGAAGAATTATGGTGATTATATTGATCGAGGGGTTCGGGTGAGTGTTCATTCACCATGGGTTAATCATCTATTATTTGCTGATGATTGCTTGGTTTTTCTTAATGGAACAACCAGAAGTGCACAAAGATTAAATGAGATTCTCCGTATTTATGCTGACTGTTCGGGGCAAGCAGTGAATAAGGAGAAGAGCTCGATATTTTTCAGTCCAAATACATCTCAAACAGCGAGGGATCTTCTGAAGCAGACTTTGGGAATCTCAGTAGAGGCTTTTTCTGAGAGATATTTGGGATTGCCAACAGCTATTGGACGGATCAATAGTGGGACGTTTGCTCATATTATTGAGAGGTGTCGGAAATTGATGGGTGGATGGTCGGAGAAGAACCTGGCATGCTCAGGTAGAGAGATTTTATTGAAAACAGTTATACAGGCTATTCCTACCTTCAGTATGAGTTGTTTCAAGCTTACAAAGAAAATTTATAAGAATCTGACGTCTTGTATGGCAAAGTATTGGTGGGGGAGTTCTCTTGATAAGAGGTCGATGCACTGGCTATCTTGGGAAAACCTTGCGGCACCAAAAATACAAGGTGGCATGGGTTTTAGGAATTTCGAGCTGTTCAATATCGCAATGCTTGGGAAGCATGGCTGGAGATTGTTGAACGCGCCGGATTCTTTGTGTGCTCGGGTGTTAAGAGGTAAATACTATCATAACACGAGTTTCTTACAGGCTACAGTACCAAAGAATTCTTCTGCAACATGGAGGGGAATTATTGCGGGACGTGCAGCGCTGGAGGTAGGGCTGATAAAGAGGGTGGTGTCGGGTTCTTCCATCTCGACATGGTCTGATAAATGGATACCTGGTTCGGCTACTCTTATGCCGATGGGGAGGCATGAGATTAATGATGCAGATACAGGTAATCTGTCTGTTTTGAATGAACCACTTGATAAGGTATCGGATTTTATTGATTCATATACAAGAAAGTGGAAAGTGGACTTAATCAGGAAGATCTTCTTCGCACCGGATGCGGATGCCATTCTCAATATTCCGTTAGGAGTGGCCGGGGGTGATGATTTTCTTGCCTGGGATCTTGAGAAAACTGGTATATATACTGTCAAATCGGCATATCGGGCTCTAAGGACTCGCAACGAGCGTTTGGCTCTAGAGGAAGGGACGAATATGGGCACTTCATCGACAAATGAGTATATGTGGCAAGCCTTGTGGAGGCTGAAAGTTCTGCCGAAGATCAGAGTATTTTGGTGGCGTGTCCTACGGGGTATATTGCCAGATTCGATGACTCTGAAGCAACGACATATCAAAGAGATTGGCCGGTGCGATGTGTGCTTGGCCATGAACGAGGATCTACAGCATGCTCTCTTAAAGTGTGTGCATGCAAGAAAGTTTTGGGAGGCGGCCCTAGACAGATTCAGTATTAAAATTCCTGATCTACATCCCCACACATGGGCTGCGGATATTCTCATGGATGAGGGTTTTAGAGAGGAGGATAGATGTCGTATCATCTCCATTATGTATTACATTTGGTCCTCCAGGAATCGGTGGACACATGATCGTGAACCTTATGACCCAGTGCAGACGGTCCGAGGGATTCATGAGATGTTGGCACTTCTCGAGTTGCCAAAAAAGAAGGAGAAGTTGAGTGTTGGGCAGTGTTGGAGACCACCTGACACTGGTTGGGTCAAGATCAACACAGATGCTGCAATAAACTTGGAATATTCAAGAGGAGGAATGGGAGGGGTGGCAAGATCACATGTTTCTTTCCTTGGAGCTTGGTGTAAACCTATCGAGGGGGTTACTGATCCGCTGATTGCAGAGCTGATGGCTGTCCGAGAGGGAGTTGTGTTCGCAAGACTGAGGGGATACTCACATATCGTTGTGGAGACGGATTGTTTAGAGGCTGTCAACCTCTACTCCTCGCGTGATAATGGAAGATCAATTGTCGCGCCGATACTACATGAAATATGGGAGCTGGCTGGAAGTTTTGCTTCTTTTTCTATTCGACATGTAGGGAGAGATCTGAATGAACCTGCCCACCTCTGTGCAAAGCGTGCTAGCACGTTGGTGGGCACGGAGAGCTGGCTTGATCAAAGCCCAAGTTTTCTAATTCCCAGCATGGAGAATGATTGTAACAGAATGATTTTCAAGTAATAAAGTCCTATGTTTAGTCGCAAAAAAAAAAAGAGCGCTACAAAGTGATTGTACGCGGTAAAAATAGCTGTTTTCGCGCGGCGCCGGTACGGTTTGCGTGCTCCAGCAGTCGCGCCAAAGTGTTGCCTGCGGGGAAAGTATGAGCGCGCAGTGTCTATCGTAGACTATATACTGCGCCTCTTCCAGCGCGCCGGCAAGCCACACACCGCACAACCGTTCCTAATTCTCCCGCGCTCTCTACGAAGTTCATCTTCCTCCCTTCTATCCGCGAGCACCGACATCGTCATGCTTCCGCGTGTCCGAAACTCGACCGGCTACCGCGGCGTCCGCGCCTGCTCCACCGGAACGTTCTATGCCTGAAATCCATTCGGCGAGGAGCAGATTTCGCTCGGCAAGATTGACACGACGCATGAGGCCGCGCGTGCCTGGGACGCGGCGGCGTGGCAGCTCGGCCGTCCGCTCCGCGGAATGAACTTCCAGAACGCTGGTAATGCGCAAGAGACGTGTGACATCGCGCCTGGACACCATCGAGGATCGCTGCCTCCATCGTTGGAGCCAGGCCCGCCTCCTCGTCGCGAAGAGGGATGAGCGTGCCATGGCGGAGTGGCAGGCGCGCCACCCAGCGGACGTGAATTCTGGGCGACCAAGGAGGCCAAGCGGGCGGAGGTGCGGACCAAAAAATAGGCGCGGCTGGTGACGGCGGAGGCGGAACTGAGGGCCCCCACCACCACCTGGGACGACGAAGATCCTCGGCGTGAGGATCTTTTTACAGATATCGAGAACACCTCCGAGAACGGCGAGTAGACGGTGGTTTTTTAAAGTTTTCTTTTAATCTTTTTTCTCTTTATTTGATCTTGTTTTCCTATGGAAGACTGTAAAAAAGTGTTTACCACGCTATAATTACGTGCCTGGAAAAGCTATATCTACGCGCCCTCGAAGAAACCGGCGTGAAGTAAACCTCTCACTCTCCCCACGCGCTAAAACGCTAATTCAACGCTGCAAAATCATTTTACCGCGCCAAAAGACCACATGTCTGCTGGAGATGCTCTTAGGGCGCAACCAATGGAGGAACTACTTTACTCGCTTTACATTTTACATATCGTGAATGCTTAGATGCTATGGAGCAGAAGATACAACAGATCATACGTAAGCACCAGGGAGCGGTGACCAACTAGTTTCCGGATTCACCGAATTGAACGACCTAGTAGCAGTACTAAATAACCATCAACTTGACAGTAACAGTAATGTTTCTCTCTCCTCCACCAGCACCAGGGCGCGGGAGCAGAAGCACGCGAGCTGTTGTCCCAATCCACGCATATCTCTAAACATCCTTAATGAGATTCTTATTATACCGTCTAATAATAGAGTAATAAACAACCGGTTAGCAACCAAGATCTCCACAGAAAAATCTGAGAGACACAGCAGCTTCTGAAGGAGAAAAACACAAGATTTTTATTTATTTCAAAGCCCAGGACGGCTACTACTAGTAGAGAGAGAAAGAGATTAGGTGAGAAAGGACGACAGCCATCAAGAGCGAGCGAGAGAGAGAAAGGAGCGACAGAATAATGCTACATGTCAACAGATCTGCTGTCCCGGCGCAGTTTAGAAGGTCGTTCGTTCCATTCCCCATTCTCTCTCTCTCTCTTTCATCGGATGCGAGGAGTGAGAAAGAAAGGGGTCCACGGCAGCACATGACCCAAGCCATCCAAAAGGAAAGGGGAAAACTAAAAGGAGGCAGAGTGTGAGGAGCGAGAGTACAAGAACCCACCAGTTCCGAGCCTCCTCTGCCGCTGTCCCTCTCTCTCCCCCTCTTCCTGGCCCATCGATCGAATCCGGCTCCCTCCCGCAATTCCGCGTACCCGCTTCCCGCGGCGAGATCTGCTCCCTTCTCGCCGGTGAAATCCTCCGCTAGTCGCGCCCTTTCTTCTTCCTCTGTTCTTGGGAGGTGGGAGTCCGGGACAGCCGGCGCTAGCTCCCTTCATGGAGCCATGGGCGTCGCGACGCTGACGCCGCTCCGGGCTGTCGGCTCCTAGCTAGTCTGCTGCACTTCGGTGCCAAGAATCGGTGAGGTAAATTTTTGGTTCTTCGTCGTAAGCTCGGTTGCTCCAATCTTTTCTTGGGCTTCTACTGTCTTAATTAATTGTCTTTCCTTTTTCGGTAGTAATTGAGTTTGGTGTTGGATTTGCTCGTCTTCGCCTCAAATTTCGGTCGGATCAACTGCGAGCAGCCGAGTAATCATTTCTTGTTAGCTGGCGATGATACTTTTCTTCAATGAACAGATTTTTAGATTTTTTTTTTGAGCTAAATTGATTCTTAGGATTTAGTACTGTATCAACTAAGTTTGGACTTGTCCTGTCTCCTTCAGTTTCTCCCCTTCCCTCGCTGTGAGTTTGACGTCCAAACAGCCAGGGCTTGTTGGGAGAATATCTGCTTAAGATTGGCTAATGTAACTGCCCCCATATTATCAACACTTGCTAATACGCTACTAGCCATCAAGTAAAAGCTGCAAAGACATCAACTGTCTTAAGGTTTCCGCATGTAGGCTCGCCATCATTACTACTTTATTTATTACCAGGAAAAAAGAAGACGAGCTTTTTTCATTCACAAGCCGTCAGCTTGTTCTTCTGTTCTTTGCTGATGAAGCAATTCACAATGCCAGTTTCTAATTTCCCATAATTGAGGCTCATCGCTTGCTCTGTTTTACGCTGTTCAGCGTTTGCTTGAATGGTCTGTCGGAAACAGGCTGTAACGACAATGGGAGCAAAAGTAGAAGCTGAGGGCTACAAGGCTGGACACTACAATCTCCAGGCCGCCGCAAACGGTTGGAGGTCCTCATACGAGGAGGAGAGGAGATCAAATGGGGAGTTCTTTCATGGCTTCATGACCGCGGAGGCAGTCGAGTATTCAGATTATGATAAGGAAATGTTCAAGCGCACAATGCTGGCACATGAAGCTGCATTTAGACAGCAGGTACCTTGGCTTCCATTGCATTAACATCCTAAATTCATCACACGCTAGAAAAAATTATAAGTTGCAGCAACATGATAGATCATCTCAGTTTTCGCTTGTTATTTTGCATATCTGACTTGAAAACTCACTCCCTACACAGGTGTATGAATTGCATCGGGTGTACAGAATACAGAGAGACCTGGCGGAACAGTACGAAAACAAAGAAATGCCCGCATACCCAAGACTGGAATATGCATCACAGAGAAACTCACCATCACAGGTTCCGCTGCATGGTGCGAAGACGATCGCTGCTGCTGCCGCTGTGAACAATGAAAAAAGCCACTCCTTGAAGTTCCTAAGGGAAGGCAGTGTCCAGTCCTCGCCAAATGGATTCCCCTCAAGTGACGCTGCTTTACGCACCAAACAAGGCGTGATTGACCTTGAGCTCGGAGCTGATGGTTATTTTGAAAATGACAACGCATCAGATGATAAGCCTATAGATTTCCTTGGTGTATCGTCGGATGCAAAACAGCAGAGTGATGCTGGCGTCACATTAGATAGGGCGGAAGGCTTGGGGAGGTTCGGTCACAATTGCCCAACCTCTTTTTTGCCGACTTCAAGTAATCGTGAAGGCAAACATGTCGCTGAACTGAATAAGCCTGTTTTCGGCATGTATATGGGCAGAACAAATGGGTTAGTATCTGGAGGTCCTCCATACTGCCTGGAGAACCCTTGGCAGCATTCTGCATGGAGACCAAACACAGTTAACTACAGTTTCAATAAAGAATTTTCCAAAGACAAGTGTGCTAATGAAGGAACAAGCTCTAATTTCTTTAATGCAAGTTCCAGGACAAAACAGGAGGATAAACCATTGACCAACAAAGGTAACACTAAGCTCTACTTAAAGCATATACTGTACTCCATTTTCTGCTTATGCTAGCTCTTTCTATGTTTGTATTGTGAATATCATTAACATTACATATTTACCGTATTTGTGAACCACAAGTCAACCCCACACAATAGGGTGTGATTTTCACTGAAATTTTGGTGGAAATGGGGTTACCAGCCAAACACATAACATGACCCTGTCAGATTAATCGGATGTACAATATTCATGGTAACTATGATTACTGACATATTTTAATTAGCCCAATAGTGTGTAGTGTGTGCTGGTTCACTTCTCATTTTGTTTCGACATTTGGCGTGTCTTGAATAACATTATGGGTAGGTGCATCGCATGATGCAGAGGCCTGGTTTTATTTGTTACATGTAGAACTACATTTCCTTCTTTATGCCTGCTTGATTATCTGGGTCCCTGCATTCTTTTGAGCTCTCCTATTTGTGCTGCATACAATTATGGCATTCTTTTGAGCTCTCCTTTTGATTACAGGCTTTGAGTGTTTCTTGTAGCGTGTCCTGTAAGGTGTGGCATACTATTACAATCTATGTTAATGTTTCCTTGCAGGTTAGTTTGTTAGTACTTAGTACAGAACCGTTCTGTAGGTCTTCAGTAATCTAAATGATAAAATAATGGCTTTTTCTGTAATTTCCCGAATCATACTGCCAGAGGGCTATGTCCTTGCTTTAGCGCAGTTTATGTCTTATTTGGGTGGCGTGTGTGCCGTACTGTTTGCTCTTGTGGTACATGTGGTTACTGCAGTGTACTTCATATATGCTAGCGGTATCACATTTGTTTACTGATGTGTACTTGCAGTAGACTTGATGCAGTGCGATAATCATTCTGTTTCGTTCCAATTCTTCAGGGAAACAGGCAAGCGACATAAATTTTCTCGCACCTAGATACATAGAGACAGATCCACGGAGAACCTTCAATGTTACCGAGGAGAGACCTGCAAACATTAACCAGTTTATTTACCAACGTCCGAATACTTCAGCCGGATGGTTCTCAAGAAGTCCTCTGGAAGCCTCTGCGCTGAATAATTTTTCTGGACATGACCTTGCACATCGTTCAAGTCTTAATACAATTGTTGCTCCAGTCCCGTCTCCGCACATAGGACATTCTGTTGCCTCTCGCATTGGTTCTTGCATAGTAGACCCAAGGAGCTATAGCAGCAATGCCGCTGTCCAATCATTTCCAAGTTTCAATGGATCTTCAACGGCAAATTCATATACAGGCCTTGGTGCCATGAACCAAAGCATTAGAACCTTGATACATAATCCCCCAAAAATCAGTAATTCAAACGGTAGCTGTTCTGGTGTTCCTCTTGATTCATTGTCTGCTTCACAACCATGCCATCAAGTTGGAATTTCAAGTGACTTGGAGCAAAATAATAGGATGAGGTCTGAAGACCCAGCACGGCACTGCCATGAAGATCCTGATCTTGTAAATGGTAAGGGCACAAATAACTTCAATTTGAATGAAGCACTGTCAGATGGCCAGGATGATGTTCTTGTAGAGCAAGGTGGGGCGTGTGTTGGCAGTTTACAACATATGGATGGTGAGGGATTGGTATCTGGGATCTCTTGGCTCAGTAAGAAAGCTTCGTTTGCTGATTCCACACGTTTGAAAGAGCCAAGGAAGGTGCTTGAACATCCATATGAGACTGCAATGGAGATGAAAATTAATAAAGACAGATCCGGAGCAGCTCTGGCTCTTTGCAAATTGCCAGATTCTGCATTGACTTCTGTAGGTTGCGAAGCTAAGAAGGATAAAACACGGGCGAGTGCTGCTGCATGTGTACCTCCTTCATGCCAGAAACTTGTGCCTAGAGATGGCCAAGCTGCTGAAGATGTCACCAACAAAAGTGGTGCAACCATCCTGCATTTCTTTGATCTGAATGATGATGTACCAAATGAAGATAATTCAGAGTCGTCCATAGTGTCAGATGAATGCCACGTGAACTCCTTACCGAACAACCATGCTAAACGCACGTTTGTGATTGATTTAGAATTGCCAGCGTGTGAAGATGATGATGATGCTGCTGCTACAGCTGCAGCAGAGGACATTCTTGCTTTGTCAACGGATGTGCCAACCACAGATACACCCGATAATCTGCTGCAGTGGTTTGCAGAGCTCGCTGTGTCACGGATTGATGACCATGCCAGGCAAGCGGAGGCCCAAGGTTGCATCGGCAATTCCAGTGACGACGATTTAGATTCATTCGAGTCTCTGACACTGAAGCTGGAGGAGACCAAGTTTGTGGAGTTCTGCAGCTGGCCACTGGAACCGGCAATAACGAACGATGAACAGACCGTTTCACCCGTGAATCTCCTGACCAAGCCAAAGAGAGGCCAGCAAAGGAAGCGTCGGCAGAAGCGCGACTTCCAGAAGGATATCTTGCCTGGCATGTCGTCACTAGGTCGTCCTGAGATCATTGAGGACATTCAGTTACTTGAGGAGTTAGTTCAGATGACTGGTGGATCCTGGGAATCGAGTTTCACCAGGCGTCGACGGTCAAGGGGTAAAAAGTCCAAGAAAAGGCTACCGGAACCCGTGGAAGAAGAGGTGGAGATCAGCCCACCCGCAAAACCTGACAGTGCAGGCTTAGAAGCTGACGACAGGAGCATGATCGGGTGGGGAAGAACGACGAGGCGGTGTCGCAGGCCGAGATGCCCGTCGGGCATTACCGTCGCCGCTGCATCCTGAGAAATGCTGTGGGCGGACATTGGCCGCACAATTGCAGCTCGGGTATATTAGGTGAAATTTCGAGCTGCGACTCGGTGTGATTGTTATCGCAGTCGGGAGTGTACATACTTGGCTTTGTCGGTTTGGCCATCATGGAAAATTGTTAACCCTAGTTCATAAGATAAGATACTCCTGCAGCAAACAGTAAACCTTGTTCATCTTGAAGGGGTATAGGTGAGAATTCTTCTGAGTTCAGTAGGTTGTGCTATTGCTTAATCAAGTGCCAGCATTGAGATTTTGTTTTAGATGTAGGAGTAGTTTTATTAATCCTCGTCAACTAGCATTCAAGCTGATTTTACTGCTCTTCCTACCCTGAGGAGATGACATAGACGGAGTTCAGGCCCCAGGGAAGAATTTTTGAAAAATTCAAAAACTCCATTTTTTTTCTTCTCATTGTTTTTGAAGAAACTATCCAAGTACAAATACATGTTTAGTTAGATAGGACTTTGGACTTCACGCATGCTGTCGCCCCCTCTTACATACCGCTGCCACAAATCTTGTAACTCCAAGTCAGTTCCTCATTGATGCAAAGAATCCGAACTCCATTGCTAGTCCTCCAATCTCACCTTCGTGACCGTGCATTGCGACCGAATTTCAGCGATCCAGCAATCTCCAGGCATCGCCCATAGGAGTTCGCCGGCGGAGCCTTTCGGGTCGACACCCTGGCTTGATCAAAGAGGACCTACATCAGCCAGATATTCGTCTTCGCGCAATGGGAAACTCTAGGACCGCCACCATTATTCTGGTGCCTCACAGCCCCGACGCTGCGAAGCAACTCTCAACAGCAACGAAAATCGAAGAGGCGAGACCAGTGTCCAGATCTGGCTGGTTCGGATCCACCTCCTGCAACCTCGTCGCCACCGGGTGCTCTGCCGCCGCCGGCCCCAAACTCCGCTGCCCCCCGCCGTCGTAGACAGAGAGCAGGCCGCGCCGCCCGGGGGCCAAGCAGACGACGCCATCGCCGCCAAACGCATCCGCCTTGCGCCTCCGTTCTACCGTCGCCGGCCCGCTCCAAGCGCCGCGACCAGAGCGCCCGCCACCCCCACCAACATCAAGCAGGCGGGGTGCCGCCACCGCCGCCGGCCGGCGCGACGGCAACGGCCTTGGAATCAGTGGGAGGGGGGGCTGGCTCGCTAGGGTTTGGTGAGCCCCTAGAGCCGCTTGAGGGGAGCGGCCCAAGGGGTTTTTTTCCGTCCGAGGAACTCAACCCAAGTCACGAGGGTAGGCAAACTTAATTGAAGCAAATGTAGGTCTGATTTTAGTGATGAGTTGTCCTCGTAGGCTCAAGATGATGATGCGGTGGGGCTGCACCTGCTCTGCACGATGATGCGGTGGCCTGCATTGACTACTCCGATATTAAATATTTCCATGGCTCGCTGCCTCATGTCCGGATATTGGGTTGTTTCCTGTACCATTCGGTGACCACATTGTCACTTACTGATAACTTGTTAAAAAACCAATATTTTCAAGCTTCATGTGGGCCTGGTTTATTCAATTCAATATTCTAGCATAGCTTGGTACCCCAATCCCAAGTTAATCCCTGTCCCAATCCCGATCCCAGAACCAATACAATGGAGGAGGCCACTGGACAATGCAACGCCAACGCAGATCCCGCGGTCGTGGGGCATCTGAGCGGGGCCCGCCCACGGTTCCAAAAGGGGAGGTTGCTTTCATTCACAGGAAGGGTGCAGCAGTGTACTCCTACATACTCGCTTGCTTGCAGAGACACATCACACTGCTGGTGGGCCCGCAGAGAATAGGGGCTTGCCATAAGCAGGGGATCCTTGCTGTCATGCCGGCAGTGGTGCTATGGTGGCCGTATGCTCACCCATACCGGATCATTTCTCCTGCGATGACAAATGCGTTCTGTTTGGCCACAGTATCTACAGTGTGCTACTAGTCTACTTCTGCTGCAGCCTGCCATTAATTGGTTTGTGTGCGTGTCCAGCTTGTACAGGACTAGGCAGGGAGGTGTGGCATCTTGCACAGTAGCCGTAGTGTTTTTTTTCCCTGATCAGGGGCAGCTTCATTCATGGCGGTGGGTACAATTTGACCCCAAGAGAAAACGGGTCTATATCATGGTACTTACAATTGCTATAAAGGATCCCAGTAAAAAATAGAAAAGCGATCAAGTCCTTCACTGTCGCAGCGCGAAACCGAGAACGCCACTTCCTTTCATCTCATATTCATTTTCTCAAAGTTGAACAACAAATATGTGTATCTAGACTTATTTTAGTGTTAGATATATCTACTTTTGTTCAAATTTAAGACAATTAATATGAGACGGAGGAAGTAGAAATGTGGGTACACCTAAACCCAAAATAACTTGTCACTTGTCCGAGTAGCTAGTTCACTGGTAAAACCTGAAGAAACAATATACCGTGCGTGCGAATTGTTTTTTTTTTTTTTGACAAAAATGCGAATTGTTGAATATATTTGTACTTGTGCGTATGTTGTACTCGGCCCACCACCTAGCTCTTGTATAGATGAGGTAGAGGCCCGCATCATGTAACATATATACGTGCCTTTGGTGCACCGATCAATCTATTCCGCATTGCACCAAATCCTAGTCTTCTACGTGGTATCAGATTCCTCTCACGTTTCCTAACCTAGCCGCCGCCGCCGCCGCTCTCCAACGCTGCCGCCGCTCCGCCCCCGCTTCGTGCCGCCCCAACCCACCACTGCCATGGCCTCCCCCGTCTCCTCTCTCTCTCCTCCGGAAGCAATCCGTTCGCCGGCCCGGACATGGCGCTCATCCGCGACCTCAACATCACCGACCGTGTCCCGGTGATCCTCGATCAAACCACCGCGTCTTACTCCTCCTGGAAGCGGTACTTCTCCCTGGTGTTTCGCGAGGAGTGGATGATCATCGACGCCACCATCATCCGCTGGTTCTACCTCACCATCTCCACTGACCTCTTCCACATAGTGGTAGCCGACGAGGACGACGCCCGCGCTGTTTGGACCAAACTCAACGACCTCTTCACCGACAATAAACTTCAGCGCAAGGTTCTCCGTCATGGCGAGTTCTACGGGTGCCATCAGCTCGATTCCTCCATCGACGACTTTTGCATGCGCCTCAAAAAGATCGCCGACGAGCTCCGTGATCTTGGCGACCCCATCGGCGACGAGCTGCTCATCACCACCCTCACCGCCGGTCTGCACGAGGACTACGGGAACGCCGCCTCAAACCTCACCCTCATCCCGGACCCCACCTTTCCCAAGGTCGTGGCGTACCTCAAGCTCGAGGAGCGCCGACTGAAGATGGTACGGGCTCGGGCGACGCACACCGCCCTCACCACCGGCACCGGCCCGGCGCCACCCGCCCCTCGTCCTCTGCCCGGCTTCCCGCATCCGCCGCCCCCCCAGGCGCCTCCACCAACGCCACCGGCCCAACCCTCCAACAACAACAATCGTCGCCGCGGGGGTCGTCGCCGTGGGCGCCAGCAGCAGCAGCAGTCGCAGCAGCCTCAGGGAGGCGTCGCACGTCCCCAACAGCCCCAGCCGGCTCCGTGGTACGCCGGGCAGAACCCCTGGACCGGCGTCGTGCACGTCTACTCCATGCCGGTTCCTCGAGCACCCGCTCTCGGTATCTTTGGATCGCGGCCTCCCTCCCACCAGGCGTTCTACGCGGCGCCTCAGCAGTACGTGCAGCCCTACGGGTTTTACTCCTTCGGACAACCGTCGCAGCCACCGCCACCGCTGCCCCCGATGGCCCCGGCTCCTGCGCCTTGGGACCCGACTCTACTGGCAGCCCTGTACTCTGCTCCGACTCCGTCCACAAACACTGGAGGCGGCGATTAGCACATGGACACAGGCGCCTCGGCTCATATGGCTGCCCACCCCGGTACTCTCCATACCTCCTACCCCGTCAACACCTCTACTCGCATCACCGTCGGCGACGGCTCCTCTCTACCTATCACTCATATAGGCCATGCATCTTTTCCTTCTACGTCCACTCCACTTTGTTTGTCTAATGTCTTAGTGTCACCTAATCTCATCAAAAACCTTGTTTCTGTTAAACAATTTACACGCGATAATCCTGTGACCGTCGAGTTTGACATGTTTGGTTTCTCTGTCAAGGATTCCCGAACCCAGATGGTGCTCCACCGATGTGACAGCCCCGGCGATCTCTACCCGGTGCAGTCCACACCCTCCACATCCGTTGCTCCTGTCGCTCTCGCCACCGGTGTGGACCTTTGGCATGCTCGTTTGGGTCATCCAAACCCCGCCACTCTTCGTCACATTTTTAGGAATTTTTCTTTCACGAGTAATAAGATCGCTGATCACTCTTGTCATGCGTGTCGTCTTGGCAAACATGCTAGGCTTACTTTTCGGGCTTCTTCTCATGTTGCTTCCTATCCGTTTGAATTAATTCATAGTGATGTTTGGACCTCCCCAGTTGCAAGTAATACGGGCTATATTTATTATCTTGTCATTCTTAATGATTTTTCGCATTATGTGTGGACTTCCCGTTGCGCCGCAAGTCCGATACTCTCCCCACTCTGGCCGCATTTACTCCTACGTTTCCACGCAGTTTGGGCGTCCCATTCTTGCGTTGCAAACCAACAACGGGAAGGAGTTTGATAACTTAGCCGTCCGTACTTTCCTCACCACACATGGCACGACTTTTCGTCTCACCTGCCCCTATACTTCGCAACAGAACGGTCGCGCCGAACGTGTCCTCCGCACTCTTAATGATTGCGTTCGGACGCTCCTCTTTCCTGCCCATATGCCTCCGCGCTTCTGGCCTGACGCGCTTTCTACAACATCACTTCTTCTTAACATTCGCCCGTGTCGCACTCGTGGCAATTTTGCCCCTCACCATCTTCTCTTCGGTGCCCCACCCTCTTATGATGAGCTTCGCATCTTCGGTTGTCTATGCTATCCTAGCATTGCCGCCACCGCGCCTCATTAGCTTGCACCTCGCTCGATCGCCTGCGTTTTCCTTGGCTATCCACCCAACACCAAAGGATATCGCTGCTATGATCCCATCTCTCATCGTGTATTCACCTCGCGACATGCTTACTTTGACGAGAAGATGTTCCCTTTTCAGCAGGTACCCGCCGCCATCTCTTCGCCGCCGGTCCTCGCCTCGCCGTCGGACATCGAAGGCTCTCGGACTCAGCCCGCAGGTCGGTCTGGTTCAGCTTTTGGACCGCCCCTGGCTTTGGCGATCCACGCGACTCGGGACATGCTGCGACCTCCTCTGGTCGCGCCTCCTCGTCGCCCGGCTGCTCGGAGTCCGACTCCGACTCGGAGTCCTCCGCGCCGACTACTGCGCCGCCTCCTTCGACCGCGCCGTCGCCTGCCTCCTCGGCCCCTCGCGCGGCTGGGGCTCCTGGTGCATCGCCCCCCGTCGCGGCTCCTTCGACGCGGTCTCGGACCGGCGTCCACCTCCCGAGCCTGCGATACTCCAGCGCCGAGTATCTCCTCGCGGCGTCCACCTCCGAGCCTTCTCCGATTCCCGCCTCAGCACGGACAACTCTTCGGGATCCTCACTGGCTCGCCGCGATGCAGGATGAGTTCGACGCTCTACAGCAGAACCGCACTTGGACGCTGGTTCCCCGACCGCCTCGTGCCAACATCATCAGTGGCAAGTGGGTCTTTCAGCACAAGACTCCCTCGGATGGCACTCTAGAGCGCTACAAGGCTCGCTGGGTGGTCCGTGGTTTCCGTCAGCGAGCTGGAGTCGACTTCACCGAGACTTTCGCGCCGGTTGTCAAATCGGGCACGATCCGCACCGTTCTGTAGCTCGCAGTGTCTCATGTCTAGCCGGTAAATCAGATGGATGTTTCTAATGCATTTCTTCATGGCCATCTTGCTGAACAGGTTTACTGTGAGCAACGCACTGGTTTCGTCGACGCCTCTCACCCTGGCCATGTGTGTTTGCTGTCTCGGTCGCTCTACGGCCTCAAGCAAGCCCCTCGTGCCTGGTACCAGCGGATTGCCGGTTTTCTGTAGGCCATGGGCTTCCGTGTCACTCGCTCGGATGCTTCGCTGTTCGTCTATCACCATAGCGACATGACTGCTTACTTTCTCATGTACGTCGACGACATCATCCTCACGGCCTCCTCAGCAGCTCTTCTTCAGCAGATTACGTCGACGACATGACTGCGTGATGAGTTTGCTATTAAGGATCTGGGTGCGCTTCATTACTTCCTTGGCATTGAGGTCGCACGGCGCCCCGACGTCTTCTTTCTTCATCAGCAGAAGTATGCGCATGAGTTGCTTGAGCGTGCCGGTATGCTCAATTGTCACCCTGTAGCTACTCTTGTGGACACGAAGGCCAAGGTTTCGGCTCTGGAAGGTTCCCCAACATCTGATGCTCCTTTCTACCGGTCTATTATCGGCACCCTCCAGTACTTACTCGCCCAAACTTGCAGTATGCTGTTCAGCAGGTGTGTCTCCATATGCAAGCTCCTCATGATTCCCATTGGATGCTCGTCAAACAGATTCTTCGCTATATCCGTGGCACGATGCATCTCGGACTCCCTCTCACGGCATCTCCCTCTATGGAGATGGTGGCCTATTCGGATGCTGATTGGGCTGGCTGCCCCGACACCCGACGCTCTACTTCTGGCTACTGCGTCTACCTCGGTCCCTCTCTCGTCTCGTGGTCGTCGAAACGACAGCCTACAGTGTCGCGCTCTAGCGCGGAGGCTGAGTACCGAGCCATGGCGGACGCTGTTGCCGAGTGCACCTGGCTTCGACAGCTTCTTCAGGAGTTGCATCACGATGTGTCCCAGGCCACGGTTGTCTACTGTGACAACGTTTCTGTTGTATATCTCTCTGCCAACCCCGTTCATCATCGCCGGACGAAACATATCGAGCTCGATATTCATTTTGTACGCAAACAGGTTGCTCACGGACGGACTAGGATTCTTCATGTTTCGACTGCGCAACAGTTTGCTGACGTGATGACTAAGGGAATGCCCACTTCTACTTTTGAGGAGTTTCGATCCAGTCTCTGTGTCTCTGGCGACGCTTCGACTGCGGGGGGGGGGGGGGGGGGGTGTTGAATATATTTGTACTTGTACGTATGTTGTACTCGGCCCACCTCCTAGCTCCTGTATTGATGAAGTAGAGACCCGCATCATGTAACATATTTACGCACCTTTGGTGCACCGATCAATCTATTCCGCATTGCACCCAATCCTAGTCTTCTACACAAATGACTACATGGACCCATAACTTTCCTTCCTCAACTACTACCACGCCATTGGATAGCCCCGTCCACCGGCATGGCCTTTCCGCTAAGAGTAATGATAAAAGCATAACCGGTTATATGGCCTTTCCGTTAAGAGTAAGGATAAAAGCATAACCAGCTGTCGGTTATAAGACAATGTTACGTCATCTATAACTAAACTTATAGCCAACATGTACAATAATCAACTTTAAAGTTGCGATATTTTATTAATACGTGGCCCACCTTTCACTCTCACACGTTGCCTAAAAGCACGTGGTGCAGCTGGCTCTTACACGAGAGGCCGTTTCTACGCTCTCTCTCATATTCTCTTTCTTCCAACTAAAAGAACAACAATATTATTTAAATCCTTATAGCCTACTGATTGTATATTATTGTACTTGCTCCAAAAGGCATCTACTAATCTGGTCTGATCTTGGGAAAATGCTCGATCTGGATTTTCTTTTCTTTCCAGGGAGCGGCATACTGGACCCCGAGTGGTCCACATGTCTAGTTTTCACAGCCATATTTTTCGGTTTCCCAATTGGTTGAAAATTTTGGTGGGCCGCAAGTTTTAGCTCGCGCCTTTCCTTATGCCGCCTAATCTCGCCGTCGATTCCTGCAGCCCCACGCTGCCGTAGCTCCCCCTCCCCCCGACATATCTTTTCCACCACTTTGGGAGCTCGGGGTGGACACACATTTTCTACCGGTGATCGGTAAGGAAGAAGCAGACCTGCCCTTGCGGGCAAAGGTAAACATTTCGAAGGATTCCGGTGGTTTTAATTTTAGGATCGATGTGTAGATTAAATTGCGGAAATTGATTTTTTTTAGACGGATTGGAGTTCATCGTTGTCGAAATCGGATGATTTCCGACATAGAGGATTTTATTTTCGACAATGTGGAGCACCTCATCTTGTTACATCAAGTCCAAGAGCTAGAAGATGGAAAGAAGAGAAAGCGTCAAGGATCCACGGTTGGCCATCTTTCACTAGTACCGAACCGGGCTTTAGATACTCCCCAGGTACACATGCCTTAGCCGGTTTCTCAATCCGGCTTCAAGCGATGGTTGCTAATGTAGCATATGACGGAGCCGGTTAAAAAAACCCGTATATGATGACCCAATCACTCAGACGGCTGTGAAACATCGCCGTTTTGGAAAATATACAGAGGTGGACGTAAAAAATAGGCGTCTCTAGTTAGAGACAGACGTAAAAACTAGCTGTCTCTAGTTATACAGCAACAAAGTCGGTCGGAGTTCGCGGACGGCTCCCGTTTTCATAGCTTCCAACACCGCCCCGTCCGGAATATTGTCCGGACGGTCCGATCAAATTACACAGCTGAAATAATAATTAATAATATGCAAATCACATCACATAATTAAGTAATACGTCTACACAATATTGTTCACTAGTATCACAAATATAACATTTGACTTTCACCAATACCAAATGTTCCCAATTATTAAGAAACAAAATAGAAACAGTACTATTCATAGCTTTAAGGTCTTGCGTCACTCTGAGACCTCGGAAATGTCCGAATCATCTTCACTCTCCTCTTCATTAATGCCATAATTTATGACAGCAACAGAGATCCTAAAATAAGGTCTTGGCATTGTACAAACGAGAAGGTCTCTCCATGTTGAGATTGTTCTTCATGACGAAGTATTTCCATTCTTCGCCATGCAACCGGGTTCTCCTACGTCTTTTGATCACAACAATGTTGTACGTGCTTCCAAGCGCACGAAACAACACGGTCTTGCCTACTGCCTTGTTGAAGGAATGTCGAATGTTGTATGGTACAAACTGTGTATGCAACAGAGAAACAAGTAAAAAGAACAAAAATGTAAACACGCTATTTCGTATAAAATACTCTAAACAAATTTGTTTTCTTACCGGTGACTTATGTTGAGAGTCTTGTAGAAAGAAACTAAAATGGTATCAACTAAACTTCCTACTTGTGCAATCATTTTTGCAGACTAGACATGCCATCTCCTGTTAAATAATATATATCTTAATTAACATCGACTATATTAAAATGTCATCTTTTGTTAAATAATTTTAAAATAAAGCATACACAAAATATATATCGCAATTAACATGCTAATAACACTACAAAATTAACACTACCAAATTTCTGCTAGCTAAAAGATCATCTTCCGTTTTGATAATTGATGACAACATAACTAACGGACTAATCTCTATTTAGAGCTTGTGAAGGATTTATTTGATACGTATGAAAATGCCAAAGTACTCCCAATAAATATCCTCAAAGGCCTTTAGTGTTTACCCTAAAGGGAAGAGCTCAAAAGACAAAGCTGAGGAACAGTTTTTACAAGCGGCGGAGGCTCCGGTGAAACCATCGGAACCTCCGCCCCCTTGGTATTTCTCAGCATATCCTAGGCGCGGGCCTCCGGTGGAGGCTCCGGTGTAGCCTCCGCTAAAATCACCTTCGGGTAGCTTACGGCGGATCCCAGGGTGGAGTTCATCGGAACCTCCGCCAGTTCCATTGGGCTACAGGTGGGCCTGGGCTCCGATGGAACCTCCGGTGCAGGCTCCGCCAAAAACACCTTCGGGTGCATAAGAGCGGAGGCTGTGGCGGAACCCACCGGAACCTCTGGTGGGCGGAACCTCCGCCAGGTCCACCAGAGCCTTCGCCACTGAAGATTCCACAGAAGAGGAAAAGGAGCCGCACGAGCGTGTGTGAATGAAGACCACCGTAGCCTCCGGTGCTATGTGGGAGAGGGCAACGGTTCGATTGGGGAAGGGGTATTTAAAGCCCTTCCCCTACCTCTTAAATGCTAAGCTTTTCCCACACTCTCTCCTAGCCATTAATGAAAGCTTCAACCTCTTAGATCTCCCTCTCAAACCACCCAATCACTCTATAACTTTGTGGAGAGCTAGAGGATACCTAGATCCGTGATTGTCGAGACATCGTAGTAGAGTTCATAGACGGGGGTGCCATGAGTCTACGGGTAGAGACGTGGGGGGACGTGGTAGTAAGACAACCAGGAACACCAAATTTACCCAGGTTCGGTACGGCGCAACTAGGCGACGTTCGTACTCCTGCGATCTTACTAAATCAGGGCTGAAGCATGAAGTATATAAAGTACAATGTGAGTAGGGTTTCGCTAACTCGGCGAGGATCAACTTCTCGGCGAGTTGGCTTCTAGCTAATTGTCTATATATTTATTCTCTCCCGTCCGGCTTTATATAGATAGCCGGGTTAGGGTTTACAGAAAGGAAACCTAGAAGACTACGGAAAGTATCTAACTTGGAAAGTAGGAATCCGTCTTCTACTCCAAGCCGCACCACTTTGGGCCGTGGTCCGGGTTCTTCTAGAATCCGGATTCAGTGCGTCAGCTTACTGGGACGCCTAATGGACTGTGATCCATTACCAACAGGCCACCCTGGTAATCCTGCTCTTAGGACAATGTCGGATATACCCCTAATCGGTATATATCCGAAAGTAGCCCCCAAGAAGGATTGAGACTTCATTCTGCCACCTTTCGTCAATCTGAATTCCGAGAAATGTTGGCGCTTTGTCTTGATTCTTCTTTTTCCCAAATCATGCATAACACAGAACTCGGATCAAAATCCGGATTTTTCTTCCACGAGCCTTCGTGGAGAAGGGGTTTCCTGATGTATAACTCTAAACTCGGATTTACCAGAATCCGGCTTTTCTTCCACGAGCATTCGTGGAGAAGGAACTTCGTGACGTCAGCGATGAAATCGTGCTGACATCACGGACGTTTGGGTTCAGTCAAAACCCTGAAAAGTATCTCTGACAGATTCTTGCGGGAAACGAGGAGATAGCCATTATCACCCCATACCCTCGTTTCCCGGAATTTCTAAGCGTCACACGCGTCAAGGATCCAACGGCTAAAATAGCCGTTGTAGCCAATCTCAACGCATTTCCGGCTATAAATAGCCGACTCGGGCCCTCCGGATTTCCCTTCTGCTTCCTCTTCTCCCTCAAGCCCCCAGCGCCATAGCCACAGAGCTCGAGCTCGAGCTAGAGAGAGTGAGAAGAGAAACGAGTGCTTACACCTTCTCCGGAAGAACCATCCGATGATCCGGATCAACGCTGCGCCGCCCGAAAATGACCAATGGAGGATCACCCCACTCCGCGGAAACGAGCTCCGTCGCCCTAGACATCGACAACATCATAAACGACATCGACAACATTCAAGTTTTCAGCTCATTGGGTATTCGGATGCGGATTATGCGGGAGATAAGGCGGATAGGAAGTCCACGTCCGGGGGTTGCCAATTCCTTGGTCCCTCCTTAGTGTGTTAGTCTTCCAAGAAGCAAAACTGCATTGCTCTCTCCACTACCGAGGCCGATTACATCTCTGCGGCAAGTTGTTGTGCCCAATTTCTTTGGATGAGGAAAACCTTTAAGGATTATGGTATTCATTTTGACAAGATGCATCTTCTTTGTGACAATGAGAGTGCTATCAAGATCGCCTACAACCCCGTTCTTCACTCCAAGACAAAGCACATTGAGATCCTTCATCATTTTATTCGGGATCATGTTGAGAAGGCTGATATTGATCTCTCATATGTATCAACCAAGGATCAACTAGCCGATATCTTCAAGAAGGCCCTTGACGAACCAAGTTTTCGAGCTTTGTGGAATGAACTAAATGTCATAGATTCATCTAACTTCACTTGAAACCTTGCATTAGTACCTTTACTATGTGTGTTATTAGGTTTGGATGTAGGCATGGACATAGGGGGAGCGTCACTCAACTCATGAGTGTACCCTCCTCTTATTATGCGAAAATCAATTCTCCATTGCATATCTAGTCATTTTGTGACTTATTGTGCTTAATTGTGAGTAGTACTCTTGGACCCAAGATACATCTTCGCGGTGCCAAAGTACACACTCAAACATGGCGGCCAAGGCCACCAACCTCCTACTCAAGGAATTGGTTTTATTTTGGCTCTTTCATGTACATACTATTCCCCCTTGGCAGCTTGTGCGAGTTCGGATTTTTTTCTCCTTTGCATCTTGCGAACTCACATCAAGTAATGTCTCTCGTATGACAGTTACAACTATCCAACCCAAGCTTCCTTTTCCCAAAAGCCCTCTTCAATCACGATACTCTCGTTTTTTCTATTCTTGGCGGGCTGAGACTGGGACGAGCGGAACCTCCGGCGAAACCCCCGGAACCTCCGCTGGTGCGAAAATCTCGCCCAACGGGTCTGTATCGCACCGCACCGCGTGGACAGGGGGCGGAACCTCCGATGAAAGCACCGGAGCCTCCGCCCGCTACGGTTCTGCAAGGATAAGGCTAGGGTGAGCGGGGGAAGAGATCTTAGATCTCACTTTTCCCCCACTCGCCCCACTTCTCTTCCTCCAAACCGCCGCCGCCCCCTTCTTCTTTGCCGCCGGGAGGCCTTCTCCTTGTCTTGGACGGCTCCATGATCTTCCTCCTCCTTCACCCTTCACCATGGATGCGGGTATGTGGCTCCCTCTCTCTCCCATCTCGTTGACGGATGGAGAAGCACCAGGAGCAACTTTTTCTTCGCATTTAGATGTATGGAGTTGGGTTTTGGACTAGGGAATCACAAGTACAAACCTTAGAAACCTAGATTGTGAGTATTAGGCATGAATTACTTCGATTCCTAGGGTGGATTGTGTTCATATGCCCTATCTCGTTGTTATTCCTCTCTAATATTCCCCAAATCTTGATTTCTTCGATTTGTGTGTTATTGAAACTTGAGCATTATCTCTTCATTGTGCTTTCTCTCTACATTTCTTTCATAGATGCATCCGGTTCCAAGGGAGTTTGCACCAAGAGGATGGGCGGTCGCAAGGCACCACGAGTGGATGAGATTGAAGAAACGTTGGATCCTTCTCAACCCAAGCGCAAGCCAAGGTTCCCGGACCCGAAGAAGACATTGCCCCGGAAGGAGAAGTCCGCCTCTCAAGTGTTCGAGAGTGTGTCCTTGGAAACCCGCCGCGAGAGCCCGTACATCATTGACCGAGAGAGTTTTATGCCATAGTTTCGGGGATGAGACACAAGATTCCATACCATGTTCCAAGCTTAGATCTACAATGAGATTCCTATGAGGAAGACCAAGGAAAATGTTGCTCCTCAACATGCTATCAATCTTGGTCATATGGAGAGGAAGCCCAACTACTTTGGAGAATCCTTATAAATTGTTGATGCCTTCGGTCTTCGTACCATCATGCAAGTGCAACAAGACTATGATGAGGGTCTTGTCTGTGAGTTCTTGGCCACGGTGCATCTTGCGAATGAAACTGAGCGTCACCTCATTTGGATGACAAAGGGAAAGAAGTTCACCATCAAGGGGTCCGAGCTTGGTGTTCTTCTCGGTGCCTATCCGGATCATGGACATTTTGGTGGTGGCCCCGAGTATGACAGTGAGTGGTTTCGTGTTCACGAGCCCAATACCTCCTCCATGAACAAGGATCAAATTACTCCTCTCTATCATTGGAAGAAGTTTGCACTTGGTTTCGTCAAGGGCCTCTACCCCACCTATGACATTATTCTTCGCATCTATCGAGAGACTATCAACCCCAAGGCGGGCAACATTGATGAGATCCAAGGTTTCCTCAAGAACCTCATGCTCCTTACTCATGAGAAGCGGCTCTCCGGTATGAATTAAAAACTTGATGTGCTTGACTATCTCTGGAATGAGCTGTGGTATGTCATAGTGCAAAGGAAGAATGCTTGCTTTGGGCCATTCATCATGAAGATCATCTTGCATGTGTGGGAGGACAAGTTCCCGGAGGATCCCCTTGATGACACCCATTGGATCCCGCACACGGAGAAGCGGCTTCTTATCAATGACCATATGGAGGCGGTTGTGCATCCCACTCCTGCTCCTCGCAAAGGCAAGGCCAAGCCACGTGTCATTGTTGATGAAGAAGACAAAGAAGAAGTCGGGCCCTCTCGCCCTCCTCCTTCTGACAATGCCTTCAAATGGATGGCTAGAGCTCTCAAGAAGGTGTTCTATGTGAACAAAAAGATAGAGCAGCATCAGTGGGAACTTCACTATGACAAGGAACTCAAGCACCGCAAGGCAACACATGCAGAGAGGCAGCTTCGCCATGATGATGGGGAGACCGTGGATTCTCCGGTTCAAGATAGCATAACAAATTGGGACAAGTGGCAGGCCAAGGACTCCAAAGGGAAAGTCATTGAGTAGTTTGATGAGGAACCTGGAGAAGAAGTGACTAGCTCTCGCCGTCGTGCCCGTCCTCCTAGCATGGACAACTCCTCCGAGTGAACCTTGGGGCGTTAGCATCGGTCTTTTCCCTCTTTTGGTATCTTGATGCCAAAGGGGGATAGATATCTATTTAGGAGCGTTGGGCATTTGCATGGGTTCTCTCTCAAGCCGTGTTTTTGCTTTGATTATTTCGTCTTGCTTGAGAGAGTTCGTTATTTGAAGACTTCATATGTTTATTATTTGTTCTATGTGAACCTCGTTATGCATGGTGTGAGACATGTGAACCTAGTTCTTTAATTATATCTTTTTTATGGGTTCCTTAATATGTGTGTTTAGCTAGTTTGCTAGTTGTTATCATATCTCTCTTGTTTAATTCTCTCAACATGAAGGGAGCATATCTCTAGGGGGAGCTCCGTCCATGCTGTTTGTGATCTAGCTATGCAAATGGTTGTGTTGTCATCAATTACCAAAAAGGGGGAGAATGAAATATCATCTTCCGTTTTGATAATTGTTGACAACATAACTAACGGACTAATCTCTATTTAGAGCCAGTGCAGGATTTATTTGATACGTATGAAAATGCCAAAGTACCCTCAAAGGCCTTCAGAGTTTACCCTAAAGAAAGATCTCAAAAGACAAAGCCGAGGAACAGTTTTCACAAGCAGCGGAGGCTCCAGAGAAACCACCGGAACCTCCGCTCCCTTGCCATTTCTCAGCATATCCCAGGCATGGGCCTCCGGTGGAGGCTCCGGTGTAGCTTACGGCGGATCCCAGGGCGGAGTTCACCGGAACCTCCGCCCAAACCACCGGAACCTCCGCCAGTTCCATTGGGCTACAGGTGGGCCTGGGCTCCGGTGGAACCTCTGGTGCAGGCTCCGCCAAAAACACATTCAGGTGCATAAGAGTGGAGGCTGTGGTGGAACCCACCAGAACCTCTGGTGGGCGGAACCTCCGCCAGGTCCAGCGGAGCCTCCACCACTGAAGATTCCACAAAAGAGGAAAATGAGCCGCGCGAGAGTGTGTGAATGAAGACCACCGGATCCTCCGGTGCTGCGTGGGGGAGGGCAACGGTTCGATCGGGGAAGGGGTATTTAAAGCCCTTCCCCTACCATTTGAATTCTAAGCTTTGCCCACTCTCTCTTCTAGCCATTAATGAAAGCTTCAACCTCCTAGGTCTCCCTCTCCAACCACCCAATCACTCCACAACTTTGTGGAGAGCTAGAGGAGACCTAGATTTGTGATTCCACCAAAGGAATTACAAATCCATCCACCACATCCTAGTAGATCTAGAATCCTACTTGAGTCCTAGAAACCTTAGTAGATCTTGTGCTTGTAGCTTCCACCTTGTTGCAAAGAAGCTTCAGATTGGTTGAGAGTCTCCATCCATCTTGTGGAGTGTCCTCAACCTCGTGTAAATGTTTGGTCAACGCCTTCAAGTCGACCTCATAGTGGAAACAAGAATCTCCCTCACCGAAGAAGCTCAAGGAGAATAAGGTGTGCAGAACCGTGCTACTGAGGAGCTCCTAGGTGGCTCCCCACATCTCCAACGTAGACGTACTTCTCTTGAGAAGGAACTACAGTAAACATATCCTTGTATCATTGTTTACCCTTATGGTTTATCTTGTTACCTTTCGTTTTACTTCCGTTGTGTATCTTATCTTGTATCACATAGGTTGCTCACCTAGTTGCACATCTAGAGAAACTTATTTTATCTTGTTTAGCCATAACTAAAAGAAAAAGAATAAAAATTGGTAGTCAACCTATTCACCCCCTCTAGTTGACCATAGTGCACTTTCACTAGCAAGACTCCAAAACAACAACAAAAACTAGTGTGCTATCCAAAATAGCGTGGCACTTCTCCCGAGGCTATAAAAGCTATAGCGGGATATAGCAAATTTACATTTAGTGTGATGAAAAAATGGTGAAAACTAACCCAAATATTTAAGATTTTAGGCTAATAAACACTAAAAATTTGTCCAAGAGGAATGCATGCATAACCAGGTAACCATTTCAAGACTTGCAGATTTTTTTAGTTTACCGGGTCTTCTCAATGATATCAATGTGTTGCGGAGATCACATATTTTTGCTTGGCCTAATAAGATCATCCAAAACTCACAAGGAAAGAAACAATCCATTTATGCTAAAGCTCAAGAAACATGCCAAATGGATATTGTGGGGGCATTTGATGTGTTGCAAGCTTGGTTTGTCTGCTCGCTTCTAGGATAAGGAATCCCTCTCAAAAATCACGATGGCTTGTGTGATTGTACACAACATGATCATCGAGGATAAGAACGATTTAAACTTGGAGTTTTCTATGACAGTATTGGTAGCAGAGACTATGACTCTTTCTGATGAGGAGAGAAAGTCCAAGAGGGCGGCTGATTTGTATCTAGCTAAGCTTAGAAGAGATGAGGAGTCCAAGTGGGCTCAACATGCTAAAATGAGACATATTAAAGAAGGGGGAGATAATACAAAATACTTTCACCTAATGGCTAATGGGAAACATAGAAAGAAAAGGATATTTCAACTGGAATAGGATGAAGGGACCATTGTTGGTCAACGGAACCTGCAAGTTTTCATATCTGAATATTACAAAAAATTGTCTGTCCCATCTGATAAAACATCTATTTCGCTTGATGAGGGTAGGACTGCTGATCTGTCTCAAGTATCATTAGATGAAAACAATTTTTTAATTGCTCCTTTTTTCTGAAGAGGAGGTTTTTGAGGCAATCACTCAAATGGAACTTAATAAAGCACCGGGACCGGATGGGTTCCCGGCTGAGTTCTATAAGAAGTTTTGGGATGTGATTAAGCTTGACATGATGTCCATGTTTGCTCAATTACATGCTGCTGAGTTGCAACTTTATAAGTTGAATTTCGGGGTGATTACTCTTTTAACTAAAAAGGAGGATGCGGCTAGAATAGAGCAATATAGACATATTTGCTTACTGAATGTAAGCTTTAATTTTTTTACTAAGGTTGGTACCAATAGAGTTACTGCGATTGCGCAGCGTATTATAAAACCCACCCAGTCTGCATTTCTACCTGGTAGAAATATTTTAGAAGGGTTAGTGGTCTTACATGAGACTATACATGAGCTTCACACTAAGAAAATGAATGGGGTTTTATTTAAAATTGATTTTGAGAAGGCTTATGACAAGGTCAGTTGGTCTTTCTTGCAACAAACACTTAAGATGAAAGGTTTTTCTCCACTATGGTGTGACTGGGTAGCAAGATTTGTTCAGGGAGGGAGTGTTGGTATTAGGGTGAATGATGATATTGGTCATTATTTCCAAACTTTAAAAGGACTAAGACAGGGGGATCCGTTATCTCCTATTTTATTTAATCTCGTTGCTGATATGTTAGCAGTCCTAATTGCTAGGGCAAAGGAGGATGGTAGTGTTGGGAGTCTTGTACCTCATTTGGTGGAAGGGGGGTCTCAATTCTACAATATGCAGATGATACAATTTTGTTTATGGAGCATGACCTTGATAAGGCCGTCAATATGAAATTAATTCTTTCATTATTTGAACAACTATCTGGACTTAAGATCAATTTTCATAAGAGTGAAATTTTCTGTTTTGGTGATGCAGTTCAATCTGTGGATGAGTACTGTCACATTTTTGGGTGTGATGTGGGTCAGTTACCCTTTAAGTACTTGGGCATCCCAATTCATTATAGAAAACTTTTAAACAAAGAATGGCGTCCGATTGAGGACCGTTTTGAAAACAAACTCAGTGCTTGGATAGGTAAATTGCTCTCATATGGAGATAGATTGGTTCTTATCAATTCAGTACTTTCAAGTCTACCTATGTTTTTCTTATCCTTTTTTGAGATACCTATTGGGGTACGGAAAAAATTGGACTTCTTTAGATCTCGCTTTTTTTGGCAGAGCGATCAAAAGAAGAAAAAATATAGATTAACAAGGTGGAATATAATATGTCAACCCAAAGATCAAGGGGGTTTGGGGATTGAGGTTTTAGAGATAAAAATAAGTGTCTCCTAAGCAAATGGCTCTATAAACTCCTTACTGAAGAGGGGGTGTGGAGTGAGATGCTGCATAGTAAATATATTAAAGATTTACCGTTGCAACAGGTGGAAGCGAAACATACTGACTCACCATTCTGGAAATGGTTGATGCGAGTCAAAACTGATTTTTTTGCACGGGTTCAACACACGTTGGGTGATGGTCAGACCATACGTTTCTGGGAGGACATTTGGTTAGGAGATACTACTTTAGCTGCACAGTATCCGACTCTCTATAATGTGGTGCGACATAAAGATGTTTACGTCTCACATGTCTTATGGAATGATCATTCAAACATTGTGTTCAGAAGAGCGCTCACAGGGGATAAATGGGACGCATGGTTGCATTTGGTTGAACGCTTAATGAACATATCTAACTCTAATAGCCCTGATTATTTTAAGTGGAAATTGACTACGTCTGGAATTTTCTCTGTTAAGTTTTATTATGAGGACCTAATGAACGAAGGGACGAAATGTCTACGTAGATATATATGGAAAATAAAAGTGCCGCTTAATATAAAAATATTTATGTGGTTTCTTTACCGCAAGGAATTGCAAAAGATAATTTGGCTAAACGGAGTTGGACGGGTTGCTCAAAGTGTGTTTTCTGTGGTAATCAAGAGACTATTGAACATCTATTTATTTCTTGTGAATTTGCAAAACGGATTTGGCGTTTGATTCATTTCACTTTTAGTCTTCAGCCACCGTCATCGATTAACAATCTATTTGGGGATTGGTTAGATGGGGTTGATAGAAAGACGAAAGCTAGTATACGTATTGGTATATGTGCTTTTCTTTGGGCAATTTGGAATTGCAGAAACGATGTTATTTTTAACAAGATGGAACCTGTGCATTTTTTGCAGGTTGTACACAGAGCCACCAACTGGATCCACCTATGGTCGCTCCTCTCCCCGGAAGAGCAGCGTGGAAGTTTGGATACAGGATGCGCACGATTAATAGCGGTCGTGCGGCTATCTTCAGCCAGGGTGGGTGGCGGCACACTAGGAGGATACAATATGTGTAGTCTCCGTTCGTTTTGGTGGCTTATTTTTGTGCCACAATAGAGTTTCACTGAGATGTATTTCTTTTGATTAAACCTTTGATACTGGATGATCATTTAATAAATAAGCCGTGTGCATCCACTGAATGCAGAGGCTGAGTTTTTCCGTTTCAAAAAAAAAGGTAGCCGTGTGAAGCCTAGCCGGAAGCCAGACTGGATCAGAACATTTCTTGAGACCTACCGAAAGATGGAGGACACGGCCACGCACACCCAGCTCGGTGATAAACTCATTGAGCACCGGTGACAGTTGTATGGAAAGTAGATTCTCATTTTATCCATTTCATATTATTTGTATTCAGGTGTGATTTGAACCATTCTTTCCATTTGGGAAAATTCGTTAATGATTTAGTTATTTGGATCTAAACATTTACTGTAATTTAGATGATGTTAGAACATTAATTAGCTTGATTTATATTGTTGTTGTATTAAGATTATATTGTTTAAAATCACGAATTTGACTAAAACTCGCAAAACTTGTGGTACGAGTTTACATCGTTAGCTCTTCCTCAGCCCGCGTGGTGCAGCAAATCATTTTTCGGTGGTACCTGGATGTGTTTTCCGTGTCGCGTTTATTTAGGATCTTGACATGCTCTTAGTGCCTAATTTACTATATAGAGGTGATCTAATCATGAATTTAATAACATACACAATGTTGTGTGCCATAAGTCCATAACCCGATCTACCCCCTCTCTTTAGATGGATGAATGTCGTGTCTCGCATATCACAAGGAAAGTAGCACAAAGATATTAAGGGTAAACTAAATGGCAATAGGAATAGGTGAAATATACTCTTATTCAGATTATATACAACAATCCATTAACACATTGTTACTAACAAGCCACAAGAAAATGAAAAAGAAAAAATCCTCACACACCACAAGGAAACAGTAGCTTACAACTAAGCAACCCTCTCAAACATCACTCTTCACTGAAGAACTGTAGCCATCCTGGTCATCATAGTACTTGGACCACAACATGATCCCTCCGTACTTCCCCGAACTCTTGATCAGTGGCAGAACATCCGACTTCAGATCATCAGCTGGGATGAACCCGCTACCGGCTGCCTGAGGAGAGGCCGGGAGGCCGAGGAAGATTTGCTTTGCTGGAACTGTCAACCACTGCTTCCATGAATCCGCAAGATTGGTAGTGCTACCTGAGGCATACTGGCAGGGAGCGTTGTTGTAGAACTGAACCCACACGTAGTCAAAGAGGCCGGTGTTGAGGGCACCGCCTACCCAGGCATCGGGGAAAGGGCACTGTGGCGCGGCGGTCAGGTACACTCTCCTGCCGGAGTTGCTATACCCTTTCAGGTACCTCGCAAGATCATCCCAGTGCAGCGGTGTGCCGCCCTCGATGTCGAAGTCAATGCCGTCGAGGACCGCGTCACCGAGAGGCCGTGAAGATGACTTGCCTCCCAAAAAATTGTTCCACAGGTACGTCGCAACATTCTTGGCGTCTTCGGATGAGGAAAGGTAGTAGCCACCTGCTCCACCACCAATAGATAGCATGACCTTGACGCCACTGCTCTGGCACGACTTGATGTCGGAGCTCAGGTTGGCGCAACCGTTGTTGGCTGGGTCGCAGTGGCCTGCCAGGTTGAGGACCGGTGGTTGTCCATTGCCGAAAGCGGAAAGAAAGGCGATGTTGACGAACTTATAGTTACCGGTGGCACAGGTAGCCGCAAGTGTGCCCTCGCCGCCATTCTGGCCCCAGTAGATGGAAATGCTGCCGGCTTCCGACCCGAGAAACTGTGCAGCGGCTAATGCCACAGCCATTAGTTGCACGAGAAATGATCTAGTACCCATTTCCTGTGTTGGTGTTTTCAAATGGTAATGTGTTATTTGTGGTTGCTTGGTGTGATCAGTTTTGGCTTTGGGGTTGGCTTATATACAAAGGGGAGTCTGAGTGTGAAAGTTTCTCCTCGTATTGTTTATGCACATGCGTGGCTTGTTGGGCACGTGGATGAACGGGCACATGTGAATGTGTACTGCAGCAGCTTGGAATTAACGGCGACGGAGTTTGTGAATTTGTTCTGCTTATAGAATTGGGCGCAATGCACCATTACAACTTTTAAAATAGGTGTATCCAGCTCTGTATTGGAGATGACATTGAGCTGTAACGACATGTGCCATATCAGCATACTACAGCTGGCCTCGCACAAAAAGTTACTAGTAGATAGAATTAACACAGGTAGATAGAATTAACACAGTACTCCCTCCGTTTCTTTTTAATCTGTGTATTAGGTTTTTCTAAAGTCAAACTTGCTAAAGTTTGACTAAGTTTATAGAAAAAATATAAATATTGATAATATGAAATCAATATCATAAGATTCGACATCTAATATACTTTCATATTATATGAACCTGATATTATAAATATTGATATTTTATTATATAAAGTTGGTCAAACTTTGCAACGTTTGACTTAAGACAATTTTAATACGCGGAGTAAAAAGAAACGGAGGGAGTATTAATGTTTGGACATCGAATTTTTTTTGTTTCTTTGGTATTTGATCCGTTGTCAACAGGTTGAGTTCGATGCCGGAGACCGCGATCTGATATTCTGATTGCAGTTTGTCGGGTTTTTTTTTCTTTTTTGAAACGAGGGGCAATTTATTTGCCCCATTTTATTGATTTTTTGTAGATAAAGAATGTATATTAATTAAGAGAGAGCGTGAGTGGTAAGTCAAACAACATCAAGAAAATTTATTACAACCTGACTACTCTCCTGGCATTATTTTCCCAACACGTTTCACCACCTCAAGGACCCATAACTTCGCCTCGTGTTTGATCTTGGCGAGGATGTTGATAGACGGGGCGTGTTTGTGGCGGAATACTCGAGCATTTCACTCGTTCTAAATTTCTCAAGACGTGACAAGGACGAGAGATGGCATTGCCTTGCGGTTCATCATCCCGACACCGGCCATGAGGCGCCACCATTCCGTGAGTGAGAGAGTTGCCCAACATGTAGAATCTAGGTGTTGGAGACCAAGACAATCTTTCAAAAGGCCCCAAATCCTAGCGGTGAAGCGACAACGGACTTGGAGATGAGAAACCGATTCGCGAGCCCTCTTGCAAAGTGGGCAAAGCCCACAATTTGGCCATCCGTGACGTGCCAAACGGTTTGTCTCCCATAGCCGGTTTTGCAGAGCATGCAAAGCGGAAAACATTTTTTCGGGGGTGGTACGTCTCAAACGTATCTATAATTTCTGACGTTCTATGTTGTTTTCATGCCAATTGCTACATGTTTTCTATACACTTTATAACATTTTTATGGATTTCCTGTGACTAACCTATTAATAAGATACCACAGTGTTAGTCCATGTTTTCAGCAGTTTTTTGTTTCAGAAAACTTGTTCTGCAAATATTCTCGGAATTGGACGAAACAAAATCATAGAGTCCTATTTTTTTGTCCCTACACGAAGTCCGGAGGAGACCCGGAGGGGGGCCACAGGGTGGCCACACCATAGGGCGGCGCGGCCCCCTGGCCGCGCTACCATGTGGTGTGGAACCCCTGGTCACCCACCGACATCGCGATTTCGCCTATATATACTCCTTCTCGGGAAAACTCTAGATACCTGAGCCTGCATCCACAAAAACTTCCGCAGTGACCGTCATCATCAACCCTAGTTCGGGAGGGTTCTGAAGCTCTCTTTGGCACCCTGTCGGGAGGGGAAATCATCACCGGAGGGCTCTATATCACCATGCCTGCCTCCAGAGTGATGCGTGAGTAGTTCATCATTGGCCTATGGGTCCATAGCAGTAGCTAGATGGTTGTATTCTCCTCTTTATGCTACCATGTTTAGATCTTGTGAGATGCCTAACATGAGCAAGATCATCTTATCTGTAATGATACATGTTGTGTTTGCTGGAATCCGATGAGTATTGAATGCTATGTCAAGTTGTTTATATCTCTATCATGTTTATGTTATTTGTGATCTTGCATGCTCTCCATTACTAGTAGATGCTCTCACCAAGTTGATGTTTGTAACTCCAAAAGGGAGTATTTATGCTCGATAGTGGGTTCATGCCTCCCTTTCATCTGTGCTCGAGTGATAGAAACGTGACAGATGAAAGTTATGCTATTTCTATTAGGGAGAACACAAACAATTCTTTGTCTAAGGATAATTTTATTGTTTACATTACACACTTTACTTAATGCAATAATCTGTTGCTTGCAACTTAATACCCAAAGTCTTCTTGGATTTCGTTCTGAGGGTGAATTATTAGTCATAGATGCAGTTGGATTACCGTCTATGTATCATGTTGTAATGCCCGCATAAATCTAATACTAATCATCATGCCTTGCATATGCATTGCGATGCAGCCTTTATTTATGTCAATTGCCCAACTGTAATTTGTTTACCCAGCATGTTATCTATATTTTATGGAGATACACCACTAGTAAACCGTGGACTCCGGTCCATTCTTTTACGCTGATAATACAACCTACTGCAAGCACTGTTCTTTTTACTGCAATCATTGTTATCTTTTCATTCTCTTCAAACAAGCACTATTTTCCATACTATACGTCTAATTCTTTGTTTTCAGCAAAACCGGTGAGATTGACAACCTCACTGTTTCGTTGGGGCAATGTATTTTGGTTGTGTTGTGTACAGATTCCACGTTGCTGCTGAGCCTGGTAGTGCGCCCTGCCAACATCAGCTGCCAACGACCTTCAGAAGTGATTTCTTTCTCCTACTGTTCGATTAAACCTTGGTTTCTTTCTGGGGGGAAAACTTGTTGTTGTGCTCTTCATACCTTCCTCTTGGGGTCTCCCAACGAGCGTGCGTTTACGCACATCAAGCCTTTTTATGGCGCCGTTACCAGGGAGGAAGAGGATTTTTGCAAGGGGAGTCTCTCACTTCCAATCTCTTTACTTTGTTATTGTCTTGCTTTTTTACTTGCTTTATCATGCCTTCTATCAATGGTTGATTTCTTTGAAACTTGATCTTATTGGCAAGCTGGGTTCACGGAAGAACAACAAAAATATTATAAGGAACACCGCTTGTCACAAAAAGGGATACATTTATGTGAACAAATTAATAAATTGAATAACTATGCTATAAACTTGTACTCTGCTTATAATGTTACTTATTGCTTTGATAAATATTGTTGCTCTAGGAGGTATAGACACCTCCCTTATCAATGTGAGTATAATGATAATGTTACCATATCTTCTTATGTTAAAGAAAATTATGACTTTTATGATGTGGAACAAACTGAAGAATTTATTGCTTGGAAGGGTGCATGCAAAATTGCTTATTTGCTTGAAAATATTGATGATGCACCTTATAAATATGATATTTATGATATACTTGAATTTTTCTTTGATAATTACAAGGAAGAAAATGGATAAATCCTTAAATATCTTTATAGATGTTCTCCAAAAAAAGGAAGAGACTAATGCCTTGCACGAGCCTATGGAAGAAGAAATTGCTGAATCTGAAAACTCATTGGGTGAAAAAGAGAAGGAGAGTGATGATCAAGAGGAGGAATAATGGAGTTGCTACCATGTCTACCTCCCACTGAGAGTAACTCTTTAACTCATACCTTATTTGTTTTACGTCCATGATTACCAAAGGAGGATGAGTGTTATATTGATAATTGTGATGATCCTATTTATTCTTTTGAAATATTCCTTTTTGATGAAATTGATACTTGCTATACTTGTGACCTTGATACTACTATGAATGAAACTTGTGAGAAAAATGTTGCTACTATTATTTATGACAATCCATGCTACTTTGATAAATCCTATCATAATCCTATATTTATTCCAACTATTGATATGCATGATAATGAGGAAGTTTGTTTAGAAAATTTATATTATAATGCTCTAGATGATGGTCCTATGTTACTTGATGTTATAAATTATAATGCTAGTGAAAATAGGATTGCTATAATGTGTCCAATACCTTTTAAGAGTGACCAATCATCTTGTTTTTCTATTGCTAAAAGTGAGAAAGAAGATGCCTTTATTTTTAATTTTGATCCCACTATTTTTGAACTTGATATGAAATGTGTGCTTTTAGACCATGACAAACATGCTTTATGTGATAATTATGTTGCTTAGTTTGTTCATGATGCTACTGAAAGTTATTATGAGAGAGGAAAATATGGTTGTAGGAATTTTCATGTTACTAAAACACCTACCTTTTTGTTGAAAGTTTTGAAATTGCTCTTGTTCTACCTTCCCATGATTTCTAGTTTGAGATTCTTTAATTTATTTATTTACAAGATTCCTATGCATAGGAATTGGGTTAGAATTAAATTTGTTTTATATTTGCTTCTTTATGCTCTCTTTTGCTTAATTCATATTTCTTATGTGAGCATCTTCTTGCTTTCTGTGCCTAGCTGAAAGGTGTTAAGGAAAAGCACTCTTGGGAGATAACCCATGTTTTATTTCTGTATTTTTCTTTTTGTTTTCTTTGAGTCAAGGTGTTGTTTACTTCTATAACAATTTCTTTATATCTTTACTTTTTTGAATTGTTGTGCCAAGTAATGTCTCTAGTGGAAAGTTGATGCTAGATTTGAATTTTTGCAGAGGAACATATTTTTGCTATCCACCGTTTAATTCGCCATAAATTCCAGAAAAATCGAAATGACATGAAATTTTTTGTGCATGATCCTCGGCTATTTAAGAAACTTTTTCTGTTTTTGAGTTTTATGATTTGAGAAATGTAAGTGCCTCAAAAATCCGTCTTACAACTCTTCTGTTTTTTGACAGATTCTGCCTTTTTTACTTTGCATTCTCTCTTTTATTATGTTGACTGGATTTCTTTGCTTCACAAAACATCAGCGGCTGTAGCTAATGTTTATAAAGTATTGATAATGCTTGTGTCCATGCAGAAAATGTGATTTTTTGATTGGGCACTAACCCTCCAATAAGAACTATTTCGAGTTTGGTGTGAAGAAAGTTTTCAAGGGTCAAGAGAAGAGGATGATATAATGTGATCAAGAAGAGTGAAAAGTCTAAGATTGAGGATGTCCCCATTGTTCATAGAAAAATCCAAAAATAATCAAGCTTCTAAGCTTGGGGATTCCCAAGGCATCCCCTTCTTCATCAGCAACTTATCAGGTCACTTCTAGTGAAACTATAGTTTTATTCGGTCACATCATATGTACTTTACTTGGAGCATCTGTTTGCTTATATTTTATTTTCCTTGCTGCAATAAACTTGGTTGGATCCTAAAATTCTTGTGTGGGAGAGGGACACACTCCGTTTTTTCATATGAATACCCGTATTCTTAAATTTTTTCTAGCTACTGCAATCCTCACTACTAGGGAAAACAGTACCCCAGGCGAATAATTTGTGCTTACCGCAGGCAAATTCCTGTTCTCCTGCGACCTAAGCGCCTGTGGTACTGCCTTACCACAGGCGAATAACCAAATGCGCCTGCGGTAAATAAAACTAGCACTGACGAATATGCTCTATGCGCCTGCGGTATCTAGTAGCCTCTGGCGAATTGATATTTATGCGCCTGGGGTACTTATTCGCCTGTGGTATAACTTCTTATGCGCCTAGGGTAATTTGTTGCTGAGGGGGAATTAACATGCTTTTGGTAGATACAATCATCTATATAGAAACAGACACATATTTAACAGCAATATACGGGAAATAACAGATTCTAAAAATGGTTTTCATTACATAGCATCGTCAACTAGTAGGCATTCGATAGTATCGATCATCAACACATAATAGACAAGTTTGTATCACATAGTCTCGATTCGAGATAGTTCAACAATATACTCAAAGTTTAGCTACACAAGCACTAGAATAAGTAGCATCAACACAAGGAGTATCAGCACGGCGATGGTGAAGGTGGTCATCCGGGCCCTCGTCGTCTCCGTCTTCTCTCTCGCTAGATAAGTAGCGTATCGAGCTTCCGCCTCCACTATGGTATTTTACCTCTTGTAGTTGTTGTCGCTGAAATAGTGCACCTGTCTCCGGCAGTGTTCCCAATCGCCGTAGACTCCGGGAACCCTACCCATATACACAACATACCATGCCATCTCTGTACAAGACAAAAATATGTGTTTAGCATGCAAATTGATAATAGACTACAAATGAATATCCAAAGAATAGAAGCATCAAGGTTTATGAATAAAACACGACAAGTAAAGGACTAACAATTATATGATGCAAGTTTATTGAGATTCTATGCATTGGAAAGTAAATCATCAAGTGTATACTAACATTTTGTCAATCATATGGTCTCGACAGGAACAAACGAACTCCCTCTAGCGTGTTGAATGTCCGGATGTCACGTTGCACAAGTAGGTGTGCTTCTATGTCACGATTTCTCGGTGGTGCGTGGCTGTGGAAGCACAAGCCACCCCGAGTAGTGACATCCGACTTGAGTATCGTGCAGATCCTACGTTGGATGAGACGGAACTCAGCTCTCACATACTCATCGGGGGTGTTGGCCATTCTTAAGGTCTTGTCTCGGAGACCACTTGGTAACAATGCCTCTTGTGCATCCTTTAAGTACTCCCTCATCTGAAAGATGGCATACCAAGCTTCCAACCCAGTTTCTTCTGTCGACTGCTTGAGGCAGGGGAAGTCGATTACGTGGGTGCACACGTAGGCGCCTCAGAATATTTTCACCTTATGACTAAAACTCTCTAATCTAAGATTATGCTATCCATCACATAAACCATAAACAAACATTTGCACTCTGTAATCTAATACGATGAGATCAGTTTTCTGAGTAAAAACAACATGTTTCTGTGGTACTAGACTGATTTTCTGTCAGCCACATTGAAATAGGTGGTTTGATCCAAAAACAATGTTTCTAGCCCTGAACTATGTAGTACAATAACACTATGTTTTCTCTGCCATACTATTGCTCCTAGTTTCGACGACATCCATAAATTTTACTACTTAGAACTTCCTGGAGGAAGTGTGTCTAGCATGTCATCAGAATAGTATTGCCCTGTAGGCCTTCTCAAAAATAGGATTCAGTTGGATCTCCTATGCATGCATCTCGCCATGTTTCTGTTTTGTTATGAGTAGTCAAATAATATATTAAAACTTGGGGTTGTAGGCAGAGGCATCAAACGTATGCCTTGGGACGTTGCAAAATGTAATACAAGCTAGATATAAATTCTCGAATTCCCAATATATGCCTTGGGACATCGTAGTATGATGTTTCTCTCCATGTTCATGTTATCTCCATATAAATTCTAGAATTCTAGAATTTTTCTTTTAGTTAGAACATAAGTTTTTAGCATAGTCATGCAATTTATAGGCAGTTAACAAGTTTTTAGTATAGTCATGCAATTTATTAATTTGCTCCCATAAGTGTATCCCTTTTTGTGACAAGCGGTGTTTCTTATAATAATTTTGTTGTTCATCCGTGAACCCACCTTGGCTATAATTTCTAGTTTCAAAGACATCAAACGTTGATAGCAAGCATGATAAAGCAAAAAATAACGACTAGAATAAGAACTATTTTTTTGTGTTTTTGATAAAGAGAAGCAAACAAGACAAAATAAAATAAACTAAGAAAAACAATAACAAAGTAAATAGATTCGAGGTGAGAGACTCCCCTTGCAGAAATTCTCTTCCTCCCCGGCAACGGTGCCAGAAAATAGCTTGATGGTGCAGGTCTTGCACTCATTGGGAAACCCCAAGAGGAAGTTATGATGAGCACAACAACAGTTTTCCCTCGGAAAGAAACCAAGGTTTAATCATCCAGTAGGAGGAAGGAGTAACTTCAGAAGGTAGATGCAGCTGAGATGGCATGGCGCACTACCGGTTCAGCACCAACGTGGATCCTACACGACACAATCAAATCAATTTGCCCCAATGAGGTAGTGAGGTTGTCAATCTCACCGGTTTCGCTGATAACAAAGAGGTTAAATGTATGGTGTGGAAAACAATATGAGAACAATATGAAAACAGTAATAGCAGTGTGGAAACAGTGGAAGCACCATGTATTATCAGTATGAGAAAATGGACCGGGGTCCACAGTTCACTAGCGGTGTCTCTCCGTGAAATATAAATAACATGTGTGGTGAACAAATTACAGCTGGGCAATTGACATAATGAAGGCTGCACCGTAGTGCATATGCAAGACATACGGATTACTATGTGATTCATGCGGGCATTACAACAAGATACATAGACCATCATCCAACTGCATCTATGACTCATAATCCACCCTCTAAATATCATCCGAACAAATGTTGGGTATTAAGTTTCAAGCAACAGATAATCGCAGTAAGCAAAGTGTGTAATGTTGACAATGTAAACGAGGTAAACATCGTTGTTTTCTCCCTAATGGCAACATCACACCCTCCATCCGTCACGTTTCTGTCACTAGAGAAGAAATGCAAAGGAGGCATGAACCCACTATCGAGCATAAATACTCCCTCTTGGAGTTACTAGCATCTACTTGGCCAGAGCATCTACTAATAACGGAGAGCATGCAAGAGCATAAATAACATATGAATGAAGATAACATGATAGATTGATAATCAGAAGACATAGCATTCAACATTCATTGGATCCCAGCAAACACAACATGTAGCATTACATAAAGATGATCTCGATCATGTAGCGCAGCTCACGAGATCTAAACATGAGGCATAAAGTGGAGAAGTCAACCATGTAGCAACTGCTATGGACCCGTAGTCCAGGGATCACTACAACAAACACCCCTCTACAGCAACGCAACGATCTGTATCTAAATGTCCATATAAGCGTTGTAAGCTCACTTACCAACGGATTTGGTATGCATTGCAATATGTGGCGTTGCAAGGGTATAAGGCAACACATATGCGTGCGTTGGTAAGCAATGGATAATGCGTTGCAAAGTGGCAACAGATGCCAAGCAGCGATTGTATTCGTTGCTACAAACATAAATAGGTTGAATGGTTTTTTTTCAAAATAAATATTTATTTCAAGAGTAGCTAGGTTGATTGCTGCAGCTACGTTAATATTTTGTTTCCCGTAGGATAGTAGGCACTTGGATAGGCACGGAAAAAAAAATCAAAAATAGCAATCGGTAATGAAGAACTAATTCAATATTGATTGTTAGAATCACCATCTCATACAGAAAAACTATCTCACTGAGTATACAGCTTACAATCTTGCCTCAATATATGATATTCTAACTAATCCTACATTCATTCCTTCTAATGTTCTGTCTTCCAATGTATAGAGCTGATGCAACCTTCTACTGTATAGAGCTGATATCACATAGAACCCCTTGTTGATACTTTGGACCTGCAAAAATAAAGTTCGAAATTTAGGATCGACATGGCAAAAAACAATAGGAAAGGTTCAGTCAATTCTACTCTGTGCTTGCTCTACTACTCACCATGTGGACAGGGGATATCTTCACCGTGCAAATCATGGTTCCATATATTTCTTTACAAGATAATCAGGACAGAGACCATGATTTAACAATAGTAAGACCTTGCTCATAGGCATTCTTGAGATGAACGTACATGTAGAATAAAGTCGAAACAAATACAAAATGTGCGTCTTGATGATACCTTTGAATTCGCATGCGCATGCTGCTTGGAATTTCTCCGATCACCTCAGTAGCATGCCAACAGTAAGACGGTGTACAGGACTGCTATCACGTGAGTTTGAAATAGTAGCCATAACACATGTACGTCAACTCGTTACTACATATATCAAAATGCAAAGGGAAATATGGAAAATACATAACCATGATAAAGATATGAACTATCCATTTAATTAGTAGCAAACAAAACCCTTTTATTAACTAGATAAGAACAATGACGGTATAACGAACCACGAGCTGATTTAGGTGCTTGCATTTACCTCCAGGTGAAGAGTAGTTTCAATGGCCTCAAATCCAGCCAAAATATAAATGGAGTTCCACACCCTTTGTTTACCGGCGAACCTTCCAAGTAATCAACAAGAGACACAACTATGATGTCCACCCAACTAGATTCATCTACATCACCAAAATTAACTTTAAGGCAGTACACCAGTACCACTACAAAAATAAACTTTAAACCCGAAGGTTTTCCTAGGTACATAATGATACAGGAGATATAGTCAGGTTGTGGATTTTTATCACTAGCATACAAATATGACTTTCGGTGGCATTTATGAGCACTACAGGGGATTCTCGTAGTGCACTTTCTAAACAGAGAGAGACGAGAGACAGTGCACCTAGATAATCAGCCTGATAAACTCAAATAATTGGAATAGGAGAACTACGACTCACATACTCATGCTTATGGTTGACTCTTTTGGCCATGTACTTTTTGCAAAATTTAGTATTGACAACCATGAACATAATGCCATGATACCATAAACTATGAAGATGATCCTAATAAAATTTACAAGTGGAAGATATCGATACTGTGTGGCAAAAATAACATACTTTAATTGCTGGCATGGCCTAGTTAACAATTTTCACAATTGGCCTACTATAGGTAAGCCCTGAATCTACACCTATTTTGTGATCTACCAACAACTTCAGATGGAGCCCCAAAGTTACAAAGAGACCACGTAACTTACCTGGCCAGGACAGGGTGCATGACAATTAGAAGTTCAGATAAAAGTTTCTTCTAATCTTCCTAAGTAAAACCAAATTAATTCTCCCTTTTAACATCAGGAAATAAATGTCCCGTTTCTGAAAGCTTCAGTACAAAATAGGTCATTGACCCAAATATGTACAGATTCTCCGTTGCAAACATGCTAATTTTATTCTTCATGGATACTTAACTACTTAACCAGCAGAATGCCCATGGAAATCTAGATTCTGCAATTGGCTTTGCATGAAGACTCAGGTGAGAACTGCTACTTTAATTGCTCGTTTCAACATTAAGGCCCTTCAGGATCGTGGATGTTTGAGGTATTCACTTGTGACAGGCCTCCATTGAACCACTAATAGCACAAGCGTGAGATGGCAGGCGTCGACGCCGGCAGCGGTGGATTCGAAGCCGAAGCTTGACAAACCCTTGCAACACCCAGCCCAGATCTGCATCGTCGCCTCCACCGTCACCATCGAAAAATTGCAGGCGATGTAGGACGGTTGCAATAGAAAAATTGTGACAGGTCAAGCATAAGGAAAGGAATACATGTATCTGAAGGGGGAAAGAGATGTCGCACCTGGTAACCACTGGTCCGCCGCGCCCACTGTGTTCTGCCTAGCCCCTTCTCTTTGCACCTGCGGTGCTGCACCAGTCATTGCAAGGTCGCCGCGTTGGGTGGTCTCCGAGCAGCCGCAACAAGATGACTGCAAGAAGACGGAGGCAAGGGGGAGTCAGAGAGGAAGGGAGGCGGATGGCTGGTCGACGGATTGGTCTGTGGCGGCGCTTCTGGTCTCGGTGTTGTGCGGCTAGGGTTAAGGTGGACTGATGGAGAACGGGGATGGGTTTCTTTTCGGGTCAGAGATAAGGAGTTTTTTTTAGTTGGGATGGGGATGCGGAAGTGGTGGGCTGGTTATAGGAAGCCTTGGCATGGGGACGTGGGTGAGGTGGAATGCAGATACACATGTGAGAACAGTTGCAAACTATGTGTTGCGGTAGGGGTCGTTGTGTTGTAGTGGATGAACTAATCACGCATCACTTCGGAGGAGGGCATGGTGGTGTAGACCCCTACGGTGATGAATTTCCCTCCCGACAGGGTGCCGAGGAGAGCTCCAGAATCCTCCTGATCTCAGGATGAAGATGACGGCGGCCTCGGGTGTGTCTTGGAAAAAAGTGGTATATATTTAGGGTTGATATGTCGGGGGGAATAAATAGGCGAAAGGGCGATGCCGGTGGGCACCCGAGGGGCCCACACCACACCCCGGCGCGGCCAGGGGCGCGCCGCCCTATGGCGTGGTCCCTCTCCGACCCTCTTCGGGACTCCGTGGAACCTTCGGTATTTCGACTTCCAGGCTTTGAATTTTCCAATTCCGCGAATATTTCCAGAACAACCTTTTTGAAACTTAAAACAGCAGAAAACAGGGAACTGGCTGTGTGGCATCTTGTCAATAGGTTAGTCCCGGAAATCGATAAATATGACATAAAGTGTATAGCAAACATGTAGGAAATAACTTGAAAGCAACATGAAACATCAGAAATTAAGGATACGTTTATGACGTACCAACATCCCCCAGCTTAGTTCCTACTCGTCCTCGAGTAGGTAAACGATAAAAACACATAATTTCCGAGGTAACATGCTACCAACATAAACTTGATCATAAAAAATGTAAAAGAATATGTAAGCTGAGATCATATTACTTTAAACACAAGAATGATAGCTATAATTCTAGCAATAAAACATAACAGTCACTTTACATCATGAGAAGTAACACATATAAAAGATCATGAATAATAATGCATCGAAAGTTATACATTTGTTTCAAGTATAGAGAAAGCATGGCAAAGTGATATTTCGCTTCTCCTTAATAGTGGGGAAAAACATAAATGCCAGGGCACCTTCGAAGTTTATGAGGAAGATTAGAAAAAATAATTTGAGAACAAACAATAACACATCATGAATCAATTAATAATGTTTTTGAGACAAATGCACATTAAACTCAGAATGGCAACTATGCTCTCTCAGCTGTGCAAAAAGTTAGAAGATGGAGACTCAACATACAAGTAAAATAAAGGCCCTTCGCAGAGGGAAGCATGGATCACTCATGTGCTAGAGATTTTATTTTATCAAACAGAGGTATAAAATGTTTGACATTCCTCCCAACCATCGTACACAAACCTTGGCTAAACGAATCCTCGGGTGTCTGCCAACAATAACATACCGTGAAGGAGTTTTTTTAGAGGTGTATGCTTATGTCAACGAATGGTAAACAGAAAATACAGTACGTCACAAGCCAACTATACTTCACAAGAGCGGCTCCCATTGAAGGACGTGACTGGTGTAGAAGGTCATACCTCTTTCTCTTTTGTTTACACAATTATCGTTTGACTGATAAACCAGGGAAAAAATAGTAAATAGAATTTGTTTGTATTAATTTGGGGCTGGGCACCCCGCTGCCAGCTCTTCTATCAATTGTATAAGCGGATGAAGCCACTAGTCCAGGGTGTGAAAGTTCAATCAACAAGTGAGATAAATATTCTCTATTTACGTCCTCATGAGCTAAAACAGGAACACAAACATGAGTAATTTTGAAAGTTTTAAAGGTAACACATGAGCAATTTACTTTGGAGTGGCGGTTAAATACCACATGTAGGTAGGTATGGTGGACACATTTGGCATACTTTGGTTTTTGGGAGTTGGATTGCACGAGTAGAGCTCATACTCAGTACAGGTGGAGGCTAGCAAATGACTGGGAGCGATAAATCAAGAGAGCAATAATGGACACAATCATGCATAGCGACAAAAACATCATTAATCAAAGCATAAGTGGTACCACAAGTTCAAAAACTAAATGATAATAGAGGCTATAGGTGACTGGTTTGTAGTCATAAACATGGTGTAAGCATGCGCCAAGTAAACCAAATAAAACATTCAAAGGAGAACACCACAAATTTATGCTTCAATATGAAAAGAACAACTCATGATTATTTCAATGGCACATTAAATACTCTCTGCTATTTGAGACAAATAATACTACAAAATAACCACTAGGATTTAGAATTAAAATAAGATCTAGCATGATATGAAAAAGTCTAGCCACAGTCTATAAATGCTTCTATTTGCATCGTTATAAATTCTACCACATGCAAAGTTTCTTTTCCCAACAAGCACCATACAAAATAGGTTTTAACAAAAAATCTCTAAATTATAAAGCAAGCAAACAAGAGAGTACTCACATATACTACTACAACTAACATCTCTGAATAAGAGATGCACTGAAAACAAGAGCTAAACAGGAATTTTTGTAGCAGCTAGAAGAAAAGTTAAGAATACAAGCATAACGAGTATTGAAATGAAAAAGCGGAGCGTGTATCTCTCCCAAACAGGGATTCTAGGTTTCAATTATATTATTGCAGCAAGGAAAACAAAAGAAAACTGAACAAAAATAAAAGACACTCCAAATAAATTTCATATGATGTGACCGAATAAAAATATAGTTTCAGTAGAAGTGACTTGCTAAATTGTTGATGAAGAAGGGGATGCGTTGGGCATCCCCAAGGTTAGATGCTTGAGTCTTCTTAGAATTTTCTGGGATGAACCACGGGGGCATCCCCAAACTTTAAACTTGCATTCTTCTTGATCACATTATATCATCCTCTTCTCTTGACCATTGAAAACTTCCTTCACACCACACTCAAAGAGTAATTCGCATTAGAGGGTTAGTGCAACAATAAAAAATCCATGGGTTCTGTATGGGAACAAGTGATATTGGTAGTTTTAAACATTATCTACAACCACTGATGTTTGATGAAGAAAAGAAATCCACTTGACATCGTAAAAGAGCAAATGCAAGAAAAATGGCGATTCTGCCAAAATCAGAACAGTCTGTAAAGACGATTTTTTTTGGGGGCACTTACGTTGCTCAAATAAAAAAACTTAAAGTACTAAAATTATTCGGAATTAGCTGAGGAATAAGAACAAAAAGTTTCAGGTAATTTCAAATTTTCTGTGAATGATACTTTTTTTTTACGGTGGACAAAAAAAATCTGTTTGCTGCGCAGAAATCCAAAACCAACTCCAACTTCCATCATAAACTTTACTTGGCACAACTAATACATAAAAATAAAGATACAAAGGAGTTTCTACCGAAGTATGCAACCCCTTGACTCAAAGAAAACATAGAAAAATAAAAACAAAATAAAACATGGGTTATCTCCCAAGAAGTGCTTTTTTTAACGCCTTTTAGCTAGGCCCAGAAAAGTGGATTCACGTAAATGCTCACATAAGAAATATGAATTAAGAAAAGAGAGCATCAAGAAGCAAGTATAAAACAAATTTAAGTCTAACCCACTTCCTATGCATAGGAATCTCGTAAAGAAATAAAGTAAAGAAGCTCAAACTAGGAATCATGGGAAGCTAGAATAAGAGCAATTTCAAAACTTTCAACAAAAACAGAGGTGTTTTAGTAACATGGAAATTACTACAACCATATTTTCCTCTCTCATAATAATTTTCAGTATCATCATGAACAAACTCAACAACATAATTATCGCATAAAGCATATTTTTCATGGTCTAAAAGCACACAATTCATATAAAACTCCAAAACCGTGGGATCAAAATTTAAAATTAGCTTCTCTTTTTTCCCACTTCTAGCAATAGCAAAACAAGATGATTGGTTACTATTAATAGGTATGGGACACATTATAGAAATCCTATTTTCAGTAGCATTATAGTCTATAACATCAATTAACATAGGACCATCATCTAGAGCATTATCATATAAATTTTCTAAACAAACTTCCTCATTATCATGCATATCAATAGTTGGAATAAATAGAGGATTCTCATAGGATTTATCAAAGCAGCATGGATTATCATAAATAACAGTAGCAATATCCTTCTCACAAGTTTTATTCATAGTAGTATCAAGGTCACAAGTATAGAAAGTATCAATTTCATTAAAAATGGATATTTCAAAAGAATCAATAGGATCATCACAACTATGAGTTAAAGAGTTACTCTCATTGGGAGGTATACATGGGTAGCTAATCCATTCTTCCTCCTCTTTTTCATCCAATGAGATTTTAGATTCAGCAATTTCTTCTTCCATAGGTTCCTGCAAGGCATTAGTCTCTCCTTTTGTGGGAGAGAATCTATTAAGATAATCAAGTATGTAGTAATTACAATCCTTGTAATTATAAAAACAATATTCGAGTATAGCATAAATCGCATATTTATAAAGTGCACCATCAATTCTTTCAAGAAAATAGGCAATTTCGAATGCACCCTTCCAAGCAATAAATTTCTCAATTCGTTACACATCATAAAATCCACAATTTCCCTTAACATAAGAAGATATGGTAACATCATCGTTATACCCACATTGAAAAGGGAGGTGTTTATACCTCCTATAGCAACGAGATTTATGAAAGCAATAAGTAACATTATAGGTAGAGAACAAGTTTTTAGCATAGTCATGCAATTTATTAATTTTCTCCCATAAGTGTATCCCTTTTTGTGACAAGCAGTGTTCCTTATAATAATTTTGTGGTTCATCCGTGAACCCACCTTGACTATAAGTTCTAGTTTCAAAGACATCAAACATTGATAGCAAGCATGATAAAGCAAAAATAATGACTAGAATAAGAACTAATTTTTTGTGTTTTTGATAAAGAGAAGCAAACAAGACAAAATAAAATAAACTAAGAAAAACAATAAAAAAGCAAAGAGATTGGAGGTGAGAGACTCCCCTTGAAGAAATTCTCTTCCTCCCCGGAAACGGCGCCACAAAATAGCTTGATGGTGCAGGTCTTGCACTCGTTGGGAAACCGCAAGAGGAAGGTATGATGAGCACAACAATAGTTTTCTCTCAGAAAGAAACCAAGATTTAATCGACCAGTAGGAGGAAGGAGTAACTTCAGAAGGTTGATGCAGCTGAGATGGCAGGGCGCACTACCGGTTCAGCACCAACGTGGATCCTACACAACACAATCGAATCACTTTGCCCCAATGAAGCAGTGAGGTTGTCAATCTCACTGGTTTTGCTGATAACAAAGAGGTTAAATGTATGGTGTGGAAAACAGTATGAGAACAGTAGTAGCAGTGTGAAAACAGTGGAAGCAGTGTGAAAACAGCGGAAGCAGTGTGTATTATCAGTATGAGAAAATGGACCGGGGTCCACAGTTCACTAGTGGTGTCTCTCCATGAAAGATAAATAACATGTGTGGTGAACAAATTACAGCTAGGCAATTGACAGAATGAAGGCTGCACCGTAGTGCATATGGAAGACATAAAGATTACTATGTGATCATAAAGATTACTATGTGATTCATGCGGCCATTACAACAAGATACATAGACCGTCATCCAACCGCATCTATGACTAATAATCCACCCTCCGAATATCATCCGAACAAAGGTTGGGTATTAAGTTGCAAGAAACAGATAATCGTAGTAAGAAAAGTGTGTAATGTAAACAATGTAAACGAAGTAAACATAGTTGTTTTCTCCCTAATGGCTACATCACATCCTCCTTCCGTCATGTTTCCATCACTCGAGCACAGATGCAAAGGAGGCATGAACCCACTATCGAGCATAAATACTCCCTCTTGGAGTTACTAGCATCTACTTGGCCAGAGCATCTACTAATAACGGAGAGCATGCAAGATCATAAATAACATATGCATGAAGATAACATGATAGATTGATAATCAGAAGACATAGCATTCAACATTCATCGGATCTCAGCAAACACAACATGTAGCATTACATAAAGATGATCTCGATCATGTAGGGAAGCTCACGAGATCTAAACATGAGGCATAAAGTGGAGAAGAAAACCATCTAGCTACTGCTATGGACCCGTAGTCCAGGGATGAACTGCTCACGCATCACTTGGAGGAGGGCATGGTGGTGTAGACCCCTCCGGTGATAAATTTCCCTCCCAGCAGGGTGCCGGGGAGAGCTCCAAAACCCTCCTGATCTCGGGATGACCATGACGGCGGCCTCGGGTGTTTCTCGGGAAGAAGTGATATGTATTTAGGGTTGATATATTGGGGGGAATAAATAGGCGAAAGGGCGATGGCGGTGGGTGCCCGAGGGGCCCACACCACCCTCATGCGCGGCCTGGGGGGTGCGCTGCCCTGTGGAACCTTCAGGATTTCTAAGACTTCCAGGCTTCGAATTTTCCAATTCCGCGAATATTTCCAGAACAACTTTTCTGAAACTAAAAATAGCAGAAATATGGAACTAGCTCTATGTCATCATGTCAATAGGTTAGTCCCAAAAAACGATACAAATGACATAAAGTGTATAGCAAACATGTAGGAAATAACATGAAAACAACATGGAACATCAGAAATTAACGATACGTTTATGACGTATCATCCTGCTCCTGGTGTGGGCGAGGGGACCGGAGGCGCGGGCGTGGGGATTGGAGGCGTGGGCGAGGGGATTGGAGTCGTGGGCGTGGACAACGGCGTGGGTGAGGGGATTGGAGGTGGCGTGGAAGACGGCGTGCGCGCATGATGGTGTCGATGGTGGCGCGGGCGTGGACTACGGTGTCGACGGCGGCACGGGGGCGAGGGGGATGATCTGACCTCCTTCGTATGATTAGAGGAAAGATGAGAAAGAGAAGAATAGGGGCGCAGCGCCTTACCCCCGGTGCTAAGTGTTTCCGTATGCGAATTCTAAGCAAAATGCGCCTGCGATATGCTTTCTTTTTTCCTTTTCTAGGTTGGGCACACGCATATACCCCAGGCACATTGTATGAGTTATGCGCCTGTGATAGTTCATAAAGTGCCCGTGGTACTTTTTCTTTTCTTTTCTAGGTTGGGCACTGATACGTCACAAACGTATCCCTAATTTCTGATGCTCCATGATCATATTATGCCAATTACTAAATGTTTTCTCCCTTATTTATAGCATTTTCATACATTTTCCGGGACTAACCTATTAACAAGATGCCAAGTGCCAGTTCCTATTTTCTGCTGTTTTTGGTTTCAGAAAAGTTGTTCTGGAAACATTCTCGGAATTGGACCCCACAAAGCCCGAAGTGCCTATTTCCCCCGGAATCATCCAGAACACCGAAGAGGAGTCGAAGAGGGGCAACAGGGGGCCACACCATGGGTTGGCGCGGGTCCCGTGGAAGCGCCAGCTATGGGTGTGGGGCCTCTGGCCTCCACCGCCCCTGCCCTTTCGCCTATTTATTTCCCCCGGATGGAAAACCCTAGGCACCTGATCAAAAATCCCGAAAAAGTTCCGCAGCCGCCGTCGTCGTCAACCCTAGATCAAGAGGGTTCTGGAGATGTTTTCCGGCACCCTACCGGAGAGGAAATCATCACTGGAGGCTTCTACATCACCATGTCTGCCTACGGAGTGATGCGTGAGTAGTTCATCCCTGGACTACGGGTCCATAGCAGTAGCTAGATGATTGTCTCCTCCTCATATGCCTCCATGTTTAGATCTCGTGAGCTGTCTATCATGATCGAGATCGATCTTATGTAATTCTATTTGTTGTGTTTGCTGGGATCCGATGAATATTGTCCTTATGCCAAGTTGATTATAGTGTTTATTGCATATGTTATTTATGATCTTGCATGCTTTCCGTTGCTAGTGGTTTCTCTGGCCAAGTAGTTGCTAGTGACTCCAAGAAGTAGTATTTATGCTTGATAGTGGGTTCATGCCTCCTCATTGCCTTGCTCGAGTGAAAGAAACGTGAAAGGGGAGCATGTGATGTTGCCATTAGGGAGAAAACAGCGGTGAGAGTACCCGCGTGTATAATCATTGCTTACATTACACACATTGCTTAATGCAATTATCTGTTGCTTGCAACTTAATACCCAAGGGTGTTCGGATGATAACCTGAGGGTGGATTATTAGTCATAGATGCAGATGGATTTCGGTCTATGTATTTTGTTGTAATGTCCGCACTAAATATCATAGTAGTCATCATGTTATATTGTGCACTACGGTGCAACCTCTATTTGTCAATTGCCCAGCTATAATTTTTTCACCCAGCATGTTATTTTTATGGAGAGACACCACTAGTGAACCTATGAACCCCGTTCCATTTTCCATACCGTGAAACAAACCACAACAATTTTCTGCGCTCTTCACTTACTGCAAGCATACACTGTTTTCCACACTATACGTCTAATTTTTGTTTTCAGCAAGAACGATGAGATTGACAACCTCACTGTACCATTGGGGAAAAGTATTTTTGGTTGTGTTCAGTGCAGGTTCCACGTTGTTGCTGACACTGGTGAAGCGCCAGCACCACCGTCAGTGGCATCAACCTTCCGAAGGTCCTCTTTCTCCTACTGGATTGATAACCCTGGTTCTTAACTAAGGGGAAAATTCCTACCGCTGTGCTCATCACACCCTCCTCTTGGGGTATCCCAACGCAAGCATCGGGCACGTGCATATACCCCAGGCACATTTTATGAGTTATGCGTCTGTGATAGTAGCTACCCCTGGCGCTTATTTATGTTATGCACCGGCGCTAGAATTTTCATATTTTGGTATATAAGGTGGGAATTGAGACTTCTTAGAAGCAAAACCGGTCTAATAACTCCTACTATGTCTCAAAAAAATCCTAGTGTGGCACCCAATATATGAAAAATAGCACATTAATTGTTTATAGATTGATTTGGGGAGACAATTCTCAAAACACATTGTACATATGCTAGCAATATCGCACATATCGCGAGTGTTCTCTCAGCGTTTTGTCACAATCTTATTCTTTCCTTTCTTGGTCGATGTTGAATACGTGGTTGTCGTATCGTGACTTCTTCTTGCGAATGGATGACCTGACCTAGGTAGCGTGGTCCTGCTTCTTCTTGTGGTGTATGGTGCATCGTCTTCACTGGGCTCTTCCATCATTGGGTCTCCGACGAGGCCGTCGAAGTACTTCTCGTCAGTGACTCCATCCATTCCGATGAGGGCCCTTTTTCCTCTCCTTACGACAACACGACTAGGCTTGGTAGGGTCGGTTATGAAGAAGCATTGCTCCACGTGTTTAGCCAATACCCATGGATAATTTTACGCGGTGGGGTTCTTGGACTTCAGTTTGTTTGCTTTAGACATATACATAGTGGTGAAATATTTGTGTTCTTTCGTGACGTTCGTAGCCCATCTGACATGGAACATCGGCAGCTTCTCCCCAACGTAGTCAAGCTCCCAGATTTCCTCGATCTTTCCGTAGTATCTTCTAATCTCTTCGCTCGTTTAAGATTCCATCATTAAAGACGAGTTCTAATAGTCGCTACTTTTGTCTCTTTCCTCCGTGTAGAATGTGTACTCATTGATGTCATATGCTTGACAAGTCATCATATTGGGCGCTGGGCCATATGAGAAGGCCAATAAAATTTAATCGTTGTCACATGTCATTGGCGGGGAATCAGCATCAATCCGCTTTTTGAACCAGGGCTCGAAAGAGGAGTTGTATGGTCTAAATATCTCTTCTTCCGTCATCAGCCTGCGAGCACTGTTTTTCATCGTGTTTTTGTGCTCTTCTACCCAAGGATCGACATCGTCAATGTGTTGTAGCACTACTAAATGGGCCCTATCAAAGTCGGCTCTCCAACCATAGGAGTCCGCGTCCATTACTCTTTTGCCAGTGTTGTGACCTACCCCCATGAACCTGTCAAGCTGCTTGTTTGCAGGCAAACCAACAGCTGGCTTCTCCTCGTCTATAAAATTCTTGCAGAAGAGATGCATTCTTCGGTGAGAAAGCCCTGGATGATGCTTCCATCCGGGTGTGCCCTATTACGAACGAATGATTTGACGACCCCGTTTATTCTTTATAACACCATCATGTTGTGCGAGAATGTCGTCCCAAGATTGGTGATATCGTCCACGATATGGACCAAGAAGTGATGACGTCAAAAATGTTACAGAGGACAGTCAGCGTTTGACGGACGTGCAGTTCTATTATCCCTCTGATTGCAAACGGAAGTATCTGCATCATCATCACGTGACAGTCACGAGACTTCATCCCGCTGAAGATTTTTTTCTCCGCGTCTAGGTATCTGCTTATCAGCCCCGCGTAACCTAAGGGAATTTTACTCCGAGGAGGCATTTCAATATTTGATCGAGCTCGTCGGGACTTAGAGTGAAGCAAGAGCGTTTTAGGCGGTGAGTTTGGTGTTTCTTAGCCCTTTTCCGCTTGCGATCATCCTTCTCCTCCGCCTCATCCTCATCCTCCTCCGTCTGTTTACCCGTAGAAGGTGGTAAGTGAAGCTCGCTCCTGATATTTAGGACCATCAGGTTGTATCTTGATTTTGGCCCGTCTTTGGTCCTATCTGGCATGTTGAACAGAGTGTCGAGCAAGCTCTCACACACATTCTTCGTTATATGCATGACATCAAGGCAGTGAGGCACTCCGAGGATTGGCTAGTACTGCAAGTCCCAAAACACAGACTTCCTTTTCCATACCCCAAGAGCGGTCCTTCTGGCAGAGGACACTTTTTCTCTCCTCGCTTTTGCACCTCTCCCCGCTTCCGCTTCTCTATCTTTCCTGATGAAGGACAAGTTCTCCAATTCTTCGATAGAGTATCGACCTCTTCTCCTCTTCTCTTGCGTGGAGGTAGATCGAGCTCTTTTTTACGGTCTCCATGCTTTCTCCACAGTTCGTTCTGTTGTAGCCACATTCGATGCCTCATGTAGACGGTTTTCGAAGAACCGGGATCCTTGTCTAGCTGTAGAAACGACGTCAATTCCATGCACCTGACACAAGCCTTGTGTCCATGGCACACCTGGCATGCAATATATCCGTATCCGAGATAGTCCTGCACCATCATGATCAGGGCGGCTCTCATATGAAAAGGTTCTTCTCTGAAGGAGTCCCATGTTTCCACCCCTTCCTCCCACAACGTGTCTAGCTCCTCCTTCAATAGTTCGAGATACAGGTTGATATCGCTCCCTGGCTGGGTCGGCCCTTAAATTAGCATACTCATGTGTATGTACTTCCTCTTCAGACACAACCACGGGGGAAGGTTGTACATCCATAGAAGCACGGGCCAGGTGATATGTTTGCTGCTCTGGTTTCCAAACGGATTGGGACCGTCGGTGCTCGCACCAAGCCTGATGTTTCTTGGTTTGTTCCCGAATTCTTCATCAAATGCGTTTAATGATTTCCATTGTCGTGCATCCGAAGGGTGTGTCAGCACTGGTTTTTCAACACGTTCTGGATCACTCAACACCGCCTTCTTTCTTTCCGCGTGCCAGCGCATGAGTTTTGCTTCCTTGGGTTCCACAAAGTACCGATGCAGACGGGGAATAAGTGGAAAGTACCACACAACTTTCCTAGGAGCTTTTTTCGTCCCCCTCTTGTAACAATCAGCGCCACACACTGGAAATTTGATCTGGTCCACGTGATCGTTACGATAAATTATGCAGTCACGGACGCAAGCGTGGTATTTTGTGTGCAGTAAATCGAGGGGGCATACGATTTTACTGGCCTCCTGTAGACTACTAGCACATGTTCCCTTCAGGTAAGTGCGTCTTCAAGTATCGCAGAAGATTGTCCATGCTTGTGTCGGTCCATCCGTGTTTTGCCTTCATCTCTAGAAGATCGAGAGCTACTCTCAAGCGGGACTCCTCTGCCCCGTGACTTGCATCATACAATGGAGTTTCAGAGTCTATCTCTAGTTGCGTGATCTTAGATTTCTGTCTGGCGTCAGTCGACAAGTTATTGAGAAGCAGCTCTAGAACATGAGGGTCCCGCACGACTGAAGTTAGCGGAGTGTTCATGTCCTCGTCTTATACATGTTTGTGATCACCATGACTCCCTTCTTCTTCATAGTCGTCTCCGCCGGCAGCCTCTTCGTCCTCTCCATTGCCATGTTCAGACTCTTCCTTATCTTCACATGTCGCTGCCCCATCGGTCTCGTCGTGATCATCGTCTTCATCATCATCCACCCACTGACTGTGGCCCTCCATGAAACTATACCTGAGCAGGTGCTGCTCCACATTACTAGAAGCAAGTTTGAACAAGGACCCTAACTTGCATTTTCGACATGGACACTCTATCTCGGTGCGGTTGTTTCGATGCATGCCGGTCGTCGCGCGTTGCACGTATCTATGAACCACGCTTGTCCTCATCGCAATGACCATTGTCGCCTGCATGGCAAGAGAGATTTCATTAATTAGATCAGGTTTTCACTGAAAATTTTGGCATTGACCTTGGCTAAAAAAGGTAACGCGGAGCGCCAGAAATATGCCGAAACGGAAATGAATTAATATTTCGGCAAAACATTGGCAACTCATCCTCATGGCGACACAACAAAATGCAAAATAAAAAATGACACATAGATCGAGTTCTTTTCCACCAACCAATCTCACACACCTATTGAGATAACACACAATGCAAAATATATAGACGCGATGACGACGTCAAAGATCACCGGAGAGACGAACAATGAGAGAGTGCAAGATGTAGAAGTAGCTAGTGGTGCATTTGTGGTGAGATCTAGTGTCTCCGTTTAGTAGATCTAGTGGAGATATGAAAGAGGGCAAGTGGGGTAGGGTAACTAGCTAAAATATATCAAACATGATTGGTTAAATTAGCTAAAAAGGGTGGAGAGATGTGGGGGGATGAGCTTGGAGCACTAATGGATCGATTTTGGAGGAGGGGTGCGTGAGTGGTGTGGATAGGGGGTGGTGGTGGGCGGTTGGCCGCACTTATTGATGCCAAACGTCACCACAGACGAATTTTTGCCAGATGCGCCTTGGGTAGTGCAAAGTACTACAGGCGATATTTTGCTAGATGCGCCTGCGCTATGGGGGGCCAGCAGGCTGGCAGTACCACATGCGCGTTGGACTTATATTCGCCAGCGCTAAGGTACCTTAGCGCATGCTAATTTGGTGCGTATTCGCCTGCGGTATAGGCAATGTGCCTAGGGGTTCTCTGCCATCTATATCGCCGGCGTACGAAATGCATATTCGCGTAGGGTAGTTTGATGAGCGCAGGCGCATGTGCGACCTGTTCGCGGCGCTACTTAGCGCAGGCGCACCACACTCTCTGTACGCCTGCGGTAGAGTATGCTGCTATGACCAATTCCCTAGTAGTGTCTTTTAGCTCCTGTTTTTCATACATCTCTTATTCAGAACCGTTAGTTCTTGTAGAGTAGTACTCTCTTGTTTCATTGATATATTATATTGAGAGGTTTTTTTGATAAAATAAAGTACTGGTGTTGGAAAGCAATAAAATATTTCATGCTTATAACAGTGCAAAAAGAAGCTTGTTTAGACTGTAGATTAGACTTTATCATATCATGCTAGATGTTATTTTAATGTTTAGTAGTTACTGATGTAGCATGACTTGTATCAAACATCTGAGAGTGCTTAATGTGCCATTGAAAGAAACCATGAGGTTTTTTTATCATATCAAAGTATAATATTTTGGTATTCTCCTTCGAATGCTTTATTTGGTTGACTTGGCGCATTCTTAAACCATGTTATGACTACAAACCAGTCACCTCTACCATCTATGGTCATTTAGTTTTTGACTTGTAATACCATTCATGCTTTTATCAATAATGTTTTGTCGCTATGTATGATTATGGCCATTATTGCTCAATTAATTTGTCGCTCCCGGTCTTTCGCTATCCTTCACTTGTACTGAGTATGAGCTCTACTCATGCATCCAACTACCAAAAGCCAAATGTTTGCCAAATATGTCCACCATACCTATCTATATGTGGTATTTAACCGCCACTCCAAATTAAATTTCTCATGTGCTACCTTTAAACCTTAAAAAATATACCTATTTTGTGCCCCTATTTTAGCTCATGAGGATGCAGGTAGACGATCTTTATCTCACTTGTCGATTGGACTTTACACACCTGGACTAGTGGCACATTCTCTTATCCAAATTTATAGAAGAGCTAGCAACGGGGTGCCCATGCCCCAAACTTGGTTACTATAAATTCTCTTCAGTCCTTCTACCCCTGATTTATCCGTTAAAACATAATTGTGTAAACAAAAGAGAAGAGGGATGATCTACTGACCCCAGTAGAAAAAACGTCCTTCAATGGGAACCGCTCTTGTAAAGTCTAGTTAACTTGTGACGTACTGTATTGTCTGTTTGCTTCTTGGTGACATAAACATACACCTCTCTTAAAAATTGTTTATAATACCTCTGTTTTTAAAAAAAATCTCTAGCACATGAGTTAATCCCTGCTTCTCTCTCCAAAGGGTTTTTCTTTTACTTATATGTTGAGTCTTCATCTTCTAACTTTATACACAATTAAGAGAGTATAGTTGTCATTCTGATTATAATGTGCATCAGCCCAAAGATTTATTGATTGATTCATGATATTTTATTACTTGTTCTCAAATTACTTGTTTCTAGTCACCACTTGAAGTTTGAAGGTGTCCTGACATTTATGTTTTTCTCCCTTGTTAAGGACAAGCGGAATACCGCTTTGATATGTTCTTTTTATGCTCGAAACAAACATATATCTTTCAGTAAATAATTATTCATGATCGTTTGTTTGTGTTACCTTTCATGTTGCAACATGGTTTCTAAGTTACATTGTTGAAATTATATCTATCATGCCTATATTTAGAGTACTTTGATCTCAGCTCACAATTGCTTTTACAAATATGATGATCAAGATTATGTTGGTAGCATGTCACCTCAGAATTTATTTTGTTTTTATCATTTTACCTACTCGAGGACGAGTAGAACTAAGCTTGGGGATGCTTGATACGTCTCAAACGTATCTATAATTTCTGATGTTCCATGTTGTTTTCATGCCAATTTCTACATGTTTTCTATACACTTTATATCATTTTCCTAGATTTCCTGGGACTAGCCTATTAACAAGATGCCACAGCGCGCTTTCTTGCTTCCTGCTGTTTTTGGTTTCAGAAAAGTTGTTCTAGAAATATTCTTGGAATTGGACAAAACAAAATCCCAGGGTCCTATTTTCTGTCACGTACATGGAGTCCAGAGGAGACTCGGAGGGGGCCACAGGGTGGCCACACCATAGGGCAGCGTGGACCCCTCCTTGACCGCGCCACCAGGTGGTGTGAGCCCCCTGGCCACCCACCGAGATCGCCTTTTCGCTTATATATACTCCTTCTCAGAAAAACCCTAAATACCCCAACCTCCATCCACGAAAAATTACGCAGTCGCCGTCATCGTCAATCCTAGTTCAGGAGGGTTCTAAAGCTCTCCCCGGCACCCTGTTGGGAGGGGAAATTATCACCGGAGGGCTCTACATCACCATGTCTGCCTCCGGAGTGATGCGTGAGTAGTTAATCCTTGGACTACGGGTCCATAGAAGTAGCTAGATGGTTGTCTTCTCCTCTTTATGTCACCATGTTTAGATCTCGTGAGATGCCTAATATGATCAAGATCATCTTATCTGTAATGCTACATGTTGTGTTTGCTGAGATCCGATGAATATTGAATGCTATGTCAAGTTGATTATATCTCTATCATGTTTATGTTATTTGTGATCTTGCATGCTCTCCGTTACAAGTAGATGCTCTGGCGAAGTTGATGCTTGTAACTCCAAGAGGGAGTATTTATACTCGATAGTGGGTTCATGCCTCCCTTTCATCTGTGCTCGAGTTACAGAAACATGACGGATGGGGATGTGCTATTGGCATTAGGGATAAAACAACAACACTTTGTCTAAGGATAATTTTATTGTTTATATTACGCAGTTTACTTAATGCAATAATCTGTTTCTGGCACCTTAATACCCAAAGTCTGCTTGGGTTACGTTCTGAGGGTGGATTATTAGTCATAGATGCAGTTGGATTACGGTCTATGTATCATGTTGTAATTCCCGCATAAATCTCATAGTAATCATCATGTCTTGCACATGCACTACGGTGCAGACTTTATTATTGTCAATTCCCTAGCCGTAATTTGTTTACCCAGCATGTTATCTATCTTTTATGAAGGATACCACTAGTGAACTGTGGACCACGATCCATTCTTTTACACTGATAATACAACCTACTGTAAGCACTTACTGCAATCATTGTTATCGCTTCATTCACTGCAAACAAGCACCGTTTTCCACACTATACGTCTAATTCTTTGTTTTCAGCAAAACCGGTGAGATTGACAAACTCACTGTTTTGTTGGGTCAAAGTATTTTAATTGTTTTATTTGCAGATTCTACGTTGCTGCTAAGCCTACTAGTGCGCCCTGCAAACATCAGCTACCAACAACCTTCAGAAGTGATTTCTGTGTCCTACTGGTCAATTAAACCTTGGTTTCTTTCTCAGGGAAAACTTGTTGCTTGCTCTTCATAGCATCCTCTCTGGGTATCCCAACCAGTGTTCGTTTACGCACATCAAGGGGCGCCCAACCTTTACAAACCAAGGTCTTCATATCGGAAGAGGTAGCTTCAAAGAATTGCGCCTTGTAGGCCGTCTTGTTTGAACGCGTAGAGATAAACAAAACTTTTTCCTACGCGGTACTTCCAAGATCTAGCCGAGGTAGAAGGTCACGATGATTACCATTAGACGCGCGGTTGCGGATTATCGATGCAGCGCGTCGGGGCAGTGTAGTCCCACGATCCGATCCAGCCGATCGTCGAAGTGCTGAACGTACAACACCTCTTCCGGTATCCACACGTACGAGGAGGAGCTCCGACGGCAGACTGCTAGGTCCGGTGCGACGGCTGGACTGAGTGGGGTTAGGGTTCCCAACGCATGTGAGTGGACTAACGTGCCCGCTGGGCAACCTGCGCCCCTCTTTATATAGCGAATGGTAGTGGGCTTCACAACACTTGTGGCCCATTCCCTCTGCGAGTCCGACTCACAAACTCCGTCCATTTCCGGATCGGGTCCAACCCGACCAATACATTTGCTCCCGCTCTTAAGTGTGTGACCCTGCAGGCTCATGGCGACTTGGACACGATTGGAGTCCAACTCCTAATCGATCAATCGGTAGCGGCTCCTAGCAGAACGTGCCGACTCCCAAGTCCCATTGAGTCATGACGACATACCTTCCAATGTGATTTACATCTTAGTCCCTTTTGCCTCACGATATACCTTGTCGAACTATAGGCGATTTATCGTCATCCCTTAAATAGCTCAACTCTCTTCTCGGTCCGTGATATGTGATTCATCTGACTAACTCTTAGTCAACATACACAGTTAACACTTAACTGAGTCGCGCATGGCCATGCTTCCTGAATCATATCACTCGAGAGGGCCCAGAGAATATCTCTCCATTCGAAGGGTCAAAATCCCATCTTGATTATTCACATCACGCAGCTTGCTTCTCATTCGACCCGAACTCTGCCTTTATAGCTGCCTTGTCACAGAATAGCGTTTGACAGAACCTAAGTCGGTGATCCACAACTCAGATTGTGCGACAACCTCAGGTCTAAGGATTACATTGATTGAGACATGCAAATGACGACTTGATCGTTGCATCTCAATGTGGGTCAGTCCGACTTGCTAAACTCTTTAGCCAAGTCCGTAAACGTTGGAATGGCATCACCATGCCCATGACAAGTGGAACCATGTCATCAGCCTACACTCACATTAGTCTAGTGTGTGTGTCTAGTACAACCTTAATGACCAAGGACAATCTAGTATGAACAACATGAATATATAGTTCCACAATCGAATCACATATTCAATGACATATATCAGATGTTCAAAACAAGGACAACTTAATAACTTTATGAATATATTGGGAATCACATCATACATGATTGCCTCTAGGGCATATTCCCAACACGTCTTTGGCAAATATTCACCATTTGCGGAGAGGTTCCACACGATGGTTTCATCAATGTTGAGTTCGAGATTAATATTTTAAAGCTTGACCGAAAATTCGACGAATTGTTGCACGCGATGGATAGAGAAGTTTCCGACCATGGCAATTTTTTTTTCGATCCAAGCATTGTTGAGGAGGCCTTGGTGAACGGTCCACTTCTTTTTGGAGGATATATCAAAGATGAACGATGCGATGTTTCTTGGCTTTTAACCATCAAGCCATGGAGACTTCAAAAATGATGTTTTATTCCCATTAGCAACTGTGATGGTTGTGGATGCATAAAAAAGGTCCATATTTTCAATAGTGCATGAGTTACTTGAGCCACACCAAATCTTGTTAGGGTCTTTTCAACGAAGCTAAGGCCATCTCGACCTCAGCGCTCTAGCAACTTTATCGGTGTGGAGAACCCGGTTTTGTAACTGGTCGGTGTTATTTCAACCTAAAAAAGTGATCGGTGTTATGACATGTTGATTGTATGTTAGTCCATACAGTAGCGGAATTTGTTTTTTGCTCCCAAACACCAGTAGTCCTACCAGTTAGAAAAAATCAAAAAAAAAATTTAATGAGTTAAAAAAATTCTGACAAAAAAGTCTAGGATATACTAAATGGTGTATCGCGCAAACGTGCAATTTTTCAATTTCAAATATAAAGTATTATGGGCTACACAAAACTGACAAAACATGCTAAAATTTAGAAATTTGAAATAGTCATATCCCACACTTTTGTCTTTTTCGTGTAGCTGAGAATACAAAATATTGGTAATTGTTCTTTTTTCACGCTTGTAAGATACACCCTTGGCAACATTTAGACTTATTTTTATAAAAAATTTAAAGCTCATAATTTTTATTTTTTTTAACTGACAGGTGCACCAAATTCCCACCGATACAGTAGGCAAAATATAGCAGCAGTTATGTGAGTGAGAGAAAATCCTTTTGCTTGGTGTTCCGGTGGTCGTCCTCTGTCAGGGGAGCTAGCTCGGCATGGCGACGAGGTGCAGCGCCAGCGCCTCATGGGACTTTTTGTTTTTTCGAAATGATTCACTGGACTGAAGGTAGAGGTTTGAGAAAGGGAAGGTAAGGCCCATGAACAAGGTCCACAAATGTCCCTTCGAGCCCAGAAACCGAAATATGGAGCGCAGCAAACCCACCTCGTCGCTCATCGATCTCCCCGTGGCCCACCCGGGTTCTCCAGTTCGTTTTCCTCCCCGACCACTTCACGGCGGCGCCGGCGCCGACGGGCTGCTTCAAGTGCGGCGGCCGCCTGGTCCCGCGACTTCCCTTCGGCTCCGCCTTCCTCCTCTACTACCAACCCAACGCAAATGGCCAACGCCTCCTACCCGCCGCTCTCTTCCCGCTTCGCCGACGGGGCGGCGGTGAGGCTGATGAGGCGCCGAAGGAAGCCGGCAAGAGGAGGAGCAAGGTGAGGGCGACGCGCGGCGCCCAAGCTCACGCCGGACCTGCTCCTCTACGAGAGCGGCCTTGGGCTTCGTCGTCAGCTAGCTACTTCCCGAGGCGTTGAAGCTTCAAAGCCTGCTCCGGTGCTCCCACGAGGTACATTTGGCCGTAGCGATCCCATCGGCTCCAACCATTGGAATTCGAGTGCCATTAGGCCATCCATTTTTTTGCAAGATAGATATGCTGGAAGGCCTTTAGTTTGCATAGATGCAAATGCTTTGGTTACACGTTACCCTGCTTTCTTGCAATACATTTCTGTTGCAGTGAGTTGGTCTGTTCAATTTTACTTTGTTTCGTTCTTGCAAGCACGGCTGATAAAGGATTTTATATACTTCTATTAATATCACCGATGACTGAATTTGTGCAGCAAAAAACAAGAAACTAATTAATCTGTCTCGCCCTATATGTTTATGTAGGCTATCGCCTATGCTAATATTACAGCAGTCTTGCTGCAAAAAAACACCCAAATACAGTTAAAAAGCATGTAGCGGCGGACGTGCTGCCTTTCCGCCTGCCAAAATGCTCACGTAGAAGAATCAAATGGAAATAACCAATGAAGACAGCACTGAATACAAATATACTTTTTTTTATGGAATACATAAACAGTTCACTTACAACTGAAAAACATGGATGGAAAGATATTCAATTTGAAGCAAACAAGCCATAGCAACAATCAAAATAAATTCATGTTGTTTTCACTGAAGAACATTTGGAAGATAACAGATAAGCCTTTTCTTCACCGCCCCGTCTCGCGCAGGCCTTATCTTCTTGATTTTTAAGAAAGCACAAAAGGGATATGTAGGAAAGATAATTTGCACGTGTTGAGACGACATGAGAAACCTGCAGATTCTAATCATCTTTGAGTAGTCTTGTTCCTAGTTGCTCTCTGATGAGTTCAGGCACCTGATTGGTATCTCGTAATTTAATCTGAACGAGGTTTGGCCAGGCCTTGTGGAGAAGATGACCAGCATCCGGGTTGTTTTCCAGGATAATTATGTTTGAATCGACATTTCCATGTAGTACCATGGTCTCAAGACTTTGAAGGATTTGGTGAGGGTTGGTGAACATACATGAAGGTATCCTATCGCCTTTCAGATATAAGTGGCCAAGGAGAGGCATGTTCCGGAGAGTGCCCAAGGAGAGGCATGATGGATGAATGGTGTGTCTCACATATCACAAGAAAAGTAGTACGAAGATATAAGGGTTAACTAAATGGCAATAGGAATAGGTGGAATACACTCTTCTTCAGATTATATACAACAATCCAGTAACTCAGTGTTACCAACAAGCCACAAGAAAATAAAGAGGAAAAATCCTCACACGCCACAAGGAAATAGTAGCTTACAACTAAGCAACCCTCTCAAACATCACTCTTCACTGAAGAACTGTAGCCATCCTGGTCATCATAGTACTTGGACCACAACATGATCCCACCATACTTCCCTGCACTCTTGATCAGTGGGAGAACATCTGACTTCAGATCATCAGCTGGGATGAACCCGCTACCGGCCGCCTGAGGAGAGGCTGGGAGACCAAGGAAGATCTTCTTCGCTGGAACTGTCAACCACTGCTTCCATGAATCTGCGAGGTTGGAAGTGCTACCTGAAGCATACTGGCAGGGAGCATTATTGTAGAACTGCACCCACACGTAGTCGAAGAGGCCGGTGTTGAGGGCGCCGCCTACCCATGCATCGGGGAAAGGGCATTGTGGTGCGGCAGTCAGGTACACTCTCCTGCCGGAGTTGCTATACCCTTTCAAGTACCTCGCAAGATCGTCCCAGTGCAGTGGCGTGCCTCCCTCGATGTCGAAGTCAATGCCGTCGAGGACCGCGTCACCGAGAGGACGCGAAGATGACTTGCCTCCCAAGAAGTTGTTCCACAGGTACGTCGCGACGTTCTTGGCGTCTTCCGACGAGGAAAGGTAGTATCCGCCTGCTCCACCACCGATAGACAACATGACCTTGACGCCGCCGCTCTGGCATGACTTGATGTCGGAGCTCAGGTTGGAGCAACCGTCGTTGACCGGGTCACAGTGGCCAGCCAGGTTGAGGACCGGTGGTTGTCCGTTGCCGAAGGCGGAAAGGAAGGCGATGTTGACGAACTTGTAGTTACCCGTGGCACAGGTCTCGGCCAGCGTACCCTCGCCGCCATTCTGGCCCCAGTAGATGGAAATGCCGCCGGCTTCTGACCTGAGAAACTGTGCGGCGGCTAAAGCCACAGCCAGCAGTTGCAGCAGCAGTAATGCTACACCTACGGACTAACCCTACGCAAATATATTACGGAATCAGGTGGAGCTAATCAGAGAGTGGCCCCAGACCGAAATTCATGGGGACGTGTGGGAGGTGGGGGACGAATGGGGCATGAACACGTACGTCCGTAAGGTATTATCCGTAGGTAGGCATCCGTAGGTCTAGCATTATTCGTTGCAGCAGTGATGATCTGGTAGCCATTTCCTGTGTTGCGGTTTTGAGATGTTAGTAAGTTGTTTGTGGTTGCTGCGTGTGATCAGTTTTGGCTTGGGGGTGGGCTTATATACAGTGTGTGAAAGTTTCAGCCCGTATTGTTTATGATCCTGCGTGGCTTGTTGGGCACACGTGAATGTGTTGTGCTGCAGCTTCGAATTAACGGCGACGGAGCTCGTGAGTTTGTTCTACTTGAACAGAATAGCGTGCAAGGCATAGGCACCGGTATATAATTAAAAAAAATGATGATGTTTCCGGCTGGCTCACCATTCCTACTGATCAGTACTATATATCTTATCCATAGATAATTAGGCCAAGTAAGTAAGTGTTTTCAGCACACACGAACGAAGTTGCATCTGTCATAAGAAAGTGCTAGATTTGACATTCTCGTTAATTAAGAAGGAGGTTTTTTAGAAGTTTTAAAAACCGGTGCAGTGACTCGCATTCATGAGCTTACCAAGAAAGCTTCGTACTAGCTAGTCATGAGCTGCAACATGAGTTGCAACCGAGATTCGACTACGTCGACTACTGAGAATTAAAATCGAGCAACAATGTGCCCCTCCTATTTATATAACCATTTATTTATCAGTCCAATTTTTTTCCCTCGAATTCTTGAATCCCAAGGATTTCCTGGTTTCTAGGACTGTAAATTACACACCATTTTACAAGTTCATATCCCTTTTTCTCATTATCACTCGGTAAGAGAATTTTTGAGAACTAAGCCTTAGCAACACTCCATTAATTCAGCGCTTGGAATAAAGTCAACAAGTATAGAACCATATTGATATTTTATATACTTTGTCGTTCGTACAATGCAATCAGTACAGCAACAACAAATTGGGATGAAGATTACATCCTGAAATATTTTTTGCATCAGCAAATAAAGTGACATTATTGGCTGGACTGCTGGACATGCATGAGCATGAGTCATCCTCGTACGTGCATAGCATAGACCCACTCTTTAGCTTACTTTCTGCTACATCTTCACAGGATAGTGAAGTATGGAATCAGCCCACGGAGCGCCAATAGGCGTGTTGCTAGCCGGCCTGATGCACTCCCAGACGGCGCTGTTGCACTTGAACCCAGAGCCGAAGCCGACCATCCAGAGGCGATCACCCTTGCGCGTCCGTCGCTTGGCCTCGATGTACGCGAGCTCATACCACAGCGAACTGCTGGACGTGTTCCCGAACCGGTGAAGCGTCATCCGCGACGGCTCGACGTTCTCGTCGGACAAGCCCAAGCTACTCTGCACGGCTACGATCACCGCCCGCCCACCGGCGTGGATGCAGAAGTGCTCGAACGCAGTGCGGAAATCCGGCACGTAGAGCTTGATCTTCTTTCCTAGCACCTTCCGAGCAACGAGGGAGAGCGCAAAGAGGAGCTTCTCCGAGGGCGGGAGAGCCACAACACCTATGGCGGCGATGTTTGCCTTGAGCGTCTCCCCCGCAATGGCCACGAGGTCCCTGGACAAGTTCACCCCCGTCTGCCCCTCCTCGTCCTCCTCCTGGTACGCGCATCGGTACGCCGTGTCCTGCGCGGCGGTGAGCGTCCGCACGATGTGCGTGAGCCGGAACCGGGACTCGGACCCGGACGACGTCGACAGAAGCACCGCGGCGGCGCCCATGCGGAACAGGGCGGCGGGCAGGAGCATCGCCAAGTTCTTCCCCGTGTAGTTGACGTACGACGTGGTCTCCGTCGAGACCACGAGAGCGCGCGCGCCCTGCGGCGCGGCCTGTAGGAGGTTCTTGGCGACCTCGAGGGCGATGACCCCCGCGCTGCACCCCATCCCGGAGACGTGCACGCTCCGGACGTCGTCTCGCAGCTTGTACCTGTTGATGATGACGTCGGCCATGGTGGGCGTCGGGTTGAAGGCGGTGCAGTTGGTGACGAGTATGTCGATGGCCTCGGGAGGTATGCGCGTCTTGGCGAGCAGGTCGTCCATGGCGGCGAAGACGACCTGCTCCGCCTCGTCTCGGCTTGAGGTGAGGCTGCACCGTGGCGGGATGTTGTGGAGGGACGGGTGGAGGTAGGTCTGGTCGCCGAGGCCGGAGCGCTTGAGCATGCGCGTGATGAACCGGAAGCTGGCATCGTTCATGTAGGGCGAGATGCGGGCGTGCTCGGTGAATGAGCCGATGGAGACGCGGCAGTTGGGGTTTGGCCGGCAGCAAGCGTAGTCGACGAGGTACACGCTGCGTGGGCGGCGCATTATACAAAGGGTGGCCAAGGCGAACGGAAGGAATACTGCGAGGAAAAGGTGGACCTGCCGCAGGCCATGGAGCCGGGAGAAGATCTCGTCGGGACCGAGCTGCGCGGCTTTGCGGAGAACGCCGGCGGCGGTGAGTGGCACGACGACAAGGAGGAGGAAGTTGTTGACGAGCAGCTGGTAGAGTGGTTTTAGCAGGTGCTTGCTGCGATGGGGCGGCGAGCTCACCATGTTGCTGCTGAGTGTGTGACTACGATCGAGTGTCGTTGTTTTTCGGCGTTTGATTTTGGTCGCTTTGGTGAGTGGTCGAACCGGCCGGGCGCACACTGCCGTCTCGTCTGTGCGTGAAACTGCTTTGAGTAGTGCCGTTTTGCGCTGGCAGCCGCGACTGAGAGCTTGAATCCGACTGTGACTCACGCACGGACCTTGAAGCATGCACGGACGAAAATGCTGACCGAGGACGGAGTTCGAACCCGGAAGCGACGAAAGATGCACTCGTGGCCCGTGGGCCGTTTTTTGGGCTCGATCGCCTCCTCCTTTTTTTTCTCCTCGCGCGCGCGCGCTTTGGATTACGTGATCGGTTTGAAGCAAAGCCTCCTCCTCTTTCCCTTTCTTTTTTTCTCCGCTCCGTTCGCATGTCATCGCTGCGTACATGCACGTATATATACGGTAGTGGCCACCATTATTATTCCATTTGCCTTTTTTTTTCTTTTGAGATCCTCTCTTTTTTTCTCTCTCCTCTCTCTCTTGGAGCAAAGTGCTCCACGTACGTACCAGATTAGAAATACGGATTTTTCTTCAACCAGCTAGACTGATTAGCGAGAAATTTGTTTTCGGATCACATGGGAGACAACCAATCATCGTTCCATAACGATGCATGGGAGCTTTCAATTGACACACAAACAACAACTACCTACCAGGCTACAACCCAAGCACCCGTCAACCAAGCAAAAATCTTCGTTCCAAACATATTACGTACATATACTACTAGCAGTAACATGTCAAGCCTCCTCCTTTTTTTTTTCTCCTCTCACGCGCGCTTGGATTTGGTGATCGATTGGAAGCAAAGCCTCCTCCTCTTTCTGTATCTTTTTTTCTCCCGTTTGATGCGCAAAGCTGGCTTTGCATGTGTCGGATCATCGGGACTTGCAATTAATCTCGGCGATCCAAACTAGCTAGCTAGTTAGATATTTTGAACTTAGCTTACTTGGTCCGTTACTAGGTAATCTCAACAATAACAACAACTTGGAGGTTTTTCCCCTAGCTGTACTATAGCTAGCCGGCACCTTATTGGTACTATTGATTTTCTGATGTTAAGCGAGTGTCATTTCGCTGTCGAAACGGAGGGTGAGGAGGAGAGCACCACCTTTAAATAAGTGATGGAGAGAAGAGTCACAGCCTCACAGGCACCCCCACCGCCACCATATCGACTACCCCGTCGCCATCATCGGCTGAACTATTACCCATGGGCGTGCAACCACGAACCACGGCGCCGCTAGCTCCCTACCCAATTCTATAGGTAGCATCTCTCTAAGCCCTGCCACCCTTTTTTTCTAGGGCATCGAGGAGACGAGAACCCCGCACCCAGTGGCGGACCATGGCAAATACAAAGGTTGGGCAAACAGTAAATTTAAAGGCATAAGATGATATTTTCTAGTCAATTTACTGTGTACATACACTACAAATACAGTTCGTGTCCAGCCGGAAGCCCGGGCAAGGGCCGAGGGAGTAGGGATGCTAGTGGCATTGCGTCGTACCTCCGGTTCGGTACGGACTTGGTGCAGCCACAGTTAGCTATACGCCGGTCCGGACTTCGGTGGGAGAGAGAGGGTGGGGGAGAGGGAGAGGGAGAGAGTCCGAGTGGGGCCCACCTGAGATGGGTGTGGCACGTTGATCTCCATTGTTGACAAAGTACCTAGTTTTCGATGGTCGCCAATTTCTCTACTTGTTTGTGCACGTGCATATTGCTTTTCAAAAAATGTTGGAACCAAGATATTTATTGAATTAACATGTATTTTAAAATGCTAGCAGGTGAGGTGAATTTTTTTTTTGTTTGCACGTTGATCTCCATTGCCGACACTGGAGACAAAAATGGAATCTCGGAAATTATGAGTCTGTTACTACTACAGTTTCAAACATTTGTATGGTTATTATGGTGCAAGGAACATGCCTCCGTGTCGCTGCCATTGGCGGCTCGGGCAGAAAGCATACTTCACCACATTGCCATCCATGCATCACCCCCTTCTCCCCCTCGCCGATGTTGACTCATGCCATCGGGCAGACCCCACCGGAGGCTGCCAACGGTGGGATGTGTTGTTTTGGCGCGGTCCATGTGGTCCTCGGGCTTGAAAAAATAATCATGGAAAATCTAGCTTTAATTTCACAGCATTAATACCGAATATTTAGTAAAAGAAAATTCATAAAATTCTTGATCAAAATTCAATACACTCCCTTGATTTTATTGAAATATGATTCCACCATTAAAAAAGCATTGTTCATATGGATTTTTTTTTGATATATATAACTTGTTTTGATTCAAATTTTGCATAATCGTCAAATACAATCATAAAGTAATCCTTTTATATTTGCTTGTGGTAATTTACGCTACTTTCCCCCATGTCGTCCTAGATCTGTTGGTGAGCCCAAATTTGGCGCGCCACTATCACTTGAGTGGCGCGTTAGTTAGTTTTTTTTATTTGCCAAAACCATGGCAGAGTCACCATGCTCTCTCGCCTTATAGACTCGTCGTTTTGTTTTATGATGCTGAGGTGTTTGGCGAAATATGGTTTCAAGCCTTCAAATGTAGCAAAATTTGTGTCCATGTTCATTATTCATAACAGAATAGTTAAGCACTATGCCTCGCTAGCTCCAAGTCACTATGCTTGATTTGCTAGCTACTGCTAGATTACGCAAGCATCTTGTGATGATCCTCGTTTATGATCTTAGAATAATGCAATTCTCTATTTATATGTTGGGTCTTCCCGCCAAGACATCAAGTACTATAAATCCAGATGGAGAAGCGTGTATACAGTGGTCTACTAAAAGACCATGACTAGCAGGCCCAGCTATGTGTCACATGCGGCCCAACCAGCTGGCTACCACACTGAAGCGGAGCCGCACCACTCCTCACTTGCTACACTTGCTACATTTAGTCCCACCTTGCTTAGCCAAAGAGATATAGACCAACATATAAGGAAGGCATTCTATTGCCATCTAGTTGGTATAACCACATGAGACACACATCTATAGCGCGTGCGCTCGCGTGTATATTCGCGACTTATGACTTTGGACTTTGGCGACGGCGCGGCTAGCTTACTAGCCAATCTTATCTTTTTATTTTACAGCCTGCTATTTCTCACTGTACTCGTGTGTTTTCGTGCTTATTCTGCCCACTTTTGTCCACCTAATCTCGAGTTCGTATCTTGCTGTCTGGTCGAGGACTTTGGCAATCTGATCAAGCTTTCTGCGGACTAGTACTCTTGCTTCACCCCTTATTACTCGCGAACATCTATCAGGCTACCACACCATCGGATAGCTCAGATCCACCAACATGGGCATCTACTAATCCGGTTAGTGTGTGATTTACTGTATAGAGGTGATCTTTTTCGAAATGCGTATATAGGTGCTCTAATCACGAGGTTAAGAACAAACACAATGTTGTGTGCCACCTGGTGCTTCTACACGGAAAAGTGCATTCTAGTTGCTTCCTGGCACAAAGAGGGCTTCCGTGAGGATGCGACCTCAGCCCATACATCAATCGTCCAACCAAGACTTGCACTGGGACGACTAAATTCAGGTTCGGATCTTTTAATGGTACAGAATCAATTTTCACGATTTCAGCACGGACAAGAACAGGTAGAAAGAAACAGTGGGCCTCCCAGACTAAAACATATGTCTAGATACATTTTGTCTTAAGAAGGCTAAAACATCTTACATTTTGATACCGAGGGAGTAGATGGCTTTGAAGTGTCATCTAATATAAAATGGAGTGAGTATAAGGGTAACATCACGTACATACGGCTCAAACCAATATGTGCCAAAATCAAGCCTCGCGTCTTTGTCTTTATTGTGAGTACCACACCTTGTGCGCTCGTATTCCCCGCTATACTTTGCTCATGGGGTCTCCAAATCATCGCACGATACAAGCGGCCATATGGCCGTGCATGGTACACGTGTATCCTCGGCCAAAGCAATAGGCAATAAACTACGTTTCTTAGTTGACATCCGTGCCGTGGAAAGCAAAACCTCCTTTTCTTTTATGGTCATCGATTACATCCATCGCATCCTACGACATATGCCTCGCGGATATGACATGAGATATAGAAAGCCTAGATCTGCTATGGGATGCTTCTCTAGTGGCATGAATCCAGCAAACAACAAGAGGCTCGTGTGAGATATGTCACTGAACCCTTCGTCATCCAACCCCCTCCCTCACTCCCTCTCAACACACACGCGCACATGAAAAATCTAACATGAGAGACAACATCTCGCAGGCAGTGGCGTCGACTAGGGAGGGATGAAACATATGGGTGGGTAGGTGGGGTCTCAATGATTCTAGGAGATACGAATCACCATTCTAGCAAAGGTTGTGGCTATGGACATCAAGGTTTTTCCACGATGACATGTCACTTGCACAATAGTAGTCGAAATTCACCGTGTGGAACTTCCTATAGAGTCGTCCATGAGCTAGTTATCTCAAGTAATTTGTTTATCACAATATTCACATCTTAATAATTCTTATATGTGTCATCCATTATTTTATTAGTTAATTGATGTTTTATGCTAGGAGGAACATGTTCTCTATTATTTTATGTGTTCGGAATAGTTAAATGATATTATATGTTTTTTTACACTTCCAGATGTTTGGTTGTTTGAAATATGAAAATGAGAATGAGAAAGATGAAATTACATGAATCCATGCATGGGCCAAATGTTGCAGTACATGGGCTAAAATAAATACCGACGCGATAATACCTCTCAGAGGGCGCAAGAATCCATCATTCCAATTTGTCCGCTCCTCATAAGATCCATGCATGCATTGGGTGTTCGCGTTGCTCATCGTCTCGCCATGCAGCCGAGAACCGTCGTCGTCGATGCAATAGATGAAAGACCGCACCACCAAGAAGAATACACTCCAAAAAGATGCCCTCAGGAGGGAGAGCGACTAGCTCCACCACCTTACAATCTGGGAGACCTAGATTTTGGGTTTTCCCTCATAGCACATTGATGCTAGTCGGCCACCCCACAACGGTCGACGAATCTAAAGGTGTCGCCTTCAAGAATGAAACAACACGTGTGGGTCGTTGTCGCCCACTCTGCAGGAGTTTGGATCTACACTCGAATATCTCAAGACACTTGCGGCAGCAGGAAGAAGAGCTATGCCATGATGTCGGCAAGAAGAAAAGCGGCTCCCAAGGGCACTACCTCCATTGGCATTGACCGGAATCGATGCAAGACGTTCTTTCACGTGGTACCTCCTGCCGGCATCCCTGTGGCGGCATCAAGAGTAAATTTGCATGCCCTAGGTCACGAGGGGTGAAGGTGCGGCTAGCAGTCATGATTATTAAAAATGAGACCAACCAGGACTAGCCCTTGGTGGTTTATTTTTGTAGAATAATTGCTCTTTTATAAGAATTCCAGAAATTCGCTCCCGACTGGATTCAAACTCTGGTTGCTAGGTTTAGCCACTGCTAGCAGCCACGATATTGATTGCTAAAGAAAAAGAAAAATACGTTCACCATGCACGTTTAGAACCCAAGTGTAGAGCATGGATAGTTGGATTGTCCTGTCAATATTTGGGTGGTGGTGAGGTGGAAATGGCCAATGACGAAGCTTAACAATGTCATCGTGCCAATGAAATTAGGACACCAACAATGTGCCACAATGAAACAAGAAATGAAAATGATAAATTATGTATATCAAAGCGCGACAACAAAACAACACATGAAATAATATGTTTAGCATAAAATAATGATGCGTGATAACGAAACGACAAATGAAATGAAAGGTTATAATATTCTCCTAGCATAAAATTATTAAGTTAGCCAATGTAACACCAAATGAAATCATAGACAATAACTACCTCCTAGCATACCATAATACCGGCCTACAAAAAAAGACATATGAAATGCTAATCAATGGTTATATGCATCTAGAGGGGGATTTGCCAATCGAGGTTATGGATAGATACTCTAAGCTCACCCAGTGATGTCGCATTAAGTAAAGTTTGTAAACATGGACTAGGTCACAGGGAACAAGTAGTTGTATTTGTCGGTAATGAGATGGAACTAGGTATGGAAATATCGAAGATCGAGTCTCAGACAAACTAAGTATCGCATGGAAAAAGGAGTGGAAACTTGACGTTTAAGGTTCAAACGACAAAGATAATAGTGGATTGCACATGCACCATCATGGGTTTCCAGATCCCGTTGTTGATCATTGATTGGAGAGAAATCTCGATCATGTATGAAGTGATCCCGAACCGTAGGGTGTCACAATTAAGGGTAATCGACGTTAGGTTTGATTTGACACCGAAGAGAAATAAAAGAGAAAAGAGTCCAAATAGTTTCGGGATTTATCCAATGGAGTTCGAAGGGCAACAAAAGGTGTTTCGGTTATACAATGAGTAAAATAATATGTATTTATTATTAATTATCGTAATTAATAATTAAATACAATTTTCTTTACTTTTCAAAGCTAATTTGAACTAAATGGACATTAGTGGCAAAAGAGACCCATTAGGAAAAGAAGAGAGGGAAAAGGGAGCTGCCGCATGGCCCCCTTGGGGCTCATTAGGGGGTGCGGCTGCCCTCCCTTGGCCGCATTAGCGTTGTGGGATTAGTCTGGGAAACCCTAAACCAAGATCGTCCCAAGCTAGGACCCACTTTGATCATGTTGAAATTTATTTTTATATTATAAGAACTTTGTGATATCACTTAATTAACATACTAGCATGGCACTTTGCAAATATCTTTATTTTATGATACATGGCAATACTTAACTATCACTTCATTCATTAATCTTGTGAAGCCGTCCGAAATTTATGTTTTCCATGACTTGTACTTTCCTCGACAAGGCCAAAAATGACAGCACACATATTTTTTGTGTTTTCCCGCCAAATTTTCTCTAGCGGATATAATCAAAGAAGACATTATTTAGTTTTAAGCATAAAATACTTCGTCTCACAACTCCACCGAGAGCTCTTATAGAAAAGTTATGGATCACACAAAACTATGCTTTGCCAATCTTGAAAATTGGGCGGGAAAACCTTGAAGAGGACATAAAAACAAAAATATTGTGGTCAAGCCCCAAAAAATTGGGCGGGAACGGAAATCCTAAAAAATAGGTGGGAAAAGCCAAAAGAAGGTCTCCGTAATGGTCCATAGTTTCTATAGAGCTAACATAAAATAACAATCATGATAACATGCGAAAATAAAAGAACATGTGAAAAATTAAAGGTAAAAACTATCTACTAGCATAAAATAAGGACGTGTGGCAGCAATAATACACATGAAATATTGGTTAATAGCCATCTTAGTCATGCTTGACTCCTGTGTTGCCCTCCTCTGCCAAAATTTCCATGCTAAGAGCATCTCCATCGGCGCTCCCAATACAACGTCCGACAACTATTGCCGACATATGCTATTGGGAGTGCCGGCACACATTCCCGCCCTATTGGGAGCGTCCCCCACACCGGTTCTCCCAATAGATTTTTTAAAATAAAAAAACTCAGCAAATTGAACTAAATTTAAATTAAAACGTCGATTTTCATTCAAATTCGAGAGTTTATACATAGTTCAGCCGAAATATGATTAAAAAAACTAAAAAAGCGGTTGCTGAACGCCGCATAGAGATCGTCGGTGGCTTGACGCGCTCCCGCCACCATAGATGTCGCGGCCGTCATTGTTGCCTCCATGCATCTTCTCGACTCAGTTTGATGTTGACCTCAACCTTATCGTGGCCGACATAGATGATGTTGTTCTCGCGGGCGAACCACTCCTCCGCCACTCTAGTGGCGCCGCCAAGACCTCGTTGAACGAGATGGACATGGCCTTAACTATGTCCATCTCGAACTGCGTGCCGGCCTCCTCGGCGGTCTGCTGGAGCGGTAGAGTCGGCCTTGACGGGGTGGGATTGTCCCTCACCCTTCCCGGAGCGGGCGCGCTCCGCTGTGAGGATGCCGATTCCTCTCGAAGGCGCAGACTTTCTCTTGACACGCAGGGGCGACGGCGCTGGCGCCAAGCTGCCCTCCCTCTTCAGTGAGCCGGAGCGGGAGAAGGATCCGCGTGGCGACGACGATCTTGGAATCGAGAACTACGAAGCGGAGAGCCAAGACGTCGTCGTTGTCTGACTCCATGACAGGACGAACCCGTACTCCCGGAGCACGTCGTCGTTTACTGCATGCGCCGGTGAGCGAGGGACGAGAACGCGGAAGGGGAGAAGATAGTGCGACGATTGCGCTACGGAAACGAGCTACACGGACGCCACAAGGACGCAAAACGTGTGGGAGAACGGTGCGGGAACCCGTCCATTCACAGTGCCATCAGTTCTCGAGGCCATTTTCAGCAACGACACGCGCCGGGAAAGACGAGGCAGGATGCAACGTGTCACCGCCCGTTAGATGAACCACTGTGTCATTACAAGGGAAATTGGATGTTCATCTTTCGCAATAAATCACACTGATCTCCCATCGGGCCCACCTGTCAGGATCCGACATGGTGTCGGTTGCCGACACTCCCGATTGCATCCTATAAATTGGGGTTGAAGTGGGCTTGCCCAACATCGGATTGGACCCGTCCGACAACTTCGCCACTATTGAGAGACCAAGTGGTGGTGGTGGTGGTGGTGGTGGGGGGGGGGGGGGGCATTTGGTGCCTTTGCGTCCAATAGCCTTATTGGAAGCGCCCATGAAGATGCTATAACCAGTAGGTTCTAGGATATGGGTTCATCGTGTGGCAAGTCGGGCAATGACGGTAAGTCCCATCACGAGGTGTTCGACAGAGGTGAAGACCATGGAATCCAGTTGCTCCTTGTCACATTTATAACTATCGCCTACATTTGTGCTGACGTCGAGGATGAGGTGGAGGAGGTTGTCCTTGATTCCGGGAAGTGCGAGGGTGTGTACTATGAGGAAAAGTAATTCGATGTCACTTGGGCAACGGGCATATGGTGACGCGCTTCGCTTTCAACTTGGGCAGCGGGCGTATGATGACGGATGACGTCAGCGTGGTGGTGGCGAGAGTGGTGACGATCGGCACAAACGGAGGCCATGACGATGGATGACACACATGTGAATAGATACTAGCCTCATGTAACCGATCACGTAGTTACACACAACTATCTTTGTAATCACTTCGCAGCAATAGTTCACACACAAGGTTTAGAGTATTAACTACAGTATATCTTTTTTTTGCGGAAGAGTATCTAACTATACCGAGCATGTACTAGCACAAAGTAGGAGTACTACTGAATCGATCCATTTATAGTCATCTCCACCCAATGAGCAAGCGGGAAGCGGCATCGCGGATGGCTCGTCGACCCAATTGCTACCGACTCCTTCCAAAATATTGACTTCTAGCGCGCCAAGAATTTGTAGCGCGCCAAAATCTCGGTGCAGCCGCGCTGAATTTTGGCCCGCCACAAGAATTTGAGTTTCGGGCCGAGTCGGACTCCAAACCAAAAAAAACAAAAGGTTTTACCAAACAACCCTAGCACTAGCAATCATCTCTTCTCCGGTCCCCGACTTCTCCCCCCTCGATCCCCTTTCTTTTCCTCCTCAGCTCTCTCTCGTCGCCGCCCACCCAAATCGCCGTCGCCCTCTCCAAATCACCTGTCACCCCGACACTCCGACCACGCAGCCTCGCCGCCCATCTCCTCTTCGAATCCCATCTCTCCCCTCGACCGCGGCATTCCCGAGTCCCCCTGTCGTCTCCATCTTCCCCGCCACCCACCACGATGCGCCGGCAAAGGCCGGGACAACGACGGCGACCACGAGCTCTCCTCCAGGCGCCGTCCGCTCGGTACTTCCCGTAGCCTGCTGCCTGCTCGGTTCCCCTAGTCCTGCTACACAGGAGTAGGAAGACGTCCTACAATCCCACCCAACCTTAAACGAAACCCTAAGGGACCGGCCGGCGACGCGTCCGAGCTCACCTTTCATGGTATGATGTGCGACCTCCAACCCTCAAATCCGAACCCTCTTCTTCCCCCATCCTGACCTGACCGCAAAAATCGACTCTTCCCCTTTCTTCTTTCTGCAGTCACCGCTACACTCCAGCGCCACGCCCGGGTCGTGCCGTCAGCGCTCGTGCCATGGAGGCCTGGGATCCTGCCGCTAGCACGCTCACCATGCTCCTGGCAGCACCGCCTGCACATTGAGATGCCGCTGCTGTACCTGCTGCACTTCGAGGATGAGTCTCCTTCCGTTAATTTCATTGGTTGCTTGTACGGCGGTGCACGTGTACTTCGGGGATGAAGTCCCACCTTGTTCCTGCTGCACTGCTGCGTCCACCAGCAAGGTATTCCCCTGTTTAGCTCCCTCTCCCCAAGATGAAAGCCAACATTACCAAGATGTATGAGTGTCTTGTAAAGTTATTTAATCATTTCCAGTAGCTGATCTCTACGGTGCTGGTTTCTGGTCGCAATGCATCTATTTGAGCTCACTCTGCTACCTAGCTGTGGTTAATCATCTCACTATGCACCCACCTGTTTACTAATTGTTTTTGGACCGCTGCTACTCCTTGAGTTGGTGCTAGTATGCCTTTACACACAGAATTCGCTTTTAGCTATGTATATATAATAGCTTGCACATATTATTCACCCAAGTTCATTATAGGTGTTGCTAACTTGCTATTGTGATCCATGTTACATGCATTCATCATATTGCACTAAGCTATATTGCATTCAGATTAAGCTACTGAATCAGGAAACTGATACTGAACTGTTAGGTTGGTAACAGTTCATATGTGACTGAATTTACTTCTCAGGTTGCTCATTCATTCCCTGCTGGAGTCTGTGCCAAGTAATACATCGTCTTTGTCAAACGACACCACCGGGAAGGTCATACCATGATATAGTCTGCTCTGGACCACCTGTCCATCTTTGTTCAATGCATGTTTTGTGACAACATGGTACGACTACTAGCTGGGAACTTAACAAGAGGCAACCAGTTCAGTCACAATAAGCAACCTTATTTGTTTATTACAAAGGAGATTGAGTTGTTGTGGCGTGCTTCAGTTGAGTTTACAAAATTGAAGTGTTTAATAGTAGTTTTCTGACTTTATTGCATGTTAGCTGAAATGTTAGGTTGGTAACAAAATATCAAAGGACAGTGTAGTGTCATCACCCGTTAGTGTGGGTCTAGCTTCAGCATGGTAGGACATAGCTACTTAATTTAGTGTGTTACAAAGTCTACCAATACTGTTTGGTATAGATATATTTGGGGGGGGCTTGTTTTAAGAATGAAAAGTAAGAAGTGTGCCTTATAAAAGTGGACGGAGGGAGTATGAAACATTGAAACCATATTAAATGACACTTAATTTTGTATACCTGACTTGCCACTTCCCCACATGCTTGTTTATTGCTGCTATAGGACTATTCCGGATGATAGCTTGCTAATATGTTGTAAAACACAACTTATTACGCATAAAGTCACTGACTGAGCACTACGCGGTAGTATTTTGAATTTGATGTCATTGGAAACATATTGGATAGTATTATGAAATTAAGAACTGATTAATTTCAATGTTGCTGTGAAAAGTGTAATTTCCTTATGCGGTGTGGTTGTAATTGTTCAATTTTACTCCCATGTAATTTTGTTGCTTTGAAAAATAAAATCTTCAGATTTTAAATTTGTTTGCTGCAATGCTATCTATAATCTATTGCTAGTTGGAATGCTCAGCGTAGCTTCTATGTGTAAGTACAAAATCGAAAACAAGGTTTAAACTTTTGCCCTCTTGCATCCACAGCTGGCTTATTTTCCACCAGATAAGTAGGTGACTTCAGTTTTCATAAATAGTCACAAAAAAGGAGGATGAAACTATATAACCTGGAACATGCAAGTTTAGGTGAGCCAATGGTGATATACTTTATCTTATCCTAGTTCAGTGTGATCTTCGAGGCCTTCCGTAATGCAAAACAATTTGCACTATCTAATAGTGTTCCACGTCATCACCGTATCTAGACACTCCAGCCCATCGTTTCTCTGCATTTATTTCTTTCCTCTCAATGCATCGAGCGGCCCAGGCGTTAATTGGCTATGCCAAGATGTGTACGCTGGTTAATTGGCAACTCCTATTAATTTGCCTTGTACTCTGTATTTAGAGCCGTAGCTAAAACAAGGAACAGTTCTTCCTTTTTCCTCATTAAATAGCCCTCCAGCTAAGCAAACTGCTTACGTGGAATGCTAAGACATGGTCTGCCTAGTTCATAATATCTATTGTTTAGTATCATGTATTGTTTTGTGGCCGTTGAGAGTAAATTATATAACCCGTTCCTTGTAATATAATTGAGCTGGTTGTGTATTGAGTATTGGTTTGTGCTGATGATGATTTGCTAGCTATTTAGTTGCTGGGTTTCACTTCTAAAAAGTTGATCTCTTGTTTGGTGATTTGAGGTCTGGGGCTAATATAAATGCAATTCATTATTCTGTTTGTTAAAGTCCTCTTATTGTCCTTACTGGATGTAATGGTGTAATCTTGATTAAATTTTGTTTAGGGAGAATATAGCTCCTTATAATCTGATGTGCCAATGCCTTTCTACATCTACATCAAGTTAGCATGAGAACAGAGCTTTCTAATGAACCTTTACAGCTAACTTTGTAAATGTCTTGTTACTTTTTTCTTAAATGGAATTGTAGAACAACAAATGATGCTATGGATGACATTATTGTCAGACTTGTTGCTATGTTTCTGATATACAAATCTTTTGGATTCCGCATCTGGGCTGTTAATATTGGATAGTTAAAATCTGGAGTGCCTATCTTTGGATGAATAATGCTATATATCGCTTTGATGATGCACTGAGCATGCCGTTATTTGTTATGTGATGTGAAATTTTGCATAGGCTGTGTCGAGATTTCGAACACTCCTGCCAACCACGCTGGTGGCTTCTAGTATCTGCCAGGGGCACAAGCCTCCCGCCTGTTAGGCTCTGGCCTATGACTTGTCCGGATCGGGGACTGAATAGTGACGTTAAGAGCATCTCTGGTCAAGCTCTATTGGGAGTTGTCATCCCCAGTGACACCACCAATGCGCTGTACACCCACGCGATGCTCGACAAGATCGCTGCGTTGACCGTAGTGTTCACCGTCAGGCCCCATTCACCGTTGTAGTTGCAGTTGCTGACAACGGCCGTGAGATGACCACGATCACGCTTCATGCTTTCTATCGGTGGTGGAGCCGGCGGCTACTACCATCAATGGCCGATGATGGAGTGTAACCGACCCTTATATAGTGGACAGCGTGCCATCTCAATGGCCACTGTTGCGACACCGACGCCAAAATGGGGGCCGTGACTACCAGTTCTCTCGGAGATGTTATAAGGTTCATAGAGACGTACATCATGCCTCCACACCACGCGCATGCCGGAGTTTCTCGAGTTCAAAGGCGACGTCCAAGCACACCACCTAAGTAGAAGATTTGAAGATGTATGAGTTTACGGAGTAATTTTGAAGCTCATGCTTCGACGGGGAGGATTTGAGATAGCTAGCTGCATGTTAGCTACAGTAGGTACGGTCTACGGTGGAGGCTGTAGCAGAATGCGCGCGGGGCTTGTCTTACGCCATGCACACTCAGGAAACTCTGCCACATGCAGTAGATGAGACGTGCGAGCGAAGAAAAAAGTAAAGACGAAGTGGTGACGTACGGTGAAGCTCGCCGTGGCGATCTTGACGGCGATCGAGACCTGTCCGATTAGCTCGACGGGGGCGCCGGCGTTGGCGCAGGCCCGACGTTACGACGCGATCCGCCGTAGGTGTTCTTTCCGACGACGAGATGCTCATGAAAAGCTGCTAGCTCGATGGAGCTGTGATCGATCCCTCGACCGTGTGCGAGTGTCTGCCGATGCGCAAAGCTGGCTTTGCATGTGTCGGATCATCGGGACTTGCAATTAATCTCGGCGATCCAAACTAGCTAGCTAGTTAGATATTTTGAACTTAGCTTACTTGATCCGTTACTAGGTAATCTCAACAATAACAACAACTTGGAGGTTTTTCCCCTAGCTGTACTATAGCTAGCCGGCACCTTATTGGTACTATTGATTTTCTGATGTTAAGCGAGTGTCATTTCGCTGTCGAAACGGAGGGTGAGGAGGAGAGCACCACCTTTAAATAGGTGATGGAGAGAAGAGTCACAGCCTCACAGGCACCCCCACCGCCACCATATCGACTACCCCGTCGCCATCATCGGCTGAACTATTACCCATGGGCGTGCAACCACGAACCACGGCGCCGCTAGCTCCCTACCCAATTCTATAGGTAGCATCTCTCTAAGCCCTGCCACCCTTTTTTTCTAGGGCATCGAGGAGACGAGAACCCCGCACCCAGTGGCGGACCATGGCAAATACAAAGGTTGGGCAAACAGTAAATTTAAAGGCATAAGATGATATTTTCTAGTCAATTTACTGTGTACATACACTACAAATACAGTTTGTGTCCAGCCGGAAGCCCGGGCAAGGGCCGAGGGAGTAGGGATGCTAGTGGCATTGCGTCGTACCTCCGGTTCGGTACGGACTTGGTGCAGCCACAGTTAGCTATACGCCGGTCCGGACTTCGGTGGGAGAGAGAGGGTGGGGGAGAGGGAGAGGGAGAGAGTCCGAGTGGGGCCCACCTGAGATGGGTGCGGCACGTTGATCTCCATTGTTGACAAAGTACCTAGTTTTCGATGGTCGCCAATTTCTCTACTTGTTTGTGCACGTGCATATTGCTTTTCAAAAAATGTTGGAACCAAGATATTTATTGAATTAACATGTATTTTAAAATGCTAGCAGGTGAGGTGAATTTTTTTTTGTTTGCACGTTGATCTCCATTGCCGACACTGGAGACAAAAATGGAATCTCGGAAATTATGAGTCTGTTACTACTACAGTTTCAAACATTTGTATGGTTATTATGGTGCAAGGAACATGCCTCCGTGTCGCTGCCATTGGCGGCTCGGGCAGAAAGCATACTTCACCACATTGCCATCCATGCATCACCCCCTTCTCCCCCTCGCCGATGTTGACTCGTGCCATCGGGCAGACCCCACCGGAGGCTGCCAACGGTGGGATGTGTTGTTTTGGCGCGGTCCATGTGGTCCTCGGGCTTGAAAAAATAATCATGGAAAATCTAGCTTTAATTTCACAGCATTAATACCGAATATTTAGTAAAAGAAAATTCATAAAATTCTTGATCAAAATTCAATACACTCCCTTGATTTTATTGAAATATGATTCCACCATTAAAAAAGCATTGTTCATATGGATTTTTTTTTGATATATATAACTTGTTTTGATTCAAATTTCGCATAATCGTCAAATACAATCATAAAGTAATCCTTTTATATTTGCTTGTGGTAATTTACGCTACTTTCCCCCATGTCGTCCTAGATCTGTTGGTGAGCCCAAATTTGGCGCGCCACTATCACTTGAGTGGCGCGTTAGTTAGTTTTTTTTTATTTGCCAAAACCATGGCAGAGTCACCATGCTCTCTCGCCTTATAGACTCGTCGTTTTGTTTTATGATGCTGAGGTGTTTGGCGAAATATGGTTTCAAGCCTTCAAATGTAGCAAAATTTGTGTCCATGTTCATTATTCATAACAGAATAGTTAAGCACTATGCCTCGCTAGCTCCAAGTCACTATGCTTGATTTGCTAGCTACTGCTAGATTACGCAAGCATCTTGTGATGATCCTCGTTTATGATCTTAGAATAATGCAATTCTCTATTTATATGTTGGGTCTTCCCGCCAAGACATCAAGTACTATAAATCCAGATGGAGAAGCGTGTATACAGTGGTCTACTAAAAGACCATGACTAGCAGGCCCAGCTATGTGTCACATGCGGGCCAACCAGCTGGCTACCACACTGAAGCGGAGCCGCACCACTCCTCACTTGCTACACTTGCTACATTTAGTCCCACCTTGCTTAGCCAAAGAGATATAGACCAACATATAAGGAAGGCATTCTATTGCCATCTAGTTGGTATAACCACATGAGACACACATCTATAGCGCGTGCGCTCGCGTGTATATTCACGACTTATGACTTTGGACTTTGGCGACGGCGCGGCTAGCTTACTAGCCAATCTTATCTTTTTATTTTACAGCCTGCTATTTCTCACTGTACTCGTGTGTTTTCGTGCTTATTCTGCCCACTTTTGTCCACCTAATCTCGAGTTCGTATCTTGCTGTCTGGTCGAGGACTTTGGCAATCTGATCAAGCTTTCTGCGGACTAGTACTCTTGCTTCACCCCTTATTACTCGCGAACATCTATCAGGCTACCACACCATCAGATAGCTCAGATCCACCAACATGGGCATCTACTAATCCGGTTAGTGTGTGATTTACTGTATAGAGGTGATCTTTTTCGAAATGCGTATATAGGTGCTCTAATCACGAGGTTAAGAACAAACACAATGTTGTGTGCCACCTGGTGCTTCTACACGGAAAAGTGCATTCTAGTTGCTTCCTGGCACAAAGAGGGCTTCCGTGAGGATGCGACCTCAGCCCATACATCAATCGTCCAACCAAGACTTGCACTGGGACGACTAAATTCAGGTTCGGATCTTTTAATGGTACAGAATCAATTTTCACGATTTCAGCACGGACAAGAACAGGTAGAAAGAAACAGTGGGCCTCCCAGACTAAAACATATGTCTAGATACATTTTGTCTTAAGAAGGCTAAAACATCTTACATTTTGATACCGAGGGAGTAGATGGCTTTGAAGTGTCATCTAATATAAAACGGAGTGAGTATAAGGGTAACATCACGTACATACGGCTCAAACCAATATGTGCCAAAATCAAGCCTCGCGTCTTTGTCTTTATTGTGAGTACCACACCTTGTGCGCTCGTATTCCCCGCTATACTTTGCTCATGGGGTCTCCAAATCATCGCACGATACAAGCGGCCATATGGCCGTGCATGGTACACGTGTATCCTCGGCCAAAGCAATAGGCAATAAACTACGTTTCTTAGTTGACATCCGTGCCGTGGAAAGCAAAACCTCCTTTTCTTTTATGGTCATCGATTACATCCATCGCATCCTACGACATATGCCTCGCGGATATGACATGAGATATAGAAAGCCTAGATCTGCTATGGGATGCTTCTCTAGTGGCATGAATCCAGCAAACAACAAGAGGCTCGTGTGAGATATGTCACTGAACCCTTCGTCATCCAACCCCCTCCCTCACTCCCTCTCAACACACACGCGCACATGAAAAATCTAACATGAGAGACAACATCTCGCAGGCAGTGGCGTCGACTAGGGAGGGATGAAACATATGGGTGGGTAGGTGGGGTCTCAATGATTCTAGGAGATACGAATCACCATTCTAGCAAAGGTTGTGGCTATGGACATCAAGGTTTTTCCACGATGACATGTCACTTGCACAATAGTAGTCGAAATTCACCGTGTGGAACTTCCTATAGAGTCGTCCATGAGCTAGTTATCTCAAGTAATTTGTTTATCACAATATTCACATCTTAATAATTCTTATATGTGTCATCCATTATTTTATTAGTTAATTGATGTTTTATGCTAGGAGGAACATGTTCTCTATTATTTTATGTGTTCGGAATAGTTAAATGATATTATATGTTTTTTTACACTTCCAGATGTTTGGTTGTTTGAAATATGAAAATGAGAATGAGAAAGATGAAATTACATGAATCCATGCATGGGCCAAATGTTGCAGTACATGGGCTAAAATAAATACCGACGCGATAATACCTCTCAGAGGGCGCAAGAATCCATCATTCCAATTTGTCCGCTCCTCATAAGATCCATGCATGCATTGGGTGTTCGCGTTGCTCATCGTCTCGCCATGCAGCCGAGAACCGTCGTCGTCGATGCAATAGATGAAAGACCGCACCACCAAGAAGAATACACTCCAAAAAGATGCCCTCAGGAGGGAGAGCGACTAGCTCCACCACCTTACAATCTGGGAGACCTAGATTTTGGGTTTTCCCTCATAGCACATTGATGCTAGTCGGCCACCCCACAACGGTCGACGAATCTAAAGGTGTCGCCTTCAAGAATGAAACAACACGTGTGGGTCGTTGTCGCCCACTCTGCAGGAGTTTGGATCTACACTCGAATATCTCAAGACACTTGCGGCAGCAGGAAGAAGAGCTATGCCATGATGTCGGCAAGAAGAAAAGCGGCTCCCAAGGGCACTACCTCCATTGGCATTGACCGGAATCGATGCAAGACGTTCTTTCACGTGGTACCTCCTGCCGGCATCCCTGTGGCGGCATCAAGAGTCAATTTGCATGCCCTAGGTCACGAGGGGTGAAGGTGCGGCTAGCAGTCATGATTATTAAAAATGAGACCAACCAGGACTAGCCCTTGGTGGTTTATTTTTGTAGAATAATTGCTCTTTTATAAGAATTCCAGAAATTCGCTCCCGACTGGATTCAAACTCTGGTTGCTAGGTTTAGCCACTGCTAGCAGCCACGATATTGATTGCTAAAGAAAAAGAAAAATACGTTCACCATGCACGTTTAGAACCCAAGTGTAGAGCATGGATAGTTGGATTGTCCTGTCAATATTTGGGTGGTGGTGAGGTGGAAATGGCCAATGACGAAGCTTAACAATGTCATCGTGCCAATGAAATTAGGACACCAACAATGTGCCACAATGAAACAAGAAATGAAAATGATAAATTATGTATATCAAAGCGCGACAACAAAACAACACATGAAATAATATGTTTAGCATAAAATAATGATGCGTGATAACGAAACGACAAATGAAATGAAAGGTTATAATATTCTCCTAGCATAAAATTATTAAGTTAGCCAATGTAACACCAAATGAAATCATAGACAATAACTACCTCCTAGCATACCATAATACCGGCCTACAAAAAAAGACATATGAAATGCTAATCAATGGTTATATGCATCTAGAGGGGGATTTGCCAATCGAGGTTATGGATAGATACTCTAAGCTCACCCAGTGATGTCGCATTAAGTAAAGTTTGTAAACATGGACTAGGTCACAGGGAACAAGTAGTTGTATTTGTCGGTAATGAGATGGAACTAGGTATGGAAATATCGAAGATCGAGTCTCAGACAAACTAAGTATCGCATGGAAAAAGGAGTGGAAACTTGACGTTTAAGGTTCAAACGACAAAGATAATAGTGGATTGCACATGCACCATCATGGGTTTCCAGATCCCGTTGTTGATCATTAATTGGAGAGAAATCTCGATCATGTATGAAGTGATCCCGAACCGTAGGGTGTCACAATTAAGGGTAATCGACGTTAGGTTTGATTTGACACCGAAGAGAAATAAAAGAGAAAAGAGTCCAAATAGTTTCGGGATTTATCCAATGGAGTTCGAAGGGCAACAAAAGGTGTTTCGGTTATACAATGAGTAAAATAATATGTATTTATTATTAATTATCGTAATTAATAATTAAATACAATTTTCTTTACTTTTCAAAGCTAATTTGAACTAAATGGACATTAGTGGCAAAAGAGACCCATTAGGAAAAGAAGAGAGGGAAAAGGGAGCTGCCGCATGGCCCCCTTGGGGCTCATTAGGGGGTGCGGCTGCCCTCCCTTGGCCGCATTAGCGTTGTGGGATTAGTCTGGGAAACCCTAAACCAAGATCGTCCCAAGCTAGGACCCACTTTGATCATGTTGAAATTTATTTTTATATTATAAGAACTTTGTGATATCACTTAATTAACATACTAGCATGGCACTTTGCAAATATCTTTATTTTATGATACATGGCAATACTTAACTATCACTTCATTCATTAATCTTGTGAAGCCGTCCGAAATTTATGTTTTCCATGACTTGTACTTTCCTCGACAAGGCCAAAAATGACAGCACACATATTTTTTGTGTTTTCCCGCCAAATTTTCTCTAGCGGATATAATCAAAGAAGACATTATTTAGTTTTAAGCATAAAATACTTCGTCTCACAACTCCACCGAGAGCTCTTATAGAAAAGTTATGGATCACACAAAACTATGCTTTGCCAATCTTGAAAATTGGGCGGGAAAACCTTGAAGAGGACATAAAAACAAAAATATTGTGGTCAAGCCCCAAAAAATTGGGCGGGAACGGAAATCCTAAAAAATAGGTGGGAAAAGCCAAAAGAAGGTCTCCGTAATGGTCCATAGTTTCTATAGAGCTAACATAAAATAACAATCATGATAACATGCGAAAATAAAAGAACATGTGAAAAATTAAAGGTAAAAACTATCTACTAGCATAAAATAAGGACGTGTGGCAGCAATAATACACATGAAATATTGGTTAATAGCCATCTTAGTCATGCTTGACTCCTGTGTTGCCCTCCTCTGCCAAAATTTCCATGCTAAGAGCATCTCCATCGGCGCTCCCAATACAACGTCCGACAACTATTGCCGACATATGCTATTGGGAGTGCCGGCACACATTCCCGCCCTATTGGGAGCGTCCCCCACACCGGTTCTCCCAATAGATTTTTAAAATAAAAAAACTCAGCAAATTGAACTAAATTTAAATTAAAACGTCGATTTTCATTCAAATTCGAGAGTTTTATACATAGTTCAGCCGAAATATGATTAAAAAAACTAAAAAAGCGGTTGCTGAACGCCGCATAGAGATCGTCGGTGGCTTGACGCGCTCCCGCCACCATAGATGTCGCGGCCGTCATTGTTGCCTCCATGCATCTTCTCGACTCAGTTTGATGTTGACCTCAACCTTATCGTGGCCGACATAGATGATGTTGTTCTCGCGGGCGAACCACTCCTCCGCCACTCTAGTGGCGCCGCCAAGACCTCGTTGAACGAGATGGACATGGCCTTAACTATGTCCATCTCGAACTGCGTGCCGGCCTCCTCGGCGGTCTGCTGGAGCGGTAGAGTCGGCCTTGACGGGGTGGGATTGTCCCTCACCCTTCCCGGAGCGGGCGCGCTCCGCTGTGAGGATGCCGATTCCTCTCGAAGGCGCAGACTTTCTCTTGACGCGCAGGGGCGACGGCGCTGGCGCCAAGCTGCCCTCCCTCTTCAGTGAGCCGGAGCGGGAGAAGGATCCGCGTGGCGACGACGATCTTGGAATCGAGAACTACGAAGCGGAGAGCCAAGACGTCGTCGTTGTCTGACTCCATGACAGGACGAACCCGTACTCCCGGAGCACGTCGTCGTTTACTGCATGCGCCGGTGAGCGAGGGACGAGAACGCGGAAGGGGAGAAGATAGTGCGACGATTGCGCTACGGAAACGAGCTACACGGACGCCACAAGGACGCAAAACGTGTGGGAGAACGGTGCGGGAACCCGTCCATTCACAGTGCCATCAGTTCTCGAGGCCATTTTCAGCAACGACACGCGCCGGGAAAGACGAGGCAGGATGCAACGTGTCACCGCCCGTTAGATGAACCACTGTGTCATTACAAGGAAATTGGATGTTCATCTTTCGCAATAAATCACACTGATCTCCCATCGGGCCCACCTGTCAGGATCCGACATGGTGTCGGTTGCCGACACTCCCGATTGCATCCTATAAATTGGGGTTGAAGTGGGCTTGCCCAACATCGGATTGGACCCGTCCGACAACTTCGCCACTATTGAGAGACCAAGTGGTGGTGGTGGTGGTGGTGGTGGGGGGGGGGGCATTTGGTGCCTTTGCGTCCAATAGCCTTATTGGAAGCGCCCATGAAGATGCTATAACCAGTAGGTTCTAGGATATGGGTTCATCGTGTGGCAAGTCGGGCAATGACGGTAAGTCCCATCACGAGGTGTTCGACAGAGGTGAAGACCATGGAATCCAGTTGCTCCTTGTCACATTTATAACTATCGCCTACATTTGTGCTGACGTCGAGGATGAGGTGGAGGAGGTTGTCCTTGATTCCGGGAAGTGCGAGGGTGTGTACTATGAGGAAAAGTAATTCGATGTCACTTGGGCAACGGGCATATGGTGACGCGCTTCGCTTTCAACTTGGGCAGCGGGCGTATGATGACGGATGACGTCAGCGTGGTGGTGGCGAGAGTGGTGACGATCGGCACAAACGGAGGCCATGACGATGGATGACACACATGTGAATAGATACTAGCCTCATGTAACCGATCACGTAGTTACACACAACTAGCTTTGTAATCACTTCGCAGCAATAGTTCACACACAAGGTTTAGAGTATTAACTACAGTATATCTTTTTTTTGCGGAAGAGTATCTAACTATACCGAGCATGTACTAGCACAAAGTAGGAGTACTACTGAATCGATCCATTTATAGTCATCTCCACCCAATGAGCAGGCGGGAAGCGGCATCGCGGATGGCTCGTCGACCCAATTGCTACCGACTCCTTCCAAAATATTGACTTCTAGCGCGCCAAGAATTTGTAGCGCGCCAAAATCTCGGTGCAGCCGCACTGAATTTTGGCCCGCCACAAGAATTTGAGTTTCGGGCCGAGTCGGACTCCAAACCAAAAAAAAACAAAAGGTTTTACCAAACAACCCTAGCACTAGCAATCATCTCTTCTCCGGTCCCCGACTTCTCCCCCCTCGATCCCCTTTCTTTTCCTCCTCAGCTCTCTCTCGTCGCCGCCCACCCAAATCGCCGTCGCCCTCTCCAAATCACCTGTCACCCCGACACTCCGACCACGCAGCCTCGCCGCCCATCTCCTCTTCGAATCCCATCTCTCCCCTCGACCGCGGCATTCCCGAGTCCCCTGTCGTCTCCATCTTCCCCGCCACCCACCACGATGCGCCGGCAAAGGCCGGGACAACGACGGCGACCACGAGCTCTCCTCCAGGCGCCGTCCGCTCGGTACTTCCCGTAGCCTGCTGCCTGCTCGGTTCCCCTAGTCCTGCTACACAGGAGTAGGAAGACGTCCTACAATCCCACCCAACCTTAAACGAAACCCTAAGGGACCGGCCGGCGACGCGTCCGAGCTCACCTTTCATGGTATGATGTGCGACCTCCAACCCTCAAATCCGAACCCTCTTCTTCCCCCATCCTGACCTGACCGCAAAAATCGACTCTTCCCCTTTCTTCTTCCTGCAGTCACCGCTACACTCCAGCGCCACGCCCGGGTCGTGCCGTCAGCGCTCGTGCCATGGAGGCCTGGGATCCTGCCGCTAGCACGCTCACCATGCTCCTGGCAGCACCGCCTGCACATTGAGATGCCGCTGCTGTACCTGCTGCACTTTGAGGATGAGTCTCCTTCCGTTAATTTCATTGGTTGCTTGTACGGCGGTGCACGTGTACTTCGGGGATGAAGTCCCACCTTGTTCCTGCTGCACTGCTGCGTCCACCAGCAAGGTATTCCCCTGTTTAGCTCCCTCTCCCCAAGATGAAAGCCAACATTACCAAGATGTATGAGTGTCTTGTAAAGTTATTTAATCATTTCCAGTAGCTGATCTCTACGGTGCTGGTTTCTGGTCGCAATACATCTATTTGAGCTCACTCTGCTACCTAGCTGTGGTTAATCATCTCACTATGCACCCACCTGTTTACTAATTGTTTTTGGACCGCTGCTACTCCTTGAGTGGTGCTAGTATGCCTTTACACACAGAATTCGCTTTTAGCTATGTATATATAATAGCTTGCACATATTATTCACCCAAGTTCATTATAGGTGTTGCTAACTTGCTATTGTGATCCATGTTACATGCATTCATCATATTGCACTAAGCTATATTGCATTCAGATTAAGCTACTGAATCAGGAAACTGATACTGAACTGTTAGGTTGGTAGCAGTTCATATGTGACTGAATTTACTTCTCAGGTTGCTCATTCATTCCCTGCTGGAGTCTGTGCCAAGTAATACATCGTCTTTGTCAAACGACACCACCGGGAAGGTCATACCATGATATAGTCTGCTCTAGACCACCTGTCCATCTTTGTTCAATGCATGTTTTGTGACAACATGGTACGACTACTAGCTGGGAACTTAACAAGAGGCAACCAGTTCAGTCACAATAAGCAACCTTATTTGTTTATTACAAAGGAGATTGAGTTGTTGTGGCGTGCTTCAGTTGAGTTTACAAAATTGAAGTGTTTAATAGTAGTTTTCTGACTTTATTGCATGTTAGCTGAAATGTTAGGTTGGTAACAAAATATCAAAGGACAGTGTAGTGTCATCACCCGTTTAGTGTGGGTCTAGCTTCAGCATGGTAGGACATAGCTACTTAATTTAGTGTGTTACAAAGTCTACCAATACTGTTTGGTATAGATATATTTGGGGGGGGGGGGGGCTTGTTTTAAAGAATGAAAAGTAAGAAGTGTGCCTTATAAAAGTGGACGGAGGGAGTATGAAACATTGAAACCATATTAAATGACACTTAATTTTGTATACCTGACTTGCCACTTCCCCACATGCTTGTTTATTGCTGCTATAGGACTATTCCGGATGATAGCTTGCTAATATGTTGTAAAACACAACTTATTACGCATAAAGTCGCCGATCTGAGCACTACGCGGTAGTATTTTGAATTTGATGTCATTGGAAACATATTGGATAGTATTATGAAATTAAGAACTGATTAATTTCAATGTTGCTGTGAAAAGTGTAATTTCCTTATGCGGTTGTGGTTGTAATTGTTCAATTTTACTCCCATGTAATTTTGTTGCTTTGAAAAATAAAATCTTCAGATTTTAAATTTGTTTGCTGCAATGCTATCTATAATCTATTGCTAGTTGGACATGCTCAGCGTAGCTTCTATGTGTAAGTACAAAATCCGAGAAAACAAGGTTTAAACTTTTGCCCCTCTTGCATCCACAGCTGGCTTATTTTCCACCAGATAAGTAGGTGACTTCAGTTTTCATAAATAGTCACAAAAAAGGAGGATGAAACTATATACCTGGAACATGCAAGTTTTCCATGCTTATCAATGTTTTGTATGTATCTTGTTGATTCTGTTCAATTGTGATGTACTAGCTGACTTTGACATTTCTGTACACTAGGAACGAAGAACATAGTTGCTGCAGGAACCCCATGAACAAGCAATACCGAGTTGTTGTGCTGCTCGCGATCTGCTGCACCTCCTGCCGTTGTAGGCCCTCGGCTTCAACTACTTGCTCCTTCACCTTTGCCCTTGCTGCCTTGCAATGGTGGAAACTTAAATAGTTTTTGTCTCGATTGTTTAGGTGAGCCAATGGTGATATACTTTATCTTATCCTAGTTCAGTGTGATCTTCGAGGCCTTCCGTAATGCAAAACAATTTGCACTATCTAATAGTGTTCCACGTCATCACCGTATCTAGACACTCCAGCCCATCGTTTCTCTGCATTTATTTCTTTCTCTCAATGCATCGAGCGGCCCAGGCGTTAATTGGCCATGCCAAGATGTGTACGCTGGTTAATTGGCAACTCCTATTAATTTGCCTTGTACTCTGTATTTAGAGCCGTAGCTAAAACAAGGAACAGTTCTTCCTTTTTCCTCATTAAATAGCCCCTCCAGCTAAGCAAACTGCTTACGTGGAATGCTAAGACATGGCCTGCCTAGTTCATAATATCTATTGTTTAGTATCATGTATTGTTTTGTGGCCGTTGAGAGTAAATTATATAACCCGTTCCTTGTAATATAATTGAGCTGGTTGTGTATTGAGTATTGGTTTGTGCTGATGATGATTTGCTAGCTATTTAGTTGCTGGGTTTCACTTCTAAAAAGTTGATCTCTTGTTTGGTGATTTGAGGTCTGGGGCTAATATAAATGCAATTCATTATTCTGTTTGTTAAAGTCCTCTTATTGTCCTTACTGGATGTAATGGTGTAATCTTGATTAAATTTTGTTTAGGGAGAATATAGCTCCTTATAATCTGATGTGCCAATGCCTTTCTACATCTACATCAAGTTAGCATGAGAACAGAGCTTTCTAATGAACCTTTACAGCTAACTTTGTAAATGTCTTGTTACTTTTTTCTTAAATGGAATTGTAGAACAACAAATGATGCTATGGATGACATTATTGTCAGACTTGTTGCTATGTTTCTGATATACAAATCTTTTGGATTCCGCATCTGGGCTGTTAATATTGGATAGTTAAAATCTGGAGTGCCTATCTTTGGATGAATAATGCTATATATCGCTTTGATGATGCACTGAGCATGCCGTTATTTGTTATGTGATGTGAAATTTTGCATAGGCTGTGTCGAGATTTCGAACACTCCTGCCAACCACGCTGGTGGCTTCTAGTATCTGCCAGGGGCACAATCCTCCCGCCTGTTAGGCTCTGGCCTATGACTTGTCCGGATCGGGGACTGAATAGTGACGTTAAGAGCATCTCTGGTCAAGCTCTATTGGGAGTTGTCATCCCCAGTGACACCACCAATGCGCTGTACACCCACGCGATGCTCGACAAGATCGCTGCGTTGACCGTAGTGTTCACCGTCAGGCCCCATTCACCGTTGTAGTTGCAGTTGCTGACAACGGCCGTGAGATGACCACGATCACGCTTCATGCTTTACTATCGGTGGTGGAGCCGGCGGCTACTACCATCAATGGCCGATGATGGAGTGTAACCGACCCTTATATAGTGGACAGCGTGCCATCTCAATGGCCACTGTTGCGACACCGACGCCAAAATGGGGGCCGTGACTACCAGTTCTCTCGGAGATGTTATAAGGTCATAGAGACGTACATCATGCCTCCACACCACGCGCATGCCGGAGTTTATCGAGTTCAAAGGCGACGTCCAAGCACCCACCTAAGTAGAAGATTTGAAGATGTATGAGTTTACGGAGTAATTTTGAAGCTCATGCTTCGACGGGGAGGATTTGAGATAGCTAGCTGCATGTTAGCTACAGTAGGTACGGTCTACGGTGGAGGCTGTAGCAGAATGCGCGCGGGGCTTGTCTTACGCCATGCACACTCAGGAAACTCTGCCACATGCAATAGATGAGACGTTCGCGAGCGAAGAAAAAAGTAAAGACGAAGTGGTGACGTACGGTGAAGCTCGCCGTGGCGATCTTGACGGCGATCGAGACCTGTCCGATTAGCTCGACGGGGGGCGCCGGCGTTGGCGCAGGCCCGACGTTACGACGCGATCCGCCGTAGGTGTTCTTTCCGACGACGAGATGCTCATGAAAAGCTGCTAGCTCGATGGAGCTGTGATCGATCCTCGACCGTGTGCGAGTGTCTGCCGATGCGCAAGCTGGCTTTGCATGTGTCGGATCATCGGGACTTGCAATTAATCTCGGCGATCCAAACTAGCTAGCTAGTTAGATATTTTGAACTTAGCTTACTTGGTCCGTTACTAGGTAATCTCAACAATAACAACAACTTGGAGGTTTTTCCCCTAGCTGTACTATAGCTAGCCGGCACCTTATTGGTACTATTGATTTTCTGATGTTAAGCGAGTGTCATTTCGCTGTCGAAACGGAGGGTGAGGAGGAGAGCACCACCTTTAAAAGGTGATGGAGAGAAGAGTCACAACCTCACAGGCACCCCCACCGCCACCCATATCGACTACCCCGTCGCCATCATCGGTTGAACTATTACCCATGGGCGTGCAACCACGAACCACGGCGCCGCTAGCTCCCTACCCAATTCTATAGGTAGCATCTCTCTAAGCCCTGCCACCCTTTTTTTCTAGGGCATCGAGGAGACGAGAACCCCGCACCCAGTGGCGGACCATGGCACATACAAAGGTTGGGCAAACAGTAAATTTAAAGGCATAAGATGATATTTTCTAGTCAATTTACTGTGTACATACACTACAAATACAGTTCGTGTCCAGCCGGAAGCCCGGGCAAGGGCCGAGGGAGTAGGGATGCTAGTGGCATTGCGTCGTACCTCGGTTCGGTACGGACTTGGTGCAGCCACAGTTAGCTATACGCCGGTCCGGACTTCGGTGGGAGAGAGAGGGTGGGGGAGAGGGAGAGGGAGAGAAGTCCGAGTGGGGCCCCACCTGAGATGGGTGCAGCACGTTGATCTCCATTGTTGACAAAGTACCTAGTTTTCGATGGTCGCCAATTTCTCTACTTGTTTGTGCACGTGCATATTGCTTTTCAAAAACATGTTGGAACCAAGATATTTATTGAATTAACATGTATTTTTAAATGCTAGCAGGTGAGGTGAATTTTTTTTTTGTTTGCACGTTGATCTCCATTGCCGACACTGGAGACAAAAATGGAATCTCGGAAATTATGAGTCTGTTACTACTACAGTTTCAAACATTTGTATGGTTATTATGGTGCAAGGAACATCGCCTCCGTGTCGCTGCCATTGGCGGCTCGGGCAGAAAGCATACTTCACCACATTGCCATCCATGCATCACCCCCTTCTCCCCCTCGCCGATGTTGACTCGTGCCATCGGGCAGACCCACCGGAGGCTGCCAACGGTGGGATGTGTTGTTTTGGCGCGGTCCATGTGGTCCTCGGGCTTGAAAAAATAATCATGGAAAATCTAGCTTTAATTTCACAGCATTAATACCGAATATTTAGTAAAAGAAAATTCATAAAATTCTTGATCAAAATTCAATACACTCCCTTGATTTTATTGAATATGATTCCACCATTAAAAAAGCACTGTTCATATGGATTTTTTTTGATATATATAACTTGTTTTGATTCAAATTTTGCATAATCGTCAAATACAATCATAAAGTAATCCTTTTATATTTGCTTGTGGTAATTTACGCTACTTTCCCCCATGTCGTCCTAGATCTGTTGGTGAGCCCCAAATTTGGCGCGCCACTATCACTTGAGTGGCGCGTTAGTTAGTTTTTTTTTATTTGCCAAAACCATGGCAGAGTCACCATGCTCTCTCGCCTTATAGACTCGTCGTTTTGTTTTATGATGCTGCGGTGTTTGGCGAAATATGGTTTCAAGCCTTCAAATGTAGCAAAAATTTGTGTCCATGTTCATTATTCATAACAGAATAGTTAAGCACTATGCCTCGCTAGCTCCAAGTCACTATGCTTGATTTGCTAGCTACTGCTAGATTACGCAAGCATCTTGTGATGATCCTCGTTTATGATTTTAGATAATGCAATTCTCTATTTATATGTTGGGTCTTCCCGCCAAGACATCAAGTACTATAAAATCCAGATGGAGAAGCGTGTATACAGTGGTCTACTAAAAGACCATGACTAGCAGGCCCAGCTATGTGTCACATGCGGCCCAACCAGATGGCTACCACACTGAAGCGGAGCCGCACCACTCCTCACTTGCTACATTTAGTCCCACCTTGCTTAGCCAAAGAGATATAGACCAACATATAAGGAAGGCATTCTATTGCCATCTAGTTGGTATAACCACATGAGACACACATCTATAGCGCGTGCGCTCGCGTGTATATTCGCGACTTATGACTTTGGACTTTGGCGACGGCGCGGCTATCTTACTAGCCAATCTTATCTTTTTATTTTACAGCCTGCTATTTCTCACTGTACTCGTGTGTTTTCGTGCTTATTCTGCCCACTTTTGTCCACCTAATCTCGAGTTCGTATCTTGCTGTCTGGTCGAGGACTTTGGCAATCTGATCAAGCTTTCTGCGGACTAGTACTCTTGCTTCACCCCTTATTACTCGCGAACATCTATCAGGCTACCACACCATCGGATAGCTCAGATCCACCAACATGGGCATCTACTAATCCGGTTAGTGTGTGATTTACTGTATAGAGGTGATCTTTTTCGAAATGCGTATATAGGTGCTCTAATCACGAGGTTAAGAACAAACACAATGTTGTGTGCCACCTGGTGCTTCTACACGGAAAAGTGCATTCTAGTTGCTTCCTGGCACAAAGAGGGCTTCCTTGAGGATGCGACCTAAGCCCATACATCAATCGTCCAACCAAGACTTGCACTGGGACGACTAAATTCAGGTTCGGATCTTTTAATGGTACAGAATCAATTTTCACGATTTCAGCACGGACAAGAACAGGTAGAAAGAAACAGTGGGCCTCCCAGACTAAAAATATGTCTAGATACATTTTGTCTTAAGAAGGCTAAAACATCTTACATTTTGATACGAGGGAGTAGATGGCTTTGAAGTGTCATCTAATATAAAACGGAGTGAGTATAAGGGTAACATCACGTACATACGGCTCAAACCAATATGTGCCAAAATCAAGCCTCGCGTCTTTGTCTTTATTGTGAGTACACACCTTGTGCGCTCGTTATTCCCCGCTATACTTTGCTCATGGGGTCTCCAAATCATCGCACGATACAAGCGGCCATATGGCCGTGCATGGTACACGTGTATCCTGGCCAAAGCAATAGGCAATAAACTACGTTTCTTAGTTGACATCCGTGCCGTGGAAAGCAAAACCTCCTTTTCTTTTATGGTCATCGATTACATCCATCGCATCCTACGACTATGCCTCGCGGATATGACATGAGATATAGAAAGCCTAGATCTGCTATGGATGCTTCTCTAGTGGCATGAATCCAGCAAACAACAAGAGGCTCGTGTGAGATATGTCACTGAACCCTTCGTCATCCAACCCCCTCCCTCACTCCCTCTCAACACACACGCGCACATGAAAATTTAACATGAGAGACAACATCTCGCAGGCAGTGGCGTCGACTAGGGAGGGATGAAACATATGGGTGGGTAGGTGGGGTCTCAATGATTCTAGGAGATACGAATCACCATTCTAGCAAAGGTTGTGGCTATGGACATCAAGGTTTTTCCACGATGACATGTCACTTGCACAATAGTAGTCGAAATTCACCGTGTGGAACTTCCTATAGAGTCGTCCATGACTAGTTATCTCAAGTAATTTGTTTATCACAATATTCACATCTTAATAATTCTTATATGTGTCATCCATTATTTTATTAGTTAATTGATGTTTTATGCTAGGAGGAACATGTTCTCTATTATTTTATGTGTTCGGAATAGTTAAATGATATTATATGTTTTTTTACACTTCCAGATGTTTGGTTGTTTGAAATATGAAAATGAGAATGAGAAAGATGAAATTACATGAATCCATGCATGGGCCAAATGTTGCAGTACATGGGCTAAAATAAATACCGACGCGATAATACCTCTCAGAGGGCGCAAGAATCCATCATTCCAATTTGTCCGCTCCTCATAAGATCCATGCATGCATTGGGTGTTCGCGTTGCTCATCGTCTCGCCATGCAGCCGAGAACCGTCGTCGTCGATGCAATAGATGAAAGACCGCACCACAAGAAGAATACACTCCAAAAAGATGCCCTCAGGAGGGAGAGCGACTAGCTCACCACCTTACAATCTGGGAGACCTAGATTTTGGGTTTTCCCTCATAGCACATTGATGCTAGTCGGCCACCCCACAACGGTCGACGAATCTAAAGGTGTCGCCTTCAAGAATGAAACAACACGTGTGGGTCGTTGTCGCCCACTCTGCAGGAGTTTGGATCTACTCGAATATCTCAAGACACTTGCGGCAGCAGGAAGAAGAGCTATGCCATGATGTCGGCAAGAAGAAAGCGGCTCCCAAGGGCACTACCTCCATTGGCATTGACCGGAATCGATGCAAGACGTTCTTCACGTGGTACCTCCTGCCGGCATCCCTGTGGCGGCATCAAGAGTCAATTTGCATGCCCTAGGTCACGAGGGGTGAAGGTGCGGCTAGCAGTCATGATTATTAAAAATGAGACCAACCAGGACTAGCCCTTGGTGGTTTATTTTTGTAGAATAATTGCTCTTTTATAAGAATTCCAGAAATTCGCTCCCGACTGGATTCAAACTGGTTGCTAGGTTTAGCCACTGCTAGCAGCCATATTGATTGCTAAAGAAAAAGAAAAATACGTTCACCATGCACGTTTAGAACCCAAGTGTAGAGCATGGATAGTTGGATTGTCCTGTCAATATTTGGGTGGTGGTGAGGTGGAAATGGCCAATGACGAAGCTTAACAATGTCATCGTGCCAATGAAATTAGGACACCAACAATGTGCCACAAGAAACAAGAAATGAAAATGATAAATTATGTATATCAAAGCGCGACAACAAAACAACACATGAAATAATATGTTTAGCATAAAATAATGATGCGTGATAACGAAACGACAAATGAAATGAAAGGTTATAATATTCTCCTAGCATAAAATTATTAAGTTTAGCCAATGTAACACCAAATGAAATCATAGACAATAACTACCTCCTAGCATACCATAATACCGGCCTACAAAAAAAGACATGAAATGCTAATCAATGGTTATATGCATCTAGAGGGGGATTTGCCAATCGAGGTTATGGATAGATACTCTAAGCTCACCCAGTGATGTCGCATTAAGTAAAGTTTGTAAACATGGACTAGGTCACAGGGAACAAGTAGTTGTATTTGTGGTAATGAGATGGAACTAGGTATGGAAATATCGAAGATCGAGTCTCAGACAAACTAAGTATCGCATGGAAAAAGGAGTGGAAACTTGACGTTTAAGGTTCAAACGACAAAGATAATAGTGGATTGCACATGCACCATCATGGGTTTCCAGATCCCGTTGTTGATCATTAATTGGAGAGAAATCTCGATCATGTATGAAGTGATCCCGAACCGTAGGGTGTCACAATTAAGGGTAATCGACGTTAGGTTTGATTTGACACCGAAGAGAAATAAAGAGAAAAGAGTCCAAATAGTTTCGGGATTTATCCAATGGAGTTCGAAGGGCAACAAAAGGTGTTCGGTTATACAATGAGTAAATAATATGTATTATTATTAATTATCGTAATTAATAATTAAATACAATTTTCTTTACTTTTCAAAGCTAAATTTGAACTAAATGGACATTAGTGGCAAAAAGACCCATTAGGAAAAGAAGAGAGGGAAAAGGGAGCTGCCGCATGGCCCCCTTGGGGCTCATTAGGGGGTGCGGCTGCCCTCCCTTGGCCGCATTAGCGTTGTGGGATTAGTCTGGGAAACCCTAAACCAAGATCGTCCCAAGCTAGGACCCACTTTGATCATGTTGAAATTTATTTTTATATTATAAACTTTGTGATATCACTTAATTAACATACTAGCATGGCACTTTGCAAATATCTTTATTTTATGATACATGGCAATACTTAACTATCACTTCATTCATTAATCTTGTGAAGCCGTCCGAAATTTATGTTCCATGACTTGTACTTTCCTCGACAAGGCCAAAAATGACAGCACACATATTTTTTGTGTTTTCCCGCCAAATTCTCTAGCGGATATAATCAAAGAAGACATTATTTAGTTTTAAGCATAAAATACTTCGTCTCACAACTCCACCGAGAGCTCTTATAGAAAAGTTATGGATCACACAAAACTATGCTTTGCCAATCTTGAAAATTGGGCGGGAAAACCTTGAAGAGGACATAAAAACAAAAATATTGTGGTCAAGCCCCAAAAAATTGGGCGGGAACGGAAATCCTAAAAAAATAGGTGGGAAAAGCCAAAAGAAGGTCTCCGTAATGGTCCATAGTTTCTATAGAGCTAACATAAAATAACAATCATGATAACATGCAAATAAAAGAACATGTGAAAAATTAAAGGTAAAAACTATCTACTAGCATAAAATAAGGACGTGTGGCAGCAATAATACACATGAAAATTGGTTAATAGCCATCTTAGTCATGCTTGACTCCTGTGTTGCCCTCCTCTGCCAAAATTTCCATGCTAAGAGCATCTCCATCGGCGCTCCCAATACAACGTCCGACAACTATTGCCGACATATGCTATTGGGAGTGCCGGCACACATTCCCGCCATTGGGAGCGTCCCCCACACCGGTTCTCCCAATAGATTTTTTAAAATAAAAAAACTCAGCAAATTGAACTAAATTTTTAAAACGTCGATTTTCATTCAAATTCGAGAGTTTTACATAGTTCAGCCGAAATATGATTAAAAAAACTAAAAAAGCGGTTGCTGAACGCCGCATAGAGATCGTCGGTGGCTTGACGCGCTCCCGCCACCATAGATGTCGCGGCCGTCATTGTTGCCTCCATGCATCTTCTCGACTCAGTTTGATGTTGACCTCAACCTTATCGTGGCCGACATAGATGATGTTGTTCTCGCGGGCGAACCACTCCTCCGCCACTCTAGTGGCGCCGCCAAGACCGTTGAACGAGATGGACATGGCCTTAACTATGTCCATCTCGAACTGCGTGCCGGCCTCCTCGGCGGTCTGCTGGAGCGGTAGAGTCGGCCTTGACGGGTGGGATTGTCCCTCACCCTTCCCGGAGCGGGCGCGCTCCGCTGTGAGGATGCCGATTCCTCTCGAAGGCGCAGACTTTCTCTTGACGCAGGGGCGACGGCGCTGGCGCCAAGCTGCCCTCCCTCTTCAGTGAGCCGGAGCGGGAGAAGGATCCGCGTGGCGACGACGATCTTGGAATCGAGAACTACGAAGCGGAGAGCCAAGACGTCGTCGTTGTCTGACTCCATGACAGGACGAACCCGTACTCCCGGAGCACGTCGTCGTTTACTATGCGCCGGGTGAGCGAGGGACGAGAACGCGGAAGGGGAGAAGATAGTGCGACGATTGCGCTACGGAAACGAGCTACACGGACGCCACAAGGACGCAAAACGTGTGGGAGAACGGTGCGGGAACCCGTCCATTCACAGTGCCATCAGTTCTCGAGGCCATTTTCAGCAACGACACGCGCCGGGAAAGACGAGGCAGGATGCAACGTGTCACCGCCGCCCCCACTGTGTCATTACAAGGGAAATTGGATGTTCATCTTTCGCAATAAATCACACTGATCTCCCATCGGCCCACCTGTCAGGATCCGACATGGTGTCGGTTGCCGACACTCCCGATTGCATCCTATAAATTGGGGTTGAAGTGGGCTTGCCCAACATCGGATTGGACCCGTCCGACAACTTCGCCACTATTGAGAGACCAAGTGGTGGTGGTGGTGGTGGTGGGGGGGGGGCATTTGGTGCCTTTGCGTCCAATAGCCTTATTGGAAGCGCGGGAAATTGGATGTTCATCTTCGCAATAAATCACACTGATCTCCCATCGGGCCCACCTGTCAGGATCCGACATGGTGTCGGTTGCCGACACTCCCGATTGCATCCTAAATTGGGGTTGAAGTGGGCTTGCCCAACATCGGATTGGACCCGTCCGACAACTTCGCCACTATTGAGAGACCAAGTGGTGGTGGTGGTGGTGGTGGTGGGGGGGGGGGGGGGGGCATTTTGGTGCCTTTGCGTCCAATAGCCTTATTGGAAGCGCCCATGAAGATGCTATAACCAGTAGGTTCTAGGATATGGGTTCATCGTGTGGCAAGTCGGGCAATGACGGTAAGTCCCATCACGAGGTGTTCGACAGAGGTGAAGACCATGGAATCCAGTTGCTCCTTGTCACATTTATAACTATCGCCTACATTTGTGCTGACGTCGAGGATGAGGTGGAGGAGGTTGTCCTTGATTCCGGGAAGTGCGAGGGTGTGGTACTATGAGGAAAAGTAATTCGATGTCACTTGGGCAACGGGCATATGGTGACGCGCTTCGCTTTCAACTTGGCAGCGGGCGTATGATGACGGATGACGTCAGCGTGGTGGTGGCGAGAGTGGTGACGATCGGCACAAAACGGAGGCCATGACGATGGATGACACACATGTGAATAGATTACTAGCCTCATGTAACCGATCACGTAGGTTACACACAACTATCTTTGTAAATCACTTCGCAGCAATAGTTCACACACAAGGTTTAGAGTATTAACTAAGTATATCTTTTTTTTGCGGAAGAGTATCTAACTATACGAGCATGTACTAGCACAAAGTAGGAGTACTACTGAATCGATCCATTTATAGTCATCTCCACCCAATGAGCAAGCGGGAAGCGGCATCGCGGATGGCTCGTCGACCCAATTGCTACCGACTCCTTCCAAAATATTGACTTTCTAGCGCGCCAAGAATTTGTAGCGCGCCAAAATCTCGGTGCAGCCGCGCTGAATTTTGGCCCGCCACAAGAATTTGAGTTTCGGGCCGAGTCGGACTCCAAACCAAAAAAAACAAAAGGTTTTACCAAACAACCCTAGCACTAGCAATCATCTCTTCTCCGGTCCCAGACTTCTCCCCCCTCGATCCCCTTTCTTTTCCTCCTCAGCTCTCTCTCGTCGCCGCCCACCCAAATCGCCGTCGCCCTCTCCAAATCACCTGTCACCCCGACACTCCGACCACGCAGCCTCGCCGCCCATCTCCTCTTCGAATCCCATCTCTCCCCTCGACCGCGGCATTCCCGAGTCCCCCTGTCGTCTCCATCTTCCCCGCCACCCACCACGATGCGCCGGCAAAGGCCGGGACAACGACGGCGACCACGAGCTCTCCTCCAGGCGCCGTCCGCTCGGTACTTCCCGTAGCCTGCTGCCTGCTCGGTTCCCCTAGTCCTGCTACACAGGAGTAGGAAGACGTCCTACAATCCCACCCAACCTTAAACGAAACCCTAAGGGACCGGCCGGCGACGCGTCCGAGCTCACCTTTCATGGTATGATGTGCGACCTCCAACCCTCAAATCCGAACCCTCTTCTTCCCCCATCCTGACCTGACCGCAAAAATCGACTCTTCCCCTTTCTTCTTTCTGCAGTCACCGCTACACTCCAGCGCCACGCCCGGTCGTGCCGTCAGCGCTCGTGCCATGGAGGCCTGGGATCCTGCCGCTAGCACGCTCACCATGCTCCTGGCAGCACCGCCTGCACATTGAGATGCCGCTGCTGTACCTGCTGCACTTCGAGGATGAGTCTCCTTCCGTTAATTTCATTGGTTGCTTGTACGGCGGTGCACGTGTACTTCGGGGATGAAGTCCCACCTTGTTCCTGCTGCACTGCTGCGTCCACCAGCAAGGTATTCCCTGTTTAGCTCCCTCTCCCCAAGATGAAAGCCAACATTACCAAGATGTATGAGTGTCTTGTAAAGTTATTTAATCATTTCCAGTAGCTGATCTCTACGGTGCTGGTTTCTGGTCGCAATGCATCTATTTGAGCTCACTCTGCTACCTAGCTGTGGTTAATCATCTCACTATGCACCCACCTGTTTACTAATTGTTTTTGGACCGCTGCTACTCCTTGAGTTGGTGCTAGTATGCCTTTACACACAGAATTCGCTTTTAGCTATGTATATATAATAGCTTGCACATATTATTCACCCAAGTTCATTATAGGTGTTGCTAACTTGCTATTGTGATCCATGTTACATGCATTCATCATATTGCACTAAGCTATATTGCATTCAGATTAAGCTACTGAATCAGGAAACTGATACTGAACTGTTAGTTGGTAACAGTTCATATGTGACTGAATTTACTTCTCAGGTTGCTCATTCATTCCCTGCTGGAGTCTGTGCCAAGTAATACATCGTCTTTGTCAAACGACACCACCGGGAAGGTCATACCATGATATAGTCTGCTCTGGACCACCTGTCCATCTTTGTTCAATGCATGTTTTGTGACAACATGGTACGACTACTAGCTGGGAACTTAACAAGAGGCAACCAGTTCAGTCACAATAAGCAACCTTATTTGTTTATTACAAAGGAGATTGAGTTGTTGTGGCGTGCTTCAGTTGAGTTTACAAAATTGAAGTGTTTAATAGTAGTTTTCTGACTTTATTGCATGTTAGCTGAAATGTTAGGTTGGTAACAAAATATCAAAGGACAGTGTAGTGTCATCACCCGTTAGTGTGGGTCTAGCTTCAGCATGGTAGGACATAGCTACTTAATTTAGTGTGTTACAAAGTCTACCAATACTGTTTGGTATAGATATATTTGGGGGGGGCTTGTTTTAAGAATGAAAAGTAAGAAGTGTGCCTTATAAAAGTGGACGGAGGGAGTATGAAACATTGAAACCATATTAAATGACACTTAATTTTGTATACCTGACTTGCCACTTCCCCACATGCTTGTTTATTGCTGCTATAGGACTATTCCGGATGATAGCTTGCTAATATGTTGTAAAACACAACTTATTACGCATAAAGTCACTGACTGAGCACTACGCGGTAGTATTTTGAATTTGATGTCATTGGAAACATATTGGATAGTATTATGAAATTAAGAACTGATTAATTTCAATGTTGCTGTGAAAAGTGTAATTTCCTTATGCGGTGTGGTTGTAATTGTTCAATTTTACTCCCATGTAATTTTGTTGCTTTGAAAAATAAAATCTTCAGATTTTAAATTTGTTTGCTGCAATGCTATCTATAATCTATTGCTAGTTGGAATGCTCAGCGTAGCTTCTATGTGTAAGTACAAAATCGAAAACAAGGTTTAAACTTTTGCCCTCTTGCATCCACAGCTGGCTTATTTTCCACCAGATAAGTAGGTGACTTCAGTTTTCATAAATAGTCACAAAAAAGGAGGATGAAACTATATAACCTGGAACATGCAAGTTTAGGTGAGCCAATGGTGATATACTTTATCTTATCCTAGTTCAGTGTGATCTTCGAGGCCTTCCGTAATGCAAAACAATTTGCACTATCTAATAGTGTTCCACGTCATCACCGTATCTAGACACTCCAGCCCATCGTTTCTCTGCATTTATTTCTTTCCTCTCAATGCATCGAGCGGCCCAGGCGTTAATTGGCTATGCCAAGATGTGTACGCTGGTTAATTGGCAACTCCTATTAATTTGCCTTGTACTCTGTATTTAGAGCCGTAGCTAAAACAAGGAACAGTTCTTCCTTTTTCCTCATTAAATAGCCCTCCAGCTAAGCAAACTGCTTACGTGGAATGCTAAGACATGGTCTGCCTAGTTCATAATATCTATTGTTTAGTATCATGTATTGTTTTGTGGCCGTTGAGAGTAAATTATATAACCCGTTCCTTGTAATATAATTGAGCTGGTTGTGTATTGAGTATTGGTTTGTGCTGATGATGATTTGCTAGCTATTTAGTTGCTGGGTTTCACTTCTAAAAAGTTGATCTCTTGTTTGGTGATTTGAGGTCTGGGGGCTAATATAAATGCAATTCATTATTCTGTTTGTTAAAGTCCTCTTATTGTCCTTACTGGATGTAATGGTGTAATCTTGATTAAATTTTGTTTAGGAGAATATAGCTCCTTATAATCTGATGTGCCAATGCCTTTCTACATCTACATCAAGTAGCATGAGAACAGAGCTTTCTAATGAACCTTTACAGCTAACTTTGTAAATGTCTTGTTACTTTTTTCTTAAATGGAATTGTAGAACAACAAATGATGCTATGGATGACATTATTGTCAGACTTGTTGCTATGTTTCTGATATACAAATCTTTTGGATTCCGCATCTGGGCTGTTAATATTGGATAGTTAAAATCTGGAGTGCCTATCTTTGGATGAATAATGCTATATATCGCTTTGATGATGCACTGAGCATGCCGTTATTTGTTATGTGATGTGAAATTTTGCATAGGCTGTGTCGAGATTTCGAACACTCCTGCCAACCACGCTGGTGGCTTCTAGTATCTGCCAGGGGCACAAGCCTCCCGCCTGTTAGGCTCTGGCCTATGACTTGTCCGGATCGGGGACTGAATAGTGACGTTAAGAGCATCTCTGGTCAAGCTCTATTGGGAGTTGTCATCCCCAGTGACACCACCAATGCGCTGTACACCCACGCGATGCTCGACAAGATCGCTGCGTTGACCGTAGTGTTCACCGTCAGGCCCCATTCACCGTTGTAGTTGCAGTTGCTGACAACGGCCGTGAGATGACCACGATCACGCTTCATGCTTTCTATCGGTGGTGGAGCCGGCGGCTACTACCATCAATGGCCGATGATGGAGTGTAACCGACCCTTATATAGTGGACAGCGTGCCATCTCAATGGCCACTGTTGCGACACCCGACGCCAAAATGGGGGCCGTGACTACCAGTTCTCTCGGAGATGTTATAAGGTTCATAGAGACGTACATCATGCCTCCACACCACGCGCATGCCGGAGTTTCTCGAGTTCAAAGGCGACGTCCAAGCACACCACCTAAGTAGAAGATTTGAAGATGTATGAGTTTACGGAGTAATTTTGAAGCTCATGCTTCGACGGGGAGGATTTGAGATAGCTAGCTGCATGTTAGCTACAGTAGGTACGGTCTACGGTGGAGGCTGTAGCAGAATGCGCGCGGGGCTTGTCTTACGCCATGCACACTCAGGAAACTCTGCCACATGCAGTAGATGAGACGTGCGAGCGAAGAAAAAAGTAAAGACGAAGTGGTGACGTACGGTGAAGCTCGCCGTGGCGATCTTGACGGCGATCGAGACCTGTCCGATTAGCTCGACGGGGGCGCCGGCGTTGGCGCAGGCCCGACGTTACGACGCGATCCGCCGTAGGTGTTCTTTCCGACGACGAGATGCTCATGAAAAGCTGCTAGCTCGATGGAGCTGTGATCGATCCCTCGACCGTGTGCGAGTGTCTGCCGATGCGCAAAGCTGGCTTTGCATGTGTCGGATCATCGGGACTTGCAATTAATCTCGGCGATCCAAACTAGCTAGCTAGTTAGATATTTTGAACTTAGCTTACTTGATCCGTTACTAGGTAATCTCAACAATAACAACAACTTGGAGGTTTTTCCCCTAGCTGTACTATAGCTAGCCGGCACCTTATTGGTACTATTGATTTTCTGATGTTAAGCGAGTGTCATTTCGCTGTCGAAACGGAGGGTGAGGAGGAGAGCACCACCTTTAAATAGGTGATGGAGAGAAGAGTCACAGCCTCACAGGCACCCCCCACCGCCACCATATCGACTACCCCGTCGCCATCATCGGCTGAACTATTACCCATGGGCGTGCAACCACGAACCACGGCGCCGCTAGCTCCCTACCCAATTCTATAGGTAGCATCTCTCTAAGCCCTGCCACCCTTTTTTTCTAGGGCATCGAGGAGACGAGAACCCCGCACCCAGTGGCGGACCATGGCAAATACAAAGGTTGGGCAAACAGTAAATTTAAAGGCATAAGATGATATTTCTAGTCAATTTACTGTGTACATACACTACAAATACAGTTTGTGTCCAGCCGGAAGCCCGGGCAAGGGCCGAGGGAGTAGGGATGCTAGTGGCATTGCGTCGTACCTCCGGTTCGGTACGGACTTGGTGCAGCCACAGTAGCTATACGCCGGTCCGGACTTCGGTGGGAGAGAGAGGGTGGGGGAGAGGGAGAGGGAGAGAGTCCGAGTGGGGCCCACCTGAGATGGGTGCGGCACGTTGATCTCCATTGTTGACAAAGTACCTAGTTTTCGATGGTCGCCAATTTCTCTACTTGTTTGTGCACGTGCATATTGCTTTTCAAAAAATGTTGGAACCAAGATATTTATTGAATTAACATGTATTTTAAAATGCTAGCAGGTGAGGTGAATTTTTTTTTGTTTGCACGTTGATCTCCATTGCCGACACTGGAGACAAAAATGGAATCTCGGAAATTATGAGTCTGTTACTACTACAGTTTCAAACATTTGTATGGTTATTATGGTGCAAGGAACATGCCTCCGTGTCGCTGCCATTGGCGGCTCGGGCAGAAAGCATACTTCACCACATTGCCATCCATGCATCACCCCCTTCTCCCCCTCGCCGATGTTGACTCGTGCCATCGGGCAGACCCCACCGGAGGCTGCCAACGGTGGGATGTGTTGTTTTGGCGCGGTCCATGTGGTCCTCGGGCTTGAAAAAAATAATCATGGAAAATCTAGCTTTAATTTCACAGCATTAATACCGAATATTTAGTAAAAGAAAATTCATAAAATTCTTGATCAAAATTCAATACACTCCCTTGATTTTATTGAAATATGATTCCACCATTAAAAAAGCATTGTTCATATGGATTTTTTTTGATATATATAACTTGTTTTGATTCAAATTTCGCATAATCGTCAAATACAATCATAAAGTAATCCTTTTATATTTGCTTGTGGTAATTTACGCTACTTTCCCCCATGTCGTCCTAGATCTGTTGGTGAGCCCAAATTTGGCGCGCCACTATCACTTGAGTGGCGCGTTAGTTAGTTTTTTTTATTTGCCAAAACCATGGCAGAGTCACCATGCTCTCTCGCCTTATAGACTCGTCGTTTTGTTTTATGATGCTGAGGTGTTTGGCGAAATATGGTTTCAAGCCTTCAAATGTAGCAAAATTTGTGTCCATGTTCATTATTCATAACAGAATAGTTAAGCACTATGCCTCGCTAGCTCCAAGTCACTATGCTTGATTTGCTAGCTACTGCTAGATTACGCAAGCATCTTGTGATGATCCTCGTTTATGATCTTAGAATAATGCAATTCTCTATTTATATGTTGGGTCTTCCCGCCAAGACATCAAGTACTATAAATCCAGATGGAGAAGCGTGTATACAGTGGTCTACTAAAAGACCATGACTAGCAGGCCCAGCTATGTGTCACATGCGGGCCAACCAGCTGGCTACCACACTGAAGCGGAGCCGCACCACTCCTCACTTGCTACACTTGCTACATTTAGTCCCACCTTGCTTAGCCAAAGAGATATAGACCAACATATAAGGAAGGCATTCTATTGCCATCTAGTTGGTATAACCACATGAGACACACATCTATAGCGCGTGCGCTCGCGTGTATATTCACGACTTATGACTTTGGACTTTGGCGACGGCGCGGCTAGCTTACTAGCCAATCTTATCTTTTTATTTTACAGCCTGCTATTTCTCACTGTACTCGTGTGTTTTCGTGCTTATTCTGCCCACTTTTGTCCACCTAATCTCGAGTTCGTATCTTGCTGTCTGGTCGAGGACTTTGGCAATCTGATCAAGCTTTCTGCGGACTAGTACTCTTGCTTCACCCCTTATTACTCGCGAACATCTATCAGGCTACCACACCATCAGATAGCTCAGATCCACCAACATGGGCATCTACTAATCCGGTTAGTGTGTGATTTACTGTATAGAGGTGATCTTTTTCGAAATGCGTATATAGGTGCTCTAATCACGAGGTTAAGAACAAACACAATGTTGTGTGCCACCTGGTGCTTCTACACGGAAAAGTGCATTCTAGTTGCTTCCTGGCACAAAGAGGGCTTCCGTGAGGATGCGACCTCAGCCCATACATCAATCGTCCAACCAAGACTTGCACTGGGACGACTAAATTCAGGTTCGGATCTTTTAATGGTACAGAATCAATTTTCACGATTTCAGCACGGACAAGAACAGGTAGAAAGAAACAGTGGGCCTCCCAGACTAAAACATATGTCTAGATACATTTTGTCTTAAGAAGGCTAAAACATCTTACATTTTGATACCGAGGGAGTAGATGGCTTTGAAGTGTCATCTAATATAAAACGGAGTGAGTATAAGGGTAACATCACGTACATACGGCTCAAACCAATATGTGCCAAAATCAAGCCTCGCGTCTTTGTCTTTATTGTGAGTACCACACCTTGTGCGCTCGTATTCCCCGCTATACTTTGCTCATGGGGTCTCCAAATCATCGCACGATACAAGCGGCCATATGGCCGTGCATGGTACACGTGTATCCTCGGCCAAAGCAATAGGCAATAAACTACGTTTCTTAGTTGACATCCGTGCCGTGGAAAGCAAAACCTCCTTTTCTTTTATGGTCATCGATTACATCCATCGCATCCTACGACATATGCCTCGCGGATATGACATGAGATATAGAAAGCCTAGATCTGCTATGGGATGCTTCTCTAGTGGCATGAATCCAGCAAACAACAAGAGGCTCGTGTGAGATATGTCACTGAACCCTTCGTCATCCAACCCCCTCCCTCACTCCCTCTCAACACACACGCGCACATGAAAAATCTAACATGAGAGACAACATCTCGCAGGCAGTGGCGTCGACTAGGGAGGGATGAAACATATGGGTGGGTAGGTGGGGTCTCAATGATTCTAGGAGATACGAATCACCATTCTAGCAAAGGTTGTGGCTATGGACATCAAGGTTTTTCCACGATGACATGTCACTTGCACAATAGTAGTCGAAATTCACCGTGTGGAACTTCCTATAGAGTCGTCCATGAGCTAGTTATCTCAAGTAATTTGTTTATCACAATATTCACATCTTAATAATTCTTATATGTGTCATCCATTATTTTATTAGTTAATTGATGTTTTATGCTAGGAGGAACATGTTCTCTATTATTTTATGTGTTCGGAATAGTTAAATGATATTATATGTTTTTTTACACTTCCAGATGTTTGGTTGTTTGAAATATGAAAATGAGAATGAGAAAGATGAAATTACATGAATCCATGCATGGGCCAAATGTTGCAGTACATGGGCTAAAATAAATACCGACGCGATAATACCTCTCAGAGGGCGCAAGAATCCATCATTCCAATTTGTCCGCTCCTCATAAGATCCATGCATGCATTGGGTGTTCGCGTTGCTCATCGTCTCGCCATGCAGCCGAGAACCGTCGTCGTCGATGCAATAGATGAAAGACCGCACCACCAAGAAGAATACACTCCAAAAAGATGCCCTCAGGAGGGAGAGCGACTAGCTCCACCACCTTACAATCTGGGAGACCTAGATTTTGGGTTTTCCCTCATAGCACATTGATGCTAGTCGGCCACCCCACAACGGTCGACGAATCTAAAGGTGTCGCCTTCAAGAATGAAACAACACGTGTGGGTCGTTGTCGCCCACTCTGCAGGAGTTTGGATCTACACTCGAATATCTCAAGACACTTGCGGCAGCAGGAAGAAGAGCTATGCCATGATGTCGGCAAGAAGAAAAGCGGCTCCCAAGGGCACTACCTCCATTGGCATTGACCGGAATCGATGCAAGACGTTCTTTCACGTGGTACCTCCTGCCGGCATCCCTGTGGCGGCATCAAGAGTCAATTTGCATGCCCTAGGTCACGAGGGGTGAAGGTGCGGCTAGCAGTCATGATTATTAAAAATGAGACCAACCAGGACTAGCCCTTGGTGGTTTATTTTTGTAGAATAATTGCTCTTTTATAAGAATTCCAGAAATTCGCTCCCGACTGGATTCAAACTCTGGTTGCTAGGTTTAGCCACTGCTAGCAGCCACGATATTGATTGCTAAAGAAAAAGAAAAATACGTTCACCATGCACGTTTAGAACCCAAGTGTAGAGCATGGATAGTTGGATTGTCCTGTCAATATTTGGGTGGTGGTGAGGTGGAAATGGCCAATGACGAAGCTTAACAATGTCATCGTGCCAATGAAATTAGGACACCAACAATGTGCCACAATGAAACAAGAAATGAAAATGATAAATTATGTATATCAAAGCGCGACAACAAAACAACACATGAAATAATATGTTTAGCATAAAATAATGATGCGTGATAACGAAACGACAAATGAAATGAAAGGTTATAATATTCTCCTAGCATAAAATTATTAAGTTAGCCAATGTAACACCAAATGAAATCATAGACAATAACTACCTCCTAGCATACCATAATACCGGCCTACAAAAAAAGACATATGAAATGCTAATCAATGGTTATATGCATCTAGAGGGGGATTTGCCAATCGAGGTTATGGATAGATACTCTAAGCTCACCCAGTGATGTCGCATTAAGTAAAGTTTGTAAACATGGACTAGGTCACAGGGAACAAGTAGTTGTATTTGTCGGTAATGAGATGGAACTAGGTATGGAAATATCGAAGATCGAGTCTCAGACAAACTAAGTATCGCATGGAAAAAGGAGTGGAAACTTGACGTTTAAGGTTCAAACGACAAAGATAATAGTGGATTGCACATGCACCATCATGGGTTTCCAGATCCCGTTGTTGATCATTAATTGGAGAGAAATCTCGATCATGTATGAAGTGATCCCGAACCGTAGGGTGTCACAATTAAGGGTAATCGACGTTAGGTTTGATTTGACACCGAAGAGAAATAAAAGAGAAAAGAGTCCAAATAGTTTCGGGATTTATCCAATGGAGTTCGAAGGGCAACAAAAGGTGTTTCGGTTATACAATGAGTAAAATAATATGTATTTATTATTAATTATCGTAATTAATAATTAAATACAATTTTCTTTACTTTTCAAAGCTAATTTGAACTAAATGGACATTAGTGGCAAAAGAGACCCATTAGGAAAAGAAGAGAGGGAAAAGGGAGCTGCCGCATGGCCCCCTTGGGGCTCATTAGGGGGTGCGGCTGCCCTCCCTTGGCCGCATTAGCGTTGTGGGATTAGTCTGGGAAACCCTAAACCAAGATCGTCCCAAGCTAGGACCCACTTTGATCATGTTGAAATTTATTTTTATATTATAAGAACTTTGTGATATCACTTAATTAACATACTAGCATGGCACTTTGCAAATATCTTTATTTTATGATACATGGCAATACTTAACTATCACTTCATTCATTAATCTTGTGAAGCCGTCCGAAATTTATGTTTTCCATGACTTGTACTTTCCTCGACAAGGCCAAAAATGACAGCACACATATTTTTTGTGTTTTCCCGCCAAATTTTCTCTAGCGGATATAATCAAAGAAGACATTATTTAGTTTTAAGCATAAAATACTTCGTCTCACAACTCCACCGAGAGCTCTTATAGAAAAGTTATGGATCACACAAAACTATGCTTTGCCAATCTTGAAAATTGGGCGGGAAAACCTTGAAGAGGACATAAAAACAAAAATATTGTGGTCAAGCCCCAAAAAATTGGGCGGGAACGGAAATCCTAAAAAATAGGTGGGAAAAGCCAAAAGAAGGTCTCCGTAATGGTCCATAGTTTCTATAGAGCTAACATAAAATAACAATCATGATAACATGCGAAAATAAAAGAACATGTGAAAAATTAAAGGTAAAAACTATCTACTAGCATAAAATAAGGACGTGTGGCAGCAATAATACACATGAAATATTGGTTAATAGCCATCTTAGTCATGCTTGACTCCTGTGTTGCCCTCCTCTGCCAAAATTTCCATGCTAAGAGCATCTCCATCGGCGCTCCCAATACAACGTCCGACAACTATTGCCGACATATGCTATTGGGAGTGCCGGCACACATTCCCGCCCTATTGGGAGCGTCCCCCACACCGGTTCTCCCAATAGATTTTTTAAAATAAAAAAACTCAGCAAATTGAACTAAATTTAAATTAAAACGTCGATTTTCATTCAAATTCGAGAGTTTATACATAGTTCAGCCGAAATATGATTAAAAAAACTAAAAAAGCGGTTGCTGAACGCCGCATAGAGATCGTCGGTGGCTTGACGCGCTCCCGCCACCATAGATGTCGCGGCCGTCATTGTTGCCTCCATGCATCTTCTCGACTCAGTTTGATGTTGACCTCAACCTTATCGTGGCCGACATAGATGATGTTGTTCTCGCGGGCGAACCACTCCTCCGCCACTCTAGTGGCGCCGCCAAGACCTCGTTGAACGAGATGGACATGGCCTTAACTATGTCCATCTCGAACTGCGTGCCGGCCTCCTCGGCGGTCTGCTGGAGCGGTAGAGTCGGCCTTGACGGGGTGGGATTGTCCCTCACCCTTCCCGGAGCGGGCGCGCTCCGCTGTGAGGATGCCGATTCCTCTCGAAGGCGCAGACTTTCTCTTGACACGCAGGGGCGACGGCGCTGGCGCCAAGCTGCCCTCCCTCTTCAGTGAGCCGGAGCGGGAGAAGGATCCGCGTGGCGACGACGATCTTGGAATCGAGAACTACGAAGCGGAGAGCCAAGACGTCGTCGTTGTCTGACTCCATGACAGGACGAACCCGTACTCCCGGAGCACGTCGTCGTTTACTGCATGCGCCGGTGAGCGAGGGACGAGAACGCGGAAGGGGAGAAGATAGTGCGACGATTGCGCTACGGAAACGAGCTACACGGACGCCACAAGGACGCAAAACGTGTGGGAGAACGGTGCGGGAACCCGTCCATTCACAGTGCCATCAGTTCTCGAGGCCATTTTCAGCAACGACACGCGCCGGGAAAGACGAGGCAGGATGCAACGTGTCACCGCCCGTTAGATGAACCACTGTGTCATTACAAGGGAAATTGGATGTTCATCTTTCGCAATAAATCACACTGATCTCCCATCGGGCCCACCTGTCAGATCCGACATGGTGTCGGTTGCCGACACTCCCGATTGCATCCTATAAATTGGGGTTGAAGTGGGCTTGCCCAACATCGGATTGGACCCGTCCGACAACTTCGCCACTATTGAGAGACCAAGTGGTGGTGGTGGTGGTGGTGGTGGGGGGGGGGGGGGGGCATTTGGTGCCTTTGCGTCCAATAGCCTTATTGGAAGCGCCCATGAAGATGCTATAACCAGTAGGTTCTAGGATATGGGTTCATCGTGTGGCAAGTCGGGCAATGACGGTAAGTCCCATCACGAGGTGTTCGACAGAGGTGAAGACCATGGAATCCAGTTGCTCCTTGTCACATTTATAACTATCGCCTACATTTGTGCTGACGTCGAGGATGAGGTGGAGGAGGTTGTCCTTGATTCCGGGAAGTGCGAGGGTGTGTACTATGAGGAAAAGTAATTCGATGTCACTTGGGCAACGGGCATATGGTGACGCGCTTCGCTTTCAACTTGGGCAGCGGGCGTATGATGACGGATGACGTCAGCGTGGTGGTGGCGAGAGTGGTGACGATCGGCACAAACGGAGGCCATGACGATGGATGACACACATGTGAATAGATACTAGCCTCATGTAACCGATCACGTAGTTACACACAACTAGCTTTGTAATCACTTCGCAGCAATAGTTCACACACAAGGTTTAGAGTATTAACTACAGTATATCTTTTTTTTTGCGGAAGAGTATCTAACTATACCGAGCATGTACTAGCACAAAGTAGGAGTACTACTGAATCGATCCATTTATAGTCATCTCCACCCAATGAGCAAGCGGGAAGCGGCATCGCGGATGGCTCGTCGACCCAATTGCTACCGACTCCTTCCAAAATATTGACTTCTAGCGCGCCAAGAATTTGTAGCGCGCCAAAATCTCGGTGCAGCCGCGCTGAATTTTGGCCCGCCACAAGAATTTGAGTTTCGGGCCGAGTCGGACTCCAAACCAAAAAAAACAAAAGGTTTTACCAAACAACCCTAGCACTAGCAATCATCTCTTCTCCGGTCCCCGACTTCTCCCCCCTCGATCCCCTTTCTTTTCCTCCTCAGCTCTCTCTCGTCGCCGCCCACCCAAATCGCCGTCGCCCTCTCCAAATCACCTGTCACCCCCCGACACTCCGACCACGCAGCCTCGCCGCCCATCTCCTCTTCGAATCCCATCTCTCCCCTCGACCGCGGCATTCCCGAGTCCCCCTGTCGTCTCCATCTTCCCCGCCACCCACCACGATGCGCCGGCAAAGGCCGGGACAACGACGGCGACCACGAGCTCTCCTCCAGGCGCCGTCCGCTCGGTACTTCCCGTAGCCTGCTGCCTGCTCGGTTCCCCTAGTCCTGCTACACAGGAGTAGGAAGACGTCCTACAATCCCACCCAACCTTAAACGAAACCCTAAGGGACCGGCCGGCGACGCGTCCGAGCTCACCTTTCATGGTATGATGTGCGACCTCCAACCCTCAAATCCGAACCCTCTTCTTCCCCCATCCTGACCTGACCGCAAAAATGGACTCTTCCCCTTTCTTCTTTCTGCAGTCACCGCTACACTCCAGCGCCACGCCCGGGTCGTGCCGTCAGCGCTCGTGCCATGGAGGCCTGGGATCCTGCCGCTAGCACGCTCACCATGCTCCTGGCAGCACCGCCTGCACATTGAGATGCCGCTGCTGTACCTGCTGCACTTCGAGGATGAGTCTCCTTCCGTTAATTTCATTGGTTGCTTGTACGGCGGTGCACGTGTACTTCGGGGATGAAGTCCCACCTTGTTCCTGCTGCACTGCTGCGTCCACCAGCAAGGTATTCCCCTGTTTAGCTCCCTCTCCCCAAGATGAAAGCCAACATTACCAAGATGTATGAGTGTCTTGTAAAGTTATTTAATCATTTCCAGTAGCTGATCTCTACGGTGCTGGTTTCTGGTCGCAATGCATCTATTTGAGCTCACTCTGCTACCTAGCTGTGGTTAATCATCTCACTATGCACCCACCTGTTTACTAATTGTTTTTGGACCGCTGCTACTCCTTGAGTTGGTGCTAGTATGCCTTTACACACAGAATTCGCTTTTAGCTATGTATATATAATAGCTTGCACATATTATTCACCCAAGTTCATTATAGGTGTTGCTAACTTGCTATTGTGATCCATGTTACATGCATTCATCATATTGCACTAAGCTATATTGCATTCAGATTAAGCTACTGAATCAGGAAACTGATACTGAACTGTTAGGTTGGTAACAGTTCATATGTGACTGAATTACTTCTCAGGTTGCTCATTCATTCCCTGCTGGAGTCTGTGCCAAGTAATACATCGTCTTTGTCAAACGACACCACCGGGAAGGTCATACCATGATATAGTCTGCTCTGGACCACCTGTCCATCTTTGTTCAATGCATGTTTTGTGACAACATGGTACGACTACTAGCTGGGAACTTAACAAGAGGCAACCAGTTCAGTCACAATAAGCAACCTTATTTGTTTATTACAAAGGAGATTGAGTTGTTGTGGCGTGCTTCAGTTGAGTTTACAAAATTGAAGTGTTTAATAGTAGTTTTCTGACTTTATTGCATGTTAGCTGAAATGTTAGGTTGGTAACAAAATATCAAAGGACAGTGTAGTGTCATCACCCGTTAGTGTGGGTCTAGCTTCAGCATGGTAGGACATAGCTACTTAATTTAGTGTGTTACAAAGTCTACCAATACTGTTTGGTATAGATATATTTGGGGGGGGCTTGTTTTAAGAATGAAAAGTAAGAAGTGTGCCTTATAAAAGTGGACGGAGGGAGTATGAAACATTGAAACCATATTAAATGACACTTAATTTTGTATACCTGACTTGCCACTTCCCCACATGCTTGTTTATTGCTGCTATAGGACTATTCCGGATGATAGCTTGCTAATATGTTGTAAAACACAACTTATTACGCATAAAGTCGCTGACTGAGCACTACGCGGTAGTATTTTGAATTTGATGTCATTGGAAACATATTGGATAGTATTATGAAATTAAGAACTGATTAATTTCAATGTTGCTGTGAAAAGTGTAATTTCCTTATGCGGTGTGGTTGTAATTGTTCAATTTTACTCCCATGTAATTTTGTTGCTTTGAAAAATAAAATCTTCAGATTTTAAATTTGTTTGCTGCAATGCTATCTATAATCTATTGCTAGTTGGAATGCTCAGCGTAGCTTCTATGTGTAAGTACAAAATCGAAAACAAGGTTTAAACTTTTGCCCTCTTGCATCCACAGCTGGCTTATTTTCCACCAGATAAGTAGGTGACTTCAGTTTTCATAAATAGTCACAAAAAAGGAGGATGAAACTATATAACCTGGAACATGCAAGTTTAGGTGAGCCAATGGTGATATACTTTATCTTATCCTAGTTCAGTGTGATCTTCGAGGCCTTCCGTAATGCAAAACAATTTGCACTATCTAATAGTGTTCCACGTCATCACCGTATCTAGACACTCCAGCCCATCGTTTCTCTGCATTTATTTCTTTCCTCTCAATGCATCGAGCGGCCCAGGCGTTAATTGGCTATGCCAAGATGTGTACGCTGGTTAATTGGCAACTCCTATTAATTTGCCTTGTACTCTGTATTTAGAGCCGTAGCTAAAACAAGGAACAGTTCTTCCTTTTTCCTCATTAAATAGCCCTCCAGCTAAGCAAACTGCTTACGTGGAATGCTAAGACATGGTCTGCCTAGTTCATAATATCTATTGTTTAGTATCATGTATTGTTTTGTGGCCGTTGAGAGTAAATTATATAACCCGTTCCTTGTAATATAATTGAGCTGGTTGTGTATTGAGTATTGGTTTGTGCTGATGATGATTTGCTAGCTATTTAGTTGCTGGGTTTCACTTCTAAAAAGTTGATCTCTTGTTTGGTGATTTGAGGTCTGGGGCTAATATAAATGCAATTCATTATTCTGTTTGTTAAAGTCCTCTTATTGTCCTTACTGGATGTAATGGTGTAATCTTGATTAAATTTTGTTTAGGGAGAATATAGCTCCTTATAATCTGATGTGCCAATGCCTTTCTACATCTACATCAAGTTAGCATGAGAACAGAGCTTTCTAATGAACCTTTACAGCTAACTTTGTAAATGTCTTGTTACTTTTTTCTTAAATGGAATTGTAGAACAACAAATGATGCTATGGATGACATTATTGTCAGACTTGTTGCTATGTTTCTGATATACAAATCTTTTGGATTCCGCATCTGGGCTGTTAATATTGGATAGTTAAAATCTGGAGTGCCTATCTTTGGATGAATAATGCTATATATCGCTTTGATGATGCACTGAGCATGCCGTTATTTGTTATGTGATGTGAAATTTTGCATAGGCTGTGTCGAGATTTCGAACACTCCTGCCAACCACGCTGGTGGCTTCTAGTATCTGCCAGGGGCACAAGCCTCCCGCCTGTTAGGCTCTGGCCTATGACTTGTCCGGATCGGGGACTGAATAGTGACGTTAAGAGCATCTCTGGTCAAGCTCTATTGGGAGTTGTCATCCCCAGTGACACCACCAATGCGCTGTACACCCACGCGATGCTCGACAAGATCGCTGCGTTGACCGTAGTGTTCACCGTCAGGCCCCATTCACCGTTGTAGTTGCAGTTGCTGACAACGGCCGTGAGATGACCACGATCACGCTTCATGCTTTCTATCGGTGGTGGAGCCGGCGGCTACTACCATCAATGGCCGATGATGGAGTGTAACCGACCCTTATATAGTGGACAGCGTGCCATCTCAATGGCCACTGTTGCGACACCGACGCCAAAATGGGGGCCGTGACTACCAGTTCTCTCGGAGATGTTATAAGGTTCATAGAGACGTACATCATGCCTCCACACCACGCGCATGCCGGAGTTTCTCGAGTTCAAAGGCGACGTCCAAGCACACCACCTAAGTAGAAGATTTGAAGATGTATGAGTTTACGGAGTAATTTTGAAGCTCATGCTTCGACGGGGAGGATTTGAGATAGCTAGCTGCATGTTAGCTACAGTAGGTACGGTCTACGGTGGAGGCTGTAGCAGAATGCGCGCGGGGCTTGTCTTACGCCATGCACACTCAGGAAACTCTGCCACATGCAGTAGATGAGACGTGCGAGCGAAGAAAAAAGTAAAGACGAAGTGGTGACGTACGGTGAAGCTCGCCGTGGCGATCTTGACGGCGATCGAGACCTGTCCGATTAGCTCGACGGGGGCGCCGGCGTTGGCGCAGGCCCGACGTTACGACGCGATCCGCCGTAGGTGTTCTTTCCGACGACGAGATGCTCATGAAAAGCTGCTAGCTCGATGGAGCTGTGATCGATCCCTCGACCGTGTGCGAGTGTCTGCCGATGCGCAAAGCTGGCTTTGCATGTGTCGGATCATCGGGACTTGCAATTAATCTCGGCGATCCAAACTAGCTAGCTAGTTAGATATTTTGAACTTAGCTTACTTGATCCGTTACTAGGTAATCTCAACAATAACAACAACTTGGAGGTTTTTCCCCTAGCTGTACTATAGCTAGCCGGCACCTTATTGGTACTATTGATTTTCTGATGTTAAGCGAGTGTCATTTCGCTGTCGAAACGGAGGGTGAGGAGGAGAGCACCACCTTTAAATAGGTGATGGAGAGAAGAGTCACAGCCTCACAGGCACCCCCACCGCCACCATATCGACTACCCCGTCGCCATCATCGGCTGAACTATTACCCATGGGCGTGCAACCACGAACCACGGCGCCGCTAGCTCCCTACCCAATTCTATAGGTAGCATCTCTCTAAGCCCTGCCACCCTTTTTTTCTAGGGCATCGAGGAGACGAGAACCCCGCACCCAGTGGCGGACCATGGCAAATACAAAGGTTGGGCAAACAGTAAATTTAAAGGCATAAGATGATATTTTCTAGTCAATTTACTGTGTACATACACTACAAATACAGTTTGTGTCCAGCCGGAAGCCCGGGCAAGGGCCGAGGGAGTAGGGATGCTAGTGGCATTGCGTCGTACCTCCGGTTCGGTACGGACTTGGTGCAGCCACAGTTAGCTATACGCCGGTCCGGACTTCGGTGGGAGAGAGAGGGTGGGGGAGAGGGAGAGGGAGAGAGTCCGAGTGGGGCCCACCTGAGATGGGTGCGGCACGTTGATCTCCATTGTTGACAAAGTACCTAGTTTTCGATGGTCGCCAATTTCTCTACTTGTTTGTGCACGTGCATATTGCTTTTCAAAAAATGTTGGAACCAAGATATTTATTGAATTAACATGTATTTTAAAATGCTAGCAGGTGAGGTGAATTTTTGTTTGTTTGCACGTTGATCTCCATTGCCGACACTGGAGACAAAAATGGAATCTCGGAAATTATGAGTCTGTTACTACTACAGTTTCAAACATTTGTATGGTTATTATGGTGCAAGGAACATGCCTCCGTGTCGCTGCCATTGGCGGCTCGGGCAGAAAGCATACTTCACCACATTGCCATCCATGCATCACCCCCTTCTCCCCCTCGCCGATGTTGACTCGTGCCATCGGGCAGACCCCACCGGAGGCTGCCAACGGTGGGATGTGTTGTTTTGGCGCGGTCCATGTGGTCCTCGGGCTTGAAAAAATAATCATGGAAAATCTAGCTTTAATTTCACAGCATTAATACTGAATATTTAGTAAAAGAAAATTCATAAAATTCTTGATCAAAATTCAATACACTCCCTTGATTTTATTGAAATATGATTCCACCATTAAAAAAGCATTGTTCATATGGATTTTTTTTTGATATATATAACTTGTTTTGATTCAAATTTCGCATAATCGTCAAATACAATCATAAAGTAATCCTTTTATATTTGCTTGTGGTAATTTATGCTACTTTCCCCCATGTCGTCCTAGATCTGTTGGTGAGCCCAAATTTGGCGCGCCACTATCACTTGAGTGGCGCGTTAGTTAGTTTTTTTTTATTTGCCAAAACCATGGCAGAGTCACCATGCTCTCTCGCCTTATAGACTCGTCGTTTTGTTTTATGATGCTGAGGTGTTTGGCGAAATATGGTTTCAAGCCTTCAAATGTAGCAAAATTTGTGTCCATGTTCATTATTCATAACAGAATAGTTAAGCACTATGCCTCGCTAGCTCCAAGTCACTATGCTTGATTTGCTAGCTACTGCTAGATTACGCAAGCATCTTGTGATGATCCTCGTTTATGATCTTAGAATAATGCAATTCTGTATTTATATGTTGGGTCTTCCCGCCAAGACATCAAGGACTATAAATCCAGATGGAGAAGCGTGTATACAGTGGTCTACTAAAAGACCATGACTAGCAGGCCCAGCTATGTGTCACATGCGGGCCAACCAGCTGGCTACCACACTGAAGCGGAGCCGCACCACTCCTCACTTGCTACACTTGCTACATTTAGTCCCACCTTGCTTAGCCAAAGAGATATAGACCAACATATAAGGAAGGCATTCTATTGCCATCTAGTTGGTATAACCACATGAGACACACATCTATAGCGCGTGCGCTCGCGTGTATATTCACGACTTATGACTTTGGACTTTGGCGACGGCGCGGCTAGCTTACTAGCCAATCTTATCTTTTTATTTTACAGCCTGCTATTTCTCACTGTACTCGTGTGTTTTCGTGCTTATTCTGCCCACTTTTGTCCACCTAATCTCGAGTTCGTATCTTGCTGTCTGGTCGAGGACTTTGGCAATCTGATCAAGCTTTCTGCGGACTAGTACTCTTGCTTCACCCCTTATTACTCGCGAACATCTATCAGGCTACCACACCATCAGATAGCTCAGATCCACCAACATGGGCATCTACTAATCCGGTTAGTGTGTGATTTACTGTATAGAGGTGATCTTTTTCGAAATGCGTATATAGGTGCTCTAATCACGAGGTTAAGAACAAACACAATGTTGTGTGCCACCTGGTGCTTCTACACGGAAAAGTGCATTCTAGTTGCTTCCTGGCACAAAGAGGGCTTCCGTGAGGATGCGACCTCAGCCCATACATCAATCGTCCAACCAAGACTTGCACTGGGACGACTAAATTCAGGTTCGGATCTTTTAATGGTACAGAATCAATTTTCACGATTTCAGCACGGACAAGAACAGGTAGAAAGAAACAGTGGGCCTCCCAGACTAAAACATATGTCTAGATACATTTTGTCTTAAGAAGGCTAAAACATCTTACATTTTGATACCGAGGGAGTAGATGGCTTTGAAGTGTCATCTAATATAAAACGGAGTGAGTATAAGGGTAACATCACGTACATACGGCTCAAACCAATATGTGCCAAAATCAAGCCTCGCGTCTTTGTCTTTATTGTGAGTACCACACCTTGTGCGCTCGTATTCCCCGCTATACTTTGCTCATGGGGTCTCCAAATCATCGCACGATACAAGCGGCCATATGGCCGTGCATGGTACACGTGTATCCTCGGCCAAAGCAATAGGCAATAAACTACGTTTCTTAGTTGACATCCGTGCCGTGGAAAGCAAAACCTCCTTTTCTTTTATGGTCATCGATTACATCCATCGCATCCTACGACATATGCCTCGCGGATATGACATGAGATATAGAAAGCCTAGATCTGCTATGGGATGCTTCTCTAGTGGCATGAATCCAGCAAACAACAAGAGGCTCGTGTGAGATATGTCACTGAACCCTTCGTCATCCAACCCCCTCCCTCACTCCCTCTCAACACACACGCGCACATGAAAAATCTAACATGAGAGACAACATCTCGCAGGCAGTGGCGTCGACTAGGGAGGGATGAAACATATGGGTGGGTAGGTGGGGTCTCAATGATTCTAGGAGATACGAATCACCATTCTAGCAAAGGTTGTGGCTATGGACATCAAGGTTTTTCCACGATGACATGTCACTTGCACAATAGTAGTCGAAATTCACCGTGTGGAACTTCCTATAGAGTCGTCCATGAGCTAGTTATCTCAAGTAATTTGTTTATCACAATATTCACATCTTAATAATTCTTATATGTGTCATCCATTATTTTATTAGTTAATTGATGTTTTATGCTAGGAGGAACATGTTCTCTATTATTTTATGTGTTCGGAATAGTTAAATGATATTATATGTTTTTTTACACTTCCAGATGTTTGGTTGTTTGAAATATGAAAATGAGAATGAGAAAGATGAAATTACATGAATCCATGCATGGGCCAAATGTTGCAGTACATGGGCTAAAATAAATACCGACGCGATAATACCTCTCAGAGGGCGCAAGAATCCATCATTCCAATTTGTCCGCTCCTCATAAGATCCATGCATGCATTGGGTGTTCGCGTTGCTCATCGTCTCGCCATGCAGCCGAGAACCGTCGTCGTCGATGCAATAGATGAAAGACCGCACCACCAAGAAGAATACACTCCAAAAAGATGCCCTCAGGAGGGAGAGCGACTAGCTCCACCACCTTACAATCTGGGAGACCTAGATTTTGGGTTTTCCCTCATAGCACATTGATGCTAGTCGGCCACCCCACAACGGTCGACGAATCTAAAGGTGTCGCCTTCAAGAATGAAACAACACGTGTGGGTCGTTGTCGCCCACTCTGCAGGAGTTTGGATCTACACTCGAATATCTCAAGACACTTGCGGCAGCAGGAAGAAGAGCTATGCCATGATGTCGGCAAGAAGAAAAGCGGCTCCCAAGGGCACTACCTCCATTGGCATTGACCGGAATCAATGCAAGACGTTCTTTCACGTGGTACCTCCTGCCGGCATCCCTGTGGCGGCATCAAGAGTCAATTTGCATGCCCTAGGTCACGAGGGGTGAAGGTGCGGCTAGCAGTCATGATTATTAAAAATGAGACCAACCAGGACTAGCCCTTGGTGGTTTATTTTTGTAGAATAATTGCTCTTTTATAAGAATTCCAGAAATTCGCTCCCGACTGGATTCAAACTCTGGTTGCTAGGTTTAGCCACTGCTAGCAGCCACGATATTGATTGCTAAAGAAAAAGAAAAATACGTTCACCATGCACGTTTAGAACCCAAGTGTAGAGCATGGATAGTTGGATTGTCCTGTCAATATTTGGGTGGTGGTGAGGTGGAAATGGCCAATGACGAAGCTTAACAATGTCATCGTGCCAATGAAATTAGGACACCAACAATGTGCCACAATGAAACAAGAAATGAAAATGATAAATTATGTATATCAAAGCGCGACAACAAAACAACACATGAAATAATATGTTTAGCATAAAATAATGATGCGTGATAACGAAACGACAAATGAAATGAAAGGTTATAATATTCTCCTAGCATAAAATTATTAAGTTAGCCAATGTAACACCAAATGAAATCATAGACAATAACTACCTCCTAGCATACCATAATACCGGCCTACAAAAAAAGACATATGAAATGCTAATCAATGGTTATATGCATCTAGAGGGGGATTTGCCAATCGAGGTTATGGATAGATACTCTAAGCTCACCCAGTGATGTCGCATTAAGTAAAGTTTGTAAACATGGTGATGAGGGGATAGTAACTCGGTATGCCAACCCCAGGTGTAATCCGGCCCAAACGGCGTATGGACCAAATCCGGCTAAGGACGCAGAAGCTTCTGGAAGGCCCAGGGCTTGTAAGGATTGTAACCCGGATTGTGGGTTACGATAAGGAAAGCTAGGATACGTATGTAGAGTTCGAGTAGGACTCAAGGAGCGCTTTGTATGGCAAGCCAAAGGGGGTATGAGTACTATATAAACCAACCCCTAGGCTTCGCCTGAGAGAGATTCAAGTCATAACTGTAACACCTATTATCGAGTATCCAGTATAATCATATCGAGATCCGGCGAGTTGTTTTCCGGCTCTTAGATTGCTTTTCGCCATGTCTTCCTTCGAGCTAAACCCTCTCCCAAATACCTGTGTCGACTTGCCCCTAGATCAGTTACCCCCGGTAACATCTGCCGTGATTATCCCACGACAGTTGGCGCCCACCGTGGGGCCTGCGTCCAAAGGTGTTTACATCACGGGAGAAGCTCGGAAGAGTATGGAGAACTTTGTCGTCGGCGAGATCTACTCCAATGACGAAGGAGAGCAGATAGTGGACAATTCCGGGTGGGAGTTGGAGCCGGATCACTTCGAATCCGGATCCATGGTGTCAATCGGCCAAATCAATATCTTCATCGGCATGGTACGTACGCTCAATTTGAAAGGACAATATCATGTGCATGTTACAGGGACTTCCAGCAGGGACAAAGGGGCGTTGAAGCAAACAGTGGATCCAGCCTCCTCGGCCACTTCGGGATCCTTGAGATGGTCAGAGCAAGAGGTAACATGGAGCAGAAGAGATCACCCGGATAGGATCGATCACCCGGGAGTCCTGGCTTTGGTAGTGGCGCCACAGGTCAATGGTTACGAGCTGAAGAAAGTCTTGATGGATGGAGGGAGTAGTATCAATATCCTATACTGGGAAACTTTTCTGCGCATGGGCTTAAAGGAATCACAGTTGCAAAAAAGTACAACAGTTTTTCACGGGATAGTGCCGGGTCATTCGGCATGCCCCGAAGGAAAAGTGGCATTGGAGGTAGCTTTCGGGGAGTCAAAGGACAATTATCGAATCGAGTGGCTTACCTTTGAGGTAGTAAAGTTGCGCAGCCCTTATCATGCATTGTTTGGAAGGCCGGCTTATGCCAAGTTCATGGCAAGACCATGTTATGTGTACCTACAGCTGAAGATCCCGGGTCCTAAAAAGACCATCACCGTACACGGAAACCGAGATATAGCAGCTGAGTGTGATGAAGGAGACGCGGCAATGGCCGAGCAAGCCTGTAGGAAGGAAGAGCTCAAACATTACCGTTCTCAGGTGGACCTAGAAGAGAGAGCAACGTCAAAAAAGCCAACTCCTGAGGGGGACAAAGCAAAAGTTAGGGCAGAACAAAACCCTAAGATGGTAGGCTTCATCGGGAACGATATTTTCAAAACTCTCAGTAGGGAAGAAGAAGACGTACCACCATCCGCAGCTGATCACGTGTCAAGGGCGATATACCCGGAATGGCTAGCAAATCCGGTACTCATTACGAAAGGGCATAGCAAGTGGAGAATGTGTATCGGCCGTACCAACGCGAGGCCGATTCTCGAGAATAACTAAAGCAGTGTAATGGGCGGCAGGTTTCATACGCACTCTTTTCCTATCCAGGGTACCTAAGGGGACTGGAAGGTTTTTAATGAGGCGGCCTGCTGATTCAAATAAGAAATTTTTATCAATAAAAGAAGATGGTTTCGAGTCTTATCATGATCCTTGCTTCAGTTACAAGTAAGTAACATTGTTATTATCAATACATCAATATCATCGAAATACATTACGTGAATATAGGTCTCCGGAGGGTTGATCTACTTCAATAAGTAATCACAAACCCGGAGACCCGGCCATGATGCCTATAAGTTATGGGGGCTGGTTACTCGTACAAACGGGTGCGGCTACAATCCTATAACTGGACGAAGGAGCCAATTTTCTTGATTATTCTTACTTAAGCTCGATGTGACTCGCACCAAAGTGGCATGATCTGTTCACTTACGATTACAATCAAACTATGCAGCCCAATGGAGCGTGCTTGATTTTGTTTTTCGTATAGATGCAACGACATGGTATCCACGCGAAAGCCGGCTTATAGTACAAGGTAATCAAAAGGGTCATCTAAACCACAAGTCCATGCAGAGTATAAGGCTAACATAGCCGGAAACTCAACAAATATTAAGCATGACTTCAGTATTTATGAGAACAGCTATTGGTCTTCAGCTTGGTAAACAGCAGTATGTCATCTGAGAAAGCCCACGCCCCCATAGCTCGTACTTTGGGTCATGGGGACTGGGGACTTCGAAACAGAAACAAACTATTTAACTACCAAGGTCTGTAAACCTTAGTTGCCGAGTATTGGGGACTTAAAGAAAAGTCCATCTATCAAAACCTACGATACTCGGTTAACCGAGTCTCAAAAGGAAATTGAAAGCAAGAGTTCGAAGTATCGAGAATAAGCTCATAAGTAACACAAGGATGGATATTATCAAAAGCCAGGGAAGGCAAAGAGTTATCATGAATTAACAAAGCATACAGTCATAGTATCAGCATCAATGGCGCACAGGCGCACTACAAAAATCATATCAGTATCGAGAAACGAAAAGCACAAGGTAGCATCCTACTCGGCATCCTGAGAGCGGCCCTCCGGGTCTAGATCTTGGACTTGCTCCTTGGCCTTGCCAGCAGTTTTGCTCGGGCTCTTCACATCTGGACGGACAGGCGGAGGCACGGCCGGTGTAGAGGTGGACGGCTTTGCGCCTAGCTCTGCTTCTCTCTTTGCGGCCTCTTCTTTCCTCCTGGCCAGGTCAGTCGACCATCTTTCCACCATATCAAAAGGAGGAGGTGCATCCACCAAAATAACTTTGCCCTCAGCGTCATATGAACTCATGATCTGGTCCAGCTCCATTTTGTCGGCCAAGGTAGTGGCTGAGGGGCGTACAGCACGTTGAATATCTTTGAAGTCCTTGGGCTCAAACTTGGACCCGTCAGCTTTGAATTCTGGAAACCCGGATGTTACCTTGGCCGGGTCAAGCTTAGGAAAATAAGCCTTCGCCAGTGTAAGGGCCCGGGTCATTCCAATCCGGCAAGCTGAGCGCTTCATTATCTCAATCCATCCAGGCACCGTTGAGAAGGCCTGCATAAGATTATCTTCTCCCGGGTATACCTCAGAAGGCCACTTGATAGCATCCAGCAAAAGTTTCGTGCCGGCAAAAAACGTCCGGAGCATAGTCTTCAGAGTTTTAACTTGAGTAATGGCATTCTCCTCCGGAGCAGCAAGGTTAGCACCTGCAATCGAAACATGCAAGAGCATATCAGTAATGTTGGTTATTACAGCAGCAAGATAGAGATACGCAAATTAATCGCAAATAGCAAACTTACTTAGCAAGATACGGTAAGTGTCCGTAAGCTGAGTCGACAGGTTATTCAGCGAAGACTGGGCAGTATTGTACTTCTTCTTGTAAATGGAGACATCTTTTTTCAATGTCTTTATCTCCGCTTCAAGGGCCTCCCTACGCTTAACTTCAGCCAGCAAGAGCTGCTCAGCTTTAAGTAACGCTTCATCTGACTGAGTAATCTCTGCCTGCAAAGGCCGGGTAAAGCTGTGAGCCGGATATCATGAGAGTGTTTCATCTGAGGAAATGAGTACCGGAAAGTACTATGCGAAGTACCGAGGATAATTAAAGAAAATTATACTCGGGACTTGGGGACTGGACGTATAATAAGGAGTATCACGTGAAAGTTACCTGATGTGCTGCAGCCATACGTTCTAAGACAGTCCCTTCTGAAGCTTTCATGGCGAGAAGAGCGCTCATAAGCTGGTTAAAGTCAGCGTTATCCGGGTTAGATGGCTCGGGTACCTGGAAAGTGGGAAAAGGAGCATTTCTTGTAACAGGAGGTGGCACCCGGGTCATCCGAATGTCGGAGTCTGGTCCCCCTCCCGCGCTTGAAGCTGCTCCCTTCTCCTTCTCGCTTGCGTGCGAAGCAGTTGGATACTCGGCGTCATGCCTAGCTGGCTCCGGTGGCGACACTTGCTCGTCGCCAGTCGTGGTGAAGGCATCATCAGCCGGCTCGCTCTCGACCCGGACCCTAGCCCCGGAGTCCTCCTGGTCGCTACTAATAACCGTGGCTCTGAAGAAGGCGCAAGGGCGCAATTAGTCTTTGATTTTAAAAAAAAAAAAAGGATGAAAGTTCGGTGTAATATCAGGAAAAGGCGCTTACCCGGTGTTCACCGGGAAGTCCGAGGGAAAGCCGTCACTAGACCCGGAAGAGACTGGAAAATGGCAAGAAAGACCTGGGATTATGTTACAAAGGAACGATCGGAAAGAAATTTTGTTTACAACAAATACCAGGGTGTTGAACCGGGGGCGGCGAAGCGACCGGGTTAGGGGTCTCGTTGCCCGGATGATTCCGGGTTACTCGGCGCCTAGTCGCGGGCGGCTCCTTCAGTTACGATCAAAAGGGGTGGAGATGGGGTTAGCCCCGGAGTGACGTTATGGAAACAGAAAACCAAAGTGTGAGGAGATGAAGTAAAAACCTGGAGGGCTATCCTCTGGGATTTCCTCTTTGTTCCGGCTTTGGTGGCCGGCTCCGGCTCTTCCTCCTCGCTGGTGGACCCGCCCCTGCTGTCTGTTTCTTCTTCTTCGCTTTGGTCCTCTCGCTCTGAAAAATATCCGAGTTCCCGCATAAAGAAGAAGAAGTGGCAGGATATAACGTGTGCAAGGGAATCAAGTGTGTACCTTCATTCGAGTCAATGACATCGTCTTCCTCCTCCGCGTCTTCGGAACTAGGAGAGGTGTCGACCTTCCAGAAGGCGTCATCGGCCTGAGGAGAGAATGCCAGAGTAATGGTTAATATCAAGACAAGAGAAGCGGATAAAAGTAAGCTGTCAGAAGTCAAAATCAAAAGGCAGGGAACTTACTGCGGGGGCTGGATTCTCGAGGGTAAAAGGTTCTAATCCGGCTATGCCCCGGATTACCTCGAGTTTCTCTGTCAGGAAACCCTTAATCGTCTTGTTGATGTCACCCGGAGCAAGGGTGCTGGTAGAGAAGCGGATTGGGTCCGTGGTTTGACCCGAGTATTCGCACATCAGCTTCTCACGAAGGGAGTTTGGCTGAATGCGGAAGCTAACCCAGGTCTTCACCAGGTTTAGTCCGATGAGGCCTCGGGCGGACAAGATGGAGATCCTAGCTAACAAAGGCAAGATCGCCTCCCTGTCTGAGTCAGGGGCGAAGGCGTTGAATTTCTCGGAGATGTCGAGTTGACCCTCCGAGTAACCCGGCAACTTTTTTTCGCCGGGTGGAGAGGTATCCTGGCAGTAGAAGTAAGAAAGCTGCCAGTGTTTTACGTGAGAATTGAGAGAAATGGGAGGCATAAGGGAGTTCTTGCGGCGCTGGATAGAAACCCCGCCGCAAGTAAGAAGTGCGCCGTCGCCGCTTTCGCGACACGGCTTGCACTGGAAAAGTTCGACAAAAAGAGCCAGACTTGGCGGAGTGCACAAGTAAGACTCGGAAAGAACGATAAAATGGGAGATGTTTAAAATGGAGTTCGGGCCTATATCAAAGATACGGAGTTTGTAGTGGTCTAAGACGTCACGGAAGAAGGGATGACCCGGAGGCCTGAAGCCCCGGGTCACGTGTTCAACGAAGCATATTACCTCATCCGTGGCTGGAGAAGGCCGGGTTTCGTTGCCAGGTGCTCTCCAGCGGATGGATTCCTGTGGAGGTAGGATTCCAAGCTCTACCAATTCCTCCAGTTTGGTCTTGGTGATGGAGGACTTCCCCCAGTTGGCTGAAATGGCGTTTGTGGATTTAGCCTTAGCCGGCTGTTTCCCCTGCCTCTTGGGCGCCATGGGATTGACCTGGTGAAACATTGAAGAAAAGGACGTAAGACACAAAAACTTGGAAGTTAGCAGGTAAGCAGCTATCGGCAATTTAAACGTAATCCGGCTATTGCCTCGCCGGGTTAAGTATGGTTCGTCCGGGTATCAAGTGACTTTACAAAACCCAAAGAGCTTTCCGCAAAAGCAAATGTTTGGAGAAGCTAGGGGGATACTTATACGCATACTATCTGCGAATGAGCCGGAGAAGTAAGATTTTCTGAGGAGGGAGAGCAAAGGCGGAAACTCTAGATGGCCCGAGCCTAGATTGGGGATCTTATTTCTAAATTTGTGACCAAATTAGTGATTACTGGAGTTAGGGGAGCAATACAAGCTATAAATCCTATCTATGGGAGTGATTATAGTGGAAATCGGTGAGTTAATTTGGCGCAGCCCGAGAAATCGCGGACCGCTCGATTCAGATCCAATCTGAGGAAGAACTAAGAAATTGCGAGAATAAGCTGGAGGGTGTAAGGAACTTACCGAAGAGGATTGGGGTAAGGCCTTGCGGAGACAGATAGCGCAAGATTCGTGCCCTTTCGTGACCGTTGGCCGGCGAATCGGAGGCTTGGCGGCGGATTCAGGAGCTGGAGCGGTTCGTGCGGTGGTGGAGCGCAAACGAAGTCGGATGGGCTCCGGCGAGATGCGTGGGGTTCCCGTGGTGGCACTCTGCGAGCTCGAGCTTGGGAAGAAGTGGAATGGGGGAAATGAGCCGTTAAGAGTTGGATTTGCTCATTGGTCTTTATTTATAACCGTCCGGGTGGAAAGGCTTGGCCTAACGGTCGAGACCCGGGGAATGCGGAGTAATTGGTGATTTCGAAATTTGAAAGGCACATTTTATGCGCAGGCCAATATGATCCAGAGAAAAAGGAAGGGGAAATTGCCTTCCCTGTATCAGCGGTAGTTATCAAGAAGGATGTGGAGTCAGGGAGTTTCCTATTGAGATTTAAGTTTGAGAGATTAAGGAAGAACCTAAAAAGAAGAGCCGGGTTTTTACCTGGCTTCCTTGGCGCCAGTCTCGGCTATTCATAGACGCGCTGCGTCTTAATCCTCATGTGTTTGCATCTGATATTTCTGTAGGGAATAGCCAGCGCTTCGAAGAGTAAATCTTGGAAGCCCAAGCTATTCTGGGGACTACTGATGAGGGGATAGTAACTCGGTATGCCAACCCCAGGTGTAATCCGGCCCAAACGGCGTATGGACCAAATCCGGCTAAGGACGCAGAAGCTTCTGGAAGGCCCAGGGCTTGTAAGGATTGTAACCCGGATTGTGGGTTACGATAAGGAAAGCTAGGATACGTATGTAGAGTTCGAGTAGGACTCAAGGAGCGCTTTGTATGGCAAGCCAAAGGGGGTATGAGTACTATATAAACCAACCCCTAGGCTTCGCCTGAGAGAGATTCAAGTCATAACTGTAACACCTATTATCGAGTATCCAGTATAATCATATCGAGATCCGGCGAGTTGTTTTCCGGCTCTTAGATTGCTTTTCGCCATGTCTTCCTTCGAGCTAAACCCTCTCCCAAATACCTGTGTCGACTTGCCCCTAGATCAGTTACCCCCGGTAACATCTGCCGTGATTATCCCACGACACATGGACTAGGTCACAGGGAACAAGTAGTTGTATTTGTTGGTAATGAGATGGAACTAGGTATGGAAATATCGAAGATCGAGTCTCAGACAAACTAAGTATCGCATGGAAAAAGGAGTGGAAACTTGACGTTTAAGGTTCAAACGACAAAGATAATAGTGGATTGCACATGCACCATCATGGGTTTCCAGATCCCGTTGTTGATCATTAATTGGAGAGAAATCTCGATCATGTATGAAGTGATCCCGAACCGTAGGGTGTCACAATTAAGGGTAATCGACGTTAGGTTTGATTTGACACCGAAGAGAAATAAAAGAGAAAAGAGTCCAAATAGTTTCGGGATTTATCCAATGGAGTTCGAAGGGCAACAAAAGGTGTTTCGGTTATACAATGAGTAAAATAATATGTATTTATTATTAATTATCGTAATTAATAATTAAATACAATTTTCTTTACTTTTCAAAGCTAATTTGAACTAAATGGACATTAGTGGCAAAAGAGACCCATTAGGAAAAGAAGAGAGGGAAAAGGGAGCTGCCGCATGGCCCCCTTGGGGCTCATTAGGGGGTGCGGCTGCCCTCCCTTGGCCGCATTAGCGTTGTGGGATTAGTCTGGGAAACCCTAAACCAAGATCGTCCCAAGCTAGGACCCACTTTGATCATGTTGAAATTTATTTTTATATTATAAGAACTTTGTGATATCACTTAATTAACATACTAGCATGGCACTTTGCAAATATCTTTATTTTATGATACATGGCAATACTTAACTATCACTTCATTCATTAATCTTGTGAAGCCGTCCGAAATTTATGTTTTCCATGACTTGTACTTTCCTCGACAAGGCCAAAAATGACAGCACACATATTTTTTGTGTTTTCCCGCCAAATTTTCTCTAGCGGATATAATCAAAGAAGACATTATTTAGTTTTAAGCATAAAATACTTCGTCTCACAACTCCACCGAGAGCTCTTATAGAAAAGTTATGGATCACACAAAACTATGCTTTGCCAATCTTGAAAATTGGGCGGGAAAACCTTGAAGAGGACATAAAAACAAAAATATTGTGGTCAAGCCCCAAAAAATTGGGCGGGAACGGAAATCCTAAAAAATAGGTGGGAAAAGCCAAAAGAAGGTCTCCGTAATGGTCCATAGTTTCTATAGAGCTAACATAAAATAACAATCATGATAACATGCAAAAATAAAAGAACATGTGAAAAATTAAAGGTAAAAACTATCTACTAGCATAAAATAAGGACGTGTGGCAGCAATAATACACATGAAATATTGGTTAATAGCCATCTTAGTCATGCTTGACTCCTGTGTTGCCCTCCTCTGCCAAAATTTCCATGCTAAGAGCATCTCCATCGGCGCTCCCAATACAACGTCCGACAACTATTGCCGACATATGCTATTGGGAGTGCCGGCACACATTCCCGCCCTATTGGGAGCGTCCCCCACACCGGTTCTCCCAATAGATTTTTTAAAATAAAAAAACTCAGCAAATTGAACTAAATTTAAATTAAAACGTCGATTTTCATTCAAATTCGAGAGTTTATACATAGTTCAGCCAAAATATGATTAAAAAAACTAAAAAAGCGGTTGCTGAACGCCGCATAGAGATCGTCGGTGGCTTGACGCGCTCCCGCCACCATAGATGTCGCGGCCGTCATTGTTGCCTCCATGCATCTTCTCGACTCAGTTTGATGTTGACCTCAACCTTATCGTGGCCGACATAGATGATGTTGTTCTCGCGGGCGAACCACTCCTCCGCCACTCTAGTGGCGCCGCCAAGACCTCGTTGAACGAGATGGACATGGCCTTAACTATGTCCATCTCGAACTGCGTGCCGGCCTCCTCGGCGGTCTGCTGGAGCGGTAGAGTCGGCCTTGACGGGGTGGGATTGTCCCTCACCCTTCCCGGAGCGGGCGCGCTCCGCTGTGAGGATGCCGATTCCTCTCGAAGGCGCAGACTTTCTCTTGACGCGCAGGGGCGACGGCGCTGGCGCCAAGCTGCCCTCCCTCTTCAGTGAGCCGGAGCGGGAGAAGGATCCGCGTGGCGACGACGATCTTGGAATCGAGAACTACGAAGCGGAGAGCCAAGACGTCGTCGTTGTCTGACTCCATGACAGGACGAACCCGTACTCCCGGAGCACGTCGTCGTTTACTGCATGCGCCGGTGAGCGAGGGACGAGAACGCGGAAGGGGAGAAGATAGTGCGACGATTGCGCTACGGAAACGAGCTACACGGACGCCACAAGGACGCAAAACGTGTGGGAGAACGGTGCGGGAACCCGTCCATTCACAGTGCCATCAGTTCTCGAGGCCATTTTCAGCAACGACACGCGCCGGGAAAGACGAGGCAGGATGCAACGTGTCACCGCCCGTTAGATGAACCACTGTGTCATTACAAGGGAAATTGGATGTTCATCTTTCGCAATAAATCACACTGATCTCCCATCGGGCCCACCTGTCAGGATCCGACATGGTGTCGGTTGCCGACACTCCCGATTGCATCCTATAAATTGGGGTTGAAGTGGGCTTGCCCAACATCGGATTGGACCCGTCCGACAACTTCGCCACTATTGAGAGACCAAGTGGTGGTGGTGGTGGTGGTGGTGGGGGGGGGCATTTGGTGCCTTTGCGTCCAATAGCCTTATTGGAAGCGCCCATGAAGATGCTATAACCAGTAGGTTCTAGGATATGGGTTCATCGTGTGGCAAGTCGGGCAATGACGGTAAGTCCCATCACGAGGTGTTCGACAGAGGTGAAGACCATGGAATCCAGTTGCTCCTTGTCACATTTATAACTATCGCCTACATTTGTGCTGACGTCGAGGATGAGGTGGAGGAGGTTGTCCTTGATTCCGGGAAGTGCGAGGGTGTGTACTATGAGGAAAAGTAATTCGATGTCACTTGGGCAACGGGCATATGGTGACGCGCTTCGCTTTCAACTTGGGCAGCGGGCGTATGATGACGGATGACGTCAGCGTGGTGGTGGCGAGAGTGGTGACGATCGGCACAAACGGAGGCCATGACGATGGATGACACACATGTGAATAGATACTAGCCTCATGTAACCGATCACGTAGTTACACACAACTAGCTTTGTAATCACTTCGCAGCAATAGTTCACACACAAGGTTTAGAGTATTAACTACAGTATATCTTTTTTTTGCGGAAGAGTATCTAACTATACCGAGCATGTACTAGCACAAAGTAGGAGTACTACTGAATCGATCCATTTATAGTCATCTCCACCCAATGAGCAGGCGGGAAGCGGCATCGCGGATGGCTCGTCGACCCAATTGCTACCGACTCCTTCCAAAATATTGACTTCTAGCGCGCCAAGAATTTGTAGCGCGCCAAAATCTCGGTGCAGCCGCACTGAATTTTGGCCCGCCACAAGAATTTGAGTTTCGGGCCGAGTCGGACTCCAAACCAAAAAAAACAAAAGGTTTTACCAAACAACCCTAGCACTAGCAATCATCTCTTCTCCGGTCCCCGACTTCTCCCCCCTCGATCCCCTTTCTTTTCCTCCTCAGCTCTCTCTCGCCGCCGCCCACCCAAATCGCCGTCGCCCTCTCCAAATCACCTGTCACCCCGACACTCCGACCACGCAGCCTCGCCGCCCATCTCCTCTTCGAATCCCATCTCTCCCCTCGACCGCGGCATTCCCGAGTCCCCTGTCGTCTCCATCTTCCCCGCCACCCACCACGATGCGCCGGCAAAGGCCGGGACAACGACGGCGACCACGAGCTCTCCTCCAGGCGCCGTCCGCTCGGTACTTCCCGTAGCCTGCTGCCTGCTCGGTTCCCCTAGTCCTGCTACACAGGAGTAGGAAGACGTCCTACAATCCCACCCAACCTTAAACGAAACCCTAAGGGACCGGCCGGCGACGCGTCCGAGCTCACCTTTCATGGTATGATGTGCGACCTCCAACCCTCAAATCCGAACCCTCTTCTTCCCCCATCCTGACCTGACCGCAAAAATCGACTCTTCCCCTTTCTTCTTCCTGCAGTCACCGCTACACTCCAGCGCCACGCCCGGGTCGTGCCGTCAGCGCTCGTGCCATGGAGGCCTGGGATCCTGCCGCTAGCACGCTCACCATGCTCCTGGCAGCACCGCCTGCACATTGAGATGCCGCTGCTGTACCTGCTGCACTTTGAGGATGAGTCTCCTTCCGTTAATTTCATTGGTTGCTTGTACGGCGGTGCACGTGTACTTCGGGGATGAAGTCCCACCTTGTTCCTGCTGCACTGCTGCGTCCACCAGCAAGGTATTCCCCTGTTTAGCTCCCTCTCCCCAAGATGAAAGCCAACATTACCAAGATGTATGAGTGTCTTGTAAAGTTATTTAATCATTTCCAGTAGCTGATCTCTACGGTGCTGGTTTCTGGTCGCAATACATCTATTTGAGCTCACTCTGCTACCTAGCTGTGGTTAATCATCTCACTATGCACCCACCTGTTTACTAATTGTTTTTGGACCGCTGCTACTCCTTGAGTTGGTGCTAGTATGCCTTTACACACAGAATTCGCTTTTAGCTATGTATATATAATAGCTTGCACATATTATTCACCCAAGTTCATTATAGGTGTTGCTAACTTGCTATTGTGATCCATGTTACATGCATTCATCATATTGCACTAAGCTATATTGCATTCAGATTAAGCTACTGAATCAGGAAACTGATACTGAACTGTTAGGTTGGTAGCAGTTCATATGTGACTGAATTTACTTCTCAGGTTGCTCATTCATTCCCTGCTGGAGTCTGTGCCAAGTAATACATCGTCTTTGTCAAACGACACCACCGGGAAGGTCATACCATGATATAGTCTGCTCTGGACCACCTGTCCATCTTTGTTCAATGCATGTTTTGTGACAACATGGTACGACTACTAGCTGGGAACTTAACAAGAGGCAACCAGTTCAGTCACAATAAGCAACCTTATTTGTTTATTACAAAGGAGATTGAGTTGTTGTGGCGTGCTTCAGTTGAGTTTACAAAATTGAAGTGTTTAATAGTAGTTTTCTGACTTTATTGCATGTTAGCTGAAATGTTAGGTTGGTAACAAAATATCAAAGGACAGTGTAGTGTCATCACCCGTTAGTGTGGGTCTAGCTTCAGCATGGTAGGACATAGCTACTTAATTTAGTGTGTTACAAAGTCTACCAATACTGTTTGGTATAGATATATTTGGGGGGGGGGGGGCTTGTTTTAAGAATGAAAAGTAAGAAGTGTGCCTTATAAAAGTGGACGGAGGGAGTATGAAACATTGAAACCATATTAAATGACACTTAATTTTGTATACCTGACTTGCCACTTCCCCACATGCTTGTTTATTGCTGCTATAGGACTATTCCGGATGATAGCTTGCTAATATGTTGTAAAACACAACTTATTACGCATAAAGTCGCTGACTGAGCACTACGCGGTAGTATTTTGAATTTGATGTCATTGGAAACATATTGGATAGTATTATGAAATTAAGAACTGATTAATTTCAATGTTGCTGTGAAAAGTGTAATTTCCTTATGCGGTGTGGTTGTAATTGTTCAATTTTACTCCCATGTAATTTTGTTGCTTTGAAAAATAAAATCTTCAGATTTTAAATTTGTTTGCTGCAATGCTATCTATAATCTATTGCTAGTTGGAATGCTCAGCGTAGCTTCTATGTGTAAGTACAAAATCGAAAACAAGGTTTAAACTTTTGCCCTCTTGCATCCACAGCTGGCTTATTTTCCACCAGATAAGTAGGTGACTTCAGTTTTCATAAATAGTCACAAAAAAGGAGGATGAAACTATATAACCTGGAACATGCAAGTTTTCCATGCTTCTCAATGTTTTGTATGTATCTTGTTGATTTCTAGTTCAATTGTGATGTACTAGCTGACTTTGACATTTCTGTACACTAGGAACGAAGAACATAGTTGCTGCAGGAACCCCATGAACAAGCAATACCGAGTTGTTGTGCTGCTCGCGATCTGCTGCACCTCCTGCCGGTTGTAGGCCCTCGGCTTCAACTACTTGCTCCTTCACCTTTGCCCTTGCTGCCTTGCAATGGTGGAAACTTAAATAGTTTTTGTCTCGATTGTTTAGGTGAGCCAATGGTGATATACTTTATCTTATCCTAGTTCAGTGTGATCTTCGAGGCCTTCCGTAATGCAAAACAATTTGCACTATCTAATAGTGTTCCACGTCATCACCGTATCTAGACACTCCAGCCCATCGTTTCTCTGCATTTATTTCTTTCCTCTCAATGCATCGAGCGGCCCAGGCGTTAATTGGCCATGCCAAGATGTGTACGCTGGTTAATTGGCAACTCCTATTAATTTGCCTTGTACTCTGTATTTAGAGCCGTAGCTAAAACAAGGAACAGTTCTTCCTTTTTCCTCATTAAATAGCCCTCCAGCTAAGCAAACTGCTTACGTGGAATGCTAAGACATGGCCTGCCTAGTTCATAATATCTATTGTTTAGTATCATGTATTGTTTTGTGGCCGTTGAGAGTAAATTATATAACCCGTTCCTTGTAATATAATTGAGCTGGTTGTGTATTGAGTATTGGTTTGTGCTGATGATGATTTGCTAGCTATTTAGTTGCTGGGTTTCACTTCTAAAAAGTTGATCTCTTGTTTGGTGATTTGAGGTCTGGGGCTAATATAAATGCAATTCATTATTCTGTTTGTTAAAGTCCTCTTATTGTCCTTACTGGATGTAATGGTGTAATCTTGATTAAATTTTGTTTAGGGAGAATATAGCTCCTTATAATCTGATGTGCCAATGCCTTTCTACATCTACATCAAGTTAGCATGAGAACAGAGCTTTCTAATGAACCTTTACAGCTAACTTTGTAAATGTCTTGTTACTTTTTTCTTAAATGGAATTGTAGAACAACAAATGATGCTATGGATGACATTATTGTCAGACTTGTTGCTATGTTTCTGATATACAAATCTTTTGGATTCCACATCTGGGCTGTTAATATTGGATAGTTAAAATCTGGAGTGCCTATCTTTGGATGAATAATGCTATATATCGCTTTGATGATGCACTGAGCATGCCGTTATTTGTTATGTGATGTGAAATTTTGCATAGGCTGTGTCGAGATTTCGAACACTCCTGCCAACCACGCTGGTGGCTTCTAGTATCTGCCAGGGGCACAATCCTCCCGCCTGTTAGGCTCTGGCCTATGACTTGTCCGGATCGGGGACTGAATAGTGACGTTAAGAGCATCTCTGGTCAAGCTCTATTGGGAGTTGTCATCCCCAGTGACACCACCAATGCGCTGTACACCCACGCGATGCTCGACAAGATCGCTGCGTTGACCGTAGTGTTCACCGTCAGGCCCCATTCACCGTTGTAGTTGCAGTTGCTGACAACGGCCGTGAGATGACCACGATCACGCTTCATGCTTTCTATCGGTGGTGGAGCCGGCGGCTACTACCATCAATGGCCGATGATGGAGTGTAACCGACCCTTATATAGTGGACAGCGTGCCATCTCAATGGCCACTGTTGCGACACCGACGCCAAAATGGGGGCCGTGACTACCAGTTCTCTCGGAGATGTTATAAGGTTCATAGAGACGTACATCATGCCTCCACACCACGCGCATGCCGGAGTTTATCGAGTTCAAAGGCGACGTCCAAGCACACCACCTAAGTAGAAGATTTGAAGATGTATGAGTTTACGGAGTAATTTTGAAGCTCATGCTTCGACGGGGAGGATTTGAGATAGCTAGCTGCATGTTAGCTACAGTAGGTACGGTCTACGGTGGAGGCTGTAGCAGAATGCGCGCGGGGCTTGTCTTACGCCATGCACACTCAGGAAACTCTGCCACATGCAATAGATGAGACGTGCGAGCGAAGAAAAAAGTAAAGACGAAGTGGTGACGTACGGTGAAGCTCGCCGTGGCGATCTTGACGGCGATCGAGACCTGTCCGATTAGCTCGACGGGGGCGCCGGCGTTGGCGCAGGCCCGACGTTACGACGCGATCCGCCGTAGGTGTTCTTTCCGACGACGAGATGCTCATGAAAAGCTGCTAGCTCGATGGAGCTGTGATCGATCCCTCGACCGTGTGCGAGTGTCTGCCGATGCGCAAAGCTGGCTTTGCATGTGTCGGATCATCGGGACTTGCAATTAATCTCGGCGATCCAAACTAGCTAGCTAGTTAGATATTTTGAACTTAGCTTACTTGGTCCGTTACTAGGTAATCTCAACAATAACAACAACTTGGAGGTTTTTCCCCTAGCTGTACTATAGCTAGCCGGCACCTTATTGGTACTATTGATTTTCTGATGTTAAGCGAGTGTCATTTCGCTGTCGAAACGGAGGGTGAGGAGGAGAGCACCACCTTTAAATAGGTGATGGAGAGAAGAGTCACAACCTCACAGGCACCCCCACCGCCACCATATCGACTACCCCGTCGCCATCATCGGTTGAACTATTACCCATGGGCGTGCAACCACGAACCACGGCGCCGCTAGCTCCCTACCCAATTCTATAGGTAGCATCTCTCTAAGCCCTGCCACCCTTTTTTTCTAGGGCATCGAGGAGACGAGAACCCCGCACCCAGTGGCGGACCATGGCAAATACAAAGGTTGGGCAAACAGTAAATTTAAAGGCATAAGATGATATTTTCTAGTCAATTTACTGTGTACATACACTACAAATACAGTTCGTGTCCAGCCGGAAGCCCGGGCAAGGGCCGAGGGAGTAGGGATGCTAGTGGCATTGCGTCGTACCTCCGGTTCGGTACGGACTTGGTGCAGCCACAGTTAGCTATACGCCGGTCCGGACTTCGGTGGGAGAGAGAGGGTGGGGGAGAGGGAGAGGGAGAGAGTCCGAGTGGGGCCCACCTGAGATGGGTGCAGCACGTTGATCTCCATTGTTGACAAAGTACCTAGTTTTCGATGGTCGCCAATTTCTCTACTTGTTTGTGCACGTGCATATTGCTTTTCAAAAAATGTTGGAACCAAGATATTTATTGAATTAACATGTATTTTAAAATGCTAGCAGGTGAGGTGAATTTTTTTTTGTTTGCACGTTGATCTCCATTGCCGACACTGGAGACAAAAATGGAATCTCGGAAATTATGAGTCTGTTACTACTACAGTTTCAAACATTTGTATGGTTATTATGGTGCAAGGAACATGCCTCCGTGTCGCTGCCATTGGCGGCTCGGGCAGAAAGCATACTTCACCACATTGCCATCCATGCATCACCCCCTTCTCCCCCTCGCCGATGTTGACTCGTGCCATCGGGCAGACCCCACCGGAGGCTGCCAACGGTGGGATGTGTTGTTTTGGCGCGGTCCATGTGGTCCTCGGGCTTGAAAAAATAATCATGGAAAATCTAGCTTTAATTTCACAGCATTAATACCGAATATTTAGTAAAAGAAAATTCATAAAATTCTTGATCAAAATTCAATACACTCCCTTGATTTTATTGAAATATGATTCCACCATTAAAAAAGCACTGTTCATATGGATTTTTTTTTGATATATATAACTTGTTTTGATTCAAATTTTGCATAATCGTCAAATACAATCATAAAGTAATCCTTTTATATTTGCTTGTGGTAATTTACGCTACTTTCCCCCATGTCGTCCTAGATCTGTTGGTGAGCCCAAATTTGGCGCGCCACTATCACTTGAGTGGCGCGTTAGTTAGTTTTTTTTTATTTGCCAAAACCATGGCAGAGTCACCATGCTCTCTCGCCTTATAGACTCGTCGTTTTGTTTTATGATGCTGAGGTGTTTGGCGAAATATGGTTTCAAGCCTTCAAATGTAGCAAAATTTGTGTCCATGTTCATTATTCATAACAGAATAGTTAAGCACTATGCCTCGCTAGCTCCAAGTCACTATGCTTGATTTGCTAGCTACTGCTAGATTACGCAAGCATCTTGTGATGATCCTCGTTTATGATATTAGAATAATGCAATTCTCTATTTATATGTTGGGTCTTCCCGCCAAGACATCAAGTACTATAAATCCAGATGGAGAAGCGTGTATACAGTGGTCTACTAAAAGACCATGACTAGCAGGCCCAGCTATGTGTCACATGCGGCCCAACCAGCTGGCTACCACACTGAAGCGGAGCCGCACCACTCCTCACTTGCTACATTTAGTCCCACCTTGCTTAGCCAAAGAGATATAGACCAACATATAAGGAAGGCATTCTATTGCCATCTAGTTGGTATAACCACATGAGACACACATCTATAGCGCGTGCGCTCGCGTGTATATTCGCGACTTATGACTTTGGACTTTGGCGACGGCGCGGCTATCTTACTAGCCAATCTTATCTTTTTATTTTACAGCCTGCTATTTCTCACTGTACTCGTGTGTTTTCGTGCTTATTCTGCCCACTTTTGTCCACCTAATCTCGAGTTCGTATCTTGCTGTCTGGTCGAGGACTTTGGCAATCTGATCAAGCTTTCTGCGGACTAGTACTCTTGCTTCACCCCTTATTACTCGCGAACATCTATCAGGCTACCACACCATCGGATAGCTCAGATCCACCAACATGGGCATCTACTAATCCGGTTAGTGTGTGATTTACTGTATAGAGGTGATCTTTTTCGAAATGCGTATATAGGTGCTCTAATCACGAGGTTAAGAACAAACACAATGTTGTGTGCCACCTGGTGCTTCTACACGGAAAAGTGCATTCTAGTTGCTTCCTGGCACAAAGAGGGCTTCCGTGAGGATGCGACCTCAGCCCATACATCAATCGTCCAACCAAGACTTGCACTGGGACGACTAAATTCAGGTTCGGATCTTTTAATGGTACAGAATCAATTTTCACGATTTCAGCACGGACAAGAACAGGTAGAAAGAAACAGTGGGCCTCCCAGACTAAAACATATGTCTAGATACATTTTGTCTTAAGAAGGCTAAAACATCTTACATTTTGATACCGAGGGAGTAGATGGCTTTGAAGTGTCATCTAATATAAAACGGAGTGAGTATAAGGGTAACATCACGTACATACGGCTCAAACCAATATGTGCCAAAATCAAGCCTCGCGTCTTTGTCTTTATTGTGAGTACCACACCTTGTGCGCTCGTATTCCCCGCTATACTTTGCTCATGGGGTCTCCAAATCATCGCACGATACAAGCGGCCATATGGCCGTGCATGGTACACGTGTATCCTCGGCCAAAGCAATAGGCAATAAACTACGTTTCTTAGTTGACATCCGTGCCGTGGAAAGCAAAACCTCCTTTTCTTTTATGGTCATCGATTACATCCATCGCATCCTACGACATATGCCTCGCGGATATGACATGAGATATAGAAAGCCTAGATCTGCTATGGGATGCTTCTCTAGTGGCATGAATCCAGCAAACAACAAGAGGCTCGTGTGAGATATGTCACTGAACCCTTCGTCATCCAACCCCCTCCCTCACTCCCTCTCAACACACACGCGCACATGAAAAATTTAACATGAGAGACAACATCTCGCAGGCAGTGGCGTCGACTAGGGAGGGATGAAACATATGGGTGGGTAGGTGGGGTCTCAATGATTCTAGGAGATACGAATCACCATTCTAGCAAAGGTTGTGGCTATGGACATCAAGGTTTTTCCACGATGACATGTCACTTGCACAATAGTAGTCGAAATTCACCGTGTGGAACTTCCTATAGAGTCGTCCATGAGCTAGTTATCTCAAGTAATTTGTTTATCACAATATTCACATCTTAATAATTCTTATATGTGTCATCCATTATTTTATTAGTTAATTGATGTTTTATGCTAGGAGGAACATGTTCTCTATTATTTTATGTGTTCGGAATAGTTAAATGATATTATATGTTTTTTTACACTTCCAGATGTTTGGTTGTTTGAAATATGAAAATGAGAATGAGAAAGATGAAATTACATGAATCCATGCATGGGCCAAATGTTGCAGTACATGGGCTAAAATAAATACCGACGCGATAATACCTCTCAGAGGGCGCAAGAATCCATCATTCCAATTTGTCCGCTCCTCATAAGATCCATGCATGCATTGGGTGTTCGCGTTGCTCATCGTCTCGCCATGCAGCCGAGAACCGTCGTCGTCGATGCAATAGATGAAAGACCGCACCACCAAGAAGAATACACTCCAAAAAGATGCCCTCAGGAGGGAGAGCGACTAGCTCCACCACCTTACAATCTGGGAGACCTAGATTTTGGGTTTTCCCTCATAGCACATTGATGCTAGTCGGCCACCCCACAACGGTCGACGAATCTAAAGGTGTCGCCTTCAAGAATGAAACAACACGTGTGGGTCGTTGTCGCCCACTCTGCAGGAGTTTGGATCTACACTCGAATATCTCAAGACACTTGCGGCAGCAGGAAGAAGAGCTATGCCATGATGTCGGCAAGAAGAAAAGCGGCTCCCAAGGGCACTACCTCCATTGGCATTGACCGGAATCGATGCAAGACGTTCTTTCACGTGGTACCTCCTGCCGGCATCCCTGTGGCGGCATCAAGAGTCAATTTGCATGACCTAGGTCACGAGGGGTGAAGGTGCGGCTAGCAGTCATGATTATTAAAAATGAGACCAACCAGGACTAGCCCTTGGTGGTTTATTTTTGTAGAATAATTGCTCTTTTATAAGAATTCCAGAAATTCGCTCCCGACTGGATTCAAACTCTGGTTGCTAGGTTTAGCCACTGCTAGCAGCCACGATATTGATTGCTAAAGAAAAAGAAAAATACGTTCACCATGCACGTTTAGAACCCAAGTGTAGAGCATGGATAGTTGGATTGTCCTGTCAATATTTGGGTGGTGGTGAGGTGGAAATGGCCAATGACGAAGCTTAACAATGTCATCGTGCCAATGAAATTAGGACACCAACAATGTGCCACAATGAAACAAGAAATGAAAATGATAAATTATGTATATCAAAGCGCGACAACAAAACAGCACATGAAATAATATGTTTAGCATAAAATAATGATGCGTGATAACGAAACGACAAATGAAATGAAAGGTTATAATATTCTCCTAGCATAAAATTATTAAGTTAGCCAATGTAACACCAAATGAAATCATAGACAATAACTACCTCCTAGCATACCATAATACCGGCCTACAAAAAAAGACATATGAAATGCTAATCAATGGTTATATGCATCTAGAGGGGGATTTGCCAATCGAGGTTATGGATAGATACTCTAAGCTCACCCAGTGATGTCGCATTAAGTAAAGTTTGTAAACATGGACTAGGTCACAGGGAACAAGTAGTTGTATTTGTCGGTAATGAGATGGAACTAGGTATGGAAATATCGAAGATCGAGTCTCAGACAAACTAAGTATCGCATGGAAAAAGGAGTGGAAACTTGACGTTTAAGGTTCAAACGACAAAGATAATAGTGGATTGCACATGCACCATCATGGGTTTCCAGATCCCGTTGTTGATCATTGATTGGAGAGAAATCTCGATCATGTATGAAGTGATCCCGAACCGTAGGGTGTCACAATTAAGGGTAATCGACGTTAGGTTTGATTTGACACCGAAGAGAAATAAAAGAGAAAAGAGTCCAAATAGTTTCGGGATTTATCCAATGGAGTTCGAAGGGCAACAAAAGGTGTTTCGGTTATACAATGAGTAAAATAATATGTATTTATTATTAATTATCGTAATTAATAATTAAATACAATTTTCTTTACTTTTCAAAGCTAATTTGAACTAAATGGACATTAGTGGCAAAAGAGACCCATTAGGAAAAGAAGAGAGGGAAAAGGGAGCTGCCGCATGGCCCCCTTGGGGCTCATTAGGGGGTGCGGCTGCCCTCCCTTGGCCGCATTAGCGTTGTGGGATTAGTCTGGGAAACCCTAAACCAAGATCGTCCCAAGCTAGGACCCACTTTGATCATGTTGAAATTTATTTTTATATTATAAGAACTTTGTGATATCACTTAATTAACATACTAGCATGGCACTTTGCAAATATCTTTATTTTATGATACATGGCAATACTTAACTATCACTTCATTCATTAATCTTGTGAAGCCGTCCGAAATTTATGTTTTCCATGACTTGTACTTTCCTCGACAAGGCCAAAAATGACAGCACACATATTTTTTGTGTTTTCCCGCCAAATTTTCTCTAGCGGATATAATCAAAGAAGACATTATTTAGTTTTAAGCATAAAATACTTCGTCTCACAACTCCACCGAGAGCTCTTATAGAAAAGTTATGGATCACACAAAACTATGCTTTGCCAATCTTGAAAATTGGGCGGGAAAACCTTGAAGAGGACATAAAAACAAAAATATTGTGGTCAAGCCCCAAAAAATTGGGCGGGAACGGAAATCCTAAAAAATAGGTGGGAAAAGCCAAAAGAAGGTCTCCGTAATGGTCCATAGTTTCTATAGAGCTAACATAAAATAACAATCATGATAACATGCAAAAATAAAAGAACATGTGAAAAATTAAAGGTAAAAACTATCTACTAGCATAAAATAAGGACGTGTGGCAGCAATAATACACATGAAAATATTGGTTAATAGCCATCTTAGTCATGCTTGACTCCTGTGTTGCCCTCCTCTGCCAAAATTTCCATGCTAAGAGCATCTCCATCGGCGCTCCCAATACAACGTCCGACAACTATTGCCGACATATGCTATTGGGAGTGCCGGCACACATTCCCGCCCTATTGGGAGCGTCCCCCACACCGGTTCTCCCAATAGATTTTTTAAAATAAAAAAACTCAGCAAATTGAACTAAATTTAAATTAAAACGTCGATTTTCATTCAAATTCGAGAGTTTATACATAGTTCAGCCGAAATATGATTAAAAAAACTAAAAAAGCGGTTGCTGAACGCCGCATAGAGATCGTCGGTGGCTTGACGCGCTCCCGCCACCATAGATGTCGCGGCCGTCATTGTTGCCTCCATGCATCTTCTCGACTCAGTTTGATGTTGACCTCAACCTTATCGTGGCCGACATAGATGATGTTGTTCTCGCGGGCGAACCACTCCTCCGCCACTCTAGTGGCGCCGCCAAGACCTCGTTGAACGAGATGGACATGGCCTTAACTATGTCCATCTCGAACTGCGTGCCGGCCTCCTCGGCGGTCTGCTGGAGCGGTAGAGTCGGCCTTGACGGGGTGGGATTGTCCCTCACCCTTCCCGGAGCGGGCGCGCTCCGCTGTGAGGATGCCGATTCCTCTCGAAGGCGCAGACTTTCTCTTGACGCGCAGGGGCGACGGCGCTGGCGCCAAGCTGCCCTCCCTCTTCAGTGAGCCGGAGCGGGAGAAGGATCCGCGTGGCGACGACGATCTTGGAATCGAGAACTACGAAGCGGAGAGCCAAGACGTCGTCGTTGTCTGGCTCCATGACAGGACGAACCCGTACTGCCGGAGCACGTCGTCGTTTACTGCATGCGCCGGTGAGCGAGGGACGAGAACGCGGAAGGGGAGAAGATAGTGCGACGATTGCGCTACGGAAACGAGCTACACGGACGCCACAAGGACGCAAAACGTGTGGGAGAACGGTGTGGGAACCCGTCCATTCACAGTGCCATCAGTTCTCGAGGCCATTTTCAGCAACGACACGCGCCGGGAAAGACGAGGCAGGATGCAACGTGTCACCGCCCGTTAGATGAACCACTGTGTCATTACAAGGGAAATTGGATGTTCATCTTTCGCAATAAATCACACTGATCTCCCATCGGGCCCACCTATCAGGATCCGACATGGTGTCGGTTGCCGACACTCCCGATTGCATCCTATAAATTGGGGTTGAAGTGGGCTTGCCCAACATCGGATTGGACCCGTCCGACAACTTCGCCACTATTGAGAGACCAAGTGGTGGTGGTGGTGGTGGTGGTGGTGGTGGGGGGGGGGGGGCATTTGGTGCCTTTGCGTCCAATAGCCTTATTGGAAGCGCCCATGAAGATGCTATAACCAGTAGGTTCTAGGATATGGGTTCATCGTGTGGCAAGTCGGGCAATGACGGTAAGTCCCATCACGAGGTGTTCGACAGAGGTGAAGACCATGGAATCCAGTTGCTCCTTGTCACATTTATAACTATCGCCTACATTTGTGCTGACGTCGAGGATGAGGTGGAGGAGGTTGTCCTTGATTCCGGGAAGTGCGAGGGTGTGTACTATGAGGAAAAGTAATTCGATGTCACTTGGGCAACGGGCATATGGTGACGCGCTTCGCTTTCAACTTGGGCAGCGGGCGTATGATGACGGATGACGTCAGCGTGGTGGTGGCGAGAGTGGTGACGATCGGCACAAACGGAGGCCATGACGATGGATGACACACATGTGAATAGATACTAGCCTCATGTAACCGATCACGTAGTTACACACAACTAGCTTTGTAATCACTTCGCAGCAATAGTTCACACACAAGGTTTAGAGTATTAACTACAGTATATCTTTTTTTTGCGGAAGAGTATCTAACTATACCGAGCATGTACTAGCACAAAGTAGGAGTACTACTGAATCGATCCATTTATAGTCATCTCCACCCAATGAGCAGGCGGGAAGCGGCATCGCGGATGGCTCGTCGACCCAATTGCTACCGACTCCTTCCAAAATATTGACTTCTAGCGCGCCAAGAATTTGTAGCGCGCCAAAATCTCGGTGCAGCCGCACTGAATTTTGGCCCGCCACAAGAATTTGAGTTTCGGGCCGAGTCGGACTCCAAACCAAAAAAAACAAAAGGTTTTACCAAACAACCCTAGCACTAGCAATCATCTCTTCTCCGGTCCCCGACTTCTCCCCCCTCGATCCCCTTTCTTTTCCTCCTCAGCTCTCTCTCGCCGCCGCCCACCCAAATCGCCGTCGCCCTCTCCAAATCACCTGTCACCCCGACACTCCGACCACGCAGCCTCGCCGCCCATCTCCTCTTCGAATACCATCTCTCCCCTCGACCGCGGCATTCCCGAGTCCCCCTGTCGTCTCCATCTTCCCCGCCACCCACCACGATGCGCCGGCAAAGGCCGGGACAACGACGGCGACCACGAGCTCTCCTCCAGGCGTCGTCCGCTCGGTGCTTCCCGTAGCCTGCTGCCTGCTCGGTTCCCCTAGTCCTGCTACACAGGAGTAGGAAGACGTCCTACAATCCCACCCAACCTTAAACGAAACCCTAAGGGACCGGCCGGCGACGCGTCCGAGCTCACCTTTCATGGTATGATGTGCGACCTCCAACCCTCAAATCCGAACCCTCTTCTTCCCCCATCCTGACCTGACCGCAAAAATCGACTCTTCCCCTTTCTTCTTCCTGCAGTCACCGCTACACTCCAGCGCCACGCCCGGGTCGTGCCGTCAGCGCTCGTGCCATGGAGGCCTGGGATCCTGCCGCTAGCACGCTCACCATGCTCCTGGCAGCACCGCCTGCACATTGAGATGCCGCTGCTGTACCTGCTGCACTTTGAGGATGAGTCTCCTTCCGTTAATTTCATTGGTTGCTTGTAGGTCGGTGCACGTGTACTTCGGGGATGAAGTCCCACCTTGTTCCTGCTGCACTGATGCGTCCACCAGCAAGGTATTCCCCTGTTTAGCTCCCTCTCCCCAAGATGAAAGCCAACATTACCAAGATGTATGAGTGTCTTGTAAAGTTATTTAATCATTTCCAGTAGCTGATCTCTACGGTGCTGGTTTCTGGTCGCAATGCATCTATTTGAGCTCACTCTGCTACCTAGCTGTGGTTAATCATCTCACTATGCACCCACCTGTTTACTAATTGTTTTTGGACCGCTGCTACTCCTTGAGTTGGTGCTAGTATGCCTTTACACACAGAATTCGCTTTTAGCTATGTATATATAATAGCTTGCACATATTATTCACCCAAGTTCATTATAGGTGTTGCTAACTTGCTATTGTGATCCATGTTACATGCATTCATCATATTGCACTAAGCTATATTGCATTCAGATTAAGCTACTGAATCAGGAAACTGATACTGAACTGTTAGGTTGGTAGCAGTTCATATGTGACTGAATTTACTTCTCAGGTTGCTCATTCATTCCCTGCTGGAGTCTGTGCCAAGTAATACATCGTCTTTGTCAAACGACACCACCGGGAAGGTCATACCATGATATAGTCTGCTCTGGACCACCTGTCCATCTTTGTTCAATGCATGTTTTGTGACAACATGGTACGACTACTAGCTGGGAACTTAACAAGAGGCAACCAGTTCAGTCACAATAAGCAACCTTATTTGTTTATTACAAAGGAGATTGAGTTGTTGTGGCGTGCTTCAGTTGAGTTTACAAAATTGAAGTGTTTAATAGTAGTTTTCTGACTTTATTGCATGTTAGCTGAAATGTTAGGTTGGTAACAAAATATCAAAGGACAGTGTAGTGTCATCACCCGTTAGTGTGGGTCTAGCTTCAGCATGGTAGGACATAGCTACTTAATTTAGTGTGTTACAAAGTCTACCAATACTGTTTGGTATAGATATATTTGGGGGGGGGGGCTTGTTTTAAGAATGAAAAGTAAGAAGTGTGCCTTATAAAAGTGGACGGAGGGAGTATGAAACATTGAAACCATATTAAATGACACTTAATTTTGTATACCTGACTTGCCACTTCCCCACATGCTTGTTTATTGCTGCTATAGGACTATTCCGGATGATAGCTTGCTAATATGTTGTAAAACACAACTTATTACGCATAAAGTCGCTGACTGAGCACTACGCGGTAGTATTTTGAATTTGATGTCATTGGAAACATATTGGATAGTATTATGAAATTAAGAACTGATTAATTTCAATGTTGCTGTGAAAAGTGTAATTTCCTTATGCGGTGTGGTTGTAATTGTTCAATTTTACTCCCATGTAATTTTGTTGCTTTGAAAAATAAAATCTTCAGATTTTAAATTTGTTTGCTGCAATGCTATCTATAATCTATTGCTAGTTGGAATGCTCAGCGTAGCTTCTATGTGTAAGTACAAAATCGAAAACAAGGTTTAAACTTTTGCCCTCTTGCATCCACAGCTGGCTTATTTTCCACCAGATAAGTAGGTGACTTCAGTTTTCATAAATAGTCACAAAAAAGGAGGATGAAACTATATAACCTGGAACATGCAAGTTTTCCATGCTTCTCAATGTTTTGTATGTATCTTGTTGATTTCTAGTTCAATTGTGATGTACTAGCTGACTTTGACATTTCTGTACACTAGGAACGAAGAACATAGTTGCTGCAGGAACCCCATGAACAAGCAATACCGAGTTGTTGTGCTGCTCGCGATCTGCTGCACCTCCTGCCGGTTGTAGGCCCTCGGCTTCAACTACTTGCTCCTTCACCTTTGCCCTTGCTGCCTTGCAATGGTGGAAACTTAAATAGTTTTTGTCTCGATTGTTTAGGTGAGCCAATGGTGATATACTTTATCTTATCCTAGTTCAGTGTGATCTTCGAGGCCTTCCGTAATGCAAAACAATTTGCACTATCTAATAGTGTTCCACGTCATCACCGTATCTAGACACTCCAGCCCATCGTTTCTCTGCATTTATTTCTTTCCTCTCAATGCATCGAGCGGCCCAGGCGTTAATTGGCCATGCCAAGATGTGTACGCTGGTTAATTGGCAACTCCTATTAATTTGCCTTGTACTCTGTATTTAGAGCCGTAGCTAAAACAAGGAACAGTTCTTCCTTTTTCCTCATTAAATAGCCCTCCAGCTAAGCAAACTGCTTACGTGGAATGCTAAGACATGGTCTGCCTAGTTCATAATATCTATTGTTTAGTATCATGTATTGTTTTGTGGCCGTTGAGAGTAAATTATATAACCCGTTCCTTGTAATATAATTGAGCTGGTTGTGTATTGAGTATTGGTTTGTGCTGATGATGATTTGCTAGCTATTTAGTTGCTGGGTTTCACTTCTAAAAAGTTGATCTCTTGTTTGGTGATTTGAGGTCTGGGGCTAATATAAATGCAATTCATTATTCTGTTTGTTGAAGTCCTCTTATTGTCCTTACTGGATGTAATGGTGTAATCTTGATTAAATTTTGTTTAGGGAGAATATAGCTCCTTATAATCTGATGTGCCAATGCCTTTCTACATCTACATCAAGTTAGCATGAGAACAGAGCTTTCTAATGAACCTTTACAGCTAACTTTGTAAATGTCTTGTTACTTTTTTCTTAAATGGAATTGTAGAACAACAAATGATGCTATGGATGACATTATTGTCAGACTTGTTGCTATGTTTCTGATATACAAATCTTTTGGATTCCGCATCTGGGCTGTTAATATTGGATAGTTAAAATCTGGAGTGCCTATCTTTGGATGAATAATGCTATATATCGCTTTGATGATGCACTGAGCATGCCGTTATTTGTTATGTGATGTGAAATTTTGCATAGGCTGTGTCGAGATTTCGAACACTCCTGCCAACCACGCTGGTGGCTTCTAGTATCTGCCAGGGGCACAATCCTCCCGCCTGTTAGGCTCTGGCCTATGACTTGTCCGGATCGGGGACTGAATAGTGACGTTAAGAGCATCTCTGGTCAAGCTCTATTGGGAGTTGTCATCCCCAGTGACACCACCAATGCGCTGTACACCCACGCGATGCTCGACAAGATCGCTGCGTTGACCGTAGTGTTCACCGTCAGGCCCCATTCACCGTTGTAGTTGCAGTTGCTGACAACGGCCGTGAGATGACCACGATCACGCTTCATGCTTTCTATCGGTGGTGGAGCCGGCGGCTACTACCATCAATGGCCGATGATGGAGTGTAACCGACCCTTATATAGTGGACAGCGTGCCATCTCAATGGCCACTGTTGCGACACCGACGCCAAAATGGGGCCCGTGACTACCAGTTCTCTCGGAGATGTTATAAGGTTCATAGAGACGTACATCATGCCTCCACACCACGCGCATGCCGGAGTTTATCGAGTTCAAAGGCGACGTCCAAGCACACCACCTAAGTAGAAGATTTGAAGATGTATGAGTTTACGGAGTAATTTTGAAGCTCATGCTTCGACGGGGAGGATTTGAGATAGCTAGCTGCATGTTAGCTACAGTAGGTACGGTCTACGGTGGAGGCTGTAGCAGAATGCGCGCGGGGCTTGTCTTACGCCATGCACACTCAGGAAACTCTGCCACATGCAGTAGATGAGACGTGCGAGCGAAGAAAAAAGTAAAGACGAAGTGGTGACGTACGGTGAAGCTCGCCGTGGCGATCTTGACGGCGATCGAGACCTGTCCGATTAGCTCGACGGGGGCGCCGGCGTTGGCGCAGGCCCGACGTTACGATGCGATCCGCCGTAGGTGTTCTTTCCGACGACGAGATGCTCATGAAAAGCTGCTAGCTCGATGGAGCTGTGATCGATCCCTCGACCGTGTGCGAGTGTCTGCCGATGCGCAAAGCTGGCTTTGCATGTGTCGGATCATCGGGACTTGCAATTAATCTCGGTGATCCAAACTAGCTAGCTAGTTAGATATTTTGAACTTAGCTTACTTGGTCCGTTACTAGGTAATCTCAACAATAACAACAACTTGGAGGTTTTTCCCCTAGCTGTACTATAGCTAGCCGGCACCTTATTGGTACTATTGATTTTCTGATGTTAAGCGAGTGTCATTTCGCTGTCGAAACGGAGGGTGAGGAGGAGAGCACCACCTTTAAATAGGTGATGGAGAGAAGAGTCACAGCCTCACAGGCACCCCCACCGCCACCATATCGACTACCCCGTCGCCATCATCGGCTGAACTATTACCCATGGGCGTGCAACCACGAACCACGGCGCCGCTAGCTCCCTAACCAATTCTATAGGTAGCATCTCTCTAAGCCCTGCCACCCTTTTTTTCTAGGGCATCGAGGAGACGAGAACCCCGCACCCAGTGGCGGACCATGGCAAATACAAAGGTTGGGCAAACAGTAAATTTAAAGGCATAAGATGATATTTTCTAGTCAATTTACTGTGTACATACACTACAAATACAGTTCGTGTCCAGCCGGAAGCCCGGGCAAGGGCCGAGGGAGTAGGGATGCTAGTGGCATTGCGTCGTACCTCCGGTTCGGTACGGACTTGGTGAAGCCACAGTTAGCTATACGCCGGTCCGGACTTCGGTGGGAGAGAGAGGGTGGGGGAGAGGGAGAGGGAGAGAGTCCGAGTGGGGCCCACCTGAGATGGGTGCGGCACGTTGATCTCCATTGTTGACAAAGTACCTAGTTTTCGATGGTCGCCAATTTCTCTACTTGTTTGTGCACGTGCATATTGCTTTTCAAAAAATGTTGGAACCAAGATATTTATTGAATTAACATGTATTTTAAAATGCTAGCAGGTGAGGTGAATTTTTTTTTGTTTGCACGTTGATCTCCATTGCCGACACTGGAGACAAAAATGGAATCTCGGAAATTATGAGTCTGTTACTACTACAGTTTCAAACATTTGTATGGTTATTATGGTGCAAGGAACATGCCTCCGTGTCGCTGCCATTGGCGGCTCGGGCAGAAAGCATACTTCACCACATTGCCATCCATGCATCACCCCCTTCTCCCCCTCGCCGATGTTGACTCGTGCCATCGGGCAGACCCCACCGGAGGCTGCCAACGGTGGGATGTGTTGTTTTGGCGCGGTCCATGTGGTCCTCGGGCTTGAAAAAATAATCATGGAAAATCTAGCTTTAATTTCACAGCATTAATACCGAATAATTAGTAAAAGAAAATTCATAAAATTCTTGATCAAAATTCAATACACTCCCTTGATTTTATTGAAATATGATTCCACCATTAAAAAAGCACTGTTCATATGGATTTTTTTTTGATATATATAACTTGTTTTGATTCAAATTTTGCATAATCGTCAAATACAATTATAAAGTAATCCTTTTATATTTGCTTGTGGTAATTTACGCTACTTTCCCCCATGTCGTCCTAGATCTGTTGGTGAGCCCAAATTTGGCGCGCCACTATCACTTGAGTGGCGCGTTAGTTAGTTTTTTTTTATTTGCCAAAACCATGGCAGAGTCACCATGCTCTCTCGCCTTATAGACTCGTCGTTTTGTTTTATGATGCTGAGGTGTTTGGCGAAATATGGTTTCAAGCCTTCAAATGTAGCAAAATTTGTGTCCATGTTCATTATTCATAACAGAATAGTTAAGCACTATGCCTCGCTAGCTCCAAGTCACTATGCTTGATTTGCTAGCTACTGCTAGATTACGCAAGCATCTTGTGATGATCCTCGTTTATGATCTTAGAATAATGCAATTCTCTATTTATATGTTGGGTCTTCCCGCCAAGACATCAAGTACTATAAATCCAGATGGAGAAGCGTGTATACAGTGGTCTACTAAAAGACCATGACTAGCAGGCCCAGCTATGTGTCACATGCGGCCCAACCAGCTGGCTACCACACTGAAGCGGAGCCGCACCACTCCTCACTTGCTACACTTGCTACATTTAGTCCCACCTTGCTTAGCCAAAGAGATATAGACCAACATATAAGGAAGGCATTCTATTGCCATCTAGTTGGTATAACCACATGAGACACACATCTATAGCGCGTGCGCTCGCGTGTATATTCGCGACTTATGACTTTGGACTTTGGCGACGACGCGGCTAGCTTACTAGCCAATCTTATCTTTTTATTTTACAGCCTGCTATTTCTCACTGTACTCGTGTGTTTTCGTGCTTATTCTGCCCACTTTTGTCCACCTAATCTCGAGTTCGTATCTTGCTGTCTGGTCGAGGACTTTGGCAATCTGATCAAGCTTTCTGCGGACTAGTACTCTTGCTTCACCCCTTATTACTCGCGAACATCTATCAGGCTACCACACCATCGGATAGCTCAGATCCACCAACATGGGCATCTACTAATCCGGTTAGTGTGTGATTTACTGTATAGAGGTGATCTTTTTCGAAATGCGTATATAGGTGCTCTAATCACGAGGTTAAGAACAAACACAATGTTGTGTGCCACGATCCAGTCTATCCCCCTCTCTTGGCGCATGCTTAAACCATGTTATGACTACAAACTAGTCACCTCTACCCTCTATGATCATTTAGTTTTTGACTTGTAATACCATTCATGCTTTTATCAATAAGGTTTTGTCGCTATGTATGATTATGGCCATTATTGCTCAATTAATTTGTCGCTCCAAGTCTTTTGCTAGCCATCACTTATATTGAGTATGAGCTTTACTCGTGCATCCAACTCTCAAAAGTCAAATGTTTGCCAAATATGTCCACCATACCTATCTATATGTGGTATTTAACCGCCACTCCAAATTAAATTTCTCATGTGCTACCTTTAAACCTTAAAAAAATACCTATTTTGTGCCCCTATTTTAGCTCATGAGGATGCAGGTAGACGATCTTTATCTCACTTGTTGATTGGAGTTTACACACCTGGACTAGTGGCACATTCGTTTATCCAAATTTATAGAAGAGCTGGCCACGGGGTGCCCATGCCCCAAACTTGGTTACTATAAATTCTCTTCAGTCCTTCTATCCCTGATTTATCCGTTAAAACATAATTGTGTAAACAAAAGAGAAGAGGGATGATCTACTGACCCCAGTAGAAAAAACGTCCTTCAATGGGAGCCGCTCTTGTAAAGTCTAGTTAACTTGTGACGTACTGTATTGTCTGTTTGCTTCATGTTGACATAAACATACACCTCTCTTAAAAATTGTTTCTAATACCTCTGTTTTAAAAAAAAAACTCTAGCACATGAGTTAATCCCTGCTTCTCTCTCCAAAGGGTTTTTTCTTTTACTTATATGTTGAGTCTTCATCTTCTAACTTTATGCACAATTAAGAGAGTATAGTTCTCATTCTGAGTATAATGTGCATCAGCCTAAAGATTTATTGATTGATTCATGATATTTTATTACTTGTTCTCAAATTACTTGTTTCTAGTCACCACTTGAAGTTTGAAGGTGTCCTGACATTTATGTTTTTCTCCCTTGTTAAGGACAAGCGGAATACCGCTTTGATATGTTTTGTTTATGCTCGATACAAACATATATCTTTCAGTAAATCATTATTCATGATCGTTTGTTTGTGTTATCTTTCATGTTGCAACATGGTTTCTAAGTTACATTGTTGAAATTATATTTATCATGCCTATGTTTAGAGTACTTTGATCTCATCTCACAATTGCTTTTACAAATATGATGATCAAGATTATGTTGGTAGCATGTCACCTCAGAATTTATTTTGTTTTTATCATTTTACCTACTCGAGGACGAGTAGAACTAAGCTTGGGGATGCTTGATAACCCGGTAGCCCAACTCCAAGGTGTAATTCGGCCCAAAGGACGCTGCGCAAGATCCGGCTAAGGATAAAAGAACTTCTAGAAGGCCCAAGATTGTAGGCCTCGTAACCCGGATTGTGGGTTACGGTAAGGAAAGTTAGGGTTTTGTACGTAGTGTCCGGGTAGGATTCAGGGTGCGCCTTGGAGGGCAAGCCAGGGGGTTCGGGTGCTTTATAAACCGGCCCCTAAGTTAGGTTAAGAGAGATCTAAGAGCCCTAGCAATATCGCTTGGTATCGAGCATCCAGTGTAACACGAGAGTTGAGTTAATATCTTGAGATCGGAGACTCGGCGACTTGATTGCCGGCTACCAGATCGAGTTCCATCATGTTTTCCTCTGAGCTAAACCCTCTCCCAAACGCCTGTGTCGTCTTGCCCCAAGATCAGTTACCCCCGGTAACGTCTGCCGTGATTATCCCACGACAGAAGGTGTCCTGGCATTTATGTTTTTCCCCACTCTTAAGGACAAGCGAAATATCACTTTGCCATGCTTTCTCTATACATGAAACAAACGTCTACCTTTCTTTGCATTATTATTCATGATCCTTTATTTGAGATACTCTTCGTGATGCAAAGTAATTGCTATGCTTTATTATTAAAGTTCTATTTATCATGTTTGTGTTTGAAGTTCTATGATCTCAGCGTGCATATGCTTTTACATTAGATTGATCAATTTTATGTTAGTAGCATGTCACCTCAGAAATTATTGTTTTATCGTTTACCTACTCGAGGACAAGTAGAAATTAAGCTTGGGGATGCTTGATACGTCTCCAACGTATCTATAATTTCTGATGCTCCATGATCATATTATGTCAATTGCTACTTGTTTTCTCCCTTATTTATAGCATTTTTTATACGTTTTCTGGGACTAACCTATTAACAAGATGCCAAGTGCCAGTTCCTTATGTTCTGCTGTTTTTTTGGTTTCAGAAAAGTTGTTCTGGAAACATTCTCGGAATTGAACCCCACAAAGCCCGAAGTGCCTATTTTCCCCGGAAGCATCCAGAACACCGAAAAAGAGTCGAAGACGGGCACCAGGGGGCCACACCATAGGGTGGCGCGGCCCCCTGGCCGCGCCAGCTATGGGTGTGGGGCCCCTGGAGCTCCACCACATTTGCCCTTTCGCCTATTTAATCCCCCCGGATGGAAAACCCTAAACACGTGATAAAAAATCCCCGAAAAGTTCCGCATCCGCCGTCACCGTCAACCCTAGATCGGGGAGGGGGGAGTGTTCTAAAGCTGTTTCCGGCACCCTGCCGGAGAGGAGATCCTCACCGGAGGCTTCTACATCACCATGCCTGCCTCCAGAGTGATGTGTGAGTAGTTCATCCTTGGACTGCGGGTTCGTAGCTGTAGCTAGATGGTTGTATTCTCCTCACATGCCTCCATGTTTAGATCTCGTGAGCTGCCTATCATGATCGAGATTGATCTTATATAATTCTATATGCTATGTTTGCTGGGATCCGATGAATATTGAACTTATGCCAAGTTGATTATAGTCTTTATATTCATATGCTATTTGCGATCTTGTATGCTTTCCGTTGCTAGTGGTTGCTCTGGCCAAGTAGTTGCTAGTGACTCCAAGATGGAGTATTTATGCTTGATAGTGGGTTCATGCCTCCTCACCACCTTGCTCGAGTGACAGAAACGTGAAGGGGGAGGATGTGTTGTTTCCATTAGTGAGAAAACAACGGTGAGAGTGCCCGCGTGCATAATCATTGCTTACATTACACACTTTGTTTAATGCAGTTATCTGTTGCTTGCCACCAATAGATAGCATGACCTTGACGCCACTGCTCTGGCACGACTTGATGTCGGAGCTCAGGTTGGCGCAACCATTATTGGCCGGGTCACAGTGGCCTGCCAGGTTGAGGACCGGTGGTTGTCCATTGCCGAAAGCGGAAATAAAGGCGATGTTGACGAACTTATAGTTACCGGTGGCACAGGTAGCCGCAAGTGTACCCTCGCCGCCATTCTGGCCCCAGTAGATGGAAATGCCGCCGGCCTCCGACCCGAGAAATTGCGCAGCGGCTAATTCCACAGCCAGCAGTTGCACGAGAAATGATCTAGTAGCCATTTCCTGTGTTGGTATTTTCAAATGGTAGTGTGTTATTTGTGGTTGCTGGGTGTGATCAGTTTATGCTTTGGGGTTGGCTTATATACAAAGGGGAGTCTGGGTATGAAAGTTTCTGCTCGTATTGTTTATGCTCATGCGTGGCTTGTTGGGCACGTGGTTGAACGGGCACATATGAATGTGTTCTGCTGCAGCTTTGAATTAACGGCGACGGAGTTCGTAATTTTCAATGGAACATAATCCACATCAGAAGGCAAACCAGCACATTAGCTGTAACGATCGAATAACGACAATGGCTCTGTCTTTGTACTGGAGATGGCATTGAGCTGTAACGACATGTGCCTACGTACATGGCTACTTTCCAATTGCAAATCAGTTTAATAAAATATCAGCATACTACATCTGGCCTCACACAAAAATTTACTCCTAGATAGAATTAACACAATACTATTAATGTTCAATGAAACGAGATGGGCATCGAAAACTGTTTATGCCTGCTAAAAGGGATGCTGAAGAAGGCAAACCAGCACCGATGTTGTACAACTGTCATGACATGATAATATCATGATGTATTTTTGTTCTGATTTTTGCTCGCCAGTTATTGAGTGTTTGATTTGCTTTCTACACATTGTATTTGATGCCGGAGACTGTGATCTGATATTCTGAGTCAATGCTTTGTTTTGTAACTGATCGGTGTTATTTCAGTCTAAAATAGTGATCAGCGTTATGACAGATTAATTGTATGTTAGCTCATATAGTAGCTAAAATATAGTTGCAGTTATGTGTGAGAGAGAAAATCCTGTTGCTTGGTGCTTCAGGGGCGCCGGCGACGGCGAGGTGCAGCGCCAGCGACTCAGGGGACTTTTTCTTTTGTTGAGAAATGACTAAATGGACTCAAGCTAGAGGTTTGAGAAAGTGAAGGTAGGGCTCATGAGCGAGGCCCACAAGTGTCCCTTCGATCCAACAAACAGAAATATGGCGCGAAGCAGCGAACCCACCTCTCGCTCCCCGCGGCCCACCCGGATCCCCAATTCTAGCTCCTTTTCCTCCTCGCACAGAACAGGGCGGCGCCGGCGCCGACGGGCTGCTTCAAGTGCGGCCGCCGCCTGGTCCCGCGACTGCCCTTCGGCTCCACCTTCCTCCTCCACTACCAACCCAAAGCAAATGGCCGGCGCCTTCTACCCGCCGCTCTCTTCTCGCTTCCACGGGGCGGCTGGGACCTGGGAGGGGGATGAGGCGCCGAAGGAAGCCGGAAAGAGGAGGAGGAAGGTGGGGGCGACGCGCAACGCTCAAGCTCACGCCGGACCTGCTCGTCGACGAGAGCGACATTGAGGCTTCGTCGTCCGCTAGCTACTTCCCTAGGGGTCGAGAAAACCTAGCCGCCACCTCCCTCCCGAGCCGCCCCCTCCAGGCGACTCCGGGGGGCGCCCGCACCTCCCTCCCTCCCGAGCCCCTCCTACCTCCCGACCCTGCCGTCGCTGCCGCCTGTCGCCGGCGGTGGTGGCGGCGCCCCCGTCCCCGACGGTGGGCAGGAGAGATGCTCCGCGGCGGCGCTCCATGGAGGCGGTGGAGAGCCGGCGGTGGGCATGGGGCGGCGCGGCCTAGGGCCGGCGCTTGAGCCTCCCGGCGGGAAGGTGGTATGGCGGGGGTGCTGCGTCGCCGGCGGGCGCCTGGATCAGATCCGGGAATCGCTTGGGGACGCGGGGATTTGATGCCTGATGATCTTGGGTATCGGATTCGGCCTTGCCCGGCCGTGGTAGTCTGGCTACGACCTTGGTCTCGCCGGCGACCTAGTGTTGGGCAATGGTCTACCCCTTCTATGATGCTTTCCTGCTGGGAGTGGCTTCGCGGTGTCGGGCCGCGAGGCTGAAGAATAATGGCGGTGGTCCTAGGGTTTCCTGTCGCGCGAAGATGAAGATCATGATGTAGGTCCTCTTTGATCAAGCCGGGGTGTCGACCGAAAGGCTCCGCCCGCGACTCCCATAGGCAACGCCTGGAGATTGCTGGATCGGTGGAATTTGGTCGCAATGCTCAGTCATCGAAGGCGAGATTGGAGGACTAGCAACGGCGTTCGGAGTCTTTGCATCGATGGGGAACTGGCTTGGAGTTACAAGATTCGTCGCATCTGTATGTCAGAGGGGGAGACAATATGCGTGGAGTCCAAAGTCCTACCTTTCAGGGTGAAAACCCAAGGTCTGGCCTTAATTGGTTGTGCCTGGCACTGATCTTTTTGGAGCCGTTGTTTTGAGAGCGAGGATTATCTTCAGGGTGAAAACCCAAGGTCTGGCCTTAATTGGTTGTGCCTGGCACCGTTCTTCTTGGAGACGTTGTTTTCGAAGAGTTGGACGTCAGCTGTTGTTTAGGTGGTGGTTGTGCAGATACCGCGAGGATTGTAACACTGTAGCGGGACTTTTCTTCTTTTTTATTTCTTCTTTTTATTGTCTTTCGGCTGTGTGCATCCATTGCGTTGTTGCAGAGGCCGGGTGTAATTTGTATCTCCGCGATATCAATATACTTCCCTTTATCAAAAAAAAAAAAAAAAAAACTACTTCCCTAGGCGTTGAAGCTTCAAACCCTGCCCCCACGACTCCACGAGGTACATTTGGCCGTAGCGATCCCATCGGCTCCAACCATTGGAATTCGAGTGCCATTAGGCCATCCATTTTTTTTGCAAGATAGATATGCTGGAAGGCCTTTAGTTTGCATAGATGCAAATACTTTGGTTACACGTTACCCTGCTTTCTTGCAATACATTTCTGTTGCGGTGAGTTGGTCTGTTCAATTTTAGTCTGTTTCATTCTTGCAAGCACGGCTGATAAAGGATTTTATATACTTCTATTAATATCACCGATGACTGAATTTGTGCAGCAAAAAACAAGAAACTAATTAATCTGTCTCGCCTTATATGTTTATAACTTTATATAGGCTATGCCTATGCTAGGATTACATCAGTCTTGCTGCAAAAAAACACACCCAACTACAGTTAAAAAGCATGTAGCGGTCTAGCGGCGGATGTGCTGCCTTTCCCCCTGCCAAAATGCTCACATAGAATAATCAAAGGAAAATAACAAATGAAGACAGCACTGAATACAAATACACTTTTTATGGAATACATAAACAGTTCACTTACAACTGAAAAACATAGATACAAAGATATTCAATTTGAAGCAAACAAGCCATAGCAACAATCAAAATGAATTCATATTGTTTTCACTGAAGAACATTTGGAAGAGAACAGAAAAGCCTTTTCTTCACCGCCCCGTCTCGCGCAGGCCTTTTTATCTTGATTTATAAGAAAGCACAGAAGAGATATGTAGGAAAGGTAATTTGCACGTGTTGAGACGACAGGAGAAACCTGCAGATTCTAATCATCTTTGAGTAGTATTGTTCCTAGTTGCTCTCTGATGAGTTCAGGCACCTGTTTGGTATGTCGTAGTTTAATCTGAACGAGGTTTGCCCATGCCTTGCGGAGAAGATGACCAGCATCTGGGTTGTTTTCCAGGATAATTATGTTTGAATCGACATTTCCATGTAGCACCATGGTCTCGAGGCTTCGAAGGATTTGGTAACGGTCGGTGAAGACACATGAAGACACAAGCCATAATCATCTTTCTGATTTGCAGCTTAATGAAGCTCTCCGCAGTCCACGTCCACACGAGCTTGTCGGTTATTGGTATTTGTTGGGTTAACTACGAAGTAGAGAAAGCACGACTTGGCATCGCTTGGAAGATCTTCGAAGCTCGCCCAGAAGATGTTCTCAGTGTCCTTATATTGGACACATGGTTGGTTTCATGCCTGCAGCTGTGATAGCCGCCGTGCTTGTCTTTTCGTGGGGGACATATGCAGCGTCAGAACTCAAAACATTCAGAGAGATGATTATGGCCTGTGTGTGTTGCATATGAACGAAGATTACAGCCTGCTATTTCTCACTGTACTTGTGTGCTTTCGTGCTTATTCTTCCCACTTTTGTGCACCTAATCTCGAGTTCGTATCTTGCTGTCAGGTAGAGAACCTTGGCAATCTGATCAAGCTACTGCAGCTAGCACTCTCGCTTCACCCCATATTACTCACGAACGCATACCAGGCTACCACACCATCGGATAGCACACGTCCACCAACATGGGCATCTACTAATCCGGTTAGTGCGTAATTTAGTGTATAGAGGTGATCTTTTTCGAATATGTATATAGGTGATCTAATCATGAAGTTAAGAACAAACACAATGTTGTGTGCCACGATCCAATCTATCCCCCTCTCTTCATATGGATGAATGTTGTGTCTCACATATCACAAGAAAAGTAGCACACGGATATTAACGGTAAACTAAATGGCAATAGGAATAGGTGGAATATACTCTTATTTCAGATTATATACAACAATCCAGTAACACAATGTTACTAACAAGAGACAGAAAAATAAAATAAAATCCTCACACACCACAAGCAACTAGCAACTTACAACCAAGCAACCCTCTCAAACGTCACTCTTCACTGAAGAACTGTAGCCATCCTGGTCATCATAGTACTTGGACCACAACATGATCCCTCCGTACTTCCCCGCACTCTTGATCAGTGGCAGAACATCCGACTTCAGATCATCAGCTGGGATGAACCCGCTACCGGCCGCCTGAGGAGAGGCTGGGAGGCCAAGGAAGATCTGCTTCGCTGGAACTGTCAACCACTGCTTCCATGAATCTGCGAGGTTGGAAGTGCTACCTGAAGCATACTGGCAGGGAGCATTGTTGTAGAACTGCACCCACACGTAGTCGAAGAGGCCGGTGTTGAGGGCGCCGCCTACCCAGGCGTCAGGGAAAGGGCACTGTGGCGCGGCAGTCAGGTACACTCTCCTGCCGGAGTTGCTATACCCTTTGAGGTACCTCGCAAGATCGTCCCAGTGCAGCGGTGTGCCGCCCTCAATGTCGAAGTCGATGCCGTCTAGGACCGCGTCACCGAGAGGCCGCGAAGATGACTTTCCTCCCAAGAAGTTGTTCCACAGGTACGTTGCAACGTTCTTGGCGTCTTCAGATGAGGAAAGGTAGTAGCCGCCTGCTCCACCACCGATAGATAGCATGACCTTGACGCCACTGCTCTGGCACGACTTGATGTCGGAGCTCAGGTTGGCGCAACCGTTGTTGGCCGGGTCACAATGGCCTGCCAGGTTGAGGACTGGTGGTTGTCCATTGCCGAAAGCGGAAAGAAAGGCGACGTTGACGAACTTATAGTTACCGGTGGCACAGGTAGCCGCGAGTGTACCCTCGCCGCCATTCTGGCCCCAGTAGATGGAAATGCCGCCGGCTTCCGACCCGAGAAACTGCGCAGCGGCTAATGCCACAGCTAGCAGTTGCAGCAGAAATGATCTGGTAGCCATTTTCTGTTTTGGTGTTTTCAAATGGTAGTGTGTTATTTGTGGTTGCTGGGTGTGATCAGTTTTGGCTTGGTGGTTAGCTTATATACATAGTGTGAAAGTTTCTGCTCGTATTATTTATGATCCTGCGTGGCTTGTTGGGCACATGTGAATGTGTTCTGCTGCAGCTTCGAACTAACGGCGACGGAGTTCCTGATTTTGTTCTGCTTGAACAGAATAGCGTGCAAGGCATAGGCACCGGTATATAATTAAAAAAAAGATGATGTTTCCGGCTGGCTCACCATTCCTACTGATCAGTACTATTTATCTTATCTATAGATAATTAGGCCAAGTAGGTAAGTGTTTACAGCACACACGAACTAATTTGCATCTGTTACAAGAAAGGGCTAGATTTGACATTCTCCTTAATTAAGAAGAAGGTTTTTTTAGAAGTTTTAAAAACCGGTGCCGTGACTCGCAGTCATGAGCTACCAAGAAAGCTTCGTGCCAGTCATGAGCTACAACATGAGTTGCAACCGAGATTCGACTATGTCAACTACTAAGAATGAAATCGAGATGTGCCCCTCGTATTTATATATAATCATTTATTTATTAGTCCAATTTTTTTCCTCGAATTCTTGAATCCCAAGAATTTCCTGGTTTCTAGGACTGTAAATTACACACCATTTTGCAAGTAGAGTAGATACCCCTTTTTCTCGTTATCACTCAGTAAGAGAATTTTGGACAGCTAAGCCTTCGCAACACTCCATTCAGCGCTTGGAATAAAGTCAACAAGTATAGAACCATATTGATATTTTATATACTCTGTCGTTCGTACAATGCAATCAGTACAGCAACAAAAACTGAGATGAAGATTACATCCTGAAATATTTTTGGATCAGCAAATAAAGTTTCATTATTGGCTGGACTGCTGGACATGGATGAGTCATATCCTCGATCGTGCATATATAGACCGACTCAGCTTATTTTCTGCTACATCTTCACAGGATAGTGAAGTATGGAATCAGCCCACGGAGCGCCAACAGTCGTGTTGCTTGCCGGGCTGATGCACTCCCACACGGCGCTGTTGCACTTGAACCCAGAGCCGAACCCAACCATCCACAGGCGATCACCCTTGCGCGTCCGTCCCTTGGCCTCGATGTACGCCAGCTCGTACCACAGCGAACTGCTCGACGTGTTCCCGAACCGGTGAAGCGTCATCCGCGACGGCTCAACGTTCTCATCCGACAAGCCCAGGCTACTCTGGACGGCGTCGATCACCGCCCGTCCACCGGCATGGATGCAGAAGTGGTGGAACGCCGTGCGGAAATCCGGCATGTACAGCTTGATCTTCTTTCCTAGCACCTTCCGCGCAACGAGCGACACCGCAAAGAGGAGCTTCTCCGAGGGCGGGAGAGCCACAGCCCCTATGGCGGCGATGTTTGCCTTGAGCGTCTCCCCCGCGATCGCCACGAGGTCCCTGGACAGGTTCACCCCCGTCTGCCCCTCCTCGTCCTCCTCCTGGTACGCGCACCGGTACGCCCTGTCCTGCGCGGCGGTGAGCGTCCGCACGATGTGCGTGAGCCGGAACCGTGACTCGGACCTGGACGACGTCGACAGAAGCACCGCGGCGGCGCCCATGCGGAACAGGGCGGCAGGCAGCAGCATCGCCAAGTTCTTACCGGTGTAGTTGACGTACGACGTGGTCTCCGTGGACACCACGAGGGCGCGCGCGCCCCACGGCGCCGCCTGCAGGAGGTTCTTGGCGACCTCGAGGGCGATCACCCCCGCGCTGCACCCCATCCCGGAGAGGTGCACGCTCCGGACGTCGTCCCGCAGCTTGTACCTGTTGACGATCACGTCGGCCATGCTGGGCGTCGGGTTGAAGGCGGTGCAGTTGGTGACGAGTATGTCGATGGCCTCGGGAGGTATGCGCGTCTTGGCGAGCAGGTCGTCCATGGCTGCGAAGACGACCTGCTCCGCCTCGTCGCGGCTTGAGGTGAGGCTGCAACGTGGCGGGATGTCGTGCAGGGACGGGTGGAGGTAGGTCTGGTCGCCGAGGCCGGAGCGCTTGAGCATGCGCGTGATGAACCGGAAGCTGGCGTCGTTCATGTAGGGCGAGATTCGGGCGTGCTCGGTGAAGGAGCCGATGGAGACGCGGCAGTTGGGGTTTGGCCGGCAGCAAGCGTAGTCCACGAGGTACACGCTGCGTGGGCGGCGCAATACGCGGAGGGTGGCCAAGGCGAACGGAAAGAACACGGCGAGGAAAATGTGGACATGCCGCAGGCCATGGAGCCGGGAGAAGATCTCGTCGGGACCGAGCTGCGTGGCTCTGCGGAGAACGCCGGCGGCCGTGGCTGGCACGACGACGAGGAGGAGGAAGTTGTTGACGACCAGCTCGTAGAGTGGTTTTAGCAGGTGCTTGCTGCGATGGGGCGCCGAGCTCACCATGTTGCTGCTGAGTGTGTGACTACGATCGAGTGTCGTTGTTTTTCGGCGTTTGATCTTTGTTGCTTTGGTGAGTGGTCGAACCGGCTGGGACAATTTTAAAGCGTGCACAGCCGTCTCGTCTGGGCGTGCAACTGTTTTGAGTAGTGCTGTTTTGCGCTGGCAGCCGACACTAACATTACGACGTCATGGGGAAAATATTCCGATCCGAAAGTTCTGTAGCAGCATCTAATGATTGGCCACTTAGAAATAAATGAAGCACATGCACCATTCTTTCGAAATATTCTATCACCTCAGAGTTCTCCTGGATGAAACTGAGATTATTAGTTCCTGATGACATGACATCGAAAAAGGGGTATACCAGGCGGCCTGGCATATATCTATTCAAAGGTTTATCTCTAAAAGAAAGAGTGAATTCCACTTCTTACCTTCTAGTTATGCATTTTTTACGCTAATCCATTTAGTGAAAAAACGTCTAGATTACCCATTTAAAAATATTTGAATTATCTTTTTCCGATCCATTTTTGTGAGGTGGTGATTGAGACAAAAGATACCAGGCCAACAACGAGAAGTTAAACATATCGTGAAGAGAAAACCGGACATTATCGTTGATAGCACGCTACGATCTTTACATATTTTGACGTACTACATGGTACTAAAGTACCGATCTCTTCTAACGAATCATACATAGTGTTAAAATAACACATAATGTGAAAATAGAGTAAAACCGAGTTAGTTTTATATCCGGTGTATTTATAATTTTGTTTTACTAAATAGGATAACAAGTGCCACACATATGCAAGTGTGGGATAAAAAGTTGAGTAATCGCCATTTTCCAAAAAGTAAAACAACGTGGATCCTGCCACCTAACCTCTCCCCTAGGTGAGGGCCCAAATTATCATTTATTATCTCTATTCAATAGGTAAGACCTTTTAGATCCGTCTAACTTATTTTTGCGGAGTTTGTGATGTGGTATAGTTCGTTCTCATTTAACTGTTGTATGAAACGCTATCCACTATCTATTTTGACCTGTGAGTCAATTTAAAGCATTATGGTTGCAAACCATGCGATTGCTATCTTTGACCTGCGAGCCCCATATTTTCATCCAGTATTTTAGAGAGAGAAGGACATGGAGATGGTGATCAGATACCGTAGAACTCGACGACGATCAATGGAGCATAGAATGAGTTTTGAGCCCGGAAGACGAATAGGACTATACTACATCACTATTTTTCTACGATGGTTAATCCTTTGTATGCACTCTTTTTGTTGCGTGGTAGTCGTGATTATTAGGGTGATTCCTCACGTTAAAAATATCAAATTGATCGTGCTCTTCTAAACTGTGCACCGTTAAATTGGTTTGGGTTCGCGTTATTACTTGTATACAATGGCCAATGTGTTCTTATTATCCACAGATGGTTAAGGATTGATCACTTCTATCCAAGGGTCAATGCCGTAATAAAGACATGATCAATAGTTTGTTGTCTTGATGTTGGCATTATAGTTACGATCTTGGAGCACATACACCGAAAAATGAAAGGGAGTCACATGAGATGTGATTGGCTAGGTGACAGATACGTCTCAAACATATCTACAATTTTTTATGCACCATGCTTGTTTTCTTTATGTTGTTCCATGTTTTACTTCGTTTTCCGGATGATTTAATGGACTAACCTATTAACAAGATGCCCGGAGCAAGTTTCTGTTTTCTGCTGTTTTTGTGTTTCAGAAAAGTTCCGAAGAACGCCAAAAGTCCTGAAAGTTCACGGAGATCATTTTTTACCTTGAAAAAAGACGAAGTCCAAAGGAGAGCCTGGGGGAGCCAGGGGGCCACCAAAGGGGTGCTAGCCCCTCCTAGGCTGCGCCTAGGGATCAACTCGTGGCCCTGGCCACCGCCTCCTGTCGCTTCTTCGCCTATAAATTCACTTTAACCCTAAAACTGTCGGGGGCGGAGAAATTTTCCACGAGACAGATACATAGACGTCTTCACCTCGAAAGTCCAATCTAGGGCTTCTGGAGTCCTGCTCCGGCACCCTGCCGGAGAGGGGGATCATCACCGGAGGCCTCTACATCGAAATGATTGCCTCCGGACAGATGTGTGAGTAGTTCATCCCGGAACTACGAGTCCATAACAGTAGCTAGATGGTGTTATCTCCTCCTTGTTACACCATGTTTTGATCTTGTGAACTACCCTACATGATCAAGTTCACTGTTATGTAATTGTTACATGTTGTGTTTGCTAGGATCCGATGAACCATGAGATTATGATTATTTTGTTCATGTTATATTGGGTTGCTTCACTTATATCTATAGAGAGTTTTTATCTTGTCTTAAAATTCTCTCCGATGTGTATGATTTCCTTGGCCAAGTTATTGTATTAACCTCCAAGAAAGAGTTTATATGCTAGATAGTGGGTTCATGCCTACTTTACATATGTGCTCGAGTGATAGAATCGTGACGGGTGGAGGATGTGTTGTTGCCACTACGGAGAAAACAACGGTGTTCTTATCTATGGATGAGAATTATTGCTTACATTATGTATTGTTATTAATGCATTTGTCTGTTGCACACAAGAAATCACTTTGTTGCTGCAACTTAATACCAGCGAGATTTTCTGGATGGCTGTCTCAAGGTGGAATCTTAGGAATAGATGTTGTCAGATGTCGGTCTATTTATCTTAACGTAGTGCCTACAATGTTAGAACCCATGAACTATATCTTGTCATATTAGTATTGTTATATGTTCATAATTTGTCAATAGCCCAGCTATAATTTGTTTACCCAGCATGTTCATTGTTCTTAGGAGAGACACCACTAGTGAAACTATGGCCCCAGGTCCTTCCTCGTTGATTACAACCTCGTTTACTTGCTTTTCATCATCACTTGCTCGATGTTCCGTTTTCATTTAATATTCTCCAACCATTCGATACAATTAATTCTCTAGTTTTCAGCAAGATGGGAAGATTAACAACCTTCTCACAATGTTGAGAGCAAGAGAGAGTTTATGTTTGTGTGCAGGTCAACACTTGTTGAAGCGCCAGACAACAAGCAACCTACCGAGAGACTTCGAAGTCCTACTGGATTGATCATCCTAGTTCTCTAACTGGGGGAAATTTGCTACTGAGTACATCATACCTTCCTCTTGGGATCTCCGAACGGGTGTGTGATTTCACGCCATCAAGCTATACTTCTGGCACTGTTTCCGGGGATTTCAAAGTCATCATAAGCAAGGAGTCCTCAACAGCTATATTTCTGGCGCCGTTGCCAGGGATTTCAAAGTCATCACAAGAAAGAAGTCCCTCGTAGACAACTATACTTCTGGCGTCGTTGCCAGGGACTTCAAGGTTTCAGCTGGGGGGTTACACACTTCCATGTTCTCTCTTTTGTTTTGTTATTTCTTAGTTTACTTTTTTTAGTTTTGTTTATTTACAGCAAAAGTCCAAAATAAAAATAGTTTTCTAGTTTTTAGTCTTTTACTTGTTTTGTTAGTTTGTCTTATTTTATTTTGCAAGCGTGGGTACAAATGATACCACTAAGCTATGTCAATTTACTAGTACCAATAATAATGATTTCATATGCACACCAATTTCTCCACCTGCTACTACAACAGCATTCTATGAAATTAAACCTGCTTTGTTGAATCTTGACATGAAAGAACGATTTTCTCATATTAGAGAAGATGATGCCTCTCATTTAAATAACTTTGTTGAGTTATGTGTTGAAGGTGTGCCCTAGAGATAATAATATTCATTTATTATTCTATATCCATGTTTAGAATTAAGTTTATGTCATCATGCTACAAACGCTATAGCACTTGAAAAGTGAGTTTTCAAAGGAAAATCTTTGTGCGGGTGTGAAGACATAAAAAAACAAGAGTTCCTAATCTTGTCTCTAAGATTAGCTTATGGTTTGTGAGATGATCACATTTTTCTGATCATGGACTTAGAAGAAAGTCTAGCAATACGTAAGATTTTATTGTTAGGGTAACAATAGTACTGAACCAACCCAACTATATGTTGTTGATAAAAGATACTAAACAATCATTATGTATTTTAGCAAATGCATATGAAGTTAACATTGGCTATAATTCCTATACTATGATAATATATAGTGACTGCATGATTGAAAGTTATACTTTGGATATCATCAACTGTCTTGCTATAACTGGGGTTTATAATCGTGATATCCTAGGTATGACCTAGAAAGCGTAATGGAACTGAGATTGTTCAAGACTAGTACTTAAATCCTCTAGAAGATAGAGAGATACATTCTCTGGGTCCTCTTAGTATCACCGATGACATATTGTTGGGCCAGACACAGTGTGATTTTGTCACTAGGTCATCGGGGATGTGGATGAGAAAAGAGAATGATATCGGTAAACGAGTTATATGTGTTATGATCAAAGAGTTTGATAAGACTAGATCACATAATCTCACCTCATGATATTGTTGGTATTGTAAATTTAAGAGAATAAGTGCAACGAGTAACTTGTAAGGTTCCCTCGTTCTTCGGGAACACACAGGAACCATTATGGACGTCCACGGTCCCGCTGTTGGTTGTTGTCCGGTAAGTGACCGAACATGATTGTGTGTTATAGAGCCTTTACAGGTCACACGCTTAAGCATGAAAAACTTTTATTGAGATAAATAATATGTTGTTTTTATGAATGTTCGATGTTGTTACGATATCACAAAAACAAGTCTGGTATCAATCGGACTGGTTTCGGGGAAGTTACTTCAGAGAGTAATTATGCCAGTGCTAGGCATAATTTATATGAGAAGTTACGAAGGAAATGATATGTTCCGAGGTGTTATAAATGTGTTTCTAACATCGTTAGATAATATCGATTTTATCTATGGGGGTAACGTGGTTTCGGAAGAGTTCCGGGGGACTTTCCTTATATGGAAACAGTGCTGGAGGGGGGAAAATTTCCACCTATGGGGAATACCTATTTTTGGGGAATGCCAGATGGGGACCATGGTCTCACAAAGTGCACAATCTTTCTGTAGTAATTTTCCTTAATTTATTTCAGAAATAGATGAGTGGGAAAAGGGAAAATAAAAAGAGAAAAAGGAGGGAAGGATTGGACTCCACTTGGGAGTCCAATCCGAGTTCCCCTAGGAGGGGTGGTACGGCCAAGGGAGGGGAGGGGGAAATATACCCCCCCATGGAAGGTCCCCTCCTAGCTCCCACTATATAATCCCCACCCTCTCCTATTTTGAGAATATATCAATTGAGCTTTTTGGGCTTCTCTCTCTCATAGAATTTGATATATAATTAGAGGGTCTCTAAAATTAGAGCCTCTAATTAGAGGTCTAATTAGAGAACCTGTTGGGGGAATAGATAAGGGGGTACTTAGCTTCCACCCACATGAACTGGATTATGATATAGCCGGTTTGTAAATGTATTTCCGGTTTATATCTAGACGGTCGAAGAAACAAGACCTAGGGGAGCCTGATACGTCCAAAACGTATCTCCTTTTCCGAACACTTTTCTTATTGTTTTCCTTTAAACTTGTTAGTTTTTGATACCACTAACACGGACTAACGTTGTTTTCAGCAGAATTACCTTGGTGTCTCGTTTTTGTGCAGAAAAAATCAACTTTTGGGAAATTGACCAGAAAAGACCCCATTGAGCTTAAATCATCAGAAGACCCCGGGAGCTAGAAGGAAACCTGGAGGGGGGCAAGAGGGGCCTAGACCACCCCTGGGCGCCCCCTAGGCCGCGCCGTCAGGTGGTGTGGGGCCACCTCCACCCCCTCGGGTTCCCCTTTCGACTACATATGTCCCATAAACCTAAAATGTGCGAGGGGGGGTCGTCAGATTCAACATAAACACAACAGAGCGCCACCGCCACCTCGAAACTCAATTCGGGGATCATAAGTTCCTGTTCTGGCGCCCTGCCGGGATGCGGATTCGGAGGAGATCATCGCCATCGACATTGCCACCTCTTCTCCATCAACCATCCATGATTCCCCCGTCCATGTGTGAGTAAACACCGCTGTAGGCTGAGAGGGATGGAAGGGATTGGATGAGATCGATCATGTAATAATGCCAGATTGTTAGGGCATAGTGTCTAGTATCCAGTGTTAGTGCTTTATACCGTTGTTGCAACTTGTTATGCTTAATGCTTGTCACTAGGGCCCGAGTGGCATGATCTCAGATCTGAACATGTTATTGTTTCCTGAGTATAATTATGTTTCTTGATCATATCTGCAAGTTGTTTACACATGTCATTGTCCGGAACCCAAGACCCAAAGTGACATAAATTGGGACAATCGAAGGTGATGGTTGTGATGTGAGGATCATGTGTGTTCACGGAGTGTTAATGCTTTGCTCTAGTGCTTTATTAAAAGGAGCACCTTAACTACAGTAGTTTCCCTAGAGGCCCCGCTGCCACGGGCTGGTAGGACAAAAGATGATGTGCAAGTTTCTCATTGCGAGCACGTATGACTATATTGGAACACATGCCTATGGTTTGCCTAGAAGTCGGATGATTTATTATTATTATCTGCAATGCCCATGTTTAGATTATTACATGACCTATGTTATCCATGCAACGCCCGTTCATCCATTCCCTCTATGCTTACGGTACTCCCATCCTGCTGTTTTCCGCGATTGCTACTGATGTTACTATTTTATTTCTTCTCTTATTCTACTACTACTACTGCCATAAAACTGTTACTACTGATAAATTATTGCGAGCAAGTCTACTTTCAGGTGCAGCTGAGTTGACAACTCAGTTGTTAAGGCTAATAAATATTCTTTGGCTCCCCTTGTGTCGAATCAATAAATTTGGGTTTTACTTCCCTCGAAGACTATTGCCATCCCCTACACTTGTGGGTCATCAAGACTATTTTCTGGCGTTGTTTCCGGAGAGCATAGGTTTATTTATTTGCTCACTTGATCGTGATATTGTTTGTTGCAAGCCTTTCATCATGGGCAAGAGTCGCGATGGAAAAGTTCCTATATTACCATCCACTACAAGGAGAGGTACAACTCTGAACACCTCTGTTGCTCTTGATTGACCGTCTGTTATGAGTAAGCTTCTTAATCCACCACATGCTACACGTATTGTTACTTCTGCTGAGTCTGAAAATGTTTTTGATACTTTTGATGATGCTTCTATTGTGCTTGATGATATTGGTTCTCTAGGCCCTTTCCTAGAAGCTACTATTGCTAAATCCAAACAAATTGAAAATGCTGAAATTTCTGTTGAAAATTCTAGTACACCTGTTAATTCACCTGAGCCTATTGATGATCTTGATGAAACCTATATTGAATTAATGATGATTTTATTGAAGAATCTCGTGCTACTACTGGTTCAAGTGGTCTTAAGAGTCTTCTTGCAAGACATGCTGCGAAATATAAATATTCTATTGATGCTAAGTTTGCCACATCTCCCATACACATTAGAGACAAGGATTATGATTTCTCTTTAGATTTATCTTATATATCTATTGTTGAGAAGGAACCTTTTTGTGGAACTGATAGTAAAAGTGCTACAGAACACATGAATGTCCTTTCATCTTTGAGTAATTTATTTTATGATGATACTAAATCGCGTACTTCTTATGTTACCAAGATCTTCCCTTTCTCACTGAAAGATGAAGCTAAAACTTGGTTTAACAATCCGTCACCTGGATCTATTACTAATCATATGGATTTAATTAATGCTTTCTTTCAAAAAATATTTTCCTGCTAGTGCCCAACATGCTGTTGTGCAGGATATCTTTAACTTTGAGAAAATTGAAATAGAAAAATTGCCTGAATCTTGGACAAGGTTTTGTTCTTTAATAAGAGCTAGCCCAGGATATCCATTACCTAAAAATCAGATCCTAGATATATTTTATAATGGACTAATTGTTGAATCTAGGACATACCTGGATAGTTGTGCTGGTTGTATTTTTCGGAAAAGAACTCCATAAGAAGTTAAGGAATTAATGGCTAAAATAGCCAAAAATAATGATGATTGGAATATACCTGAGCCTACACCTACACCAGAGCCAACACCAATACCGACACCCAAGAAGAGAGGGATGACTGAATTAAATGATGAAGTGATGAAGGAAGCCAAGAAATCTCTTAAAGAGAGGGTGATTAAATCTGAAGATGTGAAGAATTTACCTCCTATGGAAGAATTGTGTAAGCATATTCCTCATCCATCAACTGTTGAGGTACACTCTCTCCAATACTTTGATAATAGAGATATTCCCTACTTTAACCCACCTGCTCAATGCTTAGATGAATTTGATAATTATGTTGTTAAGAAAGACAACTTTAATATGAGAGTGCAAAACCATCTTATGGAAAACTCTAGAGATATTGATAATTTGCATGGTATTATTGACAGAACCTCTAATGATGTTAAAATGCTTGTTAAACATTTTCATATGGTTCAAACTCAAATTGATTAACTTACTAAAGTGCAAAAAGATATGCTAGCTAATGCTTCTAGAGATAAACATGTTTGTGAAATAATTACTAGAAGTGGTGTTTCTACTCAGGGCCCCTTGTATCCTGAAGGACATCCTAAAAGAATTGAACAAGATTCTCACCAACCTAAGAACAATAGTTCTCCTTTTAAGAAAAACAAGAAGAGACATAAAAATGTTGTAGAATGTCCTGAACCTGTTAAAGATCCTAATAGTATATCTATTTCTGATGCTGAAACTGAAAGTGGTAATGATAAAAGTGATGCTTATGATAAAGAAGAAACAATAGCTGAACCTGAAAAGCAAACTAAAATTGTGAAGTATACTAAGGAGGAATTCATTGCTAATAAACATGATAATGAAAGAGAGCCTTGGGTACAAAAAGCAATGCCTTTTCCTAATAAGAAACACAAATCAAAGGAAGAAGAACATTATAACAAGTTTTGTGAGTGGATGAAACCTCTGCTTTTGCAAATCCCTTTGACTGATGCTATTAAATTGCCTCCTTATTCTAAATATATGAAGGATATTGTCTCTAACAAAAGGAAAATTCCTAATGAGGAAATTTCCACTATGCTTGCTAATTACTCTTTCAATGGCAAGGTTCCAAAGAAGCTTGGAGATCCTGATATTCCTACTATCCCTTGTTCTATTGAAAATAATTATGTTAGAACTGTTTTATGTGACTTGGGAGATGGAGTTAGTGTTATGCCTTTTTCTCTCTATAAGAGACTCTCTTGAAAAATTGATACACACTGATATATATTTGCAAATGGCTGATAAGTCTACTGCTATTCCTGTTGATATATGTGAGAATGTTCCTGTTCAAGTTGCTACTAATTGTTTGATATTAACTCACTTTGGTCTGTTCGATGATAATATGTCTATTATTCTTGGGAAACCTTTTCTTAACACTGCAAGGGCTGTTATTGATTGGAATCAAGGAAAAGTAACTTTTAATGTTAATGATAAAGAGCATACTGTTTATTTTCCAAAGAAGATTGATAGAAGATATGGTTTAAATTCAATTGAAAATATTGAGACCATCAAGATTGGAGAATTTTACTATGGTTATGCATGTTTTCACCTTCCATACTTATGTTTTCACCACTTCCACCGTTGTTTTCCTTGGTTATTTTTCATTGGAGTGTGATACGTCATAAACGTATCCCTAATTTCTGATGCTCCATGATCATATTATGCCAATTGCTACATGTTTTCTCCCTTCTTTATGTCATTTTTATCGATTTTCCGGACTAACCTATTAACAAGATGCCGTAGAGCCAGTTCCCTGTTTTATGCTGTTTTTTAGTTTTTAGAAAAGTTGTTTTGAAAATATTCTCGGAATTGGAAAATTCGAAGCCCGGAAGTCCTATTTTCCCCGGAACCATCTAGAAGACCGAAGAGGAGCCGAAGAGGGGCAGCAGGGGGGCCACATCATAGGGTGGCGCGTCCCTGGCCGCGCCAGCTATGGGTGTGCCCCCCTCGGCCTCCACCGCCTTCGCCCTTTGGCCTATTTAAGCCCCCCGGATGGAAAACCCTAGGTACCTGATCAAAATCCCCGAAAAAGTTCCGCAGCCGCCGTCACCGTCAACCCCAGATCGGGGGGGGGGAGGGGGTTCTGAAGCTGTTTCCGGCACCCTGCCGGAGAGGAGATCATCACCGGAGACCTCTTCATCACCATGCTTGCCTCCGGAGTGATGCGTGAGTAGTTCATCCTTGGACTACGGTTTCGTAGCTGTAGCTAGATGGTTGTCTTCTCCTCATATGCCTCCATGTTTAGGTCTCGTGAGCTGCCTATCATGATCGAGATTGATCTTATGTAATTCTATGTGATGTGTTTGCTGGGATCCGATGAATATTGACCTTATGCAAAGTTGATTATAGTCTTTATTTCCATATGTTATTTGTGATCTTGCATGCTCTTCGTTGCTAGTGGTTATTCTGGCCAAGTAGTTGCTAGTGACTCCAAGAGGGAGTACTTATGCTCGATAGTGGGTTAATGCCTCCTTGTTGCCTTGCTCGAGTGACAGAAACGTGAAGGGGGAGGATGTGTTGTTGCCATTAGGGAGAAAACAACGGTGAGAGTGCCCGCGTGCATAATCATTGCTTACATTACACACTTTGTTTAATGCAATTATCTGTTGCTTGCAACTTAATGCCTGAGGGGGTTCGGATGATAACCTGAGGGTGGATTATTAGTCTTAGATGCAGATGGATGTCGGTCTATGTATCGTGTTGTAATGCCCGCACTAAATAGCATAGTAATATTCATGTCATATTGTGCACTACGGTGCAACCTCTATCTGTCAATTGCCCATCTGTAATTTGTTCACCCAGCATGCTATCTTTTATGGAGAGACGCCACTAGTGAAACTACGAACCCCAGTCCATTTTCCACACTGTTAAACAAACCACAACAATTTCCTGCTTTCTTTATTTTCTACAAGCATACACTCTTTTCCACACTATACGTCTAACCTTTGTTTTCAGCAAGACCGATGAGATTGACAACCTCACTGTACCGTTGGGGCAAAGTATTTTGGTTGTGTTGTGTGCATGTTCCACGTTGTTGCTGACACCGGTGAAGCGCCAGCACCACCGTCAGTGGCAACAACCTTCCGAAGATTCTCTTTCTCCTACTGGATTGATAACCCTGGTTCTTAACTAAGGGGAAAACTTCCTACCGCTGTGCTCATCACACCCTCCTCTTGGGGTATCCCAACGAGTGCAAGATTTGCACCATCAAGGACTTTTTCTGGCGCCGTTGCTGGGGAGAAGGAAGTCTTCTCGAAAGGGGAATCTCTCACTCTCAATCTCTTTATTTTGTTTTTTAGCTTGTTTTTATTTTTGTCTTGTTTTTATTTCTCTATATCAAAAACACAAAAAATAGTTTATTTCTCTATATCAAAAACACAAAAAATTAGTTTACTTCATAGCCGTAATTTATTTGCTTGCTTTTATTCTGCTAAAATGAGTTCCTCTGAGAATACCAAGTTGTGTGACTTCACTAGCACAAACAATAATGATTTTATTTGCACACCTATTGCTCCACCTACTCCTACTGTTGCTTTCTATGAGATTAAACCTGCTTTATTAAATCTTGTGATGAAAGAACAATTTTCTGGTATTAGTACTGATGATGCTTCTGCCCACCTTAATAATTTTGTTGATCTATGTGAGGTGAAAAAATATAAATATGTGGATGGAGATATTATTAAATTGAAATTATTTCCTTTCTCTTTGAGAGGAAGAGCTAAAGAATGGTTGCTATCTTTGCCTAGAAATAGTATTGATTCATGGACTAAGTGTAAAGATGCTTTCATTGGAAAATATTATCCTCCTGCTAAGATTATATCCCTGAGAAGTGACATAATTAATTTTAAACAATTTGATAATGAACATGTTGCTAAAGCTTGGGAAAGAATGAAAACTATGGTGAAGAAATGTCCTACTCATGGACTGACTACTTGGATGATTATACAAACTTTTTATGCAGGACTGAATTTGTCCTCAAGGAACCTATTGGATTAAGCTACTGGAGGTACCTTTATTTCCATCACCTTGGGCAATGCAACAAAGCTTCTTGATGATATGATGATAAATTATTCAGAGTGGCACACCGAGATAGCTCCACAAGGTAAGAAGGTAAATTCTTTTGAGGAAACCTCCTCTTTAAGTGAAAGGTTTGATGCTATTATGTCTATGCTTGTTAATGGTAAAGCTCAAGTTGATCCAAATAATGTTCCTTTAGCCTCTTTGGTTGCTCAAGAAGAGCATGTTGATGTGAACTTTATTATAAATAATAATTTTAACAACAATGCTTATAGAAATAATTTTGGTGGAAACAATTATAAGCCCTATCCTCCTAATAATGGTTATGGTAATTCGTATGGAAACTCCTACAATAGTAATAAAAGATCTACCTATGATCTTGAAAACATGCTTAAAGAATTTATTAGCACACAAACTGCTTTTAATAAATATGTTGAGGAAAAGCTTGGTAAAATAGATGTTCTTGCCTCTAAAGTAGATAGCCTTGCTATTGATGTTGATTTTATAAAACTGAAGGTTTTGCCACAAGATGTTAAACACAATAAAGCTTTGAATGCCATCCAAGTTCAAATACATAATAATGTTAGGTTGATGGCTGAATTACGTGTTAGGTGGGAAAGAGAAGAAGAACTGGCTGAAAAGAATAATATTGCTAGAGTTTGCACTATCACAACCACTAGTAAAACTGAAGTTCCAAGTGCTATTAAACCTCCTACTATCAATGGTAAAGTAGTTGGTGTTAATAAAGTCCATACTCCTTTGGTGAAACGTGCTAAATTGCCTAAAACTGCTGAAACTACTTCTGATAAAAGTGCTGAAATTTTTAGAGATGTGGGAGATAATGGTTCCATTACTTTTGATGGTAATAATATTGATTTTGATGATTGCAATATCTCTGAAGTTATTATGTTTCTACAAAATCTTGCTAGAAGTCCCAATGCTAGTGCCATGAATATGGCCTTTACTAAACATATTACCAATGCTCTCATGAAAGTTAGGGAAGAAAAGTTGAAACTTGAGACATCTATCCCTAGAAAATTAGATGATGGTTGGGATCCTATCATTAAGAAAAAAGTAAATGATTTTTGTTGCAATGCTTTGTGTGATCTTGTTGCTAGTATCTCTGTTATGCCTGAAAAGCTCTATGATATGCTTGATTTGCCACCGTTGGAACACTGTTATTTGGATGTTCATCTTGCTGATAATGCTAAGAAGAAAACTCTTGGTAGAATTGATGATGTTCTTATTATGGTTAATAATAACCTTCCCCTGTTGATTTTGTTGTTATGAACATTGAATGCAATGCGTCTTGTCCTATTATTTTGGGAAGACCTTTTCTTAGAACTGTTGGTGCTATTATTAACATGAAAGAGGGGAGTATTAAATATCAACTTCCCCTCAAGAAAGGTTTGGAACACTTTCCTAGAAAGAAGATGAAGCTACCCTTTGACTCTTTTATTAGAGAAAAATATTATGTTGATGCTTCTTCACTTGAAAATACTTGAGTTGATTTTTCTATGCGTAGCTGAAAGGCTTTAGAGAAAAGCGCTACCGGGAGACAACCCGTTTTATTTCTCTATTTTCTTTCCGTTTTCCTTTGTTTTATTTGGTGTGCTTGAACCTAGGTGTTGTCTATTTACTTAGCAACCCTGCTGCATCTTTTCTTTTGAGTTTTTGTTGAGCCAAGTAAAGCCACTAGTGGAAAGTTGACACTATATTTCGGATTTCTGCGCAGGAAACAGATTTCTGTTGTCCACTGTAAATTCCGTTAAAAATCACATAAAATTAAAAAATACCTTAGCTTTTTTTTTATTAATCCTGAGTTATATACGCAACTTTTCTTAGAAGACCACTTATTGATTTGAGCAACAGAAGATTTTGAAAAAATCGATCTTTACCCGTTGTTCTGTTTTTGACAGATTTCTGCCATTTATCGCATTTGCATCTTAATCTCTTTCTTTTGGTGTTCTTTTGAGAAAAAGAGTTTTGAAATAAGTTGTTTTAGTAGCTAGTGTGTTTTTTAGTGTTAGACTTGTGTTGAAACTGAATCATCTGAATTTATTATTTCAATTGCACTAACGTTGCTAATGAAGATTGTGAGAATTTTGGTGTGAAGGAAGTTTTTAAGGGTCAAGACAAGAGGATGATATGATGTGATCAAGAAGAGTGAAAAGTCTAAGCTTGGGGATTCCCTGGTGGTACATCCAAGAAAATTGCAAGAAGACTCAAGCGTCTAAGCTTGGGGATGCCCAAGGCATCCCCTTCTTCATCAGCAAATTATCACGTCACTTCTAGTGAAACTATATTTTTATTCGGTCGCATCTTATGTGCTTTACTTGGAGCGTCTTTTATTTTTGTTTTCAGTTTGTTTTTGCTTTTGCTTTCAGTTTGATTTTAATTTTTAATAAGCTTGGTTGGACCCTAGCATTCTTTTATTGAAGAGTGACACGCTCCGCTTTTTCATGAGAATACGTTGTATTCTTAATCTCTGTCTAGCTGCTGTATTTATTTAGCTCATGTTTTGCATGCATCTCTTATTAGAGTTGTTAGTTTTAGTAGTGTTATGTGAGTAATCTCATGTTTGCTTGCTGTATCATAAATAGTATTTTTTAAAGCATGTTTTGTATGGTGCTTGTTGGGAGAAACAAAAGAAAACTGCTGCTTGAAGTAGAATTTATAACAGTACTAGTAGAAGCTTGTATAGACTGTGGCTAGGACTTTTTCATGTCATGCTAAATGTTATTTTAGTTTTAAAGCCTTGTGGTTATTGAGTAGCATGATTAGCCTCAAATAGTTGAGAGTGTTTCATATGTATTGAAAGATTCATGAGTTGTTCTTGTCATAGTAAAGCATCAATATATGATATTTTCTTTCGAATGTTTTATGTGGTTGACTTGGCGCATGCTCACACCATGTTTATGGCTACAAACCAGTCACGAATAGCCTCCATGAACACTTAGTTTTTGAACTTGTGATACTGCTTATGTTTTAATTAATGATTCTTATGTCGCTATGCATGATTATGGCTCTTATGCTCTCTTGATTTGTCGCTCCCAGTCTTTTGCTAGCCTCCACCTGTACTGAGTATGAGCTCTACTCATGCATCTAAACTCCCTTAAGCCAAAGTTTTTCCCATTGTATCCACCATACCTACCTACATGTGGTATTTTACTGCAATTCCAAAGTAAATTGCTCATGTGTTACCTTTAAAACCTTCAAAATTACTCCTGCTTTATGTTCCCGTTTTTGCTCATGAGGACGTAAATAGAGAATCTTTATCTCACTTGTTGATTGGATGTGGTGACCCAACACACCACTGCATGTGTAGTGCGCAAGTCGATGACATAATACTCACAGAAGGACTTATCCGTGAATATTACATCCCTCGGAGTAGTACAACAGAAACATAGCAGGACCAGGCAAAACTATAGGATACAAACTTCATTACAAAATCTCGAGAATCTCTTTGAAAAATCAAAGAAGATCTCTTACAAATGAAACATAAGAAGAAGTATATCAAAGATCCAAGCTGGAGAAGAACTGAAGCTCAGAACTAATCTACTACGGCTGATGTCAGCCCTAATCTATGGCTTATAACAACTAACTCCAAGAATGGACTCCACCTGCACCTTGATAGCTTCTCCTCCATCAACGTTGTTGATGACGATGCTTCACGATGACGACTTCCATCAGGCTTCAACTCTAAGCAGGGGGTCAAAAGGGAACGAATGAGTAACGAGCTGTCGGGGGGTTACCCCCGAGTAGGGGTAAGGCAAGTGATAAAGGCAAGGTCAAAGGTGCTATTTGACCGGGTAGATGGCTACCCGGTACTTGCTACCCGGTAAGTTTCTATCCGGCCGTACCAACCAATGGCCAAGAGGAGAAATCAAGCAAGTTACGTTCGTCCGAGTAGAGGAGTTGGTCCGAGTAGGGGGAGTGCTTTCTTACTCGGGCCAGAAGTCAATGGAGCCGTTCTGACAAGGGATCCCGCGTATCCTGCATCCGTACCGGCGTGCGGTTCAACTTACGGAGCGCATGATTACCTGCGCTACGGCGTGGCTACAGTGCGGTAGGCGCCTGTCAAGTCCTTTCACTGACAGAGGGGACAGGACAGGGCTAGGGGCCTATCCTATCTCACTGACAAGGTGGACATGTCCCATCTCCGAACGACGCGACGACTTACGGCGCCCGCATCAGCAAGAAGCTGGAGGCGTGCTCTGTTCTGCAGTGCTCCTGTCCCATCAGTCGTACCTTATAGTCTTGTTCTATTCGGCTGGGCACCAGTATATAAGGTGCCCTGCCCCCTCCTGCGCGAGGGACGTTGGACTATGTTGCTTCACTTCATACAGAGAGAACTAGAGAGCTAGAGTGGTTACTCGGCTGAAGGCCTGATTTGCACTGTGGCTACTCGGTAAACACACATATAGAGAGAAAGGCAGGAGTAGGGGTGTTACCTCCACACGAGGGCCCTGAACCTGGGCAAGGTCTGGTTGTTTGCAGTGTTTTTGACATCCTACACGCGGCTACTCGCCGTGTGATCCCTCCCCGATCACCTCCAGCGTCCATCGGCCCCAACAGATTAGCCATCCCATGGCATCTGTCGTGATACCACCATGACAGTTGGCGCCCACCGTGGGGCTACCAGCAGCGCTGGCTGGAGTCCATGTTCGGACGGGACTCATTTCAGCTACTGGGGAGCGTGTGGTCTGTGGCCTTATCCACAGATTCGGCTCCTTCGACTTCGTCACCGACAACGCCGGAGATTTCGGCAGTAGACCTATGCAGGCAGGCGGCTCGGTCCTCTCCTTCAGCTCGCACCTGGTCTACGTCGCCACCACCGTCATCCGCGAGTTCCCGTAGGAGGTGCTCGTCGCGGAAGATCCTCCTGCTGTGCTCGCTGCCCGCGGAAAGCCAACTGACTGCTCTGCGGACAGCGTGGAGGTGATGATGACAGGCCCGGCTATCGATGTCGGGAAGGGCGTAGCCGCTACCGCTGGCGTCATCGAGGAACCTGTGGGTGCGAGGGTCCACAAGCCCTACGAGAAGGACTCAAACCTGCCTCCTTCCACCTCTGCGGTCATCCCGGCTGTTCGCGCAGGCGCCACCATGCAGCTGGGCATGCCGCAACCCACCGAGGCGGAACTCGCCGCCATGAGGGCGCAAATCGAGCAGCAGCGCCAGGCGCTACCCTCTGAGACCCAGGAGCTGGAAAAGGTTAGGCTTGAGCTGAACCTTGCGCAAAATGAGTACAACGCAGCGCATGGATTTACTCCTGTTGCTAGGCTGCCTAGCAAAGTAGGCTTTACGCGTCGCAACTTAGGCGCTGAGCTGGCTAGAGATGGTATGGCTGCTAGCAAATCTGCTAGTCTGAACACTGTTGATAGGCCTAGGTGCAGCACCCCCGCCAAAACTCTTAGGGCTGCAGAGGCAGTGGCTGCTGAGTTGCCGCATCTTTATGGCGACGCGCGCGCTAGGCAGCAGGAGAGGCTTAACGAGCTAGTGCTAGAGGCTAGCCGGCAGAATGAGCAGTTCCGGAAAGCCAATCCGGGTGCTGGCGCTTCTCAGGTTGTGCACTCGCGAGCGGCCGGATCTATGGATCAGGCCTCATCGCCGCTTCCCGGTAACGAGAGGGACCAGAGTGTGCACTCTGGGAAGAGCAGGCAGATGCAGTTGTACGACCCTGCTGTCGCCGCGAAACAGCACGCTGTGCCGCGGCAGCCCGGTCAGAAACACAACTCTGCAGGAGCGGGCTATCAAGCCCATAAAGCCCACAACAAGAGGCAAGATGGAGGCAACGAGGGACCTTCTCGGCGTCCTGCCGCTCAGCCTACTCGGCAGAGGACGCAGCAGCCAGCTGCAGCACAGCCGCGTGCGGCTGCGCCAGCAGCCAACCCGGTGGTGCAGCCTGCAGCTGTGCAGGAGAACAGATATGATGATGGTTACTCGGCCATGGGGCTGGCCAGGTACGCTGACCCAAGAAACATCGCTGATCGTGTGGGTGACCGCGTGTTGGAGCCCAGCGATGCAAGGTACAAGCTGGACCGGATCAATCTGTCCACTCAGCTCGAGAACAAGGGGCCACCTGGCCCAGAATGCTTTGGTCATCGTATCATGGATGAGCCATCTGTGAACCACTTTCAGCTGGCCAGGGGGACCAAGTGCTACAACGGCAGTACCAAGCCAGAAGACTGGCTGAGTGACTACGTCACGACCATGCACATTGCAGGCTGCAACCGGAGATGGGCTGTGCGGTATGTGCCGCAGATGCTAGAAGGTCCGACTAGGACTTGGCTCAACAACCTGCCGGAGAACAGTATCAACTGCTGGCCATGACTGGTTTCTTTGAAGGATGCGAGTTTCAACACATACACAGAGCAGAGAATGACGCAGCTGATGAGCTGTCCAAGTTGGGGTCTTCTCGGCAGTTCATCCCGGATGGGATTGCTTTGGAGCATTTGAGAAAGCCATCTATCAAGCCATCCCCCAACTCGGAGTCTATATTCGTTCCTTCTCTTCCAGGCAAGGAAGCTGTTCCCATGGAGATTGACTAGGAGGCTGCAAAAGAGAACCCGGGGACTGCCGTCTCCATCCCGGGGACTGGCACCTGCAACCCGGGGACTGTCCCTTCTTACTCGGGGACTGCCCCTCCTAACTCGGGGACTGTCACATTCATCGAAGGGATCCTTGCCGAGTGCTCGGGGACTCGTGACCTTGTCCTCAACTCAGAAGAGGTAGTGGTGGCTGATCCAATGGAACTGGACGAACCAGTGTTTCCCACCCGGGAGACACTGAGTTGGGCTCTGCCCATATTATCCTTTCTAAAGGATGGCACCTTGCCAAGTGATGAGGTTACCGCGAGGGAAATTCAGAGAAGATCCAAGGGCTATACTATCTTCAGAGATGTGCTGCATAGAAGAAGTCCTACTGGTGTGCTGCAGCGCTGTGTAGAGCCAGAGGAAGGAGAAGAAATTCTGGTGGAGATACACCAAGGAGAATGTGGGCATCACGCCTCTTCTCGGGATCTGGTCAACAAGGCTTTTCGGCATGGATTCTTTTGGCTCACTGCCTTGAAGCAAGCTGAAGATATTGTGAGAAAGTGCAACGGCTGCCAAAGATTTGCAAGTAAGATTCATATGCCAGCTTCCGAGTTGAAGACCATTCCCATTACTTGGCCATTTGCTGTTTGGTGTCTGGATATGGTGGGTCCTTTCAAGCCAGCTAGAGGCAACATGACTCACATCTTGGTCATGGTTGACAAGTTCACCAAGTGGATTGAGGTGAAGCCTATTCGGAAGTGCGATGAAGTCACTGCTGTGAGTTTTCTGAAGGATGTGATCCTGAGATATGGCTACCCGCATAGCATTATCACGGATAATGGCACAAACTTTGCTGAGGGTTCTTTTGCGAGGTTCTACAGAGATAAGCGCATTCGGCTAGATGTTGCATCTATTGCGCATCCCGCCTCCAATGGGCAAGTTGAAATAGAAAATGGCATGGTGCTCTCCGGCATAAAGCCAAGGCTGATTGAGCCGCTGCTGAAAACACCTGGGTGTTGGCTAGACGAGTTGCCAGCGGTGTTGTGGAGTCTAAGGACTACCCCTAACCGGTCAACCGGCTACACATAATTCTTCCTGGTATATGGAGCTGAGGCCGTGTTGCCCACTGACCTAGAGCATGACTCGCCCCGAGTAACCCTCTACACTGAGGCAGAGGCTAGAGAAGCTCGAGAAAATGACGTTGACCTTCTAGAAGAAGCAAGAGAGCTAACTCTGTCACGTTCAGCTGTTTACCAGCAAAACTTGAGGCGTTATCACAGCCGGAAAGTGAACCCAAGGGTTTTCCGAGAAGGAGACATGGTCCTTAGGCTCGTGCAGCGCACGTCCGGGATGCACAAGCTATCCCCTCCGTGGGAAGGGCCTTTCATTGTGAGCAAGGCTTTGCACAATGACGCCTACTATCTAGTTGACGCACAGGCACCCAGAAGAACAGGCCGGATAGAGCTGCAGAGGAATCTAAGCGCCCTTGGAATGTAGCTCTACTCCGACGTTTTCACTCATGAGCAAACTGTGTCTGTACTTTCTTATCCGAGTTAAACTTCTATTCTGCAATCTGAAATTGAACTCGGGGACTGCCCTCATCCAGATTGTTCCCCGTGTCTATCTTGTTCTTACTTTGTCTATTCGGTTGAACCACTTAGAATTTCAAAAGCACATAAAGTAGTGTGTTTAAACCCACGGGCCAACTCTGCGACTCTGCTGTTGTCCGCAACACGGCTTCATGGCACGTGATGGCTAGGTTCAGACTCCAAGTGCAGAGTGTGTAGCTAGTGGCAAGCCTTCTTCCCCACGAGGATGACTCGAGGGTTTATATCGAACTCTTGGGGAGCCAGTATTTCAGCAGTTGTCTTCCAAGATTCCTCTAGGATCCTGCAAACAAGTAGAGAATTTTGTGCCCTCAACCTCACCAAGTGGTTGTCAAGCACAAGGTGTGATACTTCTAAATTGCAATGCAAAACTGAAAGTAAATGTGCAATAATTAAATCTACTACTAAATGCAAATGAGAAAATAAATATGCAATGGATTGTTTTTGTATTTTTGTGATGCAAGTGGTGATGGAGATAATGTAAATTCGAATTGGAGATGCAAGTAAAGTAAAGTGCAAGTAAAGTAAATTGCATCAAAGTAACTAGAGTGTTTTCTTATATTTAAAATAGGACCGGGGTTCATGGTTTCACACTTGCATTCTCTCAAATAAAGTAGACGGTGGACAAAAAGAATTACATGTGAAATTACAATAACATGTTTAACATTGAGTACTTTCATATGGGCATCACGTCCTAGCATAGAGATCTCTACGGTCATATTGATCCCTCTTATAATCCACCAAGATGCGAAATAAATCATAACACCTCGATAATTAAGGAAAAACCAGAGTATAGCTTTAAGCAATGTGACATGAAGTTGAAGTAAGAACTTGCTAGATCTAGTCATGGAGATTGATTAGTGTCACTTCAAATCCCCGGTAACAAGGTACTCCTTTTTATCCCTAGTGAGGTAACTAAGAAAGGTTTAACAAAACCTAAGTGGATCGCTGAACTTCTGTCACTTTCACAGCACTAGCCACCCCCCGTTACTCCAACTAATGCACCCATCACCCCACACACGCTCTCAAGAACTAGATTGATCAAAGATAGCAAATAAGAACGGGGTACATAAGATACATCTACTCAAATAACTCAAGAGAAACAATTGCAATCTCAGATTCAATAACTCATAGAAAATATCCACCACATAGGAATTACAACGGTGCCTGTAATCATGTGAGGCAGCTCATACGGATCTAATTAGTGAAGCACATAGAGAGAGAGATACAAGTGCTACTTCCACAAACCCATAGCCCTGGGGTGGACTACTCCCTCTTCATGGAGATGTCGATGGAGATGACGTTGGAGGGGTAGGAGATCACACCGGCGGCGCCCCGCCGGAGTTTTCCCCCTCCAATCTGGAACTTCTAGTCTCTGTTTCTGTGTTTCGGTGTTTCGGCGGCTCTCTCCTCCGTAAGGGTACGGGGGACCCTTTTTATAGTCGGTTTTAGGTCAAGACGGAGTCGGTAAGTCGAAGATGGAAGGAATTGGGGCCACAGGGGACAAAAGGGGGCCTCTCACGCGGCCAAGGAATCTGGCCGCGTGGAGGGTCCTCTTTTGGGCCTCCTTGCCCAATTCTCGTGGATCCTTCGCCCGCAAGTGTTCTCCTTCCAAGAAAATGACCCCCGCAGATTTCAGGTGATTTCGTGGAAGTTTGCCCCCTGAAACATCGAAAATATAGAAAACGGGGTTTCTGACAGGCAGGGTTAATTCCATAAAAGTTGGGGGACTTTGTAATTTAACCCCATAATACTATAAAACATTGAATTATACCCTTATATGATGCAATATGTAATAGAAAACCATGTGAAAATATGCAAAATTCATCTATGCATTTTACATGCATCAACATCCCAAGCTTAACCCATGCTCGTCCTCGAGTATGAAGGTGATAAAACTAAGATAGGTTTTGCATATTGAAACAATCATGGGATATCAAGGAGTATTATTCATGCTACATATAATCAAATGATTAATACTAGAAATGAGTAGCAATATACAATTCATGTTCAAGCAAAGATGCTTCATGAAAGTTCACAAAGTGTATAATGAAATAAAAGCACTATGGACCAAATGCATACACAAAATGAAAAATAAAATCCTATATTGGTCAAAGAATATCATAATGGAGAATAGAAAATACGGTGGACACTTTGGAGAAAATTGAGTAGAGGTAAAACATGATCAAGTCTTATTTAGCCTCTAAATTATTCAACTAAAATTACTAATTGAAATGTGGTATCCATTGATCTAAGACTCTCATTGCCCCTTTATCACTAGCATCTTAAAATTGTGAGTATTGAAGTAATGAGAATGACAAGGTGGTTGAAAGCCTCATGCCCCGTGAGTGTGAAAACCTACTCCATGATTACTCAACTTAAGATTCCTAATAAGCTTTGTACAATCATAATAAGTATTAATGTGCAAAGAGGTACCTCTTGCCCCATGACATGGAAACAAGCCCATGTTACAATGACAAGATGAACAAACGGAGTAGACTCATCATCCTTTTTATTTTCATTCACTATTATGCATAGCTTCTTATTTTATTATAGGATATGTTGTAGAGTCACTCAAGCGGTAAGTAAATTTCCACCATGATAAAGCATGGCTTGGGTTAGCGGCCCAATGCGTTTCTCTAGTCATATAGATACTTACTCATAAAAACTTACTATTCCTCTATTTCATTTCGGCATGGCAGGAGTCCAAAAACAAAAGTACATGATATCAACCAAATGTAAATTTTTTGTGCAATGTTGAAAGCTTTCCGGTGATACATGTTTATAGCTAGCTCCCAACCACACACTTGTCAAACACAAAACTTGTGGCTCCCATTATTGTGTCATGTTTATTAGATGCATAAAAAGTAAAGTGTGCCTTCAAAAGTTCGTGAGAGTCCTATCCCAAGTTCAACCCATGACAATTAATAAAGTGAATATATTAATTTAGAACATAAATAACACAATAACATGGTGAACATACTCGGAATAGCAATGAAGCTAATGGGAAGATATGGTGGACTCACTGGAAATACTTGGCTAAGGAGTGTTGGAAACAAGTTTTTACTTGTTGGAATTTTTTAATTTTTGGGCTAGCAAGAGGGAGATAGTTGACCAGCTACTATGCATGCATATGTTCATAGAACTACTCATTTCATGACAAACTAAAAAAACCAGCAATTAACATCAAGGACATGAATAAGAGATAGCTCAAGACAACATTATTGCAAATTTCTACACATAAAAAGCCTATAAATCATGCAAACATATGTAGCTCTTCAAATCAACCATGGCATCCCTATTCCAATTCATAATACTAGCATCCAATACATTCCAACCCCAAACTACAGTAGCTCAATCTCATATAAAATGATGGTGGTCTTATCAAAACAAAAATAAAAACAAAAACTAGACGCTTCAAGTCTCTACGATAAATGCTTTGCTTAGAAAAACAGAAAGTAGACGTGTGCTAACCAAAAGAGTGTAGCTCCATTGGGGTGTTCATCACATCCCCAAGATTATGGCTTTCACCATTCTTGTATGTCTTGAGGCGCAGCTCCTCTATTCCCTGTAAAAAAAACTTCACAAAACATGTTTCTCCCATTCTTTTTCTGCGGGGTGAGATTAGCAAGGACAAACAAATCACATGCTTGCTGTGCAAAATTCCAAATCAAATGCTCCAGTAGATAGACAATAAGGTTCATTATGTTGTATGTTCACTCTCTTGCTTGAAAGAATCATGGAATTCGATTCCCAAGCCCAAAGAGTGCATAAAACAAAAGACGGCAGAATCTGTCCAGAAAAGCAGCAGCAGCAAAACGAACGTTTTTCCCTAAGCTAGACTCGTCAAAAAATTAAGCCAATTTTTTTCCTTACAGAGGACGAAAAGTTGCAGAACATACTAAAACATTAGCTCACTCTGACGTACGAATAAAAAACGTAAAATCATACGGTGAGCAGACTCGTGCTGAAACAGAAATTTCATGCACCAGGATAGCAACTTATAAGTCCAAATGGGTTTGACTTGACTCTTTATTGAAAACTACAGAATTAAAACAAAAAAACTAATCTCTTGATACAGCAAGAGGACACTAGGAAAATACAAACAAAAACAACCGGGTTGCCTCCCGTAAAGCGCTTTCTTTATAGCCATATAGCTAGGCTTTACTTACTTGATAATCAAGAGGGATAAAGCTCATGAGGGAGCTTGTTCTTCAGCGTGCCCCTATTCCTTGGGAAGTGCTCCATGCTTTTCTTGTGAGGGAACTGAAACTTGACATTCCCTTCATTGGAGTCTATGATTGCACCTGTAGTACGAAGAAAAGGTCTGCCCAAAATAATAGGACTAGGGGATTTATCCCCCATATCCATAATAATGAAATCAACGGGTACGAAAGTCATGTGCAATTCAATCATAACATCTTTTACTTGTCCTACAACATGTTTAGTAGAGTTATCAGCAAGGACAAATTCACTTGAGCACTTTTCTAAATTTTCTAGTTCTAGCAATTCATATAATTCTTTAGAGAGTACCGATACACTAGAACCTAGATCTAACATAGCATGGTGAATTTATTTTCCAATTGAAACTAGCACCTTGGGGATCCATGCATCCCCAAGCTTAGGAGGTATCATGGCCTCATTCTTGTACCTAGAAATTTTTTCTTGCAAGACATGATTAGTAATATAAGATCCAAAGCCAGGTTGATTAACATTTATAGTGGGATCACTAGCAAATTTTTGTAGAGTAGCAATAAGTTCTTGCAAGCTACTTTTCTATAAATCAAGCAATGGATCCTTAATTTCAGTAAGCATCATAATTTCCTCTACTTTACTCTCTAATTTAGCTAGCATGCTTGATTCATGAGGACTAATTTCATCTTTGCTAGCAAGATAAGACATATATGGAAGTAAATATTCAGGGTACTTCACTATTTCATTCAAATTTTCTTCTAAGCTAGTAGGGACATGCTCACTTGTATTCTCAGCAATATGATAAATATTTTCAATAATAGGAGCAGCAATAGTAATAGAATTCATTCCTACACTAGGTTGTGCTTGTGGCTTTCCTGCTGACAGCTAATTTTGACAATGCTTTATCTAAATTCGAAGATTGAAGTTGCAATCCTTTAATATCACTACTAATGGATGCAATAGACTTATTTAACTCATGTATCATAGCATTGTGACTAGCAACTTGTTCCATAAGCAATTTATTAAATTCAGAAATTTCACTAGAAGGCTTCCACTTATTTTCATTAGCATTAGGATATGGAACAAAAGGTTTATTTGGCACATAAGGAGGTTTACTATAATAATTGTAAGCATTACCAAAACCATTGCTACCATAATTCCTAACAAAATTAACATACACACTTTCAGAATTACTACCAACTAGCTCCTGCAAAGCCACATTCTCCATATTTTGTTTATTAATAAAGGCAAGAATAGTGTCCATTTTAGAAGACAAATCATTGGTTTCTTCAATTGAGTTTATTTTCTTAGTGGGATTGGGTGCTCTTTCAGTATTCCATTGACTATAATCTTTCAATATGCTTTCTAATATGCTCTTAGCCTCTCCTACAGTTTTACTCATAAAGGCACCTCCAGCAGAAGAATCAAGTATATTTCTAGACATGTAGTTTAGACCATTATAAAAAGAGTGTAGTATGGTCCATTCATTTACTCCCTGTGATGGGCATGTTCTAAGCATTAATTTAATTCTATCCCATGCCATGGCTACATGTTCATTATCATTTTGCCTAAATGATAGGATATTATTCCTATTTTGCAAAATTTTAACGGGAGGATAATATTTCTTAATGAAAGCTTCTTTTAAATCCCAAGACTTTATACTAGCTGTAGGTAGTGAAAGTAACCATTCTTTAGCCTTTCCTCTAAGCGAAAAAGGAAATAATTTCAGTTTTAAAACACTACTTTCCACATTTTTAAATTTTTGCATATCACATATTTCCATGAAATCATGAAGATGCATAGAGGCATCCTCCATAGCACTACCACCAAATTGCTCTCTAGTAATTAAATTCAATAAACTAGGACTTACTTCATAGCTTTCAGCTTGTATTTCAGGTGTAGTAATTGGCCTAGCAATGAATTGGTCATTGGGTGTATTTGTGTAGTCACTTAATTTAGTTCTATCACCCATTTTAACAATTTTATGTAATTTTTAATTTTTTATGCAAAACTGAAAAGTAAAGTAACTAGGCAAATTCGAAATACTAAAATAAACTAGATAACTAAATGCAAAACTAAAATGCAAACTAAAATAAAATATGCAAGACAAAACAAAAACAAGAACAAAAAAAAACAAGACAAGAAACAAAACAATCTACTTGAAAGAAGGTGGAGATAGAAAGGACGGTACTCACGTAGGTGCAACCTCCCCAAGCTTAGGTGTTTGCACACCTTGTTGGTGATGAAGACTTCTTGTGAGCTCCCTTGGACAACTCCTTCACCTATGGCTCCCCGGAAACGGCGCCAGAAAAACGCTTGATGGCTAGGTTGAGACTCCAAGTGCAGAGTGTGTAGCTAGTGGCAAGCCTTCTTCCCCACGAGGGTGACTCGAGGGTTTATATCGAACTCTTGGGGAGCCAGTATTTCAGCAGTTGTCTTCCAAGCTTCCTCCAGGATCCTGCAAACAAGTAGAGAATTTTGTGCCCTCAACCTCACCAAGTGGTTGTCAAGCACAAGGTGTGAGACTTCTAAATTGCAATGCAAAACTGAAAGTAAATGTGCAATAATTAAATCTACTACTAAATGCAAATGAGAAAATAAATATGCAATGGATTGTTTTTGTATTTTTGTGATGCAAGTGGTGATGGAGATAATGTAAATTCGAATTGGAGATGCAAGTAAAGTAAAGTGCAAGTAAAGTAAATTGCAGCAAAGTAACTAGAGTGTTTTCTTATATTTAAAATAGGACCGGGGTTCATGGTTTCACACTTGGATTCTCTCAAATAAAGTAGACGGTGGACATAAAGAATTACATGTGAGATTACAATAACATGTTTAACATTGAGTACTTTCATATGGGCATCACGTCCTAGCATAGAGATCTCTACGGTCATATTGATCCCTCTTATACTCCACCAAAATGCGAAATAAATCATAACACCTCGATAATTAAGGAAAAACCAGAGTATAGCTTTAAGCAATGTGACATGAAGTTGAAGTAAGAACTTGCTAGATCTAGTCATGGAGATTGATTAGTGTCACTTCAAATCCCCGGTAAAAAGGTACTCCTTTTTATCCCTAGTGAGGTAACTAAGAAAGGTTTAACAAAACCTAAGTGGATCGCTGAACTTCTGTCACTTTCACAGCACTAGTCAAACCCCGTTACTCCAACTAATGCACCCATCACCCCACACACGCTCTCAAGAACTAGATTGATCAAAGCTAGCAAATAAGAACGGGGTACATAAGATACATCTACTCAAATAACTCAAGAGAAACAATTGCAATCTCAGATTCAATAACTCATAGAAAAGATCCACCACATAGGAATTACAATGGTGCCCGTAATCATGTGAGGCAGCTCATACGGATCTAATTAGTGAAGCACATAGAGAGAGAGATACAAGTGCTACTTCGACAAACCCATAGCCCTGGGGTGGACTACTCCCTCTTCATGGAGATGTCGATGGAGATGACGTTGGAGGGGTAGGAGATCACACCGGCGGCGCCCCGCCGGAGTTTTCACCCTCCAATCTGGAACTTCTGGTCTCTGTTTCGGTGTTTCGGTGGCGCTCTCCCCCGTAAGGGTACGTGGGACCCTTTTTATAGTCGGTTTTAGGTCAAGACAGAGTCGGTAAGTCGAAGATGGAAGGAATTGGGGCCACAGGGGCCAAAAGGGGGCCTCTCACGCGGCCAAGGAATCTGGCCGCGTGGAGGGTCCTATTTTGGGCCTCCTTGCCCAAGTCTCGTGGATCCTTTGCCCGCAAGTCTTCTCCTTCCAAGAAAATGACCCCCCCGCAGATTTTCAGGTGATTTCGCGGAAGTTTGCCCCCTGAAACGTCAAAAATATAGAAAACGGGGTTTCTGACAGGCAGGGTTAATTCCATAAAAGTTGGGGGCTTTGTAATTTAACCCCAAAATACTATAAAACATTGAATTATACCCTTATAAGATGCAATATGCAATAGAAAACCATGTGAATATATGCAAAATTCATCTATGCATTTTACATGCATAAGCAAGCCAGAGAACAAGCCAAAGGTCAATGAACACACGAAAAGCTGCTAAGGAAAGGAAACGTGTGGCAACCGAATAGTGTGTTCTTTACTGCTTTCTTTCTTTTCGACTAAATGGTGGGCAGCGTTACTATGATTTTTCTAAGTGGCTAAGTATTTGAAACTCCAACTTTGAACTCTTGTGACTCGACTACCAAAAAAGCAACAAGTTGCAGGTAAGAGCTGAGATAAAAAGGAAGAGTGGATAAAAAATGCAACTCGAGGACTTGCATAATATCGCAACCCGGCATTGAGCCAGAGTTGCTAAGAACTTCAACTAAATTAAAACTGAGTAGCAACAAAGACTTAATAGTATGGATACATTTGCACCCGGCATCTCGGGGATCTGATCAAAGTTCAAGATAAAAGTTTTTCAGGATTCACTCCTTAGTAGGAGCGGTGTCGTCCGCCTTGGCGCTGTCAGCATCAGCTTCAGAGTTGGTGTTGATAGCTGGTTCTGAGGTTGCAGTGGCAACCGAGATGAGATCCGTGGCAGAGTTAGATGTAGAAGACTGGAAGCCGGGAATGGGGAAGGCGCTAGTCGCGCCCAGCTCGGGAGCCGCTTGCTGGATCACCATCTCGGTGGTGATAATGGCCTCCTGGGCGTTGGGTTGCGGCTTCTCGGCTTCTGCATCAACCTTGGCCTTCCCCTTCTCGTCGGCTCCCTTCGCGGCATCCTCTTCAAACACGCTCAAATCATCCGACTCGGTGTCATCTTCATCGTCCTTCTCCTCGTCTTTAGGCTCAGTGTCTGGCTCGGGGAGGCCGTCCATGTAGGTGGCGGTGTCAGCCTAAGAGGCAATCTCGTAGGCCACTGCTTTCCGGCGAGTAACGCAATCGGAGTTGGCGGTCCACTTGGAGTCTTCGCGCATGCTGAGGATCCTGTCAAGATTGAGATTCTCATACCAGCTGGTGATGAAGTGCGGTAGCTGGTCAGCACCTGCCCGAGCTGCAGAGGCATGCCATTTCTTCAACTCGGCTTTCACGCTGTTCAGCTTCTTGGCGATCTCGCTGAAGCTGTCTGGCGCAGATTGATCCGGCCAGAACAGATCATGCAGCTTGTATGCAGTGGACACCATGGTGGTGCCCAAGCCCTTGAGGGAGCGGAGTTGAGTTTTGATATTCAGGAGGTAATCGTTGATGGTGGACTTGGTGTCGACAGGCATCCCGGATTTAGCTCGGAGTTGCCTTGCCTTCGCCAGAGCAGGCGTGCTAGAGGCACAGATCGATTAGGGAAAATATCTAAGAGAGAAAACAATAAGAGCTAGAAATGGAGGCAGAGAAAAGATGGAACCAAATAGAAAAGTGGCAGAACAGAGAAACAGCCAGGTGCAGAGAGGAGAAAACTTACGTTCGAGATCCACCAGCAAGGCCCCCAGTTTGATTTTCCAGTCCTCCTCGTCAGCGATGTGCCTGTCTTAGATGCTGCGTGCGTTGGAGATCTGGAGGATGAGTTGCTCGTTGTGCTTCTTCAGCATCGAGAGTTCCATCTCGAGTGTCTTCTCTCTAGCCTTGGCAGTCTTCTTGACTTCATCCTTCTCGGCAGCTTGGTCGAGGGCATCCTGGAGGGCATTTTTCAGCTGGACTTGCATCTGCTCGAACTCAGTTCTCTCAGCAGCTCGCTCCTTTTGGATCTCGGCTTCTCGGGTTTCTAGCTGTTGCCGCACCTCGGCGGGCATGAGGCAGTTCAGGTGCTGCTCCCGGAAGTTCTTGTATTCTTCTGCAAAGAGAACAACAGCGTCAGCAAAGTAACAGAGTAAAAAGAGACACATGTGCAGAGAAGGGAGGCAACTCACCTTCGAGAGTGGCAATCTTGCTTTGGGCAGAAGCAGCAAAGACTTTGCAGTCGCGATGCTTCTCCATCAGTTCGTTGAGCTTGCCTGCAGAGTAACCAAGTTAAAGCAAAAAGCAAACAAACGGGCGTAAACACAAAACGCACAAACCTAATTGCTAAGAGCTTACCTTCCACTTCAGAAATCTGGAGAGTTTTGTCCAATGCCACGTGCTCCATCGCTTCACTCATCTTCTTCTCAGCTTCAAGAGCCTCGAGGCGGTCCTTGGCAATGCGATGGTTCCAGAGCAGCCGGCAGAACACTTTTGTCCTCTTGAGGAGGCTATTCTGTAGAAGAGAAGAGAGAGAGTTTGAGAATTTTGGAAGATTTGGCCCGAGAAGACGGCAACTCGGTTGAGTGTCCGTCTACTCGGCCCGAATCTCGGGGACTGGGGAGTGGCTAAGAGGAAAAGAAGAACCGAAGAGAAGAGGAACAGAGAAACTGCAACTCGGAAAAAGCAAGAAAGGAAAAAAACACTTACATCATATGATTTCTCGACGTCCTCGGCGGCTTTGCGGAGGCAGAACAGCTTCCCGGCCAGAGTGCAGGTGGGGGAGATGATGGTCATTGGAACAAAGCCAATATCGGCCTTGTTCCAGTCAATGCGGTAGTGGTCAACAGGGCCCAGCGTAAGGCCATTCCACTTTGGGACGCCATGAGCATCGCTTTCCCAAACCTTGTCCACAAATGCTACCCGGTCCAGGACCGCGGTCAGGCCCTCTGACTCGATCTCATCCTCTTCGGCTTCGCGCGAGTGGAGCTCAGGAACTGGTGCTGGTCCCTTGCCTTTGGACTTGACGTCGACAGCCTTGGCCTGACCTCCCTTCAAGGCAGAAAGCTTCTTCTCGCCTTTGGCCAGCGATGTATCGTGTTGTTTGGACACCTCCAGCAGGTATTGCGGCCAGCTGGCTTGTGTGCGGACAGCACCTCCGGCACTCGGCCCTTCGCCAGGGCCAGCAGATCCAGCAGCAGCCGATTTGCTGCTAGAGGTGGGCCCGCCGATGGTGAGTTGTGTGCTCTTTGTTACCGGCTTCCCGGCTGGCGCAATCGGTGGCTTGGGTGGTGGCATTTGGTCCTCGGCCCATGCAACTTTGCATGGTGGATTCTTCCGTGTAGGTGCAACTTCAAGCTTGGTAGCCTTCTTGGGGCTAGGAGCGGTGTCCGCCCGAGAAGAGAACGGAGGCAGTTGGCGTGAAGTAGACGGAGGCACTTGCTGAGAAGTGGTCGTGGATGCAGTCTGCTTCGGTGGAGGAATTGGCGCTTTCGGTGAAGTCGCCTGCTGGGTAGGCGTCACAGGGGGCCGGCTACCCGGCGCAGCGTCTGGCTGCGCTTTGCTCTGGCCGGCGGGCTCCACCACTGTCTTCTCTACCCGCTGCTCGGCAGCGGGATCAGCTTTCTCCCCAGCTGATGCAGCTGGGGGAGAGGGAGGCATCTCGGTGTGAGCAGCATCCTGCGCAGTCTGCTGCTCCAGGTTCTCATCATCAACATCATCACCAGCGCCCATGTTCTCAGCGCTGGTATCTTCTTCCAACTTAATGGGAGAGGACGCACATGTCCTGTCCTGTTGAGCTGGCTCATCTTCCTGCTCTGAGAGATCGACGAGCTTCTCGAGGTCTACAACGGCCTTCCTCTTGGGGCGAGCGGGGCCTGCAGCGGCATCAGCGTCCAGAGGGGCGCTGGAAGAAAGAAATAGTTCAGAAAGGGAGAAGCAGAAGAGCATAGCAAGAAGCAGTGACGATTTGGTATTCGGATGGAGTGACTTACCCTTTGGTGGTGGGGGGTTGTCTTCTTGCGGTGGTTTTCTTTTTGTCCGTCTTCTTGGTTTTCTTCGGAGCAGGTTCTTGGGCACCACTGCCCACCCTCTTCCGAGTTGTGGGAGCAGCCACAGATAGGGGATTAACCTCCAGGGGCTCCTAGTCTTCGTCCAGCTCAGGATCCTCTGCAGAGTAGAGGAGAAAAGGAATTCAGAAACAGAAAAGGAAATCAGAGTGCGCTACTCGCGATCAGAGAGGTGAACTTAGTCACCTTCGTCTTCCTCATACCAGTCCCGAATAGACGCATCAACTCGGTGCTTACCAGGCTGATTGGCGTGAGGGATGCAGAGGGTGTCTTGGGTATCATAGGCGGTCTCATCGTCCTCTTCTCGGTCATCCGACCAATTGCCCTCGAAGACTTCAATATCTTCTTCTCCCTGGCGATCGATGTGCTGTAGAGGCAAACAGATAGCACAAGTGAGTTAAGTTCTCAGCTAAGGAGTTCTACCCGGCATAGCATGCAAACATAAAGCATATAAAGCTAAGGAGTTCTACCCGGCATAGCATGCAAACATAAAGCATATAAAGCTAAGGAGTTCTACCCGGCATAGCATGCAAACATAAAGCATATAAAGCTAAGGAGTTCTACCCGGCATAGCATGCAAACATAAAGCATATAAAGCTAAGGGGTTCTACTCGGAATAACATGCAAACACAAAGCATATTCAGCTAAGGATTTCTACTCGACATGGCGTGCAAACACAAAGCATATAAAGCCAAAGGGATATTTGTGATATTCTACTCGGTGCAGCATGCAAAGACTAAGCATACAAAGCTGAGAGGCCAACTACTCGGTATGAAAGTGCAGAAATAAAGCACAGAAGGCTAACCTTTCCAATGGGCTTGAGGCGGCTATACGGCTCAAAGCCATACATCCAGGTGTCGGAGAGCGAGGTTAGCATGATGGATCTGGCCCAGATGGCCACCTCGGCTTTGCTGAGCTCGAAGGTGGTTGTCCTTGTGCAGTCTCGGCTTCCTCCCATGTAGCACATCTTGTGCGAGCGACGCTGGAGCGGGAGTACCCGACGTGAGATCCAGCACGTGATGGGGTCGTCTCGGCGAAATCCCTCATCCTGCAACTCGGCCAGGCGCCACTCAACCTGGACGACATCCTCGATGGTGCTCTTGGGGTGGTAGCCCCAGTTCTGCTAGGTTGGCCTTGCGTTCTTGAACTTTGGAAGCCCTATCCGGTCCTAGATCGGCTTCCCCTCTTCCGTTGCGATGTTCTTCACGTATAGGAAACTACGCTGCCACTTGCGCACAGTTTCCAGTCCCTTAACCCGCGGGTGATGACCAGTCGTGCGCTGCAGCATCATGGCGCATCCCGTCTGCGTCATCGCGCGGGCGCTCTCGGTGTTCCCCGGATTGGGAATGTTCTGTTTTCGGAAGAAGAAATATCTAGCCCAAGTGTGGATGGTTGGGTAGACGCCTAGGAAGGCTTCGCATACCACGGCATGAATGGATAGCATTACGAGGGCGTTGGGTGGAAGATGATGTGGCTGGAGGCCGAAGTTTTTAAGGAACTCGGAAGAACTCAGAGATGGGGAGGCCGAAGACGCGCTTGAAGTGAGCGAGGAAGACGACGTACTCGCCCTCCTCAGGTTTGGGGATGATTTCGGTACCTGGCTGTCGGCAGACGACGCCGGGAGGGACGCGACGCGTGTTGACAAGCCACTGGCAATCCTCCGCCGTGACTTCTGATCCCTCCCAACCGGCGCGGGCTGCCACATCGTCGTCTCCGCGAGGAGCCATGGAAGAGGAAGAACTTGTGAGAGATTGGAGGCGAAAACAGGCGGAGGAGTTGCTCTCTGTCTCTTTTGCGGCGCGTGGAGCAGCGGCGCAGCAAGTGGTTGCGGTGGCGGTGTGCTCGAGGCGGCGGAGAGGCGAGGGGGCGCGGGATTGGAATGAGCAGGAAAGAGGAAAAGGGAGCGTCGAGGGGGTATTTATCTCTCCCCGTCGAGTTGCGGTTACCAGTGGATTAATCGTGGATTGATCGTGCGTAGAGATCGTGCGGCGTGGGTTGCACAACCGTTAGAAACGCACACAGCGCATATCGCGCGCGTAACGGGCGCAGTTAATCCCACGTCGAGATCGTGGGCACTTGAGTACGGTTGAGGTGACTTAACAGGCTAGTGGGCCAGGGTTGCAGTTATTGGCGCGTGGCCTGCTGTATCCCAGGCACCGAGGCTTCGGGGGCACAGGGGTGTGACACGTGCCAGTAGCGACACGCAGAGGTGGATTCGCTCCGATTCAGCGGGAGCGAGTTCAAAATTTCACTAAGTTATTCTATTCGGCAGCTCAGGAGAGAAATTGCTCTACTCAGCTACCAGGAAGGTGGTCTCATGAGCACAATTGAAGAGATTTGAGAAGGAGTTACTGGTTCGAGTTGGAGTGCAACTCGGCGTTGCTCGTTCATGGATACAGTTCTTGTTTTAAGCTGGCAGGGCCCAGTGAACAAGTTCGCAGAACTCTACCAGCTTCGGGGACTAATGTCGGGGGGTTACCCCCGAGTAGGGGTAAGGCAGGTGCTAAAGGCAAGGTCAAAGGTGCTATTTGACTGGGTAGATGGCTACCCGGTACTTGCTACCCGGTAGGTTTATATCCGGCCGTACCAACCAATGGCCAAGAGGAGAAATCAAGCAAGTTACGTTCGTCCGAGTAGAGGAGTTGGTCCGAGTAGGGGGAGTGCTTTCTTACTCGGGCCAGAAGTCAATGGAGCCGTTCTGACAAGGGATCCCGCGTATCCTGCGTCCGTACCGGCATGCGGTTCCACTTACGGAGCGCGTGATTATCCGCGCTACGACGTGGCTACAGTGCGGTAGGCGCCTGTCAAGTCATGTCACTGACAGAGGGGACAGGACAGGGCTAGGGGCCTATCCTATCTCACTGACAAGGTGGACAAGTCCCATCTCCGAACGGCGCGACGACTTACGGCGCCCGCGTCAGCGAAAAGCCTGAGGCGTGCTCTGCTCTGCAGTGCTCCTGTCCCATCAGTCGTACCTTATAGTCTTATTCTATTCGACTGGGCACCAGTATATAAGGTGCCCTGCCCCCTCCTGCGCGAGGGACATTGGACTACGTTGCTTCACTTCACACAGAGAGAACTAGAGAGCTAGAGTGGCTACTCGGCTGAAGGCCTGATTTGTACTGTGGCTACTCGGTAAACACACATATAGAGAGAAAGGCAGGAGTAGGGGTGTTACCTCCACACGAGGGCCCTGAACCTGGGTAAGGTCTGGTTGTTTGCAGTGTTTGAGACATCCTACACGCGGCTACTCGCCGTGTGATCCCTCCCCGATCACCTCCAGCGTCCATCGGCCCCAACACATTAGCCATCCATGGCATCTGCCGTGATACCACAACGACACGAGCGTTACTCAGCAAGTTCATGATATACAGAGGGTAGTTTGATGCACTATCTACAGCTTTAGACTCGAAAGAGTCATGAGCTAATGCAAAGTTTTGTAAATCTTTCTTCAAGAGATTGCTTTTACTTCTGAAAACTATGCCCGCCAGATCTTCACAGGACTAGAACTTCATGGAGTTGCCTTTCCTGCGGCGTTCGCAGCTCCTTCCTGGAACAGGGGGTAACATGCCACATCCTTTTACACTCTGTAGAGGTGCGTTACTTTACCCATGGACGACCAAGACCATGTTGCACAACCAGGTGTACATTCATGTCCACTCCCACTCAGGTGTGGGGCCCGGTTGTTAGTCCAAGCCAAACCGTGCTTCTCCGTACAACGCATGCCCACCCATTTCTGCCAGCAGGTTGAACGCCTAATTCCACCCCTCACGATGGATATCTACGTGCCCCTGGCAGACCATCATAGACCTGCAGAGTCCGTGGGAATTAAGGGATCCCACCCATGTGCATGTAGTCTCGCAAGACCTACAACGTACGTCTCTGGAAGCCCGTTAACATGCGACCCCTAGAAGACCCATGGTTAACGCGAATTTACGGCGCAAGAATCCTGGCGGCAGTTGTGATTAATCCTAGGTAGTACTTTCCCATGCAGATGGAACCTTCCTTTGACCTATTCATCTTACCATGGTCCCATCCGCCCACCAAACAGAACACCACTACTCGAGTAGTCATTCAATTAGTCATATTATTATAAAAATAGGATCATGCATTCTTTTGAGAACAGGTGGTAATACGATAGGGTTTTTGCAAATAGTTCGTTATGAAGTACTGCAAAGGATATGGGCAAGTGATGAACTTGCCTGAGATTGAAATAACTATAATAATTCATTTCTTCGGGTTCAAGGGTCTCATAGGAAATCCCGACATCTGAAAGATAGCAAAGTACTCCCGGTAAGGACTACAGAAAACATTGGCAAGATGATACATGCATAGTAATGAGATGCATCGTGAAATACCCTGGAAAGCACCCCAGCTTACAAGTGTAAGCCACGTTTGATACGATATCTCAATCACACAGATTTTAGATAAAATGTTTCATTACTTGTGGTGATGTGGGTGTTAGTTCTTTTAAAATTGCTTGTGTTTCACTTATACTTAGCAAACAACTGTTACTATGTTTAGGTAGAGTTTTTTTTACTGGTTAGAGAATAAGACAACAACACATGGAAAATAACTATTGAAAAGATAACAGTAATGTTTTGTTTTATATTCAAAAAGTGTAGAGCTTATAACCAAGAGTTTAATTGAAAATGAGGAACTAAGACAACTAACTCTATCATCACACAACTTGATATTGTCTAGTGATGATAGGTTTATTAGGTGTGAAAACATGAGGGTTTTATTAATAAGGAAAATAATGTTGTGGCAGCTATTTCTGGTTTTAATAGAATATTATAGAATTTTATTATATTTTTAGAAATAAATTTGTAAGTTAAAAAAAATGTTTTATATTTGATATATTTGAGTTGGAAATGCTTTTCTCTTTAATTTGGTATATCATTTAATGTTTTCTGAAATATTTGAATATATTTATTATTTTATTAATTTTAAATGAATTAATTGACTAGGCAAATCATTGTATATATAAAAACATGGTAAAATGACCTTGTAAACATCATAGATTATTTTCATTTGTCATTTGAAACATTTTGGTATATAACTTGTATTTTTCTGATTTTATGAATTATTTATTATTTTTCTTTATTTTAAATGATTTAGTTAATTAAAGAAAATGTTTAATTTTAAACTTTATCAAATTCATTTGAAAATGCACAATCAAATAGATTTTATTTTTCTGATTAATATGATACATTATTTATATTTTTCTGATTTCTAGAATTAAAGTTATTGAATTAATAAGTTTAAATCATTTTCTGTTATTTTTGAATTGACATGTGGGTCCCACCTGTCAAAATCGTTTTTAAATGAAAATTAAAAGGAAATAGGTCATGACGTCGTGATGACGTCATGAACGCATCATCACAGAGTCAATCTCCTCTGTGAACACGAATTCGATGAATTCGTTAATTTTTTTCCCAAATTGACCTCTCCACTAGCCCCAGCGTATCACGGTGAACCTAGGGAGGGTAGTGGGATGACCATATGGTCACGGATTCACCGGCGGCGAGCAATGGCGCGGCGGTGAGGCACGGCCTCCGGCGATCCAACGATTTTGTAGACGAAAATCCAAAGCAAAGGCACCACGAGGTGCGGTGACTCACCAGGAAGGTGCTGGTGTCGTTGATTGGTCACGAGGAGCTACACAGCGACGGTGCGCTTCCGCGGCGACCGGCGATAGAGAAGAAAGGAACGACGAAATTCGCTGGCGTCCGGCCATCCCAGCAAACGAGGCTTCCGGAAGAGGAAGAGGAGCTCCAGGCGCATCCAATGGTGGTCTCGGGGAGGCTTGCCGTGGACGGAGACGACGGCGACGAGAGGAGGCCGTACGGACTAGGGTTAGGGTTTTCTTCGGGTTCAGAGAGAGAGGACGGTAGCGAGTGTGAGGGTGACAGAGTGAGCACGATGCAGACGTCTCCCTGGCCTATATACCCACGGAACGGCGGCGAGGAGGAGGTGGCAACGACGTCGGAGGCGGTCGCACGCCTCTGGCCTTCTGGCTAGAGGTTGAAGAAAGAATGTTTTTAAACATTTCCAAGAAAACCCCCTAGAAGTTTCTATTATTTACCACTAGGTCCTTCTATTACTAAAAGCTGAAAAGGAAATCTTGTTTTCTGGGTTTTTTTGTGAACTAAAAAATTATTAAAAATCATATTTGAATTCCTTATCAAATTTCACATCTCACCATGTTTTGTTTTGGTGAATTTGGAGAATATTAGTATTTTTATTTAGGGTGCTATATTAAGTGGTTTTTGCTATTTTCTCTCTATTTAAATTCCATATGGATTAAAAATTACATAGTTTATACTATGACATGAAAACAACCCCACTAGTATGTTATTGAAATAATGAGTTGTTTTCTAATGGATAGGTTTTAGGTATAATACTTTTTGGAAATACTTTGTCAGCTTTAGTAGTGTTTTATTTTTTAGGCATAGTAACAAAATCACCCAATAGGGAATTTTATTCCAAGTCATACCAAATGATTTTAATTAGTGAAGGGGCTTGTTTTCTTTTATGATACCATGTCATCTTTTATAATTGAAACTCCTAGAAATCTTTGGTTGACATTTTACTTGGATGTGTGTAAGAAAGGTTGATGTTTTTAGTACTTGATTAAATGGAAAACTTAAGTGGCTTTGAAATCTTATTTGTTTGTTTTCCAACAGTTTCCAAATATAAATATTATACCATATTTGTTTTAGAACAAATAATCACTTACATGTGGGTGTATGGTTGAATTCTTGTTGTTTTCCATTTGTATTGTGGGTGAGGAAGATCTGGAAAACAAGGGAGTTAATTTGTTTTCCCCTGCCTCAACCTATCACAAGACATATGGATGCAAGGGCTTGTTATTATTTTCTCTCTTGCCAATTGTTTCCATTAAAGTGATTTTTATTTATTCCTCATCTATGATGAGTCTTGAGAAGGCATTGGGTTATAGTTTCTCTAATATCACTTCATATTTCACTTGAGAATTTCTTACACTTGGTTTCCTTGATAAACTAGTGTTTACCCTTGTTGACTTATGTTGCTCGATGTTCTTTTCATGGTTTGTCACTACTCTTCTGTTATCACCTTGGGTCACTTGCAAGTAATATCATCTCTTGGATTCCACCTTCAACTATCTTCCCCTGGTGGTGAAAACAACCATTGTTTCCAAGCACAGATTTTACTTATATGAATATAAGAATATGGGAGTTTGTTTTATGGCATAAAGTTGCACTTATGCATATAAGAAGAATTTGTAAACAAGGTAGCTAGTCTTGCCTCCAAATTACTACTCATATACATTAGGCTGAGATGTATCAGATTATTCAATCTTATGTTTGTTTGTGTATGACATTCAATTGTTTGAGTATACAAAAGTGATCTGTTAACAAGGTAGCTAGTCTTGTTATCAAACTACTTCTATATAACACTAACATTGGAGTATCACACTAGTTCCAGAGAGTTAATAAGATCATATCAAGATATAAGAGTTTCCAATTACTCTTATAATTGATTGGAATGGCACTTCTAGAACAATCTGAAGAATCCTTCTGTAGATCTTCTTGTGATAGTTCCTCCTTTCTTATGGATTGCTTCTCTAGCAGAATGTCTTGGAGAGGATTAAAAAATAACAAGATAAAATGATCTAGACAAAATAATAAGATCTAGATTATGAGTTAGCTCATGCTTTTATTATCCTTCCATATACTTCTTGTTTTGCTTCCCATAAGATAGATACTTGTCTCATACATGATTGATTTTATCTAGCTTTGACTCCGATTCCCCTAATAGAAGTTATAACTTGTTGTTATTCATTACTTGTATCCAGAGATACTTTAGTTGATGAATATTAATGTGGATAGAAATATGAAGTGTTTGTGGAATTATGACTTAATAGTGAGTTTATCAAATGGTTCATTGATGTGTTCATAGCTCATGTGCTCACTGGTATAAGATGAATAAGGCAATGAGCATAAGAAGGTCATTGGGGTTTAATGACTTATATCATAATTGATAGTTGTTTTTCTCAGGTTTCATGTTGTCACTTTATATTCTTTTCTTTATTACTTTTTTCATTCATAAGGCAAAAATAGAGGTTTGGGAATATCCTATGTAACGATCAAGGTTTAACAGTAGTTTTAAGAAGATTTATTTCTTCATTAAGGTACTTCCGTTATGGTGTATGAGATATGTACATATTCGATAAATATGTTAATACAATTATTATATCATTTCCCACTTGTGGGTTTTGAGTTAACACTTGTTTGTATCATTGGTGTTCTATTGAACCTTTGTTATTTACATGTGAAGGTTAACTTAGTAGTTACTAAATAATTTGGAAAGATGTGGTATGAATGGTTGATAACTTTAAAGAGTTATTGTTTGAGAGGACATAACACCTCTGTTGATGAGATGGTTCAATTGTGTATTACTCATTGGTGGAAGTATGATCATCAATTGTGTGATTTGGTTCTCACCCCTCTTTGAGTTCTAGATACCTAGTGAATTATTCCAAGTCACTTAAAGACTTGTGATTAAGGTTGTTGAGAGTTTGTGTTGGTGACAACCAATTGTGGTTTGTGTAATCATATGATTTGATTTTTGTAGAGATGCTATATTATTAAGATCACTCCAAATGTTCTCCTGACTAGAAGAACTAGACCTATTTCATCATGTCAAGTGAAACTTTGGTCACTTTGCTTTGTTAAACTTTCGTGCCAAAATTCCCGTACTTTTAGATGCATGCTTTGCAAATGCACATATTGAATTTAGATTCTTATAACTTCCCAAACATTGGGAAGTTACATTGGATTTCACACCCTGGACTAATGGCTTTATCCGCTTATCCAAATGATAGAAGAGCTGGCAGCGGGGTGCCCAGCCCCAAATTAATGCAAACAAATTCTCTTCACTATTTTTGCCCCTGATTTATCAGTCAAAGCATAATTGTGTAAACAAAAGAGAAAGAGGGATGACCATCTACAACAGTTGCGCCCTTCGCCATGGGAGCCGATCTTGTGAATCCAGTTGGCTTGTGACGTACTGCATTTTCTGTTTACCATTCGTTGACATTAGCATACATCTCCCAAAATATAGACACTCCTCCACGGTATGTGATTGTTGGCAGGCACCCGAGGATTGGGCCATGGTTTGTGAAACATGGATGGGAGGAGTGTCAAACTTTTAATGGCACTGTTTAATAAAATAAAAGCTCTAGCACATGAATGATCCCTGCTTCCCTCCGCGGAGGGCCTTTCTTCTACTTTTATGTTGAGTCTCCATCTTCTAACTTTATGCACAGTTGAGAGAGCATTTTTCCATTCTGAGTTCTATGTCCATTTGTCCCATAAGCATCAATAATTACTTCATGATGTGATATTATTATTTCTTAAATTATTTATTCTAGTCTTCCTCATAAACTTTGAAGGTGTCCTGGCATTTATGTTTTGCCCCACTCTTAAGGACTATCGAAATATCACTTTGCCATGCTTTCTCTATACCTGAAACAAACGTTTACCTTTCTTTGCATTCTTATTCATGATCCTTTATTTGAGTTACTTTTCGTGATGCAAAGTAATTTCTATGCTTTATTAGTAAAGTTTTATTTATCATGCCTGTGTTTAAAGTTTTATGATCTCAGCGTGCATATGCTTTTACATTAGATTGATCAAGTTTGTGTTAGTAGCATGTAACCTCAGAAATTCTTGTTTTATCGTTTACCTACTCGAGGACGAGTAGGAACTAAGCTTGGGGATGCTTGATATGTCATAAACGTATCCCTAATTTCTGATGCTCCATGATCATATTATGCCAATTGCTACATGTTTTCTCCCTTCTTTATGTCATTTTTATTGATTTTTCGGACTAACCTATTAACAAGATGCCATAGAGCCAGTTCCCTGTTTTCTGTTGTTTTTTAGTTTCAGAAAAGTTGTTCTGGAAATATTCTCGGAATTGGAAAATTCGAAGCTCGGAAGTCCTATTTTCCCGGGAACCATCCAGAAGACCAAAGAGGGGAAGTAGGGGGCCACACCATAGGGTGGCGCAACCCCCTTGCCGCGCCAGCTATGGGTGTGCCCCCCCCCCGTCCTCACCCGCCTGCGCCCTTTCGCCAATGTAAGCCCCCTGGATGGAAAACCCTAGGTAGCTTCTCAAAATCCCCGAAAAAGTTCTGCAGCCGCCGTCACCGTCAACCCCACATCAGGGGGTTCTGAAGCTGTTTCCGGCAACCTGTCGGAGAGGAGATCATCACCGGAGGCCTCTTCATCACCATGCCTGCCTCCGGAGTGATGCGTGAGTAGTTCATCCTTGGACTACGGGTTCGTAGCTGTAGCTAGATGGTTGTCTTCTCCTCATATGTCTCCATGTTTAGATCTCGTGAGCTGCCTATCATGATCGAGATTGATCTTATGTAATTCTATGTGCTGTGTTTGGTGGGATCCGATTGACCTTATGCCAAGTTGATTATAGTCTTTATTTGCATACGTTATTTGTGATCTTGCATGCTCTCCGTTGCTAGTGGTTATTCTGGCCAAGTAGTTGCTAGTGACTCCAAGAGGGAGTATTTATACTCGATAGTGGGTTCATGCCTCCTTGTTGCCTTGCTCGAGTGACAGAAACGTGAAGAGGCAGGATGTGATGTTGCCACTAGGGAGAAACTAGCGGTGAGAGTGCCCACGTGCATAATCATTGCTTACATTACACACTTTGTTTAATGCAATTATCTGTTGCTTGCAACTTAATACCTGAGGGGGTTCGGATGATAACCTGAGGGTGGATTATTAGTCATAGATGCAGTTGGATGTCGGTCTATGTATCTTGTTGTAATGCCCGCACTAAATAGCATAATAATCTTCATGTCATATTGTGCACTACGGTGCAACCTCTATTTGTCAATTGCCCAGCTGTAATTTGTTCACCCAGCATTCTATCTTTTATGGAGAGACACCACTAGTGAAACTATGAACCCCGGTCCATTTTCCACACTGTTAAACAAACCACAACAATTTCCTGCTTTGTTTATTTTCTGCAAGCATACACTGTTTTCCACACTATACGTCTAACCTTTGTTTTTAGCAAGACTGGTGATATTGACAACCTCACTGCACCGTTGGGGCAAAGTATTTTGGTTGTGTTGTGTGCAGGTTCCACGTTGTTGCTGACACCGGTGAAGCGCCAGCACCACCGTTAGTGACATCAACCTTCCAAAGATTCTCTTTCTCCTACTGGATTGATAACCCTGGTTCTTAACTAAGGGGAAAACTTCCTACCGCTATGCTCATCACACCCTCCTCTTGGGGTATCCCAACGGGTGCAAAATCTTCACCATCAGAGTGTCATAGAACCTCTATAGTGTTGGTTTTGGTTTTTTTTCACCTTTTCACTTTTGTTTTTCTGGTTTTTATTAATTATTAAAATTTTGGAAATACCTCAAAAATAATGTTTCTCGTAAAATTACAGAAAAGTTATAATAATTTTTTATATCAAAAATGAGGCAGAGAGCCACCTGGGAGACCCCAGGGGGACCCACCAGTCAGGCACACCATAGGGGGGGCGCGGCCTTCCCTGGTGGTGCGAACACATGGTGTGGGCCCCCTTCCCTCCCGCTAACTCTCGGCCCTGCCAAAGATCCCTCTCTCACCTCCCAAACTCAAAACATTTCCTGGAACCCGAGTTCTTGTTATTCTTCCTCGAGATTTTTCGATCTCTTTGCTCAGCTCACCATTTCTGCTGAAATTTGCTGCATTTGCTCTCCGGTATGTGACTCTCCGATTATCCAAGTAGAATTTTGTTTGGTGGAGCATTTCTTGAGTATTTTGGTACTATAGGTGACATCTTATGTGAGTTTGCATGCTTGATTTGAGTAGAAATAATATAGTTTTGATGCATGTTTAGCTCTCCTATAAGTCTCTATGGTAGTTACCACATTGTAGTTGCTTGAAATCAATTTTTGTGATGATTGTTGAAAAATTCAGAGATGGAGCGCAATGTACATCAACTAAACCATCATGAGTTGGAGTTGCATGAGGTCATGAATGTGCACCGTGAAGAAAGAGTGTTTCCATCGATTTATCCATGCCAGGAATTCATGCAGATTACGGGAATTAAGCAGGATTTCTATACCCTTATGCATAATGCAGGATTGGACCGCTTCATGGAGGATGAGCCTATCCAACATGTTAAACTAACTATGTCTGTGGTGCGGGATTTTTACTTTAGATGGTCTTCAACTAACCCTATGGTCCATTATAAAATTTACAATAAAGCTGTAGACTTGCCTTTCAGTGATTTTTGTGCAGCTATCAAGGTACCAGAGTGGGGTTCATGTGAGAAAATAAGAGGGCAGCCTAAACCACTTCTGGATTTATATGAGGAGATTTCCCAGGGCATAAGCTTCACGGAGGAGAGTGGTAAAATACGAGAAATTCAACTCCCTAGCATTCTATACTTTGTTTATTTTATTTCTAAATGTGTGTTAGCTAAAAAAAACTGCCAACAAGCTGGCGGTTTATGATTTGGCTTTTATCTCAGCTGCCTTAAGACGTGATAGGTCTTATAACTTTGGTGCTTTAATCGCTTACCGTATCTCGCTTAACGGTGAGAAGGGCGGAATTTATGGAGGTCTTATTGCCTCACGCTTGCTAGCATTGCATGGTTTGGAGCCACACCCTCTAGACCTGCAGTTTCCTTTAGAGAGGCTGGAACTTGTTTCCATGATTAAACATAAGTTTCTTTCTACCCATGCTCACCTGAACAATTTATTTTTGGAAGAAATTTCTCCAAATAATCCGGGTGGAGAGTGACTAAAACTGTTAGAGTAGTACTTTTGCATGCACCTCTTTTGTTTAATCGTAATGACATGCAAGGATGGATGCTTTCTGAGAGTGAGTTGGACGCATACATTGAGAACCACCCCCAACATGGGGAGGTTGCCGGGGAGGTGGACGATAGTGATTTCGTCCAGCCCTCCGACACCGCGGGGATCCCGTACCAGCACTGTGGATATGATTATGCGCCTGCTGCTTCATTTTCTTCTTGGGCGCCCGAGTACGGCCATGCGAGGGATGACCCACTGATACGTCATAAACACATCCTTAATTTCTTATGTTCCATGTTGTTTTCTTATTGTTTCCCACATGTTTGCTATACACTTTATGTCATTTTTATCGATTTTCTGGACTAACCTATTGACAAGATGCCAGAGAGCCAGTTCCCTGTTTTCTGTTGTTTTTAGTTTCAGAAAAGTTGTTCTAGAAATATTCTTGGAATTAGAAAATTTGAAGCCCGGAAGTCTTAGAAATCCCGGATGTTCCACGGAGTCCTGAAGAGATTCGAGGGGGGCCTCAGGGGGCCCACACCATATGGTGGCCCCCCTTGGCCACGCCAGGGGTGGTGTGGGGTCCCTGAGCCGCCACCGCCTTTGCCCTTTCGCCTATTTATTTCCCCCGAGGCGTAAATGTAACATCCCTGATTTTTGGAAAATGCAAAAAATCACAAAAATTTGAAACTTTTTGTTTTCATGTTATGCAAGTCACCAAGAACCAAAGGAGAAGCAAGAAACAAAAGAAAACAATACATATTTCAATGAAATTGAGTTTACCAATCCAATTATGCCTTGTTCCTTAAACCCTAAAACCTTATTCAAAAAAAATATAAGTTTCTTTATATAAAGGGAATATCTTTTGTTAACAAACCTTTACCTAAAATGTTTACAACTCCAATATTAATCTGAAGATATTTATGGCATCAAAAATCAAAGTTTTGTAACCCTTAATAAAGTTCTAGACCTTAAAAGTATTTGAGGAGAATAAAATTATTAATAACCTTTAGTTGTTATTCCAAGTTTTAAACATAAAGGTGTAAAAATAAAATGCATTGCTTAATAATAACATAAAAGAGGATTTTGAAAACAATATCATGACTTGTGGTTTTATTCTAAATTTTATTTATCAACAATATTAATAATTTGATATGAACTAATTAAATAGCATTAAGTTACTATTAGTAGATCCTTCAACTCCTAAAATTATAAAATGGGAAAGTGGTTTAAAAATGGCTTTCTAAAAATAATATATGACTTGTAAAATGTCTCTGAGATTTTATTTAGACAATAACATCAATTTATTATTTTCTAAATTTTAAAATGGAATAAAGTTACTATTAGTAAATCACTGAAATCTTAAATTTATAAAATATAAAAGTGATGTGAAATGACTTTCAAAAATGGTATTTGACATGTTTAATGTCTCTAAAAATTTATTAAATCAAAAACCCCATTTTACTATTTTCTATTTTAAAATGCTATTAAGTACTATTAGTGAATTAATTATATTTTCAACACATAAAAGAGATGAAAACTCCTTGAAATGGTTTTGGAAAATAATAATTAACTATATTATAGTCTCTGAAAATTTCCCAAACCCATTTCCCTATTTTATTATTATCTCTCATTTAATTGGAATATTAAGGCAATTATGAATCCATTTGAATTTGTATTTTGAAAAATTCAAAAATGATGAAAACCCCACAAAAGTGGTACTGTTGGGAAGTATTTGAAATAATAAGAATTTAGAAATTTGTTTCATGTTAATTTGATTTATAAAACAGAAGATATAATTAAAACAATTAAACAGGAATAAAAGAAAAAAAAATTGATGACGTCATGATGACGTCATCGTCTTCAATCTCTGGAAACTGAAGAACGGCAGTTTCGGGCATTTCTTCTCCGTTTGATTACACGCGATTAAGGCCGTGCATCAATGCCCCGTCACCTCCTCCTTATAGCCCAGGACCCCCTCCTCATTTCCCCTCCTCTCCCTCTGCCATTTGTTTTCCGAGGCCACCGGAATAGCTCGTCGGAGTTCGTATTGGCCGCCGTCGTTTGTCGTTGTTTCCGGCCACAACAGAAGGTCCCCGCTGCCGATTTCGAGCTCCTCCTCTTCCCCTAAACCTCCTGAACCTCCTCACGCCCTTCTTGTGCTATTCCCGCAGCAGGAGACAACTCACCGACGACGACCCGACACCACCGCCGCAGATCCACGCCGCGCCACCGAGTTCGGAAACGAGGGAGCAAGCAGACCCCACCCTCGGCCTCTCTGTTCTGCGTGGAGTCTCCCCGAGGTCTCCCCGTGCCCGGAGGCGCGTCCTAGCCTCGCCGCCGTCCGTGCCGTGAGCAGAGCGCCGTCGGTGTCACCTTTTCCGGCGACAACTCCGGCCAGGTACGAAACCATCTTCCTCAGCCGTTAGATCTTGATCGAACGGTCGAAAACAGATCACTTATGCGAAGGGGTAAGTCACCGTTAGATCCAGATCCAGTGGCTCAGATTGATCCACTTATCCACGTCAGCCTGCACGGTCAGCAGCCCAGTCAGCAGTACCATCCAATCAGGATCAGCCACGTGGCCCAGCCCTTTATTCGAATTTTTCTCCCGGTAGATTATTTGGCAGTTTTACAGATTAGTCCCTGCAACTTAGATCTAACATAACTTTTGATGCATAAGCCCAAATTTAGCAATCTTGGACTTTTTGAAAAGCCCTTGACATTTAGAATCTTTTGGCACTGGCCAAATTTAAATTTCACAAACTTAAATTTGTTCAAATTCAAATATGCTTGTTTGATGAAATTTGGCATAATTCAAATTCTACAAATCCAAAAATTGTAAATAAAATATATTTGGAAACCTTAGGATGTGTACTTTCATACCCCCTGTCCCAAAATAATAATTGAACAAATTAAAATTGAATTTAGAATTTAGTTGTCTATTCGAGTATTTTTGACATAGATTAATTTCTATAAATAATTTCAATATAGTTCCTTTTGCAAATTTGTTCCATTTGATAACCTTGAACCAGAAACAACCTTGCCCAACCATTTTGGACATCCTTGGACCATGACCATGTGTTTTTGAACAAAAACCCAACATAGTGTTACATCCATTTTCACCATGACTTAGGAATTATTTTCAACTATTATTATTTGATGTTATGTCCATTTGGAGCCAAGCCATGTCCTTAGAATGTGCCAATCACATATAGTACCAAGTAGTGAACTTTAGTTTTCTATCTTCTCCACTTACCCATGCTTGCTTCAAGATTTCACCAATTTGGGATTTGTGAGAACCATGAAGTGAAATGGAGGACTCAACCATCTAGAGATTTTTTTCAACATGAAGATAGAAGACCAATGAAGGACTTAGCAAATAAAACAAACTTTAGAAGCATATCCAAGAAGTGGAAGCACTTAGAAGACTAAACCCCTTTCTCTCTAAGTCTTTTTCCTTCCCTTTTCTATTCTTCTCCTTTCAACCTGGTGGCAACATGAAGAGCTACAAGGAAGATCAATGAAGAAGTTTTGAAGAAAATACTTGGACTCCACACCTAGAAGAAACTCAAGGAAGTACAAGTGTGAAGAAATTTAGAAGAAAAAATCTCCCCTTCTCTTCCTATCCTTCTTCTTATTTTCTTTCCAATTTTACTTAGTAGTATTTGTGTCCATCCCATACCCAAACCAATTAGTGAAGTGAAAGCCCAGAAGAATTTATCAAGACCAAGAGAAGCACCACACCAAGGAAGGAAACAACTTAGATGGCATGATGATGATCTTCAAGAAGGCAATCACATGAGGACTAGAAGCAATCCACCCAAGTTGGAGAGTAACAAGTTATTTTTGTCCAACCTTTGACCCAAATGGAAAACCAAAGACTTAGTAGTATTTTTCCTTTGATGATGAAGTTAGTAGACCTACCCTAACCACAATGGAAAATACTGACATAGTCACTCAAATATTTTTGAAGGTGAATATGACCAAGTGTTTGCATGTATTACTTTAGTTGAAGAAGTAATATGTTTATTCTTAGTGAACTCTTGGAACTTCCTCGACAAGTACGGTTATAATAAAGTTTGATCACTACAAAATCCACCTAGTCCTTCCCAAGTAAACCATTGGAATTTCCTTAACAAAGTATGAGACCCTTTAGAGAATGAATATTTCAACTCAAACCTAGACCTTGTCCTAACCAACTTGGATTACATCCCTTTTTCCTTGGTTGTTGCCTTGTATGTTTCTTCACCTGTATGATTGTTTGGTAGAATGTTTGTTTATTTTGTTATTGTGTTTTCAATGAATAGATTGTACGGGGAGCAACGATCTTTTGTGAAGAGAGTGTGATTTCTTCACCAACTTCAACAAGGCAAGTAACACATCATAAACTACCCATTATTTTCTATATGCATTAGTTGATTTTGAGTAGTATGCATGATAGGAAATTTTACTAAGTTATACTATGCTATGCTATTATCCTAGTAGTGTGTAGCCATCCCTTTTACCTTGTTATTTTGATAGCCTTAGAATTTACTAGGTGCTATGCAATGTTACAAATGGTTTTACTAGATGTTGAGGAAAAATCCTAAGTATAACTAATGAATGAACCACCTGGGTGGAAGTGGTAAGACTGGGTTATGTTGAGTGTTTCCTCAGGGCCCTTATCTAAGGGTTATTCCACTTGAGGTTGTCACTTGAGGATGGCCACCCAGGAACAAAGAGATTACTATGTCCCTCTAAATCTAGTAGCTTCCCGTGCAGCCTTTTGACAATATGGGCTCTGTCTTGATCAATTAAGTTGTGAGGGTTCAGCCCAGGCTTGACAAGCAGATGTAGCAAAATTATAGGTGGAACGGGTCTTGCCGGTGGGTTCGAATTCTTCTTCTGAAAGATCTCGTCTCAATTCTCTCCTTTCCATGATGCACTCCGGGTGTATAGGATGTTTGGGCTAATTGAAGACAAAGGGTGAAAGTGCACAACCTCTGCAGAGTCAACAAACTAAGATCTTAGCCGTGTCCCCGGTTATGGACAACTATGAGCAGCTGGACAAGGATTGACGGAAGAATCTCATCATCAATTTCAATAAGGAAAATTTTGACCAAGTGAACAGTATTGTGGTGCTTGGATCTTACTCCAATGTTGCCACCCCTTTGAAAAGAAAAGTTTGTTTTACAAAAAAGATAGGACAAAACTGGCTTTATGCAAACTTAGCCAAAACTCCACTCAGCCAAATAAGCATGTAGTATTAGTCTTGCCATTTATATCCACCATAGTGTTACTTGCCAATACATTAAATTGTATTGACTCCCTTGTGGCTGCATATTCCATATTGCAGATGTTTCTGAAGACGAGTGAGGATTTCGTTTAGGATCTCGAGACTATCGCCAACATGTTTTGCCTGTGGCACATGAAGAAGATGGGCTCAATGTTGTACTATGTTTTCCGCTGTATTTCTTTGTTTTCTGCTAGTCTTCTAAGACTATGCAAGTTGTAATCCTATTTTGTAAAGACTGGATCATGTGATGTAATAGAATTTGATGCATTTGCATGATATTTCATTTTGTACTGTGGTGCTAGCAATTGATCCAGGGACTAGCACAATAACACAGGTATTCCATCTTTATTAAAAGTTGGGATGCTACAGTAAACCCTAAAGATATACCTGAGGCCGCTATCAGCATCATCCCGAGATCGGGAGGGTTCTGGAGCTCTCCCCGACACCCCGCCGGAGGGGGAAATCATCACCAGAGGGATCTACACCACCATGCCCTCCTCCGAAGTGATGCGTGAGTAGTTCGTCCCTGGACTACGGGTCCATAGCAGTAGCTAAATGGTTGTCTTCTCCACTTTGTGCCTCATGTTTAGATATTGTGAGATGCCTAACATGATCAAGATCATCTCTATGTAATGCTACATGTTGTGTTTGCTGGGATCTGATGAATGTTGAATGATATGTCTTCTGATTATCAATCTATCATGTTATCTTCATGCTTATGTTATTTATGATCTTGCATGCTCTCCGTTGTTAGTAGATGCTCAAGCCAAGTAGATGCCAGTAAGTCCAAGAGGGAGTATTTATGCTCGATAGTGGGTTCATGCCTCCTTTTCATCCATGCTCGGGTGACAGAAACGTGACGGATGGAGGATGTGTTGTTGCCATTAGGGAAAAACAATAATGCTTTGTCTAAGGATGATGTTATTGTTTACATTACACACTTTGCTTACTGCGATTATCTGTTGCTTGCAACTTAATACCCAACGTTTGTTCGGATGATATTCGAAGGGTGGATTTTTAGTCATAGATGCAGTTGGATAACGGTTTATGTGTCTTGTTGCAATGCCCGCATGAATAACATAGTAATTTTTATGTCTTGCATATGCACTACGGTGCAACCTTCATTTCTGTCAATTGCCCAACTATAATTTGTTCACCACAAATGTTATTTATCTTTCTCGGAGAGACACCACTAGTGAACTGTGGACCCTGATTCTTTTTCCTCATACTGATAAAACATCTACTGCTCTCATACTGTTTTCCACACCATATGTTTAACCTCTTTGTGTTCAGCAAAACCGGTGAGATTGACAACCTCACTGCTTCGTTGGGGCAAAGTGATTTTATTGTGTTGTGTATGTTCCATGTTGCTTCTAAACCGGTAGTGCGCCCTTCCATCTCAGCTTCTTCAACCTTCTGAAGTTATTCCTCCCTCCTACTGGTCGATTAAACCTTTGTTTCTTACTGAGGGAAAACTGATGCTCTGCTCATCATACTATCCTGTTGGGGTCTCCCAGCGAGTGTAAGACCTGCACCATCACCCACCACAGTGGGATACTTCCCGCACCGTGATTGATCTCCACTTAGGCCAAAATCCTAAGCTTGGGGGGAGGTACACCGACATCACACTCATTTTTATATCATGTTCGGTCAGTTCTTTGTATATCCATGTTTTCGTTTCTTTTTGTTTTTATCGTTTTGTTCTTGCTTTCCAAAACACATAAAGACAAAAAATATTTCTGTTGTTTCTCTTTATTTGCTTCTTTAGTTTCTTTTGTTATTTTGTTTTCTTTTCTCCTTTCGGTTTAGTATTCAAAAATCCAAAAATATTTTTCTTTGTTTGCTTGTTTCTTTCTGTTCTTGCTTTAATTCGAAAACCCAAAAATATTTGTTGTTCTTCTTTGGTTTTATAAAGTTTGTTGCAGAGCTCATCGGACTTCCATGTCTCCATTTGAATTTGGTTACCATTCTATATTATTCAACCCACACGAGTGAAGAGCAATAATGACCATTTACGACGATTCAAGTTGTGGTGAGAGGCTAGTATGAACTCTATTTGTTTTATTTTTGTACATATACTCATCCATGTAAACATGCTTAGTTCGTTCATGTAAGGTGTATGTTATTTAATTGATGCTTAGTAGTTCTTGGTCTCACATGTTTAGTTCCAACTTATTAATATAAGATAGCATGTCGTATGAATGTTTGCTTGAATTGTTTTATTCATAGAAGGGTATGAAATTGTAGTATCTCCCTCTGATTGTTTTGCTTGAATCGACTTGGCACATGCTCACGCATGCTATGACTGAAAACAAAAATTCAATTAAGCCTCGATGATTTATTTTGCCTCGGGGTATTTGTTTTATCTTTTATGCCCCTGTTAATTTTTTTTGTCACAAGCATGATTATGACAGTTGTTGCTCTCTTGATTGTCGCTCCATATCTATTGATAGCCTTTACTTGTACTGAGTATGAGATCTACTCGTGCATCCAACTCCACAAAAAAAAGTTTAACAAATGTGTCCACCAAACCTACCTATATATGTGGTATTTAACCGCCACTCCAAGTAAATTTCTCGTGTGCTACCTTTAAAACCTTCGAAAAATTATTCTTGTTTTGTGCCTGATGACCCACAAGCATAGGGGGTGTATCGTAGTACTTTCGATAAATAAGATTGTCGAACCCAACGAGGAGCAGAAGGTGTTGACAAGCAGGTTGGATAGATGATTCACTGTAAACACTAGCAAACGGGTTTTTGGAGGTTTTTCATATAGCAGATAAATAAAGTGCGAGCAAATAAAGTGCAGTCAATAATATTGCAGCGAGTGGCCCAATCCTTTTAAGAGCAAAGGACAAGCCGGTTGTGTTACTTATGACTACCAAACGTTCTCGAGGACACATGGGAATTTCGTCGAGTGCTTTTGCTTTGGTACGGTTGATTCATATCCATTGGTTCGTGAAGTGTTGTGTAGGTGAACATATGCTAATGCACCGCCCAACTAGGACTAATACATACTTATCAGCAACATGATTTTCAGCACCCTTCCTATCCACAATATGCAAATCAAATTCTTGTAAAAGCAACACCATCTAATAAGCCTAGGCTTAGCATCTTTCTTTTCCATAAGGTATTTAATAGCAGCATGATCACTATGAATAGTAGCCTGTGAGTCAACAATATAAGGCATAAACTTATCACATGCAAAAACTACAACTAAGAACTCTTTTTCAGTAGTAGCATAATTCTTTTGAGTAGCATCAACAGTCTTAATAGCATAATGAATAACATTCAACTTCTTATCTACGCACTGTCCAAGAAAATCACCTACAGCAAAATCACTAGCATCACACATAATTTCAAAAGGTAAATTCCAATCAGGTCGTTGAACAATAGGAGAAGTAGTTAAAGCCTTCTTTAAAGTTTCAAAAGCTTCCTTACAATCATCATAACAAACAAATGGTACATATTTTTGAAGAAGATTAGTAAGAGGCTTTGATATTTTAGAGAAATCTTTAATAAACCTCCTATAAAAACCAACATGACCAAGAACACTACGAATACCTTTAACATCCCTGGGATAGGGCATTTTCTCTATTGCTTCCACTTTAGCTCTGTCAACTTCAATACCTCTTTCAGATTTTTTATGTCCAAGAACAATTCCTTCATTCACCATAAAGTGGCATTCTCCCAATTAAGAACGAGATTAGTTTCCTCACATCTCTGCAAAACTTTATCAAGTTGTGCAGACAATTATCAAAAGAAGTTCCATAGACGGAGTAATCGTCCATGAACACTTCCACAATTTCTTCACAAAAACCATGAAAAACACCAGACATGCATCTTTGAAACGTAGCAGGAGCATTACAAAAACCAAAAGGCATACGTCTATAAGCATAATTACCATAAGGAAAAGTAAAGGTTGTTTTCTCTTGATTTTGCTTCCTAACAGAAATTTGAGAAAAACCAGAATAACCATCAAGAAAGCAAAAATGAGTTTTCTTAGACAACCTCTCTAACATTTGATCAATAAAGGGTAAAGGATAATGATCTTTATTAGTAACTTTATTAACCTTTCTAATATTAATACACATTCTATAACCAACTACTACTCTTTGTGGAATGAGCTCATTGTTTTCATTACGCACAACAGTCATTCCTCCCTTCTTAGGGACACAATGCACAGGGCTCACCCATCTACTATCACCAATAGGAAATATAATACCAGCATCAAGAAGTTTTAATACCTCATTTCTTACCACTTCCTTCATCTTAGGAATTAAACAGCCTTGATGTTCAACTACTGGCTTTGCATCAGGTCCAATTTTAATAGCATGCTGACATATAGTAGGAGAAATCCCCTTCAAATCATCCATAGTATATCCAATAGCTCCACGGTATTACTTCAGAATTCCCAATAATCTTTCCTCTTCTTCACCTAAAATTTTAGCACTAATAATAACAGGACACATTTTCTTATCATCAAGATAAGCATATTTAAGATCATCAGGCAAAGGTTTTAAATCAAAACAGGATCCTCCTTGGGTGGTAATGTGGTACCCAAGTCTTCCACATGTAAATTATGTTTCAGTATCACCGGTTGACGAAGAAGAATATCGTCAATCTCATTTCTCTCTTCCATAAAGACCTCACTCTCGTGGTCCTCCATATATTGCTGCAAAGCATTGTTAGGAGCAAGAGAAATAGAAGCAAATTGTTCAACTTTAAAATTATCATCAGGCAATTTAGATCCATATGGTGCTCTAGCAAATTTAGAGAAACGTAACTCTTAAGATATTTTATACTTCATAAACGCATCCTTAATTTATGATGTTCCATGTTGTTTTCTTATTGTTTCCCACATGTTTTCTATACACTTTATTCCATTTTTATCAATTTTCCGGACTAACCTATTGACAAGATGCCACAGAGCTAGTTCCCCGTTTTCTCATGTTTTTAGATTGAGAAAAGTTGTTCCAGAAATATTCTCGGAATTGGAAAGTTCGAAGCCCAGAATTCTTAGAATTCCCGAGGGTTCCATGGAGTCCCGAAGAGACCCGGAGGGGGCATCAGGGGGCCCACACCATAGGGCGGTGCCCCGCCTTGGTGGCGCCAGGGGGTGGTGTGGGGCCCCAGGGCTCCACCTCCTCTGCCCTTTCGTCTATTTAATCCCCCTAAGACATAAACCCTAGATATATCCCAACTTTTCCCGAGAAACACCCGAGGCCACTGATATGTCATAAACGTATCCCTAATTTCTGATGGTCCATGATCATATTATGCCAATTGCTACATGTTTTCTCCCATCTTTATGTCATTTTTATCGATTTTTCGGACTAACCTATTAACAAGATGCCACAGAGTCAGTTCCCTGTTTTCTGCTGTTTTTTAGTTTCAGAAAAGTTGTTCTGGAAATATTCTCAGAATTGGAAAAATCGAAGCCCGGAAGTCCTATTTTCCCCGGAACCATCTAGAAGACCAAAGAGGAGCCGAAGAGGGGCAGCAGGGGGGCCACACCACAGGGTGGTGCGACCCCCTGGCCGCGCCAGCTATGGGTGTGGCACCCCCGACCTCCACCACCTTTACCCTTTCGCCTATTTAAACCCCCCGGATGGAAAACCTTGGGTACCTGATCAAAATCCCCGAAAAAGTTCCGCAGCCACCATCACCGTCAACCCTAGATCAGGGGGGTTCTGAAGCTGTTTCTAGCACCCTGCTGGAGAGGAGATCATCACCGGAGGCCTCTTCATCACCATGCCTGCCTCCGAAGTGATGCGTGAGTAGTTTATCCTTGGACTACGGGTTCGTAGCTGTAGCTAGATGGTTGTCTTCTCCTCATATGCCTCCATGTTTAGATCTCGTGAGCTGCCTATCATGATCGAGATTGATCTTATATAATTCTCTATGCTGTGTTTGCTGGGATCCGATGAATATTGACCTTATGCCAAGTTGATTATAGTCTTTATTTGCATTTGTTATTTGTGATCTTGCATGCTCTCCGTTGCTAGTGGTTATTCTGGCCAAGTAGTTGCTAGTGACTCCAAGAGGGAGTATTTATGCTCGATAGTGGGTTCATGCCTCCTTGTTGCCTTGCTCGAGTGACAGAAACGTGAAGGGGGAGGATGTGTTGTTTCCATTAGGGAGAAAACAGCGGTGAGAGTGCCCGGTGCATAATCGTTGCTTACATTACACACTTTGTTTAATGCAATTATCTGTTTCTTGCAACTTAATACCCGAGGGGGTTCGGATGATAACCTGAGGGTGGATTATTAGTCATAGATGCAGATGGATGTCGGTCTATGTATCTTGTTGTAATGCCCGCACTAAATAGCATAGTAATCTTCATGTCATATTTTGCACTATGGTACAACCTCTATTTGTCAATTGCCCAATTGTAATTTGTTCACCCAGCATGCTATCTCTTATGGAGAGACACCACTAGTGAAACTATGAACCCGGGTCCATTTTTCCACACTATTAAACAAACCACAACAATTTCCCAGCTTTCTTTATTTTCTGCAAGCATACACTGTTTTCCACACTATACGTCTAATCTTTGTTTTCAGCAAGACCGGTGACATTGACAACCTCACTGTACCGTTGGGGCAAAGTATTTTGGTTGTGTTGTGTGCAGGTTCCACGTTGTTGCTAACACCGGTGAAGCGCCAGCACCGCTGTCAGTGGCATCAACCTTCCGAAGATTCTCTTTCTCCTACTGGGTTGATAACCCTGGTTCTTAACTAAGGGGAAAACTTCCTACCGTTGTGCTCACCACACCCTCCTCTTGGGGTATCCCAACAAGTGCAAGATCTGCACCATCAGCCGCCGTCGCCGTCATCCCGAGATCGGGAGGGTTCTGGAGCTCTCCCCGGCACCCTGCCGGAGGGGGAAATCATCACCGAAGGGGTCTACACCACCATGCCCTCCTCCGAAGTGATGCGTGAGTAGTTCATCCCTGGACTACGGGTCCATAGCAGTAGCTAGATGGTTGTTATCTCCACTTTGTACCTTATGTTTAGATCTTGTGAGATGCCTACATGATCAAGATCATCTTTATGTAATGCTACATGTTGTGTTTGCTGGGATCTGATGAATGTTGAATGCTATGTCTTCTGATTATCAATCCATCATGTTATCTTCATGCATATGTTATTTATGATCTTGCATGCTCTCCGTTATTAGTAGATGCTCTGGCTAAGTAGATGCTAGTAACTCCAAGAGGGAGTATTTATGCTCGATAGTGGGTTCGTGCCTCCTTTTCATATGTGCTCGAGTGACAGAAACATGACGGATGGAGGATGTGTTGTTGCCATTAGGGATAAAACAACAATGGTTTGTCTAAGGATGATGTTATTGTTTACATTACACACTTTGCTTACTACGATTATATGTTGCTTGCAACTTAATACCCAACGTTTGTTCGGATGATACTTGGAGGGTGGATTTTTAGTCATAGATGAAGTTGGATAACGGTCTATGTATTTTGTTGTAATGCCCGCATGAATGACATAGTAATATTTATGTCTTGCATATGCACTACGGTGCAGCCTTCATTTCTGTCAATTGCTCAGCTGTAATTTGTTCACCACACATGTTATTTATATTTCACGGAGAGGCACCACTAGTGAACTGTGGACCCCGGTCCTTTTTCCTCATAGTGATAAAACACATACTTCTTTCATACTGCTCTCATATTGTTACTACTGTTTTCCTATTGTTTTCCACACCATACGTTTAACCTCTTTGTGTTCAGCAAAACCGGTGAGATTGATAACCTCACTACTACGTTGGGACAAAGCAATTTGATTGTGTTGTGTAGGTTCCATGTTGCTGCTAAAATGGTAGTGCGCCCTGCCACCTCAACTGCATCAACCTTCAAAGATTGCTTGTCCTCCTACTGGTCGATTCAACCTTGGTTTCTTTTCTGAGGGAAAACTTGTTGCTGCACTCTTCACACCTTGCACTTGGGGTCTACCAACGTTAGTAATCAACAAAGTTTTCTGGCGCTATTGCCGGGGAGAAAGAGAATTTCTGCAAGGAGCCTATGGAACCAGAATTTGCTAAATCTGGAAGCTTATTGGATGAAAAATATGAGGTAGAATGGAGCTACCCATGTCTACCTCCCAATGATAATAACTCTTTAACTCATACATTATTTGATGAAATTGATACTTGCTATACTTGTGACCTTGATACTACTATGAATGAAACTTGTGAGAATGGCAATGCTACTGTTATTTATGATAATCCATGCTACTTGGATAAATCTTATGATAATGCTCTTGATGATGGTCCTATGTTACTTGATGTTATAAATTATAATGATACTGAAAATAGGATTGCTATAATGTGTTCTATACCTTTTATGAGTGATCAATCATCTTGTTTTGATCTTACTAAAAGTGGGAAGAAAGAGGAGCAGATTTTAAATTTTGATCCCACTATTTTGGAGCTTGATATGAATTGTGTGCTTTTAGACTATGACAAACATGCTTTATGTGATAATTATGTTGTTGATTTTTTCCATGATGCTACTGAAAATTATTATGAGAGAGGAAAATATGGTTGTAGGAATTTTCATGTTACTAAAACACCTCCCTTTTTGTTGAAAGTTTTGAAGTTTCTCTTGTTCTACCTTCCCATAATTTCTAGTTTGAGCTTCTTTAATTTATTTATTTACAAGATTCCTATTCATAGGAAGTGGGTTAGACTTAAATTTGTTTTATTTGCTTCTTGATGCTCTCCTTTTCTTAATTCATATTTCTCATGTGAGTATCTTCTTCATTTGAAAACACATGATTCCAATTTTCTAGGCCTAGCTAAAAGGCGTTAAAGAAAAGCACTTCTTGGGAGATAACCCATGGTTTTATTTTTGCTTTGTTTTTTATGTTTTATTTGAGTCAAGGGGTTGTATACTTCTGTAGAAACTCCTTTGTATCTTTATTTTCATGTTTTAGTTGTGCCAAGTAAAGTTTCTGACGAGAGTTTGAGTTGGTTTTGGATTTCTGCGCAGGAAACAGATTTCTGCTATCCACCGTAAATAATTATATAAGTCATAGAAATATCAGAATGACCTGAAATTTCTTGAGCTTATTCCTTGGCTAATTCCGCAACTTTTTTGTTCTTTAAGCTTTTCTATCTGAGAGATGTAAGTGCCTCAAAAAAATTCGTCTTTACATACTGTTCTGGTTTTGACAAATTCTTGCATTTGGTCTTTTGCGATGTCAAGTGGATTTCTTGCTTCACGAAACATCAGTGGCTGTAGATAATTTTTAAAAGTATCAATAGCACTTATTCCATACAGAACCAATAGATTTTTAATTTTTGCACTAACCCTCTAATGTGAATTACTGTTTGAGTGGGGTGTGAAGGAAGTTCAAGGGTCAAGAGAAGAGGTGATATATGTGATCAAGAAGAGTGCAAGGTCAAAGCTTGGGGATGCCCCCGTGGTTCATCCAAGCATATTTTAAGAAGAATCAAGCATCTAAGCTTGGGGATGCCCAAGGCATCCCCTTCTTCATCAACTATCTATCAGGTCACTTCTCGTGAAACTATATTTTTATTCGGTCACATCAAATGAAGTTCACTTGGAGCGTATGTTTGTTTTTCTTTTGTTTTCCTTTTTTTCTTTTGTTTTCCTTGCTGAAATAATATAGTTGGATCCTAGCATTCTTTGTTTGGGAGAGAGACACGGTCCGCTTTTTCGTTTGAATACTTACTATGGTAGTATTCTTAGTTTTTCTTCTAGTTGCTGCAAAAATTCCTGTTTAGCTCTTGTTTTCATTGCATCTCTTATTTAGATTTGTTAGTTTTATTAGTGTTATATGAGTACTCTCATGTTTGCTTGTTGTACCATTTAAAGATTTTTTTTTGTTAAATCATGTTTTGTATGGTGCTAGTTGGGAAAAGAAACTGCTGCTTGAGGTAGAATTTTAGCGGTGCAAGTAGAAGCTTGTATAGACTGTGGCTAGACTTTTTCATATCATGCTAGATGTTATTTTAGTTTTAAAGCCTTGTGGTTATTGAGTAGCATGATTAGCCTCAAATAGCTGAGAGTGTTTAATGTGTCATTGAAAGAATCATGAGTTGTTCTTGTCATATTGAAGCATAAATTTGTGGTCTTCTCCTTTGAATGTTTTATTTGGTTTAGTTGGCACATGCTCACACCATGTTTATGACTATGAACCAGTCACAAATAGCCTCCATGATCATTTACTTTTTTAACTTGTGGTACCACTTATGCTTTGATTAATGATGTTTATGTTGCTATGCATGATTATAGCTCTTATGCTCTCTTGATTTGTCGCTCCCAGTCTTTTGCTATCCTCCAACTGTACTAAGTATGAGCTCTACTCGTGCATCCAACTCCCAAAAACGAAGTTTTTCCATTGTGTCCACCATACCTACCTACATGTGGTATTTAACCGCCACTCCAAAGTAAATTGCTCATGTGTTACCTTTAAAATTTTCAAAATTATTCCTGTTTTGTGCTCCTATTTTAGCTCATGAGGACGTAAATAGAGAATATTTATATCACTTGTTGATTGGACTTTCACACCCTGGACTAGTGGCTTCATCCGCTTATCCAATGATAGAAGAGCTGGCAGCGGGGTGCCCAGCCCCAAATTAATAACACAAATTCTCTTCACTATTTTGCCCCTGATTTATCAGTCAAAGAAAAATTATGTAAACAAAAGAGAAAGAGGGATGACCTTCTACCCAGATGCGTACTTCTATGGGATCCGCTCTTGTGAAGTCTAGATGGCTTGTGACGTACTGTATTTTCTATTTACCATTTTCTGTTTGTTTTTATTTTGTTTTATTTCGTTTTCCTTTGTTTTATTTTGTTTTCCTCGCTTCAATAATATAGTTGGACCCTAGAATTCTTTGTTTAGGAGAGATACATGCTCCGCTTTTTCGTTTGAATACTTGTTATGCTCATATTCTTAGTTTTTCTAGCTGCTGCAAAATTTCCTGTTTATCTCTCGTTTTCATTGCATCTCTTACTCAGAGTTGTTAGTTTTAGTAGTGTTATATGTGAGTGCTCTCATGTTTGCTTGCTGTAGCATTTAGAGAGTTTTTGTTAAAGCATGTTTTGTATGGTGCTTGTTGGGAAAAGAAACTGCTGCTTGAGGTTGAATTTTTAACGATGCAAGTAGAAGCTTGTATAGACTGTGGCAAGTCTTTTTCATATCATGCTAGATGTTATTTTAGTTCTAAAGACTTGTGGTTATTTAGTAGCATGATTAGTCTCAAATAGCTGAGAGTGTTTAATGTGTCATTGAAAGAATCATGAGTTGTTCTTATCATATTGAAGCATTGTGACGCCCCGAGATCGGGCACTATGCAGATTTCAGCATTCCCGCCAGAATCCACATAATAACCGATTCCAGGTTGCCACTTGTGATAACATTACAACAGTTCACGAATAATCCACAACAACAACAGAAAAGATATATACAAGAAGACTCAAACGAGTCAGGGATACAACTGATACAATACAAAGATCCAAATAACAGCGGAAGAAACAACATAGCGTCCGGCTACGGACAAGATACAAATTGGACTAAGAGTCCTGAAGATAACCGAGAGCGTCCAATCCCTGCCCAGGCCAAGCCGGAGGGATTCCCAAGCTAACGTCGTCAGACTTCAACCTGTTGACTGCAATATTGAATATGCAGCCACGAAAAGGATTCGTGGGTCAGTACGGTTAAGTACTGGCAAGTGGATAAACCATACTCACAAGATACCGGCGTAACCAGTCATCACAAGATACAAATACTTTGGGATCAACGGAAAGGAAGGGATTATTGCAAATAAGCGGCAGCGGGCTGCACTAACCAACTACAGAGACTCACTACAACATCCGGCTAAAAGAGGGGGAAAAGATAGCGTATCGTAACCAACTACAACTACTCACCACACAATACCCATCCAATGTCACCCCCTACTAAGGAAGCAACCCAAGGATAACTCACACTGTTGGATTAATGATGGATCAAGTTGTTGTGTCAATAAGACTATTACTAGTCAAGTATCATTAGTTAGGTGTCAGTTGTTCTGAGTACTTGTTAGCCAGTACTTTCACCAAGTTAACCATAAACGCGGAAAACATGACTTCTCGAGAAGATTTACCCTGCAGGGGTGCACCAATTTGGCCGTACACGTAAGAATAACCCGCCAGACGGGGGATCAACCCACCAAGCGAGGTACTCAACACAACCCAACTCTTCTTCGCATCAAGCCCAAAGAACCCCGTGCAATTGAGCGCACGGCTAATCAAGCCCCACGAAGAAAAGGGGACCCTCATAGCACTCTAAGAACGTGTCTCCCTAAATGCCGACTACAAAAGTTCCACCCTGGCCTGGGTTCGCAAGATCATGCATGCGGCAAATGGAAAACCCGAACTAAATGAGGCGATTTGGACGAGATGCGAATCAAATCAAATTGAGGGGGGCGCCCATACACGCTTCCCACATGCGGGTAGTGCGCTCATCATGGATCAGTAGACAAGACCCTTTTCCTAATTAGGGTCGACACTAGCAGGCTTCAAAACCACGCCGGGCCTCCTGCCGGTGCCTTATCATCAAATTATTATTACCCAAAACATTAACATGTTGTTGATTGAATTGAAACCCAACTATCAACTAAACAGGTGGTAGAACAAAAGGACAACAGGACTAGAGCCCAAACAACACTAAGCATGCAACTGCGACACGAGGGCCAACGAGGTAAACAACCAACAGTTAATAGGAAGTGGAAGGAAAGGATATATCATGGCTGCAAGGTAACATATAATAGGATCGAGACACAAGCATCGAATCAACAGGTAGAATAAGAACAACGGAAAGAATCGGTTACAAGTGATGAAAGGCAGCCATTTGGCAGCAAGTGAGTATACTTGCCTGGAATCCAGCAAGTAGAGGTACATCCGCAGAACTTGTCGTTGCTCACATCATCTCAACGTCCTATCCGGGAAGAAGCATCGAACCTCGAACAAACACCGGATGCAACAATTACTACTACGGCAAAAGATCCAGCATGATCAAGATATGGATGCATGACAATTTAATGGATGCATAGAAATAAACTAGTTGACATGATAACATGTTTAAATGGACCCATATGCAATTTGAGTTGCATATGAAAAGCCCATGAATTATGGTTGAAACAAGTGTTTTACAACTAACCAACAGGTGAAAGTGGTTTAGTATGATGCATGGATGAGGAAAACAACAAAATAACAACAATAGAACCAATTGGAAATAAGGTTTACCCATTTTGAAATTCACTTACTAAGTTTTGGAATTTTGGTTACTTAAAAGTGTCACACAAGCATTTGTTATTTTCATCAAGTTAAATTGTTCAAAACAGATAACAAAGTTCATATTTGAGAAGATCACAAAATTTTAAGTGGATTACATGTTTCAATTATTGAAAAAGGAATTACAATGATTTAATTATGAATTAACCAAGTTTAAACAAGATTTAATTGAATTTAATTCAAGTGTGAATATTATTTGAATTTTATTTGTTCAAAACATAAATTCAAATTCATAATTGAAAAGGTTATACTTTTCTAGTTTGAAAACATATTTTATATGTTCAAAAATAATTTAATTTGAGCAAGTTATGAATTTAGCAAACTTAAATGATTTAAACAAGGTTTAAAATTATTTAAGCAATTTTAATTACTCAAATTATGAAACAAAATTTATATTTGAAAAGGTGGTTTAAAATAGCATGGAAAACATATTTCATTTGTGTTATTTGAATTAAGTATGAATTATTTATGGAATTAACCAAAATTAAGAGGATTTGTTTGAATTTGAAATTTGAATGCATTTGAAATATTCAAAACAGAAAACAAAGGCTTTGAATAGTTAGAGAATTAAATTTGGTTCAAGAAACATATTTTATTTGCATTATTTGGATTTAGGAAATAAAAGTTATTATCATTTTGAAATTAGGGACCAATCTGTAATAACAGGGACCTAAAAGAAAGAAAAGGAATGCAGATGGGCCCCTGGGGCGTTTTTCACCCAGGGCACCCTAGCCTGGGCCTCTGCAGTGCGGGCCCGTGCCTCTGTGGCGTCCACGTGGGCGTGTGTGCGCAGTGAGGTGGCAGCAGGGGCCAATGACCAGTGGGTCCTGCCCCTGCGCGCGGAAAACATCAAAAAGGGGGGCTTAAAGCGCCCGCGGGGGATCGATCCCACCACCTACTGTGCGCGCGCGTGGAGCGTTGCCACTGCGGTGGTAACTCGTGGCTTGTCAGTGTAGGGGCTGGTGGGGGGATAACTTTCAGTAACGTTGCTAACTGAATTTTTTTGTTCAGGTGTGGTTTCTGAACATTGGCAGGGAGTCGTGGTCGACGGCGGCTGCGGCTCGCTGCCGCTGCGAGCGGGCGGGTGCAGGTGGTGCTGCGGGCTCGCGGCGTGGTCGACACGAGGGCAGAGATAGGGGGAGGAAACGAGGTGAGTGAGCTCACCTCGGGGCGGAGAGGAGGGGACGGTGGCGCAGCAGCAGGGAACGACTACGTGCAGGGCTCGGCGGCGGAGGGCAACTCGACGGCGTTGTCGACTCAGGCGGTCTACCGTCTCGACGCCTTCACCGAACCCGACGAGGACATCACCCTGGTTCCATTCTAACAGCTAGCTCGGGCTGAGGGTGTGCTTGGCGACGGCGAGCGGCCAGGGTCTGACGGCGAACTCGGGTGGTGGTGGTTCAGAAAATCAACAGAGAAGGGGTGGAAGGAGAAGATGGCGGCGGAGGAAGAGAGGGTAGGGCTAGGGCCTAGGGTTAGGGGCGAGCAGAGGGGAAGGTGGATGTTTTATGGGGGCGTGGAGCTCGTACGGCGAGGCATCGGATGGAGGAGGGGGAATCTCACGGTGGTTGGGGAGTCGTACTACTGTGACGTAAGGAGGAAGAAGACGACAACCCCCTCTCCTGGGCTGGTTGTTGTGGGCTTTGGGTAGTGGGCTGAGGGGAAAAAAAGGAATGGGCTGGCTGCCTCTCTCCTTTCTTTTGATTTTTCCTTTTTCCCCCTTTTTTTTGTAAGAGATAAAAGAGAGAGAGAGATAGAAATAGGGTTTGGGGGGTTCTTTTATTTGATGAAGAATTTTTATTAATTGCAAAACAGCAATTCAAAGCACTTTAACATTAACTTCAGAATTTGGAATATTAATTTGATTTTTAATTGGTTAGTTGAATTCCAAATAAGGTTTGAGGGTTTTTATTTTATAAATAAATCTTATTAATTGGCAAACGGCAATTTCAAAGCAATTGTGAACATTAAGTCCAAAATTTTGAAATATTACTTTGAGTTTTAAATTGCTATTTGCATTTCCATTGTATTTCATAAAGATTGATTTTTAAACAATTTATTCAATAAACCCAAACAATTATGAAATCTTATTGAACTTAATTGTTTGCAAGAATTTAGTGTTTAAGCCACAATTGGAAACATGCCCATTTTGATTGATTTTGAAATGAATTTGAATTTGCCATTTAGGGTGTTGATTAAAGGGAGTTTTTATTTAACAAGCAATTTTAAATAAATTCAACTTCAAAACTATTGGAAACAATTGAGTTGTTTTAGTTTGCAATTTTTAAATTGGAAATTTTGAACAATGTTTGAAAGTTTAATTTGGTTTGAGTTTCCCAGTTGTTTTGAAAACATGGTGCAATGCATATGATGCATGTGATGCAAAAAAGAAAAAGGAAAGCAACCAATTTCTACTAAGGGGGAACACCCCAGGTGTTACAGACGACACCACTAACAAGGGATTGCGCCCTCGCAATCCACCTGCTAACCCGGGAGGGGAAAGAAGTTCGACTATCGATTCTTCATGCTTCCAGCTGATCTCCTCGACACCACTAACAAGGGTTTCTCGACACCACTAACAAGAGATTCTGGCTCGGAGTGACGATGATGTTCTTCCACCAGGAATCTTCCGATGATCGAACCTATTAGGTTAAAGGCTCAGAAAACGTCCACCCACGTAGGATCCTAACACTTTGAAAGATAGACAAGGGGGGAAGACTCCAAAACAAATGAGATGGGAGGGGAATAGAATAGAGATAAGGAGAAAACAAGAATCCTATGGAGATGTTTTTCCAAAATAGTTTAGCAGAAATAGTTTTTGACATTCTAGAAACAACGACCGTTAGCTAGGTTATCCTACAGGCTTTGCGGGCCCGTTGCTTCGACAACCATTCGTATCGAAACAATATCGGGAATCGGAACCAAGGCTCTGATACCATTTGTGACGCCCCGAGATCGGGCACTATGCAGATTTCAGCATTCCCGCCAGAATCCACATAATAACCGATTCCAGGTTGCCACTTGTGATAACATTACAACAGTTCACGAATAATCCACAACAACAACAGAAAAGATATATACAAGAAGACTCAAACGAGTCAGGGATACAACTGATACAATACAAAGATCCAAATAACAGCGGAAGAAACAACATAGCGTCCGGCTACGGACAAGATACAAATTGGACTAAGAGTCCTGAAGATAACCGAGAGCGTCCAATCCCTGCCCAGGCCAAGCCGGAGGGATTCCCAAGCTAACATCGTCAGACTTCAACCTGTTGACTGCAATATTGAATATGCAGCCACGAAAAGGATTCGTGGGTCAGTACGGTTAAGTACTGGCAAGTGGATAAACCATACTCACAAGATACCGGCGTAACCAGTCATCACAAGATACAAATACTTTGGGATCAACGGAAAGGAAGGGATTATTGCAAATAAGCGGCAGCGGGCTGCACTAACCAACTACAGAGACTCACTACAACATCCGGCTAAAAGAGGGGGAAAAGATAGCGTATCGTAACCAACTACAACTACTCACCACACAATACCCATCCAATGTCACCCCCTACTAAGGAAGCAACCGAAGGATAACTCACACTGTTGGATTAATGATGGATCAAGTTGTTGTGTCAATAAGACTATTACTAGTCAAGTATCATTAGTTAGGTGTAAGTTGTTCTGAGTACTTGTTAACCAGTACTTTCACCAAGTTAACCATAACCGCGGAAAACACGGCTTCTCGAGAAGATTTACCCTGCAGGGGTGCACCAATTTGGCCGTACACGTAAGAATAACCCGCCAGACGGGGGATCAACCCACCAAGCGAGGTACTCAACACAACCCAACTCTTCTTCGCATCAAGCCCAAAGAACCCCGTGCAATTGAGCGCACGGCTAATCAAGCCCCACGAAGAAAAGGGAACCCTCATAGCACTCTAAGAACGTGTCTCCCTAAATGCCGACTACAAAAGTTCCACCCTGGCCTGGGTTCGCAAGATCATGCATGCGGCAAATGGAAAACCCGAACTAAATGAGGCGATTTGGACGAGATGCGAATCGAATCAAATTGAGGGGGCGCCCATACACGCTTCCCACATGCGGGTAGTGCGCTCATCATGGATCAGTAGACAAGACCCTTTTCCTAATTAGGGTCGACACTAGCAGGCTTCAAAACCACGCCGGGCCTCCTGCCGGTGCCTTATCATCAAATTATTATTACCCAAAACATTAACATGTTGTTGATTGAATTGAAACCCAACTATCAACTAAACAGGTGGTAGAACAAAAGGAAAACATGACTAGAGCGCAAACAACACTAAGCATGCAATTGCGACACGAGGGCCAACGAGGTAAACAACCAACAGTTAATAGGAAGTGGAAGGAAAGGATATATCATGGCTGCAAGGTAACATATAATAGGATCGAGACACAAGCATCGAATCAACAGGCTAGAATAAGAACAACGGAAAGAATCGGTAACAAGTGATGAAAGGCAGCCATTTGGCAGCAAGTGAGTATACTTGCCTGGAATCCAGCAAGTAGAGGTACATCCGCAGAACTTGTCGTTGCTCACATCATCTCAACGTCCTATCCGGGAAGAAGCATCGAACCTCGAACAAACACCGGATGCAACAATTACTACTACGGCAAAAGATCCAGCATGATCAAGATATGGATGCATGACAATTTAATGGATGCATAGAAATAAACTAGTTGACATGATAACATGTTTAAATGGACCCATATGCAATTTGAGTTGCATATGAAAAGCCCATGAATTATGGTTGAAACAAGTGTTTTACAACTAACCAACAGGTGAAAGTGGTTTAGTATGATGCATGGATGAGGAAAACAACAAAATAACAACAATAGAACCAATTGGAAATAAGGTTTACCCATTTTGAAATTCACTTACTAAGTTTTGGAATTTTGGTTACTTAAAGGTGTCACACAAGCATTTGTTATTTTCATCAAGTTAAATTGTTCAAAACAGATAACAAAGTTCATATTTGAGAAGATCACAAAATTTTAAGTGGATTACATGTTTCAATTATTGAAAAAGGAATTACAATGATTTAATTATGAATTAAACAAGTTTAAACAAGATTTAATTGAATTTAATTCAAGTGTGAATATTATTTGAATTTTATTTGTTCAAAACATAAATTCAAATTCATAATTGAAAAGGTTATACTTTTCTAGTTTGAAAACATATTTTATATGTTCAAAAATAATTTAATTTGAGCAAGTTATGAATTTAGCAAACTTAAATGATTTAAACAAGGTTTAAAATTATTTAAGCAATTTTAATTACTCAAATCATGAAAAAAAATTATATTTGAAAAGGTGGTTTAAAATATCATGGAAAACATATTTCATTTGTGTTATTTGAATTAAGTATGAATTATTTATGGAATTAACCAAAATTAAGAGGATTTGTTTGAATTTGAAATTTGAATGCATTTGAAATATTCAAAACAGAAAACAAAGGCTTTGAATAGTTAGAGAATTAAATTTGGTTCAAGAAACATATTTTATTTGCATTATTTGGATTTAGGAAATAAAAGTTATTATCATTTTGAAATTAGGGACCAATCTGTAATAACAGGGACCTAAAAGAAAGAAAAGGAATGCAGATGGGCCCCTGGGGCGTTTTTCACCCAGGGCACCCTAGCCTGGGCCTCTGCAGTGCGGGCCCGTGCCTCTGTGGCGTCCACGTGGGCGTGTGTGCGCAGTGAGGTGGCAGCAGGGGCCAATGACCAGTGGGTCCTGCCCCTGCGCGCGGAAAACATCAAAAAGGGGGGCTTAAAGCACCCGCGGGGGATCGATCCCACCACCTACTGTGCGCGCGCGTGGAGCGTTGCCACTGCGGTGGTAACTCGTGGCTTGTCAGTGTAGGGGCTGGTGGGGGGATAACTTTCAGTAACGTTGCTAACTGAATTTTTTTGTTCAGGTGCGGTTTGTGAACATTGGCAGGGAGTCGTGGTCGACGGCGGCTGCGGCTCGCTGCCGCTGCGAGCGGGCGGGTGCAGGTGGTGCTGCAGGCTCGCGGCGTGGTCGACACGAGGGCAGAGATAGGGGGAGGAAACGAGGTGGGTGAGCTCACCTCGGGGCGGAGAGGAGGGGACGGTGGCGCAGCAGCAGGGAACGACTACGTGCAGGGCTCGGCGGCGGAGGGCAACTCGACGGCGTCGTCGACTCGGGCGGTCTACCGTCTCGACGCCTTCACCGAACCCGACGAGGACATCACCCTGGTTCCATTCCAACAGCTAGCTCGGGCTGAGGGTGTGCTTGGCGACGGCGAGCGGCCAGGGTCTGACGGCGAGCTCGGGTGGTGGTGGTTCAGAAAATCAACAGAGAAGGGGTGGAAGGAGAAGATGGCGGCGGAGGAAGAGAGGGTAGGGCTAGGGCCTAGGGTTAGGGGCGAGCAGAGGGGAAGGTGGATGTTTTATGGGGGCGTGGAGCTCGTACGGCGAGGCATCGGATGGAGGAGGGGGAATCTCACGGTGGTTGGGGGGTCGTACTACTGTGACGTAAGGAGGAAGAAGACGACAGCCCCCTCTCCTGGGCTGGTTGCTGTGGGCTTTGGGTAGTGGGCTGAGGGAAAAAAAAGGAATGGGCTGGCTTCCTCTCTCCTTTCTTTTGATTTTTCCTTTTCCCCTTTTTTTTGTAAGAGATAAAAGAGAGAGAGAGATAGAAATAGGGTTTGGGGGGTTCTTTTATTTGATGAAGAATTTTTATTAATTGCAAAACAGCAATTCAAAGCACTTTAACATTAACTTCAGAATTTGGAATATTAATTTGATTTTTAATTGGTTAGTTGAATTCAAAATAAGGTTTGAGGGTTTTTATTTTATAAATAAATCTTATTAATTGGCAAACAGCAATTTCAAAGCAATTGTGAACATTAAGTCCAAAATTTTGAAATATTACTTTGAGTTTTAAATTGCTATTTGCATTTCCATTGTATTTCATAAAGATTGATTTTTAAACAATTTATTCAATAAACCCAAACAATTATGAAATCTTATTGAACTTAATTGTTTGCAAGAATTTAGTGTTTAAGCCACAATTGGAAACATGCCCATTTTGATTGATTTTGAAATGAATTTGAATTTGCCAGTTAGGGTGTTGATTAAAGGGAGTTTTTATTTAACAAGCAATTTTAAATAAATTCAACTTCAAAACTATTGGAAACAATTGAGTTGTTTTAGTTTGCAATTTTTAAATTGGAAATTTTGAACAATGTTTGAAAGTTTAATTTGGTTTGAGTTTCCCAGTTGTTTGAAAACATGGTGCAATGCATATGATGCATGTGATGCAAAAAAGAAAAAGGAAAGCAACCAATTTCTACTAAGGGGGAACACCCCAGGTGTTACAAGCATAAATTTGTGGTGTTCTCCTTTGAATGTTTTATTTGGTTTACTTGGCGCATGCTCACGCCTTGTTTATGACTATGAACCAGTCACGAATAGCCTCCATGATCATTTAGTTTTTGAACTTGTGGTACCACTTATGCTTTGATTAATGATGTTTATGTCGCTATGCATGATTATGGCTCTTATGCTCTCTTGATCTGTCGCTCCCAGTCTTTTGCTAGCCTCCACATGTATTGAGTATGAGCTCTACTCGTGCATCCAACTCCCAAAATCCAAAGTTTACCAAATGTTTCCACCATACCTACCTACATGTGGTACTTAACCGCCACTCCAAAGTAAATTGCTCATGTATTACCTTTAAAACTTCCAAATTACTAATGTTTTAAGCTCCCGTTTTAGCTCATGAGGACGTAAATAGAGAATTTTTATCTCACTTGTTGATTGGACTTTCAGACCCTGGACTAGTGGCTTCATCCGCTTATCCAATGATAGAAGAGCTGGCAGTGGGGTGCCCAGCCCCAAATTAATAACACAAATTCTCTTCACTATTTTTGCCCTTGATTTATCAGTCAAAGCATAATTGTGTAAGCAAAAGAGAAAGAGGGATGACCTTCTAACCAAGATGCGTCCTTTTATGGGAGCCTCTCTTGTGAAGCCTAGTTGGCTTGTGACCTCTCTAAAAAATATAGATACTCCTCCATGGTATGTGATTGTTGGAAGGCACCCGACGATTCGGTTAGCCATGGTTTGTGAAAGATGGTTGGGAGGAGTTTCAAGTTTTTATACCTCTATTTAATAAAATAAAAGCCCTAGCACATGAGAGATCCATTCTTCCCTATGCGAAGGGCCTTTCTTTTACTTTTATGTTGAGTCTCCATCTTCTAACTTTATGCACGGTTGACAGAGCATAGTTGCCATTCTGAGTTTTATGTGCATTTGTCCCAGAAACATTGAAGGTGTCCTAGCATTTATGTTTTAATTGATTCATGATGTGTTATTGCTTGTTCTCTAATTGATTCATGATGTGTTATTGCTTGTTCTCTAATTATTTGTTCTAGTCTTCCTCATGAACTTTGAAGGTGTCCTCGCATTTATGTTTTGCCCCACTCTTAAGGACTAGCGAAATATCACTTTGACATGTTTTCTCTATACTTGAAACAAAAGTATATCTTTCATTGCATTGCTATTCATGATCTTTTATTTGAGTTACTTCTCATGATGCAAGGTGATTGCTATGCTTTATTATTAAAATTCTATCAATCATGCTTGTGTTGAAGTTCTATGATCTCAGCTTACTTATGCTTTTACATTATTGATGATCAAAATTATGTTGGTAGCATGTCACCTCCGAAATTATGTGTTTTTATTGTTTACCTACTCGAGGACGAGTAGGAACTAAGCTTGGGGATGTTGATATGTCATAAACGTATCCTTACTTTCTGATGTTCCATGTTGTTTTCTTATTGTTTCCCACATGTTTGCCATACATTTTATGTCATTTTATCGATTTTCCGGACTAACCTATTGACAAGATGCCACAGAGCCAGTTCCCTGTTTTCTACAGTTTTTAGTTTCAGAAAAGTTGTTCTGGAAATATTCCCAAAATTGGAAAATTCAAAGCCCGGAAGTCTTAGAATTCCCGAAGGTTCCACGGAGTCCTGAAGAGACCCGGAGGGGGGCCTCAAGGGGCCCACACCATAGGGCGGCGCGCCCCTGGCCGCACCTTGGGGTGGTGTGGGCCCCCTGCCTCCACCGCCTTTGCCCTTTCGCCTATTTATACCCCCGAGACGTAAACCCTAAAGATATACCACTTCGTCCCGAAAAACACATGAGGCCACCGTCATAGTCATCCCGAGATTGGGAGGGTTCTGGAGCTATCTCCGGCACCCTGTCGGAAGGGGAATTCATCACCGGAGGGGTCTACACCACCATGCCCTCCTCCGAACTGATGCGTGAGTACTTCTTCCCTAGACTACGTGTCCATATCAGTAGCTAGATGGTTGTTATCTCCAATTTGTACCTAATGTTTAGATCTTGTGAGCTGCCTAACATGATCAAGATCATTTTTATGTTATGCTACATGTTGTGTTTGCTGGGGTCTGATGAATGTTGAATGCTATGTCTTCTGATTATCAATCTATTATGTTATCTTCATGCATATGTTATTTATGATCTTCCATGCTCTCCGTTATTAGTAGATCCTATGGCCAAGTATATGCTAGTAACTCCAAGAGGGAGTATTTATGCTCGATAGTGGGTTAATGCCTTATTTGCATCTGTGCTCGAGTGACAAAAACGTGACGAATGGAGGATGGATTGTTGCCATTAGGGAGAAAACAATGGTGTTTACTTAGTTTACATTGTTTACATTACACACTTTGCTTAAGGCTATAATCTGTTGCTTGCAACTTAATACCCAACGTTTATTCGGATGATATTCGGCGGGTGGATTATTCGACATAGATGCAATTGGATGACGGTCTATGTATTTTGTTGTAATGCCCGCATGAATCACATAGTAACCTTTATGTCTTGCATATGCACTATGGTGCAGCCTTCATTTCTGTCAATTGCCCAGCTGTAATTTGTTCACCACACATGTTATTTATCTTTCACGGAGAGACACCACTAGTGAAATGTGGACCCATTCCATTTTCCTCATACTGATAAAACACCTACTACTTTCATACTTCTTGCATATTGTTTTCCTACTGTATTCCACCATACGTTTAACCTCTTTGTGTACAGCAAAACCGGTGAGATTGACAACCTCACTTCTACATTGGGGCAAAGTGATTTGATTGTGTTGTGTAGGTTCCACGTTTCTTCTAAACCGGTAGTGTGCCCTGCCATCTCACCTGCATCAACCTTCTGAAGTTACTCCTTCCTCCTACTCGTCGATTCAACCTTTGTTTCTTTTTTGAGGGAAAACTTGCCGCTGCACTCTTCATAACCTTCCACTTGGGGTTTACCAACGTTTGCATCAATGACCCACAAGTATAGGGGGTGTATCATAGTACTTTCTATAAATAAGAGTGTCGAACCCAACGAGGAGCGGAAGGTGTTGACAAGCAGGTTGGATAGAGGATTCACTGTAAACACTAGCAAACGGGTTTTTCGAGGTTTTTGATATAGCAGATAAATAAATTGCAGTAAATAATATTGCAGCGAGTGGCCCAATTTTTTTAAGAGCAAAGGACAAGCCGGTTGTGTTACTTATGACTACCAAACGGTCTCGAGGACACATGGGGATTTCGTCAAGTGCTTTCGCTTCGTTGCGGTTGATTAATATCCATTGGTTCGTGAAGTGTTGTGTGGGTGAACTTATGCTAATGCACCGCCCAACTAGGACTAATATATACTTGTGATTATACCTCTTGTAAGCATCCGCAAATACAAGTAATTAAGATAATTCTAACCACATCATTAAAACTCAGGGATTCTACGCTCCCTCGTGCATTGGTTTCCTAACGGGGGTTTAGGTTTCTGTCATTCCGGCAACCCCACAATTAGTAGCCAAATACACAATGCATCCTCCTAGGCCCATAAAGGTGAAGTATCATGTAGTCGACGTTCACATGGCACCACTAGAAGAATAGCACCACAACTTAAATACCGAACCACGAGATATTACTTCAACATAACTTCACTACTAATATCATGACTTCTCCCATGTCTCCAAGAACTAAAAGAAATACTCACAAGAAATCGTATGGATCATAATCAGAGGTGATATAATGGATAATAACAATCTGGTCATAAAGTGCTAACACCGATAAATCTCACAAGCATCAACTATTAACAAGTAATCCACACCGGGAGAGAGATCTAATGTAAAACAACGATAGAGGACCCTAATTGTTACAGCGGGATGACGGTGGATGATGAGGGTGATGGTGCTGGTGGTGATCATGATGACAATGACGATCTTGATGATGCCCGAAGCAATGACGGCGATGATGGCGATGATTTCCCCTCTCTGGAGAGGAATTTCCCCAACAGATTTCTCCCTGCCGGAGAGCTTTTCTCTCTCTGGTGTTTTCCGCCCGAGGCGGTGGCGGAATAATTATTTGATGATAGTCTGGGGCTTAGGGTTCCCTGGGGGTCAAGTACGCGAAAAAGATCGACCATAGGTGGGCCAGGGTGGCCACACCACCTAGCGTCACGGCCAAGGGGGGCGCGCCACCTTGTAGTGTGGGCCCCTGGTGGCCCTCCTCCGGCTCTCCTCGTGGCTGGCTCCCTGATCTGGACTTCTAAGACATCTCCGGTGTCCCCCCCTCTTCTTCTGATGTTCTGAAATAGGGTATTCTGACGATGCTTTTTCCATCAGATTTCTGGTCCCGGTGTTTATTCTCCAAAAATTATGATACATGCAAAATAAGATAAAATAACATAAGTGATGCATCGTAACATGAAATATATCAATGAATAACAGGAAAAAACAATATAAAAACAATGATGCAAAATGGACGTATCAGGGCCCCTGTTTTAGCTCATGAGGACGTAAATAGAGAATCTTTATCTCACTTGTTGATTGGATTTCACACCCTGGACTAGTGGCTTCATCCGCTTATCCAAATGATAGAAGAGCCTGCAGTGGGGTGCCTAGCCGCAAAGTAATACAACAAATTCTCATCACTATTTTTGCCCCTCATTTATCAGTCAAAGCACAATTGTGTAAACAAAAGAGAAAGAGGGATGACCTTCTACCCAGATGCATCCTTCTATGGGAGCCTCTCTTGTGAAGTATAGTTGGCTTGTGACGTACTGTATTTTCTATTTACCATTCGTTGACATAAGCATACACCTCTCTAAAAAATATAGAAACTCCTCCATGGTATGTGATTGTTGGCAGGCACCCGAGGATTCGGTTAGCCATGGTTTGTGAAAGATGGTTGGGAGGAGTGTCAAGTTTTTATACCTCTGTTTAATAAAATAAAAGCTCTAGCACATGAGTGATCCATGCTTCCCTCTAAGAAGGGCCTTTATTTTACTTTTATGTTGAGTCTCCATCTTCTAACTTTATGCACGGTTGAGAGAGCATAGTTGTCATTCTTAGTTTTATGTACATTTGTCCCAGAAACATTATTAATTGATTCATGATGTGATATTGCTTGTTCTCTAATTATTTGTTCTAGTCTTCCTCATGAACTTTGAAGGTGTCCTGGCATTTATGTTTTGCCCAACTCTTAAGGACTAGCGAAATATCACTTTGACATGTTTTCTCTATACATGAAACAAACGTATATCTTGCGTTGCATTGTTATTCATGATGTTTTATTTGAGTCACTTCTTATGATGCAAGGTAATTTCTATGGTTTATTATTAAAATTCTATCTATCATGCTTGTGTTAAAGTTCTATGTTCTTAGCTTACTTATGCTTTTACATTATTGATGATCAAGTTTATGTTGGCAGCATGTCACCCAAAAAAATTATGTGTTTTTATCGTTTACCTACTCGAGGACGAGTAGGAACTAAGCTTGGGGATGTTGATACATCATAAATGTATCCTGAATTTCTGATGTTCCATGTTGTTTTCTTATTGTTTCTCACATGTTTGCTATACACTTTATGTCATTTTTATCGATTTTCCGAATTAACCTATTGACAAGATGCCACAGAGCCAGTTCCCTATTTTCTGCTGTTTTTAGTTTGAGAAAAGTTGTTCTGGAAATATTCTGGGAATTGGAAAATTTGAAGCCCGGAAGTCTTAGAATTCCCGAAGGTTCCACGGAGTCCCGAAGAGACCCGGAGGGGGGCCTCAGGGGGCCCACACCATAGGGCGGCGCGCCCCCTGGCCACGCCATGGGGTGGTGTGAGCCCCCCCCGGCCTCCACTGCCTGTGCCCTTTCGCATAGTTATACCCACCGAGACGTAAACCCTTAAGATATACCACTTCGTCCCGAAAAACACCCGAGGCCGCCGTCATCGTCATCCCAAGATCCGGAGGGTTCTGGAGATCTCCCCGGCACCCTGCCAGTAGGGGAATTCATCACCGGAGGGGTATACACCACCATGCCCTCCTCCGAAGTGATGCGTGAGTAGTTCTTCCCTATACTACGGGTCCATATCAGTAGCTAGATGATTGTTATCTCCACTTTGTACCTCATGTTTAGAACTTGTGAGCTTCCTAACATGATCAAGATCATCTTTATGTAATGCTACATGTTGTGTTTGTTGGGATATGATGAATGTTGAATGCTATGTCTTCTGATTATCAATCTATCATGTTATCTTCATGCATATGTTATTTATGATATTGCATGCTCTCTGTTATTAGTAGATTCCATGGCTAAGTTGATGCTAGTAACTCCAAGAGGGAGTATTTATGCTCGATAGTGGGTTCATGCCTCATTTGCATATGTGCTCGAGTGACAGAAACGTGACGGATGGAGGATGTGTTGTTTCCATTAGGGAGAAAACATCGGTGTTTACTTAGTTTACATTGTTTACATTACACACTTTGTTTACGGCGATAATCTGTTGCTTGCAACTTAATACCCAACGTTTGTTCGGATGATATTCGGAGGGTGGATTATTAGAAATAGATGCAGTTGGCTGACGGTCTATGTATTTTGTTGTTATTCCCGCAGGAATCACATAGTAATCTTTATGTCTTGCATATGCACTACGGTGCAGCCTTCATTTCTGTCAATTGCCCAGCTGTAATTTGTTCACCACACATGTTATTTATCTTTCACGGAGAGACACAACTAGTGAACTGTGGACCCTGTCCATTTTCCTCATACTGATAAAACACCTACTACTTTCATATTGCTTTCATACTACTGCTACTGCTTTCGTACTGTTTTCCTACTACTTTCCACACCATACGTTTAACCTCTTTGTTCTCAGCAAAACCGGTGAGATTGACAACCTCACAACTACGTTAGGGTAAAGTGATCTAATTGTGTTGTGTAGGTTCCACGTTGCTTCTGAACCGGTAGTGCGCCCTGCCATCTCAGCTGCTTCAACCTTCTTAAGTTACTCCTTCCTCCTACTCGTCAATTAAACCTTGGTTTCTTTTGTGAGGGAAAACTTGCCGATGCACTCTTCATAACCTCCCACTTGGGGTTTACCAACGTTTGCATCAATGACCCACAAGTATAGGGGTGTATCGTAGTACTTTCGATAAATAAGAGTGTCGAACCCAACGAAGAGCACAAGGTGTTGACAAGCAGGTTGGATAGAGGATTCACTATAAACACTAGCAAACAGGTTTTTGGAGGTTTTTGATATAGAAAATAAAAAAGTGTGAGTAAATAAAGTGCAGTAAATAATATTTCAGCGAGTGGCCCAATCCTTTTAAGAGCAAAGGACAAGCCGGTTGTGTTACATATGACTACCAAACGTTCTCGAGGACACATGGGAATTCCGTCAAGTGCTTTCGCTTCGTTACGGTTGATTAATATCCATTGGTTCATGAAGTGTTGTGTGGGCGAACCTATGCTAATGCACTGCCCAACTAGGACTAATACATACTTGTGATTATACCCCTCGTAAGCATCCGCAAATACAACAAAGTAACTAAGATAATTCTAACCACGGCTTTAAAACTAAAGGATTCTACGCTCCCTCGTGCATTGGTTTCCTAACGGGGGTTTAGGTTTCTGTCACTCCGGCAACCCCACAATTAGTAGCCAAATAGACAATGCATCCTCCTAGGCTCATAAAGGTGAAGTATCATGTAGTCGACATTCACATGACACCACTAGAAGAATAGCGCCACAACTTAAATACCGAACAACGAGATATTACTTCAACATAACTTCACCACTAACATCATGACTTCTCCCATGTCGTCAAGAACTAAACGAACTACTCACAAGACATCATATGGGTCATAATCAGAGGCGATATAATGGATAATAAAAATCTGGTCATAAAGTGCTAACATCGATAAATCTCACAAGCACCAACTACTAACAAGTCATCCACACCGGGAGAGAGATCTAATATAAAACAACGATAGATGACCCTAATTGTTACTGTGGGATGACGGTGGATGATGAGGGTGATGGTGCTGGTGGTGATGATGATGGTGATGACGATCTTGATGATGCCCGGAGCGATGACGGCGACAATGGCGATGATTTCCCCTCTCCGGAGAGGAATTTCTCCGGCAGATTTCTCCCTGGCGGAGAGCTTTTCTCTCTCTGGTGTTTTCCGTCCCGAGGCGGCGGCGGAATAATTCTCCGATGATAGTCTGGGGTCCCTGGGGGTCAAGTACGCGAAAAAGATCGACCAGAGGTGGGCCAGGGTGGCTACACCACCTGGCAGCACGGCCAAGGGGGAAGGCGCGCCACCTGGTGGTGTGGGCTCCTGGTGGCCCACCTACGGCTCTCCTCGTAGCTGGCTCCCTCTTCTTCTGATCTTCTGAAATAGGGTATTCTGACGATGCTTTTTCCATCACATTTCTAGTCCCGGTGTTTATACTCCAAAAATTATGAACATGAAAAATAAGATAAAATAACATAAGTGATGCATCATAACATGAAATATATCGATGAATAACAGAAAATAACAATATAAAACAGTGATGCAAAATGGACGTATCAGTGCCCCTGTTTTAGCCCATAAGGGCGTAAATAGAGAATCTTTATCTCACTTGTTGATTGGATTTTACACCCTGGACTAGTGGCTTCATCCGCTTATCCAAATGATAGAAGAGCCGACAGCGGGGTGCCCAGCCCCAAAGTAATACAACAAATTCTCTTCACTATTTTTTCCCTGATTTATCAGTTAAAGCATAATTGTGTAAACAAAAGAGAAAGAGGGATGACCTTCTACCCAGATGCGTCCTTCTATAGGAGCCGCTCTTGTGAAGTCTAGTTGGCTTGTGACGTACTATATTTTCTGTTTATCATTCATTGACATAAGCGTACACATCTCTTAAAAATGTTTTCAATACCTCATTTAATAAAATAAAAAGATCTAGCACATGATTTAATCCCTGCTTCCCTCTGCGAAGGGCCTTTCTTTTATTTTTATGTTGAGTCTTCACCTTCTCGCTTGATGCACCTTCTTGAGAGCATGGCTGTCATTCTTAGTCTAATGTGCTTGTCCCAAAACATGGTTGATTATGGTATAACTTTGATGCTCGTATCTTTCATATCTTTATTTCTAGTCTTTATTTGAACTTCAGAGGTGCCCTAGCATTTATGTTTTGCTATATTATTAAGGTCAAGCGAGTACACTTTATCATACCCTATTATGAGAATTGCAATCCTACAGATTGATTTACTTCATGTTGTTTATTATTAGTTTGTTGGCATCTCTTCATGGTTTGCATAACTGCTAGGTGACTTTTATCTTGCATACATCTTATTATGAATTGCCTTAGAACTTGATCATATAGTGAGTATTTACATCATATGAAACAAATGTGTTCGTAAAATTATTTTATTGCACTCAGTTGTCACTAAATTGCTTGAGAACAAGCAATAAGCTAAGCTTGGGGGAGTTGATACGTCCAAAACGTATCTCCTTTTCCTAACATGTTTCTTATTGTTTCCTCTAAACTTGTGAGTTTTGGATACCACTAACACGGACTAACGCTGTTTTCAGCAGAATTACATTGGTGTCTCGTTTTTGTGCAGAAAAATCAACTTTCGGGAAAATACACACAAAAGACCCCATTGACCTTAAATCATCAGAAGACCTTGGGAGCCAGAAGGAAACCTGGAGGGGGGGCCAGGAGGGGCCCAGACCACCGCTAGGCGCCCCCCAGGCCGCGCCGCCAGGTGGTGTGGGGGCCACCCGTGGAGACCAAACACACCACTTCATGTGTAGTGCACAAGTCGGTGACATAATACTCACAGAAGGACTTATCCGTGAATATTACATCTCCCAGAGTGGTACAACAGAAACACAGCGGGTCCCAGCAAAGCTATAGGATACAAACTTCATTACAAAATATTGAGAATCTCTTTGATGAATCAAGAAGATCTCATGCAAATGAACATCAGAAGAAGCAATGCGAAGCTCTAAGCTGGAGAATAAATCTAGCTCAGAACAAAATCCACTACGGCTGATGTCAGCCCTACTCTATGGCTTGTAATAGCTAAGTCCATGAATGTTCTCCACCTACGCCTTGATAGCATCTCCTCCACCAGCGTTGTTGATGACGATGATTTACTGGCTAAGTAAGAGATGACTCCTCCTAGCTCCATGAGGTAGTGATGGCTTCACAATGATGACTTCCATAAGGCTTCAACTCTAAGCAGCGGTCAAACGGGAACGAATGAGTAACGAGCATTACTCAGCAAGTTCATGATATATAGTGGGTAGTTTAATGCACTAACTATAGCTTTAGACTCGAAAGAGTCATAAGCTAATGAAAGATTTTGTAAAACTTTCTTCAAGAGCTTGCTTTTAATTCTGAAAACTATGCCCGCCAGACCATCACAGGACTAGAACTTCATGGAGTTGCCTTTCCTGTAGCGTTCGCAGTTCCTTCCCGGAACAAGGGGTAACATGCCACATCCTTTTACAGTTTGCAGAGGTGCGTTATTTTACCCATGGGAGACCAAAACCATGTTGCACAACCAGGCTCGAGATCCTGTCCACGCCCACTCAGGTGTGGGGCCCGGTTGTTGCTCCAAGCCAAACCATGTTTCTCCGGACAACACATGCCCACCCATTTCCACCAGCAGGTTGAACCCCTGATTCCACCCCTCATGATGGATATCTAGGCGCCCCTGGCAGACCATCATAGGCCCCAGAGTCCATAGGAATTAAGGGATCGCACCCATGTGCATGTACTCTCGCAAGACCTACATCGTACGTCTCTAGCAGCCCATTGACATGCGAACGAGAGAAGATCACATCTGACTTACTCCCCCCATAGAAGACCCATGGTTAACGCGGTATTTACGGTGCACCGAGTTCTGATGGAATTTGTGATTAATTCCTAGGTAATACTTTCCCATGCATATGGAACCTTCCTTTGACCTATTCATCTTACCATGGTCCCATCCGCCCACCAAACAGAACACTACCAGTCGGGTAGTCATTCAATTAGTCATATTATTATAAAAATAGGATCATGCATTCTTCTGAGAATAGGTGGTAATGCGATAGAGTTTTTGCAAATAGTTCGTTATGAAATACTGCAAAGGATATGAGCAAGTGATGAACTTTCCTAAGATTGAAATAACCATAATAATCCATGTCTTCGGGGTTCGAGGGTCGCGTAGACAATTCCGACATCTGAAAGATAGCAATGTAGTCCCGGTAAGGACTACAGAAAACACTGGCAAGGATGATACATTCATAGTAATGAGATGCATCGTCAAATACCCTGTAGAATAGCCCAGCTTACAAATGTAAGCCAGGTTTGATACGATATCTCAATCACACAAGTTTTAGCTGAGTTGTTTCATTACTTGCGGTAATGTGGTTATTACTTTTAGACTTATGTGTGTTTCACTTTTATATAAAAAATTCTTGTTATCATGTTTAAGTTATAAGTAGACAACTTATGGTTAGGCAATAAGATTATAACACATGGAAACCAACTCTTGAAAAGATAACAAACACATTTTATTTTATGCTCAAAGGTGTAGAGATAATGACAAGGAGTTGAATTGAAAATTACGAACTAGTATAACTAATTCTATCATCACAATACTTGAGAATGACTTGTGATGAAAGGTTTTAGTAGGTGTGAAAACATGAGAGTTTTATTAATAAAGAAAATAATGTTGTGGCGGTTATTTCTTGTCATAATGCAATATAATAGAATTCCATTATACGTTTAGAAACGAGTTTATAAGTTAAACAAAATGTTTTATGTTTGACATATTTGAAATGGTAAATGCTTTCCTCTTTAATTTGATATAACATTTTATGTTTTCTGAAAATATTTGAATAAGTTATTAATTTATGAATTTTAAATGAATTAAATGACTAGGCAAAATATTGCACACATGAAAACTTAATCAAATGGCTTTGTAAACATCATAGATGATTTGCATTTTTCATTAGGAGCATTTTGGTATATTAACTTGCATTTTTTGATTTTATGAATTATTTATTATTTTTCTTTATTTTAAATGATTTATTTGAAATTCAAAATATTTATTTTTTAAAGTTTAACAAACATTTTTAAAAAGTTCATAAACATTTAGATTACATTTTTCTGATTAATTTGGTATATTAGTTATATTTTTCTGATTAATAGAATTAAAGTTATTGAATTAACAAGTTATAATATTTTTCTGCCAATATTCAAATTGACAGGTGGGTCCCACCTGTCATATTCGATTTTAATAAAAAATTAAAAGAAAATAAAATAAAAGGGATCATGACATCATGACTATGTCATCTCAGGAGGAAATTCCCTCTGTTGATCTCCAATCCGATGATCTGCTTCAAATTAACTCGATTGGAGAGCTCCAGGAGATGGAGGGCGACTCGGGGATCCTAGAGGTGGTGGCGCATCGACCAGATGGTCGCCGAAGACTCGCCGGCGACCACCGGCGCGGTGGCGGTTATAGGTGCTCGGTGAAAACTCCGATTTCGTGACCCAATTTCAAAATGGGAAGCACCCGTAGGTTCATAATCTCACCCCTGAGCGCGACGATGAGGTCGAGGAAGCAAGGGGTTGCCATAATCGACAGGAATCGGCCGCGGCGTCCGACGGCCGGAGGTGAATAGGATGGTTCGATTTGGCCTCCTCCGAGCTTCCCAGCAAACGAGACTCGACAAGGATGGAGAAGAGAGGATGGCGGTTCCAGTGGTGGTCTCCGTTCTTCCCGGGGTGGCCGGAAACAACGGCGCACGGTGGCGGACGACGAGCTAGGGTTAGCGTTATGTTCGGTTTTGGTACAGAGAGAGAGGCAACGAGTGCGGGAGTGAGAGAGTGAGGAAGAGAGCAAGTTGGAGGGCTCCTCCTCCTTCTTATCCGCGCAGACGAGCGGCCGCGAGGAGGTGGCATACGACGGCGGTGGCTCGGCCACGTCTCTGCCGTCCTGGAGGAAGACAAAAGGAATTTCTTCCCCATAACCCCCTGGAATGTATTATTTTTTACGAAGAGGTCCCTTAGTGATAGAAAATAGAATAGAAATGTTGTTTTTAGGGGCTTTTTGTGAACAGAAAAAAAATTAAAATTATATTTGGAAAGCTCATCAAATTTGCAACCTCACCATGTTTTGTTTTGGTGAATTTGAGCAATATTTGTATTTTCTATTTAGGGTGCTAGAATAAGTGGTTTTTGTTATTTCTCTCCATTTAATAGATTAAATGGCTTTAAAATTATTTTAAGCATGAGTATCATGAGCACACAATGAACATGTGGTTAAACAAGGTGATATAACTTAACTGGACAGTTTTAGGTATAATTCCTTATGGAAAGAAATTTAGTAAAACTACTTGGAACTGGTTCTCTGCACTGTTATGAAAAGCTTTTAATATGGAATTTTATTCCATGTCACACCAAATGATTTTAATGGTTGAAGAAACTTGTTTTATTTCTATAATACTATGTTATTTTCATAGTTAAAAATCTTAGCAATTGGTTTGCATTTTACTTAGGTGGGTGTAAGCCTTATTTGCTGTTTTTAGTACTTTATAAAATGGAAAATATGAGGGGCTTTGGGAGTCTCATTTGTTTGTTTTCCGCGTAGATTCCAATATGGATATTATCCCATGTTTGTTTTAGAACATGTAATCATTTACATGGTTATGTTTAGATGAATTTTTGTTATCATCTGTTAGTCTTACATATGAAAAGGATATGGAAAACAAGGTATTAAGCCTCTTACCATTAACCTCCACATATCAAAGACATGTGGATGCAATGGCTGGTTATTATTTCATACTTGATAATTATTTCCATTAAATATATTATTATTAGCCCCTCATCTCTGATGAGTTTGACAGGGGTTAATGGTTCTCTAAAATATCCTAATGATTCACTTGATAATTTTCTTATGATTCCCTTACTGAGGCAGTGTTTCTTCTTGTGGTCTTCTGTTGCTTGATGTTCTTCTCTCTAGTTGCTACTAACTTTCAGGTACTGCCTTTGTCACTTGCAAGAAAGATCAGCTCTTGGATTCCATCTTCAACTATCTCACCCTTGCGGTGAAAACAACCAGTTATTCCAAGTAAAGATTTTACTTAGATGATTATAAAAGTATGTGAGTTTGTTTTATGACATCAAGTTGTCCTATGCATATAAGAAGAATTTGTTAGCAAGGTAGCTAGTCTTGCCTCCAAATTACTACTCATATACAATAGGCTGAGATGTACCAAGTTATCTCACCTTCCGTTTGTTTGTGTATGACACTCAATTGTTTGAGTATACAAAAGTGATCTGTTAACAAGGTCTAGAAACTTGTTACCAAACTACTTCTATATAACACTAACATTAGAGTATCACACTATTTCAGGAGGAGTTAATAAGACCAGATCAAGCTATAAGAGTTTCCAAACACTCTGATAGTAGATTAGAGTAGCTCTTCTAGAACGCTCTAAATAATCTTCTTGAAGATCTTCATGTGGTAGTTTCTCCTGTCTTGTGGGTTGCTTCTCTTGCAGAATGACTTAGAGAAGGCTGGAAAATCAGATACAATGGTCTAGCCAGAATATCAAGATCTAGATTAAGAGTTAGTTCATGCTTTTATTATCCATCCATACATTTCTTGATGTGTTTCCCATAAGATATGTACTTGTCTCATGCATGATTTGTTTTACTTAGCTTTCAATTCAATTCCTCTACTAGAGGTTATAATTTGTTGTTACTCATTTCTTGTATCCAAAGTTACTTTATTTGTTGAAGGTTGATTTGAATATAAGTGTGGAATGCTTATGGAATGATGACTTAATAGTAAGTTGATCAAATGATTCATTTATGTGTTCAGATTTCAGATACTCCCTTGTATAAGATGAATGAGACAATCAGCATGTGAAGCTTATTGGGGTTCAATGACTTATGTCATAGTTGTTATTTGTTTTCTCTGGTGTCATGATTTTACTTTATATTCTTCCTTTGTAATCTTTTTCATGCATAATGTAGACATGGAGATTTGGAAAGATCATGTGTAATGGTCAAGGTTTAATAGTAGTTGAAGAAGATTTGATTCTTCTTTTAGGTACTTCTTTTATGGTTGATGAGATATGTACATATTCGATAAATATGTTAATACAATTATTATGTCATTTCCCACTTGTGGGTTTTGAGTTAACACTTGTTTCACTATTTGTTTTCTATTGAACCTTTGTTATTTACTTGTAATGGTTTACTTAATGGATATGAGATGATTTAGAAAGATGTTAGGTAAATGAATTTATAACTTAGAGGGTTTTATGGGACATAACATCTCTATTGATGAGATGGTTCAATTGTGTATTACTAATTTGTGTAAGTATGATTATCACTTATGTGATTTGGATACTCACCCCTCTTTGGTTGTAGTTACCTAGTAAATTATCCCAAGTTACTTATAGACTTGAGGTTAAGGTTGTTGAGAGTTTGTTTTTCATCATACCCAATTATGGTTTATCTGATCAGGTGATTTGGTTTCTTAAGATACTTGTTATACATATCATTCCAAATGTACTCTTGACTAGATGAACAAGACCTATTTCATCATGTCAATGAAACTTTGGTCACTTTGATTCTTTTAAACTTTCGCGCCAAAATTTCCCGTATTTTCAGATGCATGCTTTGCAAATGCACATATTAAATTTAGATCCTTATAACCTCCCAAACACTGGGATGTTACAGTATCTCCCCCTTAACAAGAACTTCATCCCGAAGTTCAACCTCTCTCACATAAAATGGTAGAGAGAACTTATGTAGACCGTTGATTCTTCACAATTGTTTCCTTGTGTTGACATTAGCATGTGTAGTCTCTTGTCTCGATTGTTTACCTTCCACTGTCTTGTATGATGATCTAATACTATACCTATTATCATGACAACTCTGTTTTGTTACTATACCTTCCTAATGGTCTCACGAAGAACACGTGGTATTTCCACCACATAGTGGATGCCAAGTTTCGTTCTCCGATGAATAATTATGGTTTCCTACCTCCCACAACTTCTCCGAAGAACATTTGGTATATCCACCGAGTGATGAATAACCAATAAGATTCTTCCGGTACACTGGATACCGTCTATGGTTAGATTTCAATTTGGTTGAATCTAGTGGTCTCAAGAGAAATACTTCTCAAAGAATTTTGTACAACATAGTGTACATTGTCTTAGACTCATCTATTTACTAGAAATACCTTCGAGTTTTCTCGAGTTTTAACCTTTGCCTACAGGTAACTATAACCTATCCCACTGGTGACTTCCTATGGTCCTTCTACATCTTTGGGTTTTGACTTCTATAGAACAACTCTATAAGTTTATTTATCGAACTTCTACATATTCCCTTCTAGGATATAACTACTCATGTGATTTTCTTCGCATCACTTGTGGTATATCTCCATGTGTTGATGAAGTATGTCACCAACTCCAAAAGAAATGTGGAATGTGGTCCATTACCATCAGTGTCTTCATTGTCATCTTCCTTTTTGACTTTCTAGTCTTCCAAAGCCCTTGTGGTTGCTTCAATCAGCTGATATTTCAGACGCTCTTATTCTAATCCTATACCCTCTAGATCAGTAACATCAAGAAAGAATTCGGTGTTTGCACATACATTTGCACATCAAGTTCCCACTTCATGTACACATCTAGTCAATCAAAGATCCAAATAAGATCCAATAAATCCTAGATGCAGTTCTCACTCATGCATCAAAAATCCTTGAAATAATAGCACTTTGAGTAAAACATCTCAAGTACCAAGGCTCTTGAATGCTATACACTACAAGTAGATACATACTGCCTTATAATCCTATTCTAGACAACCACTCTTTGCCCAGGTAATTACTCCAATTGCATGCCTTACTACAATGGAATAAAACAAGACAAATGATCCTATAGTAGTTGTGGTCTAATTGGGTTCTATATAGGACTAAGTACCATGTCAATTGAATTACTTCATCTTGATTATGATCAGCTTCTCATGGTATATTGATCCTTCATGTTGTTGATCCCTCCTTAGGAGTAGTAATGTAGCTTCCATCAATGCTTATGCCTTCTTCTAATACTATACTATACTATTATCTTAATCACCCCTAGACTTCATAACTAAGGATATGGTATATACCCCATAGTTACCATGGTTTAATGACAGTTCAGGATTCTCAAACACCCCTTCTTGATGACTCATAAACTTACTCTATACTATGTTCTACTCCATCCTATTCATTCATAGAATGGGGTAATCATCACTTTGACTAAATTATCTCTGACTATGTCAGAACTCTTTTTCTCGATAAAACGGATACATGATAAGCTTCTAACTATTCATACCTAGGTATAAAGAAAATAGATAAGTAGATTTACTCAAGTTGAGTAAGAAATTCTATACAAGTATGATCATATCATTCTCAAGTGAATGATCATCATAGTTGTAGGAAATGTGGTTTAGATGAGATAGCTTCCTATAGTTTTTACCAACCTACAGATCCGCTAAAAGGTTTTAAACCTAAGGTCGCTTCGCTCTGATACCATCTGTGGAGACCCAACACACCACTCCATGTGTAGTGCGCAAGTCGGTGACATAATACTCACAGAAGGACTTATCCGTGAATATTACATCTCTCAGAGTGGTACAACAGAAACACAGCGGGTCCCATCAAAGCTATAGGATACAAACTTCATTGCAAAATATTGAGAATCTCTTTGATGAATCAAGAAGATCTCATGCAAATGAACATCAGAAGAAGCAATGCGAAGCTCTAAGCTGGAGAATAACTCTAGCTCAAAACTAAATCCACTACGGCTGATGTCAGCCCTACTCTATGGCTTGTAATAGCTTAGTCCATGAATGTTCTCCAACTACACCTTGATAGCATCTCCTCCACCAGCGGTGTTGATGATGATGCTTTACTGGCTAAGTAAGAGATGACTCCTCCTAGCTCCATGAGGTAGTGATGGCTTCACGATGACGACTTCCATAAGGCTTCAACTCTAAGCAGGGGTTAAACGGGAATGAATGAGTAACGAGTGTTACTCAGCAAGTTCATGATATATAGTGGGTAGTTTCACTGGTAGAAAAAAGGCCTTCCATACACCCCCATCAGTCCCCAAACTTTGCGCACCGTGACTAAAGGGGTTTTAGTCCCGGTTCGGGAGGAGACCCGCGACTGAAGGCCATGCGTCGTGGGTTGGGAAGCGCGTGGAGGGCTTTAACTTCGGTTGGCCTGGCCACCCGCAACTAATGATCCAGTCTTCTGGCCTCCCTGTCTTTAGTCCCGGTTGGCCTGGCCCCCCGCAACTAAAGATACAAACTGCTCGCCTCCCGCGCGGCGGTTTTATTTCGCGAGCGAGAGGCAGAAGGCCATTGCTACAGTGCGCACCCGAGAGTCTCTGTTTCTTCTTCTCTCTTCTCTTCTTCCTCTCTTCTTCCTCCACCAAGCGCCCATGGGTTCTCAAGTTTGGAACACTCTCCGTGTGGCCACACCATGCCGCAAGAGTCTCGACGTGGTCTACACGAATATGTGCGAGAGGCTCCCCGGTCTTCTTAAGCATTTGAGCAATCTCTATGAAGAAGCCGATGAACACCATAAGTTCTTCGGGCTTGATCTAGAGTATACGGCAAATCAACGGGATGTTGCCTTCATCCAGATTGCCTTCAAGGAGATCGTGTTGATCTTCCAATGGGCAAGGTAACGCACACGTACAATCTCTCTTGTAGGATAGTGTTGCATTTTCGATTTGTTTGTTGCATTAGAAGAATACATGTGTTGCAACATATCTAACACGTGTTCTATTTTTGTTGTTGCAGTAGTTCAAAGCATTCTCCGGAACTTGTTGATTTTCTTGTCAACAAGGGGTACGACTTCTGCAGCGTTGACATCACTCAAGACCGGCAGAAGTTGATGCGCTTGGGTATTGTGATACCTGAAGATCACTACATTGATCTTCAGGACCTTATCCATTTTGATGAGTTGTACGGTCACAAGACTGGGATGGCTCCGATGGCAACTGCCTTCATCCACGCCGACTACAAAACCATGAAGTCTGGTTTCCCCTCCAAGAATCACATGTATTGGGGGAAGAACCCACTGGACCGGATGAACCTCGACTATGCAGCCATAGATGCATACGTTGCCTACGAGTTGTTCCGCATCTACTCGACGGAGCTCGAGTAGATGGTGTGTGTGTACCGCATCTTGCGTTCGATATATGCATGTAATGGATATATTAGTATGTAATGGATATATTATTATGTAATGGATATTATTTCTATATTAATTCCTAGCTATATTATTTCTATATTATGTCAAACACACATTTCAAAACAAACAAACAAAAACACATCAAGAAAACAAACAAAAACACATCAAGAAAACAAAACAGAAAAACTACCGTTTCTATATATCTGTTCACCAAAAACTACTGTTTCTATATCTGTTCACCAAAAATAAATCTAGAGGTCCAAAAATTAATCTAAGCCAGGAAAACATAGATATAGTCAATACCAAACTCATCCAGTTGGATTTACTTCAAAATACATTTTTGAACTCATTCTAAAAATAATAGAAGAGACTACTGTTCTTTTATTAAAAAGGATGGTATTTTCATTTGGTTGTTGACCTTGATGTGAGGCTAAGTGCTATGGATAGATCTTTTCAATATCTATCCAGAACATTTTAGTTTGTCCATTTTGGTTATGTATTTTAAAAGTTAGGTTCAAATCATTCTCACAGATAGTCATTGCCAAAACAGTTCTTGTGTCCAAAATAATAGTCGAAACTTGGATCTGCAAATTTTATATGGTTTAGATTTCATATGGTTTGTTTCATGAATTTTATCAGATTTTATTTTGCATTTAGGAAAGGGGAAAATGAATTAGTTTTATTTTCCTGAATTTTTTGATATATTATTTGTATTTTTAAGATTTTAAAATGTATTAGTTTTATTTTTCTGAATATTTTGATATATTATTTGTATTAATAAGATTTTAAAAATGAATTATTTTTATTTTTCTGAATATTTTGATATATTAATAGTATTTTTAAGATTTTAAAATGAATTAGTTTTATTTTTCTGAATATTTTTTAGAAATAATACAAATTAATAAGTTAATGTTTATTTATTTGTTCAAAATTATTAATTACATCATTACTTTTGTTTATTAAAATATTTATTTGAAATTCAGACAATAAAGAAATGTGGCATCGACCAACATGTTAATAGGATTGATATGATATTAGTATCACATACATGCGTGCGAAACACTTGGATGCGGGACGGGATGGAACTCGGAAGTTAAGCGTGCTAGTCCTAGAGTAGTGGGAGGATGGGTGACCGAGCGGGAAGTTTGACCACGAGTAAGAAATTTGACTAGAGATAATTGTAGTTAGACACTAAGCAAATAATAAAAATTCTGAAAAAAAGGGAGTGAAAAATTGGAGTGAAAAAAAGGGAGTGAAAAATAATTAGAAACCCAAATGAATTAAAGAAATAACGAAAAAGCATGTAGTCCCGGTTCGTGTGGCCAACCGGGACTAAAGGTCCTCCGCCCCCGGCGCACGCCACCCGCCCACGTGGACGGGCCTTTAGCCGCGGTTCGTAAGAGGGAGCGACTAAATGGGGGCCTTTAGTCGCGCCTATTTAGTCCCGGTTGCGCGGCCGGGATTAATGGCCTTTGCGAACCGGGACTATAGGCCTATTTTCTACCAGTGTTTGATGCACTAACTACAGCTTTAGACTCGCAAGAGTCATAAGCTAATGCAAGATTTTGTAAAACTTTCTTCAAGAGGTTGCTTTTAATTCTGAAAACTATGCCCGCTAGATCATCACAGGACTAGAACTTCATGGAGTTGCCTTTCCTGTAGCATTCGCAGTTCCTTCCCGGAACAGGGGGTAACATGCCATATCTTTTTACACTCTGCAGAGGTGCAATACTTTACCCATGGGCGACCAAGACCATGTTGCACAACTAGGCTTGAGATCATGTCCACGCCCACTCAGGTGTGGGGCCCGGTTGTTGGTCCAAGCCAAACCGCGCACAACGCATGCCCACCCATTTCCACCAGCAGGTTGAACCCCTAATTCCACCCCTCACGATGGATATCTAGGTGCCCCTAGCAGACCATCATAGACCCCAGAGTCCGTGGGAATTAAGGGATCCCACCCATGTGCATGTAGTCTCGCAAGACCTACAGCGTACGTCTCTGGCAGCCCGTTGACATGCGAACGAGAGAAGATCACAGCTGACTTACTCCCCCATAGAAGACCCATGGTCAATACGGTATTTACGGTGCACCGAGTTCTGACGGCATTTGTGATTAATTCCTAGGTAATACTTTCCCATGCAGATGGAACCTTCCTTTGATCTATTCATCTTACCATGGTCTCATCCGCCCACCAAACAGAACACTACCACTCGGGTAGTCATACAATTAGTCATATTATTATAAAAATAGGATCATGCATTCTTTTGAGCATAGGTGCTAATACGATAGGGTTTTTGCAAATAGTTCGTTATGAAATACTGCAAAGGATATAAGCAAGTGATGAACTTTCCTGAGATTGAAATAACCATAATAATCCATGTCTTCGGGGTTCGAGGGTAGCGTAGACAATTTCGACATCTGAAAGATAGCAAAATAGTCTCGGTAAGGACTACATAAAACACTGGCAAGGATGATACATGCATAGTAATGAGATGCATCGTGAAATACCCTGGAGAATACCCCAGCTTACAAATGTAAGCTACGTTTGATACGATATCGCAATCACACAAGTTTTAGGTGAGTTATTTCATTACTTGCGGTAATGTGGTTATTACTTTTAGACTTATGTGTGTTTCACTTTTATATAACAAATTCTTGTTATCATGTTTAAGTTATAAGTAGACAACTTATGGTTAGGCAATAAGATTATAACACATGGAAACCAACTCTTGAAAAGATAACAAACACATTCTATTTTATGCTCAAAGGTGTAGAGCTAATGACAAGGAGTTGAATTGAAAATGATGAACTAGTACAACTAACTCTATCATCACAATACTTTCTAATGACTTGTGATGATAGGTTTTCGTAGGTGTGAAAACATCAGAGTTTTATTTATAAAGAAAATAATGTTGTGGCGGTTATTTCTTGTCATAATGCAATATAATAGAATTCCATTATATGTTTAGAAACGAGTTTATAAGTTAAACAAAATGTTTTATTTTTGACATATTTGAATTGGAAATTCTTTTCTCTTTAATTTGATATAACATTTTATGTTTTCTGAAAATATTTGAATAAGTTATTAATTTATTAATTTTAAATGAAATAAGTGACTAGGCAAAATATTGCACACATTAAAACTTAATAAAATGGCTTTGTAAACATCATAGATGAGTTGCATTTGTCATTTGGAGCATTTTGGTATATAACTTGCATTTCTCTAATTTTATGAATTATTTATTATTTTTCTTTATTTTAAATGATTTAATTCAAATTCAAAATATTTATTTTTAAAAGTTTAACAAACATTTTTTAAAAGTTCATAAACATTTATATTACATTTTTCTGATTAATTTGGTATATTAGTTATATTTTTCTGATTAATAGAATTAAAGTTATTGAATTAACAAGTTTTAATATTTTTCTGTCAATATTCAAATTGACAGGTGGGTCCCACCTCTCATATTTGGTTTTAATAAAAAATTAAAAGAAAATAAAAAGAAAAGGGATCATGACGTCATGATGACGTCATGAATGTGTCATCAGAGGAGGAAATTCCCGCTGTTGATCTCCAATCTGATGATCTGCTTCGAATTAACTCGATTGGAGAGCTCGAGGAGATGGAGGCCGACTCCGGGATCCTAGAGGTGGTGGCGCATCGACCAAATGGTTGTCGTAGACTCGCCGGCGACCACCGGCGCGACGACGGTTACAGGTGCTCGGTGAAAACTCCGATTTCGTGACCTAATTTCAAAATGGGAAGCACCCGTAGGTTCATAATCTCACCCTGAGCGCGACGATGAGGTCGAGGAAGCAAGGGGTCGTCGGAATCGATCGGAATCGGTCGCGGCGTCCGACGGCCGGACGTGAAGAGGATGGTTCGATTCGGCCTCCTCCGAGCTTCCCAACAAACGAGACTCGACGAGGATGGAGAAGAGAGGATGGCGGTTCCAGTGGTGGTCTTCGTTCTTCCCGGGGTGGCCGGAAACGACGGCGCACGGCGGCGACCGACGAGCTAGGGATAGGGTTTGGTTTGGTTTCGGTATAGAGAGAGAGGCAGCGAGTGCGGGAGTGAGAGAGTGAGGAAGAGAGCAAGTTTGAGGGCTCCTCCTCCTTCTTATCCGCGCGGAAGAGCGACCGCGAGGAGGTGGCATACGGCGGCGGTGGCTCGGCCACGTCTCTGCCGTCCTGGAGGAAGACAAAAGGAATTTCCTCCCCATAACCCCCTGGATTTTGTTAATTTTTAAGAAGAGGTCCCTCAGTGATTGAAAACAGAATAGAAATGTTGTTTTCAGGGCCTTTTTGTGAACAGAAACATTATTAAAAATTATATTTGGAAAGCTCATCAAATTTGCAACCTCACCATGTTTTGTTTTGGTGAATTTGAGCAATATTTGTATTTTTATTTAGGGTGCTAGATTAAGTGGTTTTTGTTATTTCTCTCCATTTAATTGATTAAATGGCTTTAAAATTATTTTAAGCATGAGTATCATGAGCACACAATGAACATGTGGTGAAACAAGGTGATTTAACTTATTGGACAATTTTAGGTATAATTCCTTATGGAAAGTAATTTAGTAAAACTACTTGGTACTGGTTCTCTACACTGTTATGAAAATCATTTAATATGGAATTTTATTCCATGTCACACCAAATGATTTTAATGGGTGAAGAAACTTGTTTTCTTTTTATAATACCATGTTATTTTCATAGTTAAAACTCTTAGCAATTTTGGTTGACATTTTACTTAGGTGGGTGTAAGCCTTATTTGCTGTTTTTAGTACTTTATAAAATGGAAAATATGAGTGGCTTTGGGAGTCTCATTTGTTTGTTTTCCACATGGATTCCAATATGGATATTATCCCATGTTTGTTTTAGAACATGTAATCATTTACATGGTTATGTGTAGATGAATTTTTGTTATCATCTGCTAGTCTTACATATGAAAAGGATATGGAAAACAAGGTATTAAGCCTATTACCGTTAACCTCCACATATAAAAGACATGTGGATGCAATGGCTGGTTACTATTTCATACTTGATAATTATTTTCATTAAAGATATTATTATGAGCCCATCATCTCTGATGAGTTTGACAAAGTTTAATGATTCTCTAATATATCCTAATGATTCACTGGATAATTTTCCTATGATTCCCTTATTGAGGCAGTGTTGCTTCTTGTGGTGTTTTGTTCCTTGATGTTCTTCTCTCTAGTTGCTACTAACCTTCAGGTACTGTCTTTGTCACTTGCAAGAAAGATCAGCTCTTGGATTCCATCTTTAACTATCTCACCCTTGTGGTGAAAACAACCAGTTATTCCAAGTAAAGATTTTACTTAGATGATTATAAAAGTATGTGAGTTTGTTTTATGACATCAAGTTGTCCTATGCATATAAGAAGAATTTGGTAGCAAGGTAGCTAGTCTTGCCTCCAAATTACTACTCGTATACAATAGGCTGAGATGTACCAAGTTATCTCACCTTCTGTTTGTTTGTGTATGACACTCAATTGTTTGAGTATACAAAAGTGATCTGTTGACAAGGTCTAGAAACTTGTTACCAAACTACTTCTATATAACACTAATATTAGAGTATCACACTATTTTAGGAGGAGTTAATAAGATTAGATCAAGCTATAAGAGTTTCCAAATACTCTTATAGTAGATTAGAGTAGCACTTCTAGAATACACTAAATAATCTTCTTGAAGATCTTCCTTGTCGCACCCTGACTTCTAGGGGATACTCATCGGGCCGAACTGAATAGTAGATGATTGGATTACGGGGCTTATCTGCTCCCACATCCTCTTACGAGTAGGCCAGCACTTATGTGCGACAACCAAACTCTACTATTCACCGTCGATGTAAACTATCCCATAGAAATCAGGACACTTCCATTGACGTACTTCAAACCATTCACACATGGTACGTCAACGGCGTTGAACAAATGATAACACAACAGATCTCTACGACACAAAAGATTGAAATAAGTTGCAAATGGCTCTCACTAGAGCAGAGATAGCAAATACAATCGTCCAGAGGACACATGTCCCAACATATCATCATTACATCACAGCGGAAGCATTCAACATGTCTGAGTACAGACAAGAACCAAATAGGCCTAAGAGGCCGGAAACGAAAAGACGGAGCCCATCCACGAAGTCTCGGATCCTGCCCGGGTCCGCTATCTACTCGTCAACAGTCTCGTCGTCATACTCCACGTAGTAGCCACCATGTAGATCCTCGAAACGTAGTCTGCGGAAACCACAGCCCCAAAGGGGTCAGTACATAAACGTACTGGCAAGCAAGACTCACAGTTCACCAAAGTGTAACCCGTCAACACCAAGCACAGATGCTTTGGGTTCAACGGAAGAAAGGGGATATAAAGGATGCTGCAACTGGCTACTCTAAACAACTACAGAGTTTCTACCACTTCCGGCTACCAGAAAGGAGATAAGATCGAGTATTGTAACCAACTGGAAGATAAGTTCAAACAAACCCATCCTGGATCTCGCCCCTTATCCAAAGAGGCAATCCGAGGATAACTCACACAGTTGAATTAATGATGGTTCAGATTATTGTGTCAATAAGCCTATTACTAGTCAAGTTGTTAATCATTGGGTGTAAGGTTGTTAATCATTAGGTTTAAGTTGTCCTGAGTACTTGTTAGCCAGTACTTTCACCAAGTAATCCATAACCGCGGAAAACACGGCTTCTCGAGAAGATTTATCCCTGCAGGGGTGCACCAATTTGGTCGTACACGCAAGAATAACCCGCCAGATGGGGATCAAACCCACCAAGCGAGGTACTCAACACAACTCAACTCTTCTTCGCATCAAGCCCAAAGCACCACGTTATGTGCGTGCGCGGCTAATCGAGCCCCACGAAGAAAAGGGGACCCTCATAGCACTGGAAGACCACGCTGCCCTAAATGCCGACTACAAAAGTTCCACCCTGGCCTGGGCTCGCAAGATCATGCATGCAGCAAATGGAAAGCCCGAACTACGTGTGGCGATTTGGACGAGATGCGAATCGAATCAAATTGAGGGGGGCGCCCATACTCGCTTCCCACATGCGGTTAGTGCGCTCATCATGGATCAGTAGACAAGACCCTTTTCCTATTAGGGTCGACACTAGCAGGACTCAAAACCACCCTGGGCCTCCTGCCGGTGCCTTATCATCAAATTTATTATTGATAGTAACATTAGCATGATTGATTGATTAAACATCGAGCCCCCAGAACGTAATAGAAATAGTAACAGAAAGTAAGGGGTAACAGACTCGAGCAAACAACCCTAAGCATGCTAGGAAGACACGGGCAACAAGCAATGGTTATAGGTATGGAGGTGAGGCAATATCAGGGTTAAAGGATACATGTGATAGGTTCGTAACAGAAGCAACTAATCATAGGGCTAGCAGAATAGACAACGGAAAGTATCGGTAACCAATGTTGAAAGGAACACGATGGTTCATGTGAGTGATAACTTGCCTGCAAACCCAGTAGCCTGGTACTGAGCTAACTCCTTAGAAGGGATGTCGTAAGTATCGTCGGTCTCAATGTCGTCGTGTACCCGAGAAGAAGCAAACAAACAATGCAGAAAGATAAACAATCAGTAACATGGCATAGTGCACAAACAATGGGATGATGCATGTCAATTTAATTGATGCATAGAAATAAACTAGTTGACAAGATAACAACATGATTAAATGGACCCACATGCAATTGGATTGCATATAAAAAGCCCATGAATTATGGTTGAATTAATTGTTTTACAACTAATCATCATATGAAAGTGGATTAGCATGATGCATGGATGAGGAAAACAACAAAATAACAACAATAGAACCAATTGGAAATAAGGTTTAACAAGTTTGGAAATTCATTTGTTAAGTTTGGGAATTTTGGTTACTTAAAGGTGTCACACAAGCATTTGTTGTTTTCACCACTTTTAATTGTCCAAAATAGATAACAAAGTTTATATTTGAAAAGAACACCAAATTTTAGGTGGATTACATGTTTCACTTGTTGAAAAAGGATTTCAAATAAATTATTTATGAATTACACAAGTTTAAGCAAGAATTAAATGAATTTAATTCAAACATGAACTTATTTGAATTTTTATTTGTTCAAAACATTAAACCAAATTCATATTTCAAAATTTTATACTTTGATGGTTTGAAAACATATTTTATATGTCCCAAAAGAATTTGTTTTGATCAAGTTATGAATTTAACAATATTAAATGATTTAAACAAGGTTTAAATCATTTAACCAATTTTAATTATTCAAAACATGAAACAAAATTTATATTTGAAAAGGTGGTTTAATTTTGCATGGAAAACATATTTCATTTGTTGAAATTGGATTTAAAATGAGCAAGTTATTACTTTGGCAATTTTAAATGCAATAATTAAGAAACAGTTGTTTTCAGCAATTTAAATTATTCAAAACAGCAAACAAAATTTATATTTGGCAATTACATGAAAAGTTGATTGGAAAACATATTTAGTTTGTTGAATTTGGAATTTTTATGAACAAGTTATGATTTTTGCAAGTTTAAGTGAATTTAACAAGAATTCAAATATTTCACCAATTTAAAATATTCAAAACAGTAAACAAATTTTATATTTGGATAGAACATTTAATTTGGGACAGAAAACATATTTAAAAAGTTAAAATTGGAGTTGGGATGAATTTCTTATGCAATTTACAAAATTGGGTGCAATTCTGCCATTTTTTAGCTGCTAGGGACTTAGAAATAATTTTGCAGGGGTCTAGATTAATTACCAGGGGCTTAGTTGTGATTCTGTGAAAGTTCTGTGACCAAACAAAAAGAAACAAAAATGTTTGGTTTATTGGGGAGAGGGGGAACTCGAACCCAGCACCTCTACTAGCGCACAAAAGGGAGCAAACCAACTGGGCTGGTGCGTTCGGTTGTAACAAAAGGGGATGCGGGGGGGGCTTATGGTTCAGATTCGATTGGCTTTTCTCTGAACTGCAGCCGCACGTGCACTGAACCTGACGGACAGCAACGATCGCTGCCGGCAGTTCGCTCGCGGTGGCCGGAGGGCGCCATCCGTGGGGGTGCGGTGATGGGGCGTGGTGCCTTGGGCCGAGGGGGAGTAGAGGAGAGGGAGGAAGGGGGTCGAGGAGAGCTCACCCATGATGCGGACAGAGGAGGTCGGTCGATGCAGCAGCAGGTCGGACAGGGAAGGCCGGCGACGTCGTGGAAGCTCGCCGGCGATCGAGGGAGGCTCGGGTCCCTCCGCGGACAGCAGGAGGAAGAGGACAAGGTGGCGAATCCATTCCCGCGCCCGCGGGGCTCTATCGTCGACCACACCCGCCGCTCCACCCTCCACGAACGCCGGCCACGGACTGGTGCAGAAGCAACAGAGGAGAAAAAATAGCAGCAGGGAGGGGGGCTTCCGAGAGGGAGGAGGAGAGTTTGGCGGCGGCTGGGGCTAGGGTTAGGGGCTAGGCTAGGGTTTCTCCACGGATTGGGGATAGATATAGGAGGGGGAGGGAGAATCGGGTGGCGGAGGTTGGGCAGCAGGTCGCTGTCCAAGGTTGATGACGACAGCGTACGGAGGTAGGGGATGACCGGGTGGAAAGGGTATCGGGCCAGCGAGAGGGGAAGTGGGCTGGGGGAAATAGATGGGCTAGGAGAAAAAATTGGGCCTGCTGCTCTCTCTCTCCCTTTCTATTTTTTATTCTTTTTGCTATGTTTTATTTTTTTTTGCAGCAAAGAATTGGAAGGAATAGATGACTTTGGAGTTTGCAAAAATTCCAGAAAAATTTGGGTAGCATATTTAGGTCAAACACAACCCAAAGCCAAGTTTGGAATTCAACAACAATTTAATTTTAGGTGCTGTTTGAATTTGGATTGTGTTTGATTGAATTTTATTATTAAATGGTTATTGAACAATATTCTTAAAAATAGGGTGATCAAAAGAATTTAATTGGAAACAAAGAGCACAACAATGTTTTGGTTATTTTTATGATTTCAATTGGTGTGTTGTTTGAAGGTTTTTGATGTGCATTTGAAACCAATTTGGAAATTAATTGATTAATATTGAAAACAAGGATTTTAATAGGGTGAACCATATTGATTAAAAATAGAACAAATGGTTGATTTGTTTGGTAATTTCAAAATGTTCAAATTAGGTGCTGTTGATGATTGCTTTGAATTTGAAACCAATTTGGAATTAATTAATTGAAATAAAAGCACCATTTTATTAGTTGATCAACATGGAATAAAATGAGAACAATTGGTTGTTTTTATTTGAAATAACATTTTGGAAATTGTAACATCACAAGGATGAAACAAAAGGTTTGAAGTTTTGGTTTGAAATTCAAATAGAAAACAAAGGAAAACAAATGAAAACAGTTGGAAAACAACTGAAAAACAAGCAAAACAAATGCAATCAACATGATGCCATGATGCAAAACATAAAATAACAGAGAGCAAAACATTCTAAAGGGTATTTTTCAGACTTGGGATGTTACAAAACGCCCCCCTTGAAGGAATCGCGCCCCGAGATTCCTACTGAGAAAAGAAAAGGTCCGGATACTTCTTGCGAAGATCCACTTGAGCTGTGACACGTGAAACACATCGTGCACCTTGGATAGTTTTTCTGGAAGTTCAAAACGATAGGAATTCCTGGCAACTCTTCTGGAAGGATGTCAGGGAATTGGAAACCACCGGACCATTTTTGAGTAGAGGTAGAGATTTTGTATTGAGGGTGTATAGCTGAACAGAATTTGATTGATTTGGAGGATAGACTATCTGTCAGAAGGGTGGAACAGGGTTATTGATTAGACGCCGGTAGCAGAACTGAAATGGAAAGCAACAGCAAGGTTTGAACGGACGAAAAGGATGTTGAGAAGAACAGGATATTGCAACATCGGGAAAAAAAAACGAGATGAAAACACTCCTGAGGTACTACGGAAAACCCATCCGGGCTTCTAAAGGATCAATATCTACTTCTTAAGGAATAGAGGATCTGCTTCCGGGGCTTACACGCCTCCGTTCTCAATCGTGAGTAGGCAACATGATAAATCACGTCACAACCACCTCCATTCCTATAGACTAGTAGATATAACCATCCTCGAGAAACCAGAATACGTGAAATCATAACTTGAAAGTTTAGATGAGAAGGGAAAAACAACGTTGCACTTCCTTACCAGAAAAGGGAGGGTGGGTGGGGAAAGAAATAAAAGAACAGAATTCCTACTCTCACGTTTCATTTTTCCTATATAGCTACAAAATAGTTTCTAGACTCAACTGCGACCAATAAAAAGGGATCCTACAGGCAGACAGGCTCTGATACCATTTGTCGCACCCTGACTTCTAGGGGATACTCATCGGGCCGAACTGAATAGTAGATGATTGGATTACGGGGCTTATCTGCTCCCGCATCCTCTTACGAGTAGGCCAGCACTTATGTGCGACAACCAAACTCTACTATTCACCGTCGATGTAAACTATCCCATAGAAATCAGGACACTTCCATTGACGTACTTCAAACCATTCACACATGGTACGTCAACGGCGTTGAACAAATGATAACACAACAGATCTCTACGACACAAAAGATTGAAATAAGTTGCAAATGGCTCTCACTAGAGCAGAGATAGCAAATACAATCATCCAGAGGACACATGTCCCAACATATCATCATTACATCACAGCGGAAGCATTCAACATGTCTGAGTACAGACAAGAACCAAATAGGCCTAAGAGGCCGGAAACGAAAAGACGGAGCCCATCCACGAAGTCTCGGATCCTACCCGGGTCCGCTATCTACTCGTCAATAGTCTCGTCGTCATACTCCACGTAGTAGCCACCATGTAGATCCTCGAAACGTAGTCTGCGGAAACCACAGCCCCAAAGGGGTCAGTACATAAACGTACTGGCAAGCAAGACTCACAGTTCACCAAAGTGTAACCCGTCAACACCAAGCACAGATGCTTTGGGTTCAACGGAAGAAAGGGGATATAAAGGATGCTGCAACTGGCTGCTCTAAACAACTACAGAGTTTCTACCACTTCCGGCTACCAGAAAGGAGATAAGATCGAGTATTGTAACCAACTGGAAGATAACTTCAAACAAACCCATCCTGGATCTCGCCCCTTATCCAAAGAGGCAATCCGAGGATAACTCACACAGTTGAATTAATGATGGTTCAGATTATTGTGTCAATAAGCCTATTACTAGTCAAGTTGTTAATCATTGGGTGTAAGGTTGTTAATCATTAGGTTTAAGTTGTCCTGAGTACTTGTTAGCCAGTACTTTCACCAAGTAATCCATAACCGCGGAAAACACGGCTTCTCGAGAAGATTTATCCCTGCAGGGGTGCACCAATTTGGTCGTACACGCAAGAATAACCCGCCAGATGGGGATCAAACCCACCAAGCGAGGTACTCAACACAACTCAACTCTTCTTCGCATCAAGCCCAAAGCACCACGTGCTGTGCGTGCGCGGCTAATCGAGCCCCACGAAGAAAAGGGGACCCTCATAGCACTGGAAGACCACGCCGCCCTAAATGCCGACTACAAAAGTTCCACCCTGGCCTGGGCTCGCAAGATCATGCATGCAGCAAATGGAAAGCCCGAACTACGTGTGGCGATTTGGACGAGATGCGAATCGAATCAAATTGAGGGGGGCGCCCATACTCGCTTCCCACATGCGGTTAGTGCGCTCATCATGGATCAGTAGACAAGACCCTTTTCCTATTAGGGTCGACACTAGCAGGACTCAAAACCACCCTGGGCCTCCTGCCGGTGCCTTATCATCAAATTTATTATTGATAGTAACATTAGCATGATTGATTGATTAAACATCGAGCCCCCAGAACGTAATAGAAATAGTAACAGAAAGTAACGGGTAACAGACTCGAGCAAACAACCCTAAGCATGCTAGTAAGACACGGACAACAAGCAATGGTTATAGGTATGGAGGTGAGGCAATATCAGGGTTAAAGGATACATGTGATAGGTTCGTAACAGAAGCAACTAATCATAGGGCTAGCAGAATAGACAACGGAAAGTATCGGTAACCAATGTTGAAAGGAACACGATGGTTCATGTGAGTGATAACTTGCCTGCAAACCCAGTAGCCTGGTACTGAGCTAACTCCTTAGAAGGGATGTCGTAAGTATCGTCGGTCTCAACGTCGTCGTGTACCCGAGAAGAAGCAAACAAACAATGCAGAAAGATAAACAATCAATAACATGGCATAGTGCACAAACAATGGGATGATGCATGTCAATTTAATTAATGCATAGAAATAAACTAGTTGACAAGATAACAACATGATTAAATGGACCCACATGCAATTGGATTGCATATGAAAAGCCCATGAATTATGGTTGAATTAATTGTTTTACAACTAATCATCATATGAAAGTGGATTATCATGATGCATGGATGAGGAAAACAACAAAATAACAACAATAGAACCAATTGGAAATAAGGTTTAACAAGTTTGGAAATTCATTTGTTAAGTTTGGGAATTTTGGTTACTTAAAGGTGTCACACAAGCATTTGTTGTTTTCACCACTTTTAATTGTTCAAAATAGATAACAAAGTTTATATTTGAAAAGAACACCAAATTTTAGGTGGATTACATGTTTCACTTGTTGAAAAAGGATTTCAAATAAATTATTTATGAATTACACAAGTTTAAGCAAGAATTAAATGAATTTAATTCAAACATGAACTTATTTGAATTTTTATTTGTTCAAAACATTAAACCAAATTCATATTTCAAAAGTTTATACTTTGATGGTTTGAAAACATATTTTATATGTCCCAAAAGAATTTGTTTTGATCAAGTTATGAATTTAACAATATTAAATGATTTAAACAAGGTTTAAATCATTTAACCAATTTTAATTATTCAAAACATGAAACAAAATTTATATTTGAAAAGGTGGTTTAATTTTGCATGGAAAACATATTTCATTTGTTGAAATTGGATTTAAAATGAGCAAGTTATTATTTTGGCAATTTTAAATGCAATAATTAAGAAACAATTGTTTTCAGCAATTTAAATTATTCAAAACAGAAAACAAAATTTATATTTGGAAAGTACATGAAAAGTTGATTGGAAAACATATTTAGTTTGTTGAATTTGGAATTTTTATGAACAAGTTATGATTTTTGCAAGTTTAAGTGAATTTAACAAGAATTCAAATATTTCACCAATTTAAAATATTCAAAACAGTAAACAAATTTTATTTTTGGATATAACATTTAATTTGGGACAGAAAACATATTTAAAAAGTTAAAATTGGAGTTGGGATGAATTTCTTATGGAATTTACAAAATTGGGTGCAATTCTGCCATTTTTTAGCTCCTAGGGACTTAGAAATAATTTTGCAGGGGTCTAGATTAATTACCAGGGGCTTAGTTGTGATTCTATGAAAGTTCTGTGACCAAACAAAAAGAAACAAAAATGTTTGGTTTATTGGGGAGAGGGGGAACTCGAACCCAGCACCTCTGCTAGCGCACAGAGGGGAGCAAACCAACTGGGCTGGTGCGTTCGGTTGTAACAGAATGGGATGCGGGGGGCTTATGGTTCAGATTCGATTGGCTTTTCTCTGAACTGCAGCCGTACGTGCACTGAACCTGACGGACAGCAACGATCGCTTCCGGCAGTTCGCTCGCGGTGGCCGGAGGGCGCCATCCGTGGGGGTGCGGTGATGGGGCGTGGTGCCTTGGGCCGAGGGGGAGTAGAGGAGAGGGAGGAAGGGGGTCGAGGAGAGCTCACCCATGATGCGGACAGAGGAGGTCGGTCGATGCAGCAGCAGGTCGGACAGGGAAGGCCGGCGACGTCGTGGAAGCTCGCCGGCGATCGAGGGAGGCTCGGGTCCCTCCGCGGACAGCAGGAGGAAGAGGGCAAGGTGGCGAATCCATTCCCGCGCCCGCGGGGCTCTATCGTCGACCACACCCGCCGCTCCACCCTCCACGAACGCCGGCCACGGACTGGTGCAGAAGCAACAGAGGAGAAAAAATAGCAGCAGGGAGGGGGGCTTCCGAGAGGGAGGAGGAGAGTTTGGCGGCGGCTGGGGCTAGGGTTAGGGGCTAGGCTAGGGTTTCTCCACGGATTGGGGATAGATATAGGAGGGGGAGGGAGAATCGGGTGGAGGAGGTTGGGCAGCAGGTCGCTGTCCAAGATTGATGACGACAGCGTACGGAGGTAGGGGATGACCGGGTGGAAAGGGTATCGGGCCAGCGAGAGGGGAAGTGGGCTGGGGGAAATAGATGGGCTAGGAGAAAAAATTGGGCCTGCTGCTCTCTCTCTCCCTTTCTATTTTTTATTCTTTTTTCTATGTTTTTTTTTTGCAGCAAAGAATTGGAAGGAATAGATGACTTTGGAGTTTGCAAAAATTCCAGAAAAATTTGGGTAGCATATTTAGGTCAAAAACAACCCAAAGCCAAGTTTGGAATTCAACAACAATTTAATTTTAGGTGTTGTTTGAATTTGGATTGTGTTTGATTGAATTTTATTATTAAATGGTTATTGAACAATATTCTTAAAAATAGGGTGATCAAAAGAATTTAATTGGAAACAAAGAGCACAACAATGTTTTGGTTATTTTTATGATTTCAATTGGTGTGTTGTTTGAAGGTTTTTGATGTGCATTTGAAACCAATTTGGAAATTAATTGATTAATATTGAAAACAAGGATTTTAATAGGGTGAACCCTATTGATTAAAAATAGAACAAATGGTTGATTTGTTTGGTAATTTCAAAATGTTCAAATTAGGTGCTGTTGATGATTGCTTTGAATTTGATACCAATTTGGAATTAATTAATTGAAATAAAAGCACCATTTTATTAGTTGATCAACATGGAATAAAATGAGAACAATTGGTTGTTTTTATTTGAAATAACATTTTGGAAATTGTAACATCACAAGGATGAAACAAAAGGTTTGAAGTTTTGGTTTGAAATTCAAATAGAAAACAAAGGAAAACAAATGAAAACAGTTGGAAAACAACTGAAAAACAAGCAAAACAAATGCAATCAACATGATGCCATGATGCAAAACATAAAATAACAGAGAGCAAAACATTCTAAAGGATATTTTTCAGACTTGGGATGTTACATTCCTGTGGTAGTTTCTCCTGTCTTGTGGGTTGCTTCTCTTGCAGAATGACTTAGAGAAGGTAGGAAAACCAGATACAATGGTCTAGCCAGAACATCAAGATCTAGATTAAGAGTTAGTTCATTCTTTTATTATCCTTCCATACATTTCTTGTTGTGTTTCCTATAAGATATGTTGTCGGATATATACCAAATAGGGGTATATCTGATGGTAGTCTAAAGTGCCGGATTGCCTGGGTGGCCCGAATGGTAGTGGGCTACGGTCCATTGGGCGGCCCAGTAAGCTGACGCACAGAATCCGGATTCTAGAAGAACCCGGATCACGACCCACGTGATCTGGCTTGGAGTAGAAGGCGGATTCCTTACTTTCCGAGTTAATAGTTGTCGTAGTCTTCTAGGTTTCCTACTCTGTATGCCCTAACCCGGCTATTATATAAAGCCGGACGGGAGATATGATAGAGAGAAGAGAAGCTATAGGATAACTCGCCGAGAAGTTGATCCTCTGCGAATAACTAAACAGAACCTCAAGTTGTACTTGTATACACAGGCTTTAGTCCTGATTAGTGAGATTGCAGGAGTAGGAACGCCGCATTGTTGCGACGTGCCGAACCTGGGTAAACCCTGTATTTTTGTTCTTCGCACAACCCCGTCTCCCCACGTCTCTACCCGTAGTCTCATGGCACCCCCGTCTATGAAAGCTACTACGATGTCTCGACAGTTGGCGCCCACCGTGGGGCCGACGGCGTCAGGCGTTAAATTTCGGTCTGGGATACTTGGCGGAATCGGCAGTTCCATAACCGTCGGAAGCCTGGAGTTCGACGGTGATATCGGACGCTTCCTCGACAATGGATCTTACATACCGGCGCAAAATCACCTGGTAAGTTCCTGCGTGTTACCGATTGGATCTACAAATATCTTTATCGGACTAACTGGAGAGGCCATGGGGTTTTGCGGTGCAAGCAAATTTTTCCCACCCACCCTATACCCAGTCGAAGAAGACTATGACACCGGGTTTTGCTCAGATCGACGAAAAAAAGTGATTCACACTTTATCGGTATGGTGCAATCCGAGGTCGCCGAAAACACGGATGAAAGTAATCCCGTGCAAGAGGCAGAAAACAGCAAACCCACTACAGAGGTGGAAGATCCGACATCCGCCAATCCAGCGATGAACTCGGAAGCTGACTCTGTGCTAGCCGCCATTGAGGCGAGATTAGAGTCAGAAACCGGATCAGATGACTTTGATTCCGAAGACGAAGACGTGGACGCCTTCGAAAGAAAAGTTAAATCTTTTCAGGAGGGATTCCATGAAGTACTAATGGCGAAACCGGCTGAAAACACGGAAGCCGGCAGTCAGGAAAGCCCTAGAACTCCTCCGCCAGAGGAAGAGAGAGAAGATGGAGAAACTTCTCCAATATTCCCCAATGTCAAAGAATTGATAGAGGATGAACCTGCTAAAAAGCCTCCCTCTTCCAAGAAAAAACACAAGGCCGCTAAAAAACTCCAATACAAACTCCGGAAGAAGAAATTGGCTGACCCAGCTGATGAAAGCCCGGAAGTAGGAGATGCAAGCGGAACAAAACTTGCGGAGAAGAAAACCAAAGAAATCCTTGTTCCGCCAATGACAGAGCAAAAAGAACAGGAATTGTTACAAACACCAGTGGGATTTCATGAACCCCCTGAAGTGCTAGAAGCCAAGAGACAAGCTCTCCAACGGCAACAGCAACATCTATTCAGAACTCGTGAACATCTCCAAAAAAAACCAGGATGACATCAAGCTCATGAAGGAAGAAATCGAGGAGTACGAGAAAAAGAATAGATCTGCCATTAAACCTACAAGGTTACCCGGAATCATAAGACCGGAAGTACTGCCGCCAAAAGAAAGGTTTCACAACCCATCTTGGCAAAAGCAGGTAAACGGCAAAGATGCCAGAGGCGAACCGATATACAAAACCGCAGCAGAAAACACGGAAGCAGCGTTCGCCATCCTCAACAACGATATGTACTCAAACGGTGAAAAACTTCAAGGGGTGTATGCTTTCCTCGGAAAGGCATTGCAGCAACAGCACCGGGGGCAAGAGCGATCAGGGAGGCTGCATGACGACTCCGCCCTATGCAAAACAGCTACTTGCGCCGCTGGAGCACCCGGACCGGAGGAACCAAGAGATCCAAATGAGAGGAAAACGGATCCGAGAAAAGACAAGAAAAATCCCGATAACAGGGATGAAGCGTCTAGAACCGGATCCCATCTCCCAAAAGGTGGACTTAACACCCACGATCGGGAAGAAAAATACCGGAATGACGGCAAAGCAATGCCACCTCCGAGAAACCTAGCTGAAAAGGCTGGAAGACAGGGTATACCTCACAGGCGTGAGAGATCTCGGACACCCCCCAAGGACAAGGAAAGATACAGGAGTAGAACTCCACCTCATCCAAAGGGACGTATATCGGAAGAAATAGAGACGATCCCGGAAAAGCGCGTCCGCGCAACAATGGAAAAGAAAGGAGTAGATCCCCTTCTGTCCATTCAGCCGGCAGATACTCCGCACACATGGATAGGACGGAAAGAGACGACTTATATTTTGGACCTAAATGCTTCACAGATAGGATCCGAAGGATAACCCTGCATTCTGGATTTGCCAAAGTTGGTCCAACGTACCAAAAGTACACCAGCAGTTCAAACCCGGATATCTGGCTCTCAGACTACTATGCAGCCGTCCAGATTAACAATGGGACAGACGTGGAAGCTGTAAAGTTTCTTCCCCTAATGTTACTGGATGGAGCCAGAGATTGGATTAACGGATTACCTTCCAGGACTGTCGACAGCTGGGATGACATGGCTCGAGTATTCACTCAGCATTTCCGGGGGACCTACAAACGCCCGAATAGCATCAACCAGCTAAACCGTTGCACCCAATTTGAAGACGAATGATACATGGATTTTATCTCAAGATGGACTGCAATGAAGAATAGCTGCTCTGGAGTAACTGCCGTTCAAGCAATGCATGCTTTCGTCAATGGCCTAAAACCCGGACTTGTACCGTTCATGGTCGGTTCCAAACAGCACAAAGATCTCGGATCTATGCTTACAACCGCCAATGAACATGCTGCAGCCGAAGACGGCATCAGAGCTAGAGGAGGCAGTATCGACACACTGATACAGGCCAAAAAGAATCCTCGCCCTGAGAAAAAAGGAACTCCAGATGCAACACAAAAGCCCAAAGAAGTTAACATAGCCTTTGGAAGTGAAAAAGGGAATAGGTGGAAAGGACGCAGTTCGGAACCAATCAATTACACCGAAGAAGAATGGGAAAATATTAAGTCGGAACCCTGCGTCCACCATTCGCAATTTGGGAAACCCACTCATACGAACGCACAATTCCGGTTGAACAAGCATATGAAAGGCAGTGTAGGATCCGGAAACAAGGGAAAGAATTCCAAAAGGAAATTTTCCAAGCAAAAGCCAGAAGCTGAGAAAGAAGACAGTGAATCGGACACTGACGAAAAAATCCAGGAACAGCAGCGAAAAGGCGAACCCAAGTTTCCGAGAGTTGATGGAGAGTGTGCCCTAACTTTCCTGGCAACTCCATCACCAAAGGTGGCAAAAAGAACGCTTCGAGAGATAAACGCGGTTGTTCCGGCAACCCCGAAATTCTTGAAGTATTCAAATACACCAATTACCTGGTATCAGTCTGATCATCCTGGGAATATCCCTGAACCCGGCACTCAAGCCCTTGTTATAAGCCCTATTGTCCAGAACACTAGGCTAAGAAGAGTGCTGATGGATGGAGGATCCTGCATTAATATAATGTACCTGGACACACTGAGGCATCTGAAAATCTCCGAGACCCAGCTCAACCATAGCAACATACGTTTTCACGGCATTGTTCCTGGCAGGCAAGCAAGATCCCTAGGAGAAATTTCCCTAGATGTCACTTTCGGAGAAAAAGATCACTTCCGTCAGGAAAAAGTATCCTTCGAAGTGGTGTCGTTCGAAAGCGTGTATCACGCGATACTCGGACGTCCAGCTTTCGCCAAATTTATGGCAAGATCATGTTATATTTATAACAGGTTGAAGATGCCAGGGCCAAAAGGAGGAGTAATCACCATATCAGGAGACTTCAAGTTGGCAAACAAGCTGGAAAAAGAAAACGCCCTTTGCGCCGAAAAAATCATAGCAAAGGAAGAATTGAAGGAGCTGGCCAAAGAGGTATCGCCGACAGAAATGCCGGCAGGAAAAGAAACCCGGAAGCCAACAGATAGCTTCAAGGCTTCCGAGAACACAAGACAGGTAATCCTAGATCCCAAAGATCCGACAAAATTTGTCGTAGTAGGAACTGGGATGACCGACAAATAGGAAAGCGAGCTCATCAAGTTCCTCCGTGAGAACTGGGATATTTTTGCCTGGTGTCCAGCTGACATGCCAGGCGTACCCAGGGAACTTGCTGAGCATCAGCTTAAGGTGATTCCAGGCTCCAAACTCGTCAAACAAGGTCTCCGTCGATTTGACGAAAGAAGACGGAAGGCTATCGACAAGGAAATTATCCGGCTTTTAGCAGCAGACTTTATCGAGGAAGTTATACACACCGATTGGTCCGCAAATCCGGTGTTAGTGCCCTTAGAATGTGTATAGATTACACCGGTTTAAACAAACTGTATCCAAAAGATAGGTTTTCGTTACCGTGAATCGATCAAATAATAGATGCCACTGCAGGCTCTGAGCTCTTATGCTTTTTGGATGCATATTCCGGGTACCATAGAATACGCATGAAAAAGGAAGATCAAATTAAGACTTCTTTTATAACCCCCTATGGGACGTACTATTACATAACCATGCCATTTGGCCTGAAGAACGCAGGTGCCACCTACCAGCGTTGCATGCAACGTTGTTTGCATAGTCAAATTGGCAAAAATGTCCATGTTTACGTGGACGACATTGCTGTCGTAACCAAGGAAAGAAATACACTCCTTGAGGATTTACGAGAAACCTTCGAAAACTTGCGCACTTACAAGATGAAGTTAAATCCATTAAAGTACGTATTCGGGGTTCCCTCAGGAAAACTTCTGGGTTTCATCGTTTCTCATAGAGGAATAGAAGTTAACCCAGAAAAAATCAAAGCAATCTTAAACATCTCCAAGCCTACGTGTGTAAAAAATTTCCAAAGATTGACGGGTTCCGCCGCAGCCGTCAGCGGATTCATTAGTCGGCTGGGGGACAAAGCTTTACCACTCTACAAGTTGCTGAAAAAATCCGAAAAATTCGAGTGGACAGAAGAGGCAGATGCGGCGTTAACCCAGTTAAAGGAAACTTTGATGAAAGCTCCGATTTTTGCATCGCCAAAAGACGAAGAACATATGTTATTGTACCTTACGGCTACAAACCGGGTTATCAGTGCAGTAATTGTTGTGGAGCGGAAGAAAGACGAACAGAGCATACCAGACCAGCATCCGGTATATCATATAAGCAAAGTTTTCTCCGACTCAAAACAAAGGTATCCACATTATCAAAAACTGGCCTATGGCGTATTTTTCGCATCCAGAAAACTTCGCCATTACTTCCAAGGACATTCCATAACGGTGGTATGTAAAGCACCACTAAGGGATATAATAAACAATGCGGAGTCGACTGGCCGAGTAGCCAAATGGGGCATCGAGTTAGCAGCCTTCGACATTAAGTATCAGCCCAGGACGGCAATAAAATCCCAGGTTTTGGCAGATTTTTTCGCCGACTGGACGGAAGCAATGGAGAAAACACCAATGCCGGAGTCCGAGTACTGGATCATGCATTTTGATGGATCCAAGATGAAGGAGGGCGCTGGAGCTGGTGTAGTTTTAAAATCCCCTAAAGGAGACACAATGGAGTATGTATTACAAATACACTTCAACGCCAGCAACAACGTGGCAGAATACGAAGCTTTGCTTCATGGCTTGCATATTGCAAAATAAATAGGGGTCAAACGCATTTTGTGCTATGGCGATTCAGATTTGGTACAGCATCAGCTCAACCAAACTTGGGACGCAAAAAGCCCCATAATGGCCGAATATCGGAGAACGGTGGACGAGTTTGCCATTTGTTTCTTTGGATTCGAAGTACTCCATGTTAAACGGGAGGAGAATTGGAACACGGATGCGTTAGCCCGCATGGGATCAGAAAGGGTAAAAATCCTACCACCAGGTGTTTTCGTCCAACATTTGTACGAACCATCGGTAAAAGGTGGAGATGTTGACTATCCTTTGGCCTCCGAGTCAATTGGAGTCATGCTCGTTAACCCGGAGTGGACAATCCCATATATAAACTTCTTAGTTAATCAGAAGTACCCGGAAGGAGCAGATGAAGTCTTGCAAAGACAAATCCAGCGTCGATGCAAAGGATACACGGTAATTAACAATTGTCTGTATAAACGCAGTACTTCCGGAATTTTTCTGTGATGTATTTCACCAGGAGAAGGACGAGAAATCCTGCAAGAAATCCATGCCGGAGATTACGGACATCGTGCTCAATCAAAAAGCATAGTTAAAAAAGCATTCCGTGCCGGGTTTTTCTGGCTAACAGCCAAGACAGATGCTGAGTACATAGTAAACACATGTGAAGGATGTCAGTATTACGCCAAGCAGACTAATATGCCAGCCCAAGCACTCAAAACTATCCCCATTACATGGCCCTTTGCGGTCTGGGGGTTAGATATGATGGGACCATTCAAAACTGAACGAGGCGGACTTACACATCTACTTGTAGCTGTGGACAAATATACCAAGTGGGTGGAGGCTAAACCCATCAAAAAACTTGACGGTGTAACTGCCAGAAATTTCATCATTGACATAGTCATGAGATACGGCGTTCCACACAGCATAATAACCGACAATGGGACAAACTTTTCCATTGGAGAGTTGGCAAAATATTGCCGACAAATGGGAATTCGCCTAGATCTCGCATCTGTGGCACAACCGCAATCCAACGGATAGGTTGAAAGAAGGAATAGCTCAATCCTGCAAGGAATACGTCCAAGACTCGAATCTCCTCTTCATAGAGAAGCTGGAGCATGGGTAGAAGAGTTACCGTCCGTGCTTTGGAGTATTCGAACAACACCGAACAGGTCAACAGGGCAAACCCCGTTTTTCCTAGTTTATGGTGCGGAGGCAATCCTTCCAACGGACATGATCCATGATAGCCCAAGACTGCAAGATTTCGATGACTCGGATGCCGAAAAAGCACGACAGGATGCCGTCGATCTCTTAGAAGAGGAACGAGAACTTGTGCTCCAAAGATCCGCCATCTATCAGCAAGGTTTACGACGTTATCATAGTCGGAAAATCAGGCATCCTTCTTTTAAAGAAGGTGACCTAGTGCTAAGATTGGTGCAGCAAAGAAAGCACAAACTGGCCCCAGTATGGGAAGGACCATTTATCATCAGTAAAGCCATGAAGAATGGATCATATTATCTTGTTGACATTCGCGATACAGAAGATGATCCCGAAAAGCCAAATCGCAAAAGAAAGAGAAAGATAAATGATGAACTAGGAGAGACAAAGAGGCCCTGGAGTATCCAGCAGTTACGTCCCTTCTATACTTAGTTCAATTCTATGTAAACATCTTTGAGATCATGAAATAAAGTTGTCGGAATTCTTATATCCATGTTTTTTACAAGTTTATTATAGTTCAAAACATGATTCCACCTTATCTATTTCCCAATGATCTTACAAAATACTCAATGTTAACCCGAATTGTGCCTGTGTGCTCGGCGTTTAAAAACTGAATGATTTTCAGCCTACCAAAGGTTAAAGGAAACTCGGATTGTGCCTGCGTGCCCAAGTTTCATTCAAAAAATTCCTTACTATTCTCTAAGCATTATCTGATTGTTTGTGTGTTGGGTCACTGAAGCTAGTTAGTAAAAATGCCATTAGTATGATCCATGTTTCCGAGTTTGAACTCATTGGTTTTACCTAGTAACTTGGCATGACGATTCATAATACTATTGAGCCATTTCAAACACTAAGGACAGTTAAAACATATAAGCCAGAGAACTTAGAAGATAAAGGAATATAAAAACCCGGAAAACTTGCAAAGGATTTCATAATTAAACTGCAAAAGGCGGAGTACTTGTTTATACAAAAGGATAGAAGCATTACAATATAAGTTTACATTGTAAAGTGCAGTAATGCTCCTATTTTCTACTTCCACCATCCAGGATAAGGACAGCCCTTCAAGCATCCGAGTCTTCTTCGCTGCTGTCATTCTCGGGGGCTTCGGGGATTTCCTCTTCTGGATAGGTGATGGAGATGTTCACCATGGAGGCGATCTTGGTGGCGTGACCTTTGATTTCATCAAAGATGGTGGTTCGCTGGGTTTCCGTGTATCCTTGAGGGATACCGGATGCCATGCGCCAAGATTTGGCACCAGGGTAATGCATACGCATAAGGCCGAGAGCCATGCGTGCACCACCCCGTGCTGCGGAGCGCAAGGTGGACTCCTTGGACTCTGCCACCTCCAGGATAGCTCCCGGAAGTTTCTCAACTTCCGAGAATTCCCCAGTCCTGGTGGGAAGGAACATGTTGACCAGCTGCATCCCAGCAGCTTTGATCGCAGTCCACACCTTCCCAAAGGCTCGGATTCTCTCAATCCGAGTAAGATCTGGGTTATCTCCTGTTTTTTCAGACAAACAACCAAAAGGTTAAGCGAAAAAGCAGAGAAAGAAAGCAAGACATGGAAAAACCGGTAAATGAAAATAGACTTACCGGGAATCTTGTCGATTTCGGAGCCTTCCTCCAGGCGAAGGTTTAAGGCGTTTTCCAAGTCTTGGATAGTAGCCTTGTCCTTGTCCGCCTGCTGGGAGGCCTTAGATTGAGCAATCCCAAGGGCCATGTTGCTGGCCTCCAGATCCTTTTGAGCCTTCATAAGATTCTTATGAAGGTCCAAATTCTCCTTTCGGAGAAACTCGGCATTGCCGGCATCTTCAGCTATTTCCTTGGCCTTAGCCAAAGCAGCTTGAAAGCAAGGAAAAAATTCCGAGTTTAGAAAAACTCGAGAAAGTACTTAGACAAAAAATTGGATAAAGAAACTTCAGAGAATAAAGCATACCGGTTGTCTCCGAAAGCTGCAGCTGAGATGATGCCAGCTCTGTTTCTTTCACTTCAAGAATAGAAATAAGGTTTCTAACCTCCTTATTCTTGACGGAAAGTTTATTGAAAACTTCCATGTTAATGGTTTCAGCAGTTTGCTGGAACACGTAAATGAAAAAATCATGATATTGAAAACATCAAGCAAAAAGTAGACATTTTACTTAATGCTTGGGGGCTGAGGACAATACCTGGCTCATCCGCTGTAACCCTGTTAAGTTTTCAGTGAACTCTTTTGCGTACTCCACAAAAAGAGTCCCGGTCGCGCTAAGGCCATCGCTGATATTCTTGAAATCCTTGTCAAAGGAAAGTAAGAACTCCGACAAAGGAAAGTAACCCAGATGTTCAAACCTGGAGGTGGCGACGGGAACCCCGTCAAGATCGATGATTTCCTGGGAAGAGGAGATTTGCTTGCGCTTTCGCCCACCGGCAAAGGTGGCACGCAGCGTTTCCAGCTCAGCGTCGGAAGCAAGATCCGACTCGGGAAGATCAGCGATCTGTTAAAAACAAAAAGGTAAGCCAAACATACAAAAACCAAGTAAACGAGAAAGAGTTCAAATCCCAAAAGGCGAAGTATTTTACCTTGGGAGCCGGATTATCGGCCGTGTACATTGCCTGGCTTTCTTCATATTGGTCGCGCGATGCAACCAATTGATTCACGCGCCGTCGCAAATCTTTTGCGGACCAGTCCTTGTCGGATGTCCGCATTTCGTCATTGGCTCCCTTGTACTCGCAGAGAAGGCGAGCGACGTGGTTGGACAAGGGCTGGATCCGCCTATTTAACCAGCAAAGGACTGTGTCCATGCCGGTTAAAGGCGGATCGGAAGTGACGAGTTTGGCGATGCGCCGCTTGATCCTTAGAAGATCCGGCGGCAGGGTTTGCACTGACTCAGTTCCCCAATTCTCTTGGCGAACAGCGGCGGTGTTTGAAAAAGGTGGAACCCCGAACGTTTTCCCGGGAAAGGAAATGTCGGGATGATAAAAGAAGGAACCCGTCCAAAACTTGACGGATTCCGATGTTTTAATCTTGGGGAACCAATCTTCTCGGAATCTCCGAAGAGTGAAAGAGATGGTTCCGCAAGTTGGGAGTGCGCCCTCCGAAGAGTTCCGCTTAACCCCGAAACAGTACAGCCAGAAATCCAGCCTAGGCGCTATACCTAGATAACCCTCGAAAAGGGCCTGGAATCCGGCTAAGTACATGATGGAATTAGGTGGGAGGTTGTGTGGCTGGATGTTGTAGTGGGAGAGGATCTGGAGGAAGAAGGCGGAAGGTGGAATACCCATACCTCTGAGAAGGTGGGAGGAGAGAAGAACCCGTTCACCATCATTCGGCGTGGGTTCAGTCTCCTCCTCCGGAAGCCGCCACTTCCCCTTCAGTACTAATACCTCCTTCTCCATTGTCGGGAGGAGGGATGACGGGATACTACAGGCACTCCAGTTGCCGGCAGTTTCCATTTCTTCTTCGGCTCCGGCGGCGGCGGATGCCGCGGCTTCTGCAGCCGCGAGTTCGTCGCCGACGAGTTCGATCTTCTCCTCCACCCTCTCTGGAGCAAACGCGGAGTGGGCGCGGAGCTGGAACCCGCAAGACTCACGGCAGCGGAAAGATTTCCTCCGTCTGCCACGGTGCCCGTGGTCTTCGCCGGCTCGTCGCTGGCGGCGTGCACTGGGGAGTCTAGTTGAGGATCCATCGTGTTGATGATGTCCTCGATTTCTTGGGCGACGGTGCGGGCTGGCGAGGACGACGGAGAAGCCATCACGGAGCGGCGCTTGGGCGTCTCTGGTGAGGACTTGGACGCGGTGGCGTTTGGGAGCTTTTCTCTGCTGCGAGCTTAGGCGCTGGAGTGTCGTGCGAAGTGAGAGCGGAAGTTTTTCGTTGAGGACGAAGACGGCTATTTATAGCCGAAATCTCGTTGCGATACGTGCTAACGGCTCTTTCGACCGTTGGATGTTAAACGCGTGTCACTCGCCGAAAATTCCGGGAAATGAAACGACGGGTAATTATGGTTATCTCCTCGTTTCCCGCGAGAATATGTCAGAAAGATGTTGCTGGGTTTTCTCGCCTATAACCCAAACGACCGTTGCGTCAGCAAGTTTTAAGCGCTGACGTAGGAAGTTCCTTCTCTGCGAAGGATCGTGTGAGAAAAGCCGGATTTTCTGGATTCCGAGTTTTACGTTACCATCTCCTTTAAAGGAAGAAAAGAAGAAACAAGACTGCAGTCCGCTATTTCTCGGAAGGATGCATTTGACGAAAGACGGCGAAAACGGAGTCTCGATCCTTCTTGGGGGCTACTGTCGGATATATACCAAATAGGGGTATATCTGATGGTAGTCTAAAGTGCCGGATTGCCCGGGTGGCCCGAATGGTAGTGGGCTACGGTCCATTGGGCGGCCCAGTAAGCTGACGCACAGAATCCGGATTCTAGAAGAACCCGGATCACGGCCCACGTGATCTGGCTTGGAGTAGAAGGTGGATTCCTTACTTTCCAAGTTAATAGTTGCCGTAGTCTTCTAGGTTTCCTACTCTGTATGCCCTAACCCGGATATTATTTAAAGCCGGACGGGAGATATGATAGAGAAAAGAGAAGCTATAGGCTAACTCACCGAGAAGTTGATCCTCTGCGAATAGCTAAACAGAACCTCACGTTGTACTTGTATACACAGGCTTTAGTCCTGATTAGTGAGATTGCAGGAGTAGGAACGCCGCATTATTGCGACGTGCTGAACCTGGGTAAACCCTGTGTTTTTGTTCTTCGCACAACCCCGTCTCCCCACGTCTCTACCCGTAGTCTCATGGCACCCCCGTCTATGAAAACTACTATGATGTCTCGACATATGTACTTGTCTCATGCATGATTTGTTTTACTTAGCTTTCAATTCAATTCCTCTACTAGAGGTTATAATTTGTTGTTACTCATTTCTTGTATCCAAGGATACTTTATTTGTTGAAGGTTGATTTGAATAGAAGTGTGGAATGCTTATGGAATGATGACTTAATAGTAAGTTTATCAAATGATTCATTGATGTGTTGAGATTTCATATACTCACTTGTATAATATGAATGAGACAATCAGCATGTGAAGCATATCGGGGTTCAATAACTTATGTCATAGTTGTTATTTGTTTTCTCTGGTGTCATGATTTTACTTTATATTCTTCCTTTGTAATCTTTGTCATGCATAATGTAGACATGGAGATTTGGAAAGATCATGTGTAATGGTCAAGGTTTAACAGTAGTTGAAGAAGATTGTATTCTTATTTTAGGTACTTCTTTTATGGTTGATGAGATATGTACATATTCGATAAATATGTTAATACAATTATTATGTCATTTCCCACTTTTGGGTTTTGAGTTAACACTTGTTTCACTATTTTTTTCTATTGAAACTTTGTTATTTACTTTTAATGGTTTACTTAATGGTTATGCGATGATTTAGAAATATGTTAGATAAAAGAATTGATAACTTAGAGGGTTGTTCTTTTATGGGACATAACATCTCTGTGATGAGATGGTTCAATTCTGTATTACTCATTTGTGGAAGTATGATTATCACTTATGTGATTTGGATACTCACTCCTCTTTGGTTGTAGTTACCTAGTGAATTATCCCAAGTCACTTATAGAATTGAGGTTAAGGTTGTTGAGAGTTTGTGTTTGATCATAACCAATTATGGTTTATCTTATCAGGTGACTTGGTTTCTTAAGATACTTGTTATACAGATCGTTCCAAATGTACTCTTGACTAGATGAAACTAGACCTATTTCATCATGTCAAGTGAAACTTTGGTCACTTTCATTCGTTTAAACTTTCGCGCCAAAATTTCCCGTATTTTCAGATGCATGCTTTACAAATGCACATATTAAATTTAGATCCTTATAACCTCCCAAACACTGGGATGTTACACCACCTCCACTCCCTCGGGCTCCCCTTTCGACTACATATGTCCTATAAACCTAAAACGCGCGGGGGGTCGTCATATTCCACAAAAACATAACAGAGCGCCACCGCCGCCTCGAAACTCGATTTGGGGATCAGAAGTTCATGTTCTGGCGCCCTGCCTGGACGGGGATTCAGAGGAAATTATCGCCATCGACACCGCCACCTCTTCTCCATCAACCATCCATGATTCCTCGTCCATGTGTGAGTAAACATCGCTGTAGGCTGAGAGGGATGGAAGGGATTGGACAAGATCGATCATGTAATAATGCCAGATTGTTAGGGCATAGTGCCTAGTATCCATTGTTAGTATTTTCTACCGTTGTTGCAACTTGTTTTGCTTAATGCTTGTCACTAGGGCCCGAGTGCCATGATATCATATCTGAACATGTTATTGTTTCATAAGTATAATTATGTTTCTTGATCATATCTACAAGTTTTTACACATGTCATTGTCCGGAACCCGAGACCCCAAAGAGACAGAAATTGGGATAACCGGAGGGGATGGTTGTGATGTGAGGATCACGTGTGTTCATTGAGTGTTAATGCTTTGCTCCGGTGCTTTATTAAAAGGAGCACCTTAATTACCAGTAGTTTCCCTAGAGGCCCCGGTGCCACGGGCTGGTAGGACAAAAGATGTTGTGCAAGTTTCTCATTGCGAGCACGTATGACTATATTGGAACACATGTCTATGGTTTGCCTAGAGGTCGGATGCTTTATTATTATCTGCAATACCCATGTTTAGATTATTACATGACATATGTTATCCATGCAACGTTCGTTCATCCATTCCCTCTATGCCTACGGTACTCCCATCCTGCTGTTTTCCGCGATTGCTATTGTTGTTACTATTTCATTCCTTATGTTATTCTACTACTACTGATGCCATAAAACTGTTACTACTGATAAATTGTTGCGAGCAAGTCTACTTTCAGGTGCAGCTGAATTGACAACTCAGTTGTTAAGGCTAATAAATATTCTTTGGCTCCCCTTGTGTCGAATCAATAAATTTGGGTTTACTTCCCTTGAAGACTGTTGCGATCCCCTATACTTGTGGGTCATCAAGCCCAGCGTGACCCAGTGGATCTCAGTGTGACCCGGCAAGGCAAGGTCGCCAGGCCAGAAGGCCCAGGAATTGGTGCGACGGCCCAAAGCCGGCAACACGATTTGGACCCGGACTGATTGATCCGGGCCACTATATGAACCGGCGATTAACCTGAAGACCGGCTCGGGATAGGACTCCGACAACGGGTATAACCCGGATTCTCGTGTAACCTTAGGGACTCGTCTACTATATAAAGCGAGGCCATGGGGCATAGAAACACAAGTTCTAGTTGATAGCAATAGTTCTCGAGACATCAGAAGCCAGAATCGCTCCTTGTAATCGAGACCTTGATTTCCCAATAGTAAGAAAGCAGGAGTAGGTTTTACCCTCAGTAGAGGGGCCGAACCTGGGTAATCTCGCGCCTCTCGTTTCCACCTTAACCCTTTCGAGACTTCGTTTAGTAGAAATGGCCTCACCATCTAGTTCTCATACGAGGACACTTGCCGTGAAAACCCCACGACAGTCGGAGCCCACTGTGGGGCCGGCTCGCAGAAGCGTTGTTTTTTCGGAAGGAGCCCTACCAAGGATCGAGAGGCTTACAATTGGCCGGCTTAGGAAGAGTCGGTGTGGGAATTATTATAACCACGATACGTGGGACCAGAATTCGCCTTCGTCGAGTCCGGTTTTTGAGTTCCCTTCGGAGGAATCCATGTTTTTGTCGGGTTCGTAGGAGGAACCGGCCGAGAGCCGGATCAGCAGTTTTACTCAGTTTCTGGAGAAGCCAAGATTGTACATTCATATGGATAATCTTCAGTCGGCAACCACGATGATCAGGATGAAACAGGTTCTATTCACCAGGTTTTTGAAGATCGACTGGGAGGAAACCTGGAACAGGAACTGGAGAACATTGCAGAAACAGTTCAGCGTGCAACTGTATATATGGCAGGACCAGCCCGGCCTACAGAGCTCAGGTACAATTCTAGTGGAAATTTAATTACCAATACTGTTTCAGGCTCAAATCTGGATCATGGAGCTTCAAGGGAAGCGGGATCTGGACCAGCTGACCTGGAGGGAAACCCAGCACACCAACTCCGTGCGTACCAAGACCTGAATTGGTAACAATAATGGACTCGCTGAACGAGCTCTTAGCAACACCGATTACTCCTTTTAGTTCAAAAACTCCTTTTGTAAATTTTCTGAAATTTTCCCGAAACATTATTTCTGCACAAATATAAGACACCAAAGCAATTATGTTGAAACAACATTAGTCTGTGTTAGCTCCATCCAAATAATGCAAATTAGAGGCAAAACAGTAGAAAAGTGTTTGGAAAAGTAGATACGTTTGGAATGTATTCCTGCATGTAACCAATTAGGGAGAACTTCCTCTTTTTCTCTTACACATAAAGCTATATATCTTTCTCAATGCAGCCACTGTACCTACCTATCGTGACATTTCCGTAGCCATTCCGAGATATTATTTGCATACAGCATACATCTTGTATTACATGAATTGGTGGCATTCTTTATTGTTATGTATTGCTTTGTGTGATCATATACAGTTGACATGATGATTTATGAGGTTTTCTATATTGTTCATTTAATTATTCCATGTTATGCTAGATCATTGCACATCCTTCTACACTGGCAGAAGCATTCAATTTAATAAATCATGTTTTATTTATTATGTAAAGTGTGTTAATTCTTTTGATATAGAGTGTTTCCTCTACTGGTGAGGATATATAAAAAAATGTCTAAATATACCAAACAAAAAAAAAGAGCAAAGAAGTCAAATGAGAGAAAATAAAATAGCCACGTAGGCCACCAAAAAACAGAGAGGGGCATCATTAATTTTTTAATTATACATGTGTGTTTATGTTGGCACCTTTGCTTCAGTTTGTAGAGAGTTTACATATTTTACTTCTATAACTATCTGAAGATACTTTCAATATATAACTTGGCTTGTATATTCCAATGATGAGTCTCCTCAAAAGTGCTCTAGGTCTTCATGATCAAGCAAGTTGGATGCACCTCACTAGTTTCATTGGAGAAAATTCATACATTTATAGCACTATTTGCACCTGTTGTGTGACAATCACTACTCCTTGTACAGTTTTGATTACAAAGATTTTCTTTTGTCTATTGATCACTTTCAGCTAAATGAGAATTTCTTCCATTGAACTTCCAAACCTTTTATAATGTTTTCTTAGACACAACATCCTGATGCCAGGAACCAATGCTCACGCTCGCCTCTTGAGTGAAAGATTGGAACAGATGATCTTTTGTATGCATGTTATTATCATTTGAGTTGATCCTGGTCGGAGTTGCTATGATCATTTGGAAGTTATAGGAGGATTATGCTTTTATGCCAGATACTTAAATCATCTCTAATATACTTCGAATGGTTTTATTGTCTTTTATTGCTATTCATTGTAAGTTTTTTTACTTTGTTATTCCCATTGGTGTATTCATTACCTATTTGATATCAACTATAAACTATTTCTTTAATACACTTGATCTCAGTTTACTTGCTTTTACATTACTATCTGATCTAGATTGTCTTGGTAGCATGTCACTTGAAAACTAATATAGGCATTGCTGCAAGTTTTGATTTGCGCATCAATGTAGAACCGGTTTTTATTACCCATGCGGTACCGCAAACCAGTTTTTATCCGCACACCAGTGCAGAACATCCGACATAGGCAAGTACAGATCATATTACATATATAGGCATAAACTATATCCCAACATTAAACATATAAATCTCTGAGCACCTAGCTAGATTGACAACTACCGCTGCTCCAAGCTAGGCGTAGGAAACGAAGGCTGCTACTTCACCAGACCATCTATATTTGTCCTGACCAAGGCTAAGTATATAGGCGGCTCCGGCAGATATACCAATGTGCAGAGGAAGAAGCTAGCGGTTTCCTTATCGGCCGTTGAGCGTAAGCTGCATAATAATAAAAATAAAGATTTAGGAGCAAGAATTAGGAGGTTGGTGAACATCATAAGTGTATACGTATGTAGGTATGGTCATCGATGCGGTCAAGTCAGATGTTGTGATCAGGCTCTGTGCCTATTCGCAAGTCCGGAGGCAGAGGGGGAGGGGGAGCGCCGCCTCCTAGCCTATGTTTTCTAGTTTAATTAACCATTATAATATGGGTTTGTACATTGAAAAATAAGTATTTATGGTATGTTTGGTTCTTGCTCATGTTTCCCCACCAAATATTTGGCTATGCAAAAAAATTGGTTGACCATTTGGTTACCCATGACTTGGCCAACATTATTTGCAAGAAAAGTGAACTCAGATGCCAAATAATTGGCAACCATACAAGCAAAGACCAAACTTTTAGCCACGACCAAAATATTGATAGAGTAAGTTTTGGCTACCATCCAAGCATGCCCTAGCCTTCAGCCTGAATAAGGCTTGGCTTGGACGAGGCGGCATTTGGCTCCGTCTGGCGAGGCAATCATTTGGGGCGCGTTTGGTAGCCTGCAACCCTTTTGGGGCTGCAGGGGGCAGACTGAGCAGGGCCAGGTCCAGCGGAAATGGCCCCTCAGCCATGGTGTGCATGTTGTTAGGTATCCTGCCTGACATAATTTTGCGCGGTACAAGCTCAATGCACATGTTGTTTGGTTACATGTTTTGCATCCTCTAATGCAACTGTGTGTGTGTTTGGTTGCATGCAAACTGGCATTATGCTTACCTCTTCTCTCCTTGGGTGAGATTACCCAATGAACACATAATTAGACACATATTGCAATCAGGTAAAAGCATTGCATATCATAGCATATTAGCGAATCGATTTCATCACGACCATAGTACGAGGAGTGATGCACCACGAGGGAACGAAGAACGCCTCGTGATGCATCAAATAGTTCATCAGCAGAGGGGTTAATATATACCAATTCCCAAAATATACAGACCAATCATAAATATAGTTCTACCGAATAGGAATTGGAGCCACCTAGTGGTTACGATAGGCATGCCCTCCGTTCATCTTGGCACACTTGATGTGCTCATCTTCGTGGTCAGCAAGGAAGTTCATAGCCTGAATGAGGGAGACCGGAGCATATAGATTAGGAGTTTGCACCTTCGTCCTGGTGTACATTGGTCTCATTTGATCATAGTTGACTATAGGATTATTGATCAGCTCCTCGTCCTTAGGCTACATCTAACATTGACATAACGGAGTGTTAGTGATATGAGTGATGCAAGAGCAAGAAGAAGGGAACATAGTTTATACTAGGACAGCTAATCTTACCTGCAGGTCTAGAATCGATGCCACTTCATCCATCATGATGGTGCAGCTATGTTCATGCCACACTGCTCCTCTAGTATCCTTAAGTTGGGTAACCCTAACCCACATGACTCAACACTTTCTCAGATGGTTGTAAATATGAGTGTTTCTCACATTCAGACCCGTGAAGTCAAGAACATAGTTACTAACTCTGGTAATGTACTCCTCTTTCATTCCTCTGTCTACCTTGGCACCTGATGCGCGTGTAACACAAGTTGGTTGGGAGATCCCAAGAGGAAGGTATGAAGAGCATAGTAGTAAGTTTCCCTCAGAAAGAAACCAAGGTTGAATCGACCAGTAGGAGAAAGAAATCACTTCCGAAGGTTGATGCAGTTGAGGTGGCAGGGGGCACTACCGGTTCAGAAGCAACGTGGAGCCTACCCAACACAATCAAATCACTTTGCCCCAACGAAGCAGTGAGGTTGTCAATCTCACCGGTTTTGCTGAACAGAAAGAGGTTAAACGTACCGTGTGGAAAATAATATTTGTTTGCAGTAGATGAAAGAGAACATTGATGGCAGTAGTAAACCAGTAGCAGCAGTATGAAAACAGTGATTGTAGTGGTTGTATTATCAGTATGAGGAAAATGGACCGGGGTCCACAGTTCACTAGAGGTGTCTCTGCCAAGACAGATAGATAGCATGTGTGGTAAACAAATTACAGCTGGACAAATGACAGATATAAAGGCTGCACCGTAGTGCATATGCATGACATGATGATTAGTATGTTATTCATGCGGGCATTACAACAATATACATAGACCGTTATCCAACTGCATCTATAACTAATAATCCACCCTCAGAATGTCATCCGAGCAAACCTTGGGTATTAAGTTGCAAGCAACCGATAATCGCAGTAAGCAAAGTGTGTAATGTAAACAATAACATCATCCATAGACAAAGCTTGTTGTTTTCTCCCTAATGGCAACTGCATCTGTAACTAATAATCCACCCTCAGAATGTCATCCGAGCAAACCTTGGGTATTAAGTTGCAAGCAATAGAGAATCACAGTAAGCAAAGTGTGTAATATAAACAATAACCTCATCCATAGACAAAGCATTGTTGTTTTCTCCCTAATGGCAACAACACATCCCCCACCCGTTTACGTTTCTGTCACTCGAGCGTGAGTGAAAGGGAGGCATGAACCCACTATTGAGCATAAATACTCCCTCTTGGAGTTACTAGCATCTACTTGGCCAGAGCATCTACTAACAACGGAGAGCATGCAAGATCATAAATAACATACACATGAAAAGAACATGATAAATTGATAATCACGAGACATAACATTCAATATTCATCGGATCCCAGCAAACACAACATGTAGCATTACAATAAGATGATCTTGATCATGTAGGGCAGCTCACAAGATCTAAACATGAGGCATAAAGAGGATAGAACAACCATCTAGCTACTGCTATGGACTCGTAGTCCAAGGATGAACTCCTCACGCATCATTCCGGAGGCGGGCACGGTGGTGTAGAGCCCTCCACTGATGATTCCCCCTCCCGGCAGGGTGCTGGGGAGAGCTCCAGAACCCTCCCGAACTAGGGTTGATGATGACGGCGGATGCGGATGTTTTTGGTGGATAAGGCTCGGGTATTTAGGTTTAACCCTTCGAGGACAATATATAGGCGAGAGGGAAACGTCGGTGGGCAAGCAGGGGGGCCACACCACCCATGGGCGCGGCCAGGGGGCGCCTACCCATGGTATGGGGCCCATGTGTCTCCCCTCCGGGTCTCTTCCGGACTCCATGTGCGCGACTAATTTCTAAGACTTCCGGACTTCGAATCATCCAATTCCGAGAATATTTTCGGAAGAAATTTTCTGAAACTAAAAACAACAGAAAACATGAACGGGCTATGTGGCATCTGTCAATAGGTTAGTCCCATGAAATCGATAAAAATGGCATAATGTGTAAAGGAAACATGTAGCATATGGCATAAAAACAACATGGAACATTAGAAATTAATGATACGTGTATGACATATCAGCACCCTCCCTCACAAGCTCGAAAACCATATTCAGAACAAACAATGACAGAGGAGGTGACCATGTCATAGTCTTCTTCTAAGGAGGTGACCATGTCATAGTCTTCCTGTGAGGACGAGATTCAGCGGTAGGCACTTCATTAGTTGCCACTTTCATAGGAACTGCATTCAAGGGGACTACATTGATAGCCTCTTCCTTCAGAGGTGCATCAACAACCTCTTCCTTCAGAGGTGCATCAATAGCCTCTTCATTCAAAGGCAGCTTCCGAGAAATTTGAATCAGAGGATGCTCCATTGAAATCACAGTGAGTGCATCAAGAGGCACTGCATTCTCATCTTGTACCTGTAGTTTCATCTCATATAACACTTGCGGAGGGAGTATTTTTTTCAGCCATTGATTTCACATTCAGGTTATGGAGCTCGTTCTTAGAAAGGTGTTGGAGAGGGAATCTCTTCTTAGGGGCTGACAGATCAAGAACATCGATGGGTCTCTTTTTGGAGTGAACACAGGGGGCATACAGATCAGGTGAAGGAGGTGCAACGATGGCCTAACAGGAATCATGGACAGACTATGGTAAGCAACATGGTAAATCATGGATCCTGACTAGACTGTGAAAAAACACACAGGAGACAAGCAATCATATCTTACAAGTCCACCACATATTTACAATATGCACACAAATTAAGTGGACAGAAGGAGCTCAGAGGGACTTAAAGATGGAGGATGCATCACACAGTTGGGGAATAAGCAGGGACCCGACTTACCGTTGACGATCACTACCATCCCCGTCGGCGTCGCCCTCTTTTGCACCGGAGTCAACGCAGATCTAGCCATGTCTTCGAGCGCGTGATCTTGGGAGTGAAAATGGCGGTTTTGGTTTTCGGGGAAGCCGTTCAATGTAAATATGGGGGCTGATTTTTGGCGGGCGGTGACGTAAATCCTCCCACCACAATTTCGCCGCTCGCGCCATCTCCGTCCTACAGCAGCTTGCACGCCGCATTCCTCTTCCTCGTACCCACGCAGCCTGGCTTCAGAGGAACTGCCGATTCGGGCCAAATATTCTCCTTGCATGCAACCAAACTGGCTGCCTGGCTTTGCACCCAACAGGACTAGTCTGGGGCCATGCAGGCTACCAAACGCGCCCTTGGGTTTTCTTCCGGACGCTAGTCCGATTCGTGCGTGTACCACTTAGAGCTACCCACCCGGGCTCTTTAAAGCACTAACAACATGTACATGCGAGTTTTTTAATTTTTGAACCTTTTAAATGTAGCTTTATAATTTTAAAATGAGTGGGTTGGGACCCTTAACCATTTAGTTTCGTTCTGACTTTTTATGGTTTTAACTTATACCACTTAGAGTTGTCATAGTCTTTGCCATATCTCGAGGTAGGGCAATTTCGTAAAAATCTAGTGATGAATGTATTCCCAAGTCTGGCCTGGCTAAGTAGGCATTTGCATTTTTATGACCAAGCCTGGCCAATTAGAGAAAAAAGGACGCCCAAACTTGGAAGTCAAAGATTCACTAAATTCGCTCTGGGCCAAGCACGCTTAATCTCAAAGTTTTTAAGACGACCTTTCGTAAAATAAGGCATACCTTGTTGATATGAATGTTCTATCAATCCTATTGAGATCTACACAAGGATATCACATCATTCCCCCTTGAGAAGACTGACGCCCTCGTTGGTCAACCCCCAGTTCATGAACTTTCCCCTCTTGACACTAGTCTGTGCGCCCAGTGCCGGTACATGTCCCACATGTCCACGCCTCTGACATGCACATGCTTGTGTAACTGCGAGGCTTGGCTCTGAGACCAAATGTAACACCCGACCACCTAGACCCGATGGCTGTTACACCTGACAACTCTCTATGATCTCTAGAATAGCTTCACATATTAACACTAGTCTTTCATGCGCACTTTGTCCTCATTCCTGGGCATCCGGGAATGACTCCCCGGTCGTCACCCATCCTAAAATCGTATGCGTCAAGTACGCTAATTCTCGGAGTTCTTTGAAGACTAGATTTCAGAAAAGAAGGCATACCTTGTTGATATTAGTATCTTATCAATCCTATTAATCCCAAGGCCAGGATATCACAGACCACGGGAGGACCTGATGCAGAGGCGCGGGAGGACAACGAGAGGTCGCTCTACGGGAGGGAAGCAGGAGGCCGGCAGGGGCTCTGCTTGGCTCTGGTGTCGGGAGAATGACGGGAGATGATTGGCTCTGGCAGCGGGAGGGTGGTGGAAGCTGTTATTGGCTCCGGTTGTGGGAGGTCGGCGGGAGCTACGATTGACTCTAGCGGCGGGAGGGTGACGGAGACAGACAATCGAGGACGGGAAGCTGCGGTCGGCAAAGGGAGTGCGCAGTACGAATTTTAGAACACCAGAGGTGTAATTGCAGAAAAAAAATGTTCTGCTTGATCTAAATCGAATGGAGGGAGCACATGGTTGATGCTGCCATGAACTACTAAACATAGAAGAAGACTTTTCACTTTTGGACCATGTGTGTGACGGTTTCTTTTTCTATTTTAAATCTAAATCAAATGTATGGAGTAAATGGTTGATGCTCACATGAACAACTAAACATAAAAGAAGGCTTTTCACTTTTGGGCCATGTTTGTGACGGTTTGTTTTTCCATTTTAAGTGTACTATCATGTATTGTACTTCTGTTTTGCTCTTCGGTTCATAACTTGGAAATGCAGAACATTGTACTCCTCTCGACTCGGCTCCACATAGCTCTCCTCCGCCACCACCGACGGATCTCCCATCTCCGGCCACCTCCGACAGAGCCAATCACACATCCGGAAAGCTCTCGGCGTCCTCTCTCCATCCATCCCCAAAAGATTGACTCTCGGGTCGCCCAGCACGAGAGCGGCTCCGGAGGACCCCCGATTCAATCTAGAAGACTGATACTCAATCTTCCCCCACCGGTCGCTGCCGCCGCCTGCGGTGGCGGCCACGCCATGGCTGTCAAAGCCGGCGGACGGGGCTGGCGTAGCGTGCCGAATTACCTTCGTGCGGGTGGTTCGTCTCTTTGGCGGCGCAGGTGAAGGTTTGGCAGCGGGACGACGGCGCTCCGCCATGCGTGACGTCTATCTTGGCGTTGCAGGGAGGCGTGATGGGGCTGAGAGGGGCGAGCATGCGGTGATGGCCGGAGGGAACGTCGCGGAACCTATGGCAATGGCGCTACTGCGCATGCCTAGGGTGTGTTGCAGGCTTCCTCCTGTTACTGTCACGTGTGCCTGATCCGCTCGATCTGTTTGCCGAAAGTTGTCCAGCGGCGTGGGGGCCTGCTGGCGTGCTCGAATAAAGATGGCAGTCCTAGGGTTCCTCTTGCGCCAAGACGAAGAATTGCCTCACGCATGTGCTCTTTGATCTGGTCATAGTGTCGGGTTCCAGAAGGCTATGCCGGTGATCTCCCACGGGCGTTAATGCCTGAAGATTGCTGGATCAGGTGGGATTCGGTCGCAACGCATGGAGCGGCGCGAAGATCTGCTTATGTTGTCATCATGGGCAAATTCATGGTGAAGTCAGAGGCGGAGACTGTCATGGAAGCTGAGATTGGAGTACTAGCAATGGTGATTGGAGTCTTTGTGTCGGTGAGGAACTGGCTTGGAGTTTCAGGAATTGTGGCATTGGTATAGAAGTGGGGGGCGGCAGCATAGGTGAAGTTCAAAGTCTTACCTTTCAGGGTGAAAATCTAAAGCCTGGACTTAATTGTTTGTGCCTCGCAATGATCTTGCTTAAGGCATTGTTTTGAGAGAGGAGACTGTCTTTAGGGTGAAAACTCAAGATCTTCGATCAGGCAACGACGGCGCTTGTGCACTGTTTTTTTCTTGTAAGCGTTGCTTTTGGAGAAATTGGACATCACATGTTGCATTGGTGGTGGTTGTGATGTTGCTCTAAGGACTGAAACTCTGTAACAGTACTTCTCTTTTTTAGTTTCTTCTTTTTTTCGGATGTGTACATCGGTAATGCCATTAGGGTATTGACTTGGTGCAGAGGGTGGGTGTAATTGGTATCTCTACAATATTAATATATGCTTCTTAAAAAAACTATTCGGGCAGATGGGGGAGGGGGCGTCAATAGAGTATAACCATAGTGGTCAACTTTTGGCATCAGCTTTTAACCTATACTCATCAAGGAGCAGATAGAGTGTGAGTGGTAACTAAATCACACATATTCCTATCGCTTGATCATTAGTAACTGTAGTATTTTGGGGAGGATTTTTGGAACTCTCTATTTCATCTGGTTAGCTTTTTTTCTTAGGCTTACATAAGTGGAACTCTCTATTTCATCTTGTTAGCTTTTTTTTAGGCTTACATAAGTAACTAGACAGTAATAATTCTAGGAAAGCATAGGTCCGCGGTGGCTGGCCCAGCCACACATATCTCCCCGGTGACATTGAGGTCGCATATCTCGCCAAGCGATGAGCTTCACCATTGTGGCTCCTGCCTTCGTGCACAAAGGCGGTGTTCCCCTTTTGTCGAGCCCTCGTCTTGATTTCACTTACGATGCTCCCGAAAACACCCATATAGCTGTTGTGGATGCCCTTGACCACCTCGAGACAGTCCGATGCAACCAGCAGCTTCCCAAGCGATAGATCTTCCGCTAAGTCTGGCGCTTCTCGACACGCTAGCGCTTCGAGGGTCCCTGGGTGCGTAATTCCCACATACACCATTGCGGACGCACGAAGGTAATCTCCTGATGATGAGCGGCACACAGCACCCACCGCTCCTTTACCATCCACCTGATCAACTGCCGCGTCTACGTTTATTTTTGTTGCATCACTCGGCGGTGGTAGCCAGTTCGTAGCCCGGCTGGCCCTCTGCCCGGACCCCCGTGTCCTCGCCGACTGGGTATTGGTACCAGCTTCCAGATCCTCAATGAATTTGTTAACAAACCCATGCGTGGCCATCGGGCTCTGAAATATTTCCTCATGAATCGCCTTTCTACGTGCGTGCCAAATGGCCCACAGGGTGACGGCCATTCGTATCAATGATTCCTTGTTCAGCATCTCCATCATCGAAAAGAGCCATTCACTGGCTCCTGACTCCCTCGATATCGAGATTTTCTCGACCACCTCCTCGTCAGTAAGAGCCCACACACATCTAGCCATGTTGCATTCTAGCAGTGAGTGACGCCAGGAGTCTTCTTGCCCACACAACACGCAAGCAGGAGTAGCCGTCATGTTTCTGTGGTTTCGAACATCACCTGTCGGAAGCGAGTGCTTCGCTAATCTCCAGAGGAACATTTTAACATTTGATCGTACATCAATTTTCCATAACCGCAGCCACTCCTTGCTTCTCTCTGCAATCCAAGACGAACTCGGTCTCCCCTCCAGCCAATCTTCCCTTGTCTTCTTTGTCATAACCAGGGATCGGTAGCATGATCGAACCGAGAAAACTCCATTACGCTCAAAATGCCACGCCCAAAATTCCTCATGGACTCGATTGCTCAGCGGGATCCCCAAGATCACCTCGGCATCCATTGGTAAAAACCACTCGTTGATCATCTCCACATTCCATGAGGCCATATTGTGGTTTAATAAATCCGCAACGTGGGCAGGCGGATCATTCTTCATGGGCGCCACTGACCTCCTTCTCTCATCGCGAGGTAACCAGCAATCATCTCATGCCATCGTGGACCGACCGTCGCCGATCCGTTTGATCAATCCTAGTTGTAGGATATCTCTTCCCTCCACTATTGAACGCCACACCTGTGACGGATGCTTGCCCAATTCCGCGGAGAGGATGTCGCCACCGGGGAAGTATACTGCCTTGAGTATGCCTGCACTCAAGGAATCCGGTGTCTGCAGCAGCCTCCACGCCTGTCGAGCCAAAAGAGAAAGGTTAAATAGCTCAATATCTCTAAAACCCAATCCCCCTGCAAATTTCGGCTGGATCATGTCTTCCCATGCAACCCAGCTAGTCTTCCGCTGCCCCTCCTTACTCCCCCACCAAAACTTACGAAGCATGGTGGTTATGTGTGCACATAAACCTCTCGGTAGCTTGAAGCAGGACATGGAGTAGGTAGGTACCGATTGAGCTACTGCCTTAATCAAAACTTCCTTGCCCCCTACTGACAGCAGTTGTTCCATCCAACCAAGAACCTTCTTCCAAACCTTATCTCGAAGATATCTGAAAGCTCCGTTCTTGTCTGTACCCACTACTGAAGGCATACCCAAGTATTTTTCGTTGAGAGTTTCCCTATGAACTTCCAATTCCTCCTTGACTTGTGACCTAACATCCTCCGGACACCCTTTACTAAAATAGATAGAGGATTTATCCGTATTTATTCTTTGCCCCGAAGCATTGCAATACTTCGTAAGAACTTTCTTGATCTCCCTTGCACCCTCCAAACTTGCTCGAAAAAACAACAGACTGTCATCGGCGAAAAGTAAGTGGTTTACCGCTGGCGCAGTCGCTGCCACTTTAACTCCTTGAAGTGAAGATGACTGATCTCTAGTTTTTAGCAGGCACGATAGGCCCTCTGCTGCCAATAAGAACAAGTATGGTGATATGGGATCTCCCTGCCGAATTCCCCTAGATGGGGAGAATTCCTCCTGCGGTACTCCATTGAAAAGAACGGAGAAACACACCGTCGTAACCAGCCGCATTATCAATGCTACCCACAAACTGCTGAAACCCAATTTCAGCATAACAGCCTTCAGATAACTCCACTCCACCATGTCGTATGCCTTTCTCATATCCAATTTAAGGGCGCATGACCGGTGTTTCTTTGCTTTGTTGCGCTTCATGAAGTGCAGACACTCAAAATAAGTAATAATGTTGTCTTTTATCAAACGCCCTGGCACAAAGGCCGATTGTTCCTCTGACACAATCTCCGGAAGAATTTGTTTCAGCCTGTTTGCCGCTACCTTTGAGGCCACCTTATAAATCACATTGCATAGACTGATAGGAAGAAATTGTCCGAGTTCGCTCGGGCTTGCTACCTTCGGAATCAACACAATAAAAATTTTGTTTACCACCCTCAGGTCGTCCTCCCCCGCAAGGATCCTCAAAACCGCCTTGTGACCTCCTCGCCACACACCGCCCAACTTCGCTGAAAAAAATGAGCAGGGAACCCGTCTGGCCCGGGGGCTTTGGTAGGGTACATCTCAAAAAGGGCTGCTTTCACCTCTGAGGTAGTGAAAGAGGAATCCAGCATGTCATTCATCCGCCCATCTACCTTTACAGGGATTGCTTCCAGCACCTCCTCCATTCCCTGCACTCCCTCCGAAGAGTACAAATCACTATAGAAATTCTTTGCCATCCTGCCCAATTGTTCCTCTCCTGTTTCCAAAGTTCCATCTGCCCTTTTCAACTCCAAAATCCTATTCTTCCTTCTCCTTTGGGAGGCCCTTAGGTGAAAGAATAGGGTATTTTTATCACCTTCAGCTAACCATTGAATTCTCGACCTCTGACACCACATGATTTCTTCCTGTTCCAGCAGTTCTACCAGCGATGCCGCGACAGCCAGTTCACGCTCAGAAGGGCCCTGCCTGTTGTGATCATTCCGCATGTCTGACAACTCCTGCTGTAGCTTCCGAACCCGAGCCTGCACATTGCCAAAGCTGGTCCGGCCCCATGTTGCCAAATCAGCCGAGATCATCTTCAGTTTCTGCTGTAACTCCCCTACCGTAGCACGCTGGCCCCGTTCCGCCCAACGTTTGATTAGCGTATCATCAAATTCTTTGTGCTTTTCCCAAGCCACTTCGTATCTCCACGGCTTGTTCTCACCACGAGCCCTTGGCCCGCTAGGTTGTTGTCTATATAGAAGGATCGGTAGATGATCCGAGCATGCCACCGTTGTTAGATGGTGTACCTCCGCCTCCGGGTATCTTGCGCACCACGACGGCGTCGCTAGGCCGCGATCCAAACGCGTGCGATAGAAAGAACCACCCGCCACCTTTTTCTCGAACGTCCATCCCACTCCCTTATATCCGAGATCACATAGACCACACACGTCTATCATCTCCCTAAAACCAGCCATCTGGCTGTAACCTCTCTCATTCACTCCAATATGCTCTGAACGATGTAGAACTTCATTGAAGTCTCCAATGCAAAGACACGGGAGATCGTTAGCAGATCGAATAAACTTGAGCATCTCCCAGGTTTTATGCCTCTCTGCTACTTGCGCCTCACCATACACCATTGTCAACCGCCACGGATCAATGCCAGGCTCCGTCACGATGACATCTAAGTGATATTGTGAGTAAGGTAATATCTCAACTTTTATTTCATTGTTCCAGTACAAACCGAGTCCTCCACTACGGCCTCTACTGCTAATTGCAAAACTTCTGTCAAAACCAAAAGAACTAGATAACCTCTCCACATAATTTTTGTGCATTTGGGTCTCCACTACACATAAAATCATAGGATTATTACGCCTCGCCACATCGCGAAGCTCCCGGACTGTCGCAGCCCCTCCCAGGCCATGACAGTTTACACTCAAGATACTCATTGCGACTCGCGGCCCTCCATGGCAGAGGCCGCGTCATCTTGAGCTTTTTTGTTTTTCGCCATCGGTGTGGTCTTCTTTGGGCGTTTTGTCTCCCTTGCCGATGGTGGTGGAGGAGGGGTGCCCGTCCTTGCCCCGTACCGCTTCTCTTGTCCTTCCTTTGAGAAATCGAGCACTTGCTTTGCGCTAGGCCCCTCCGCCTCCTTCTGTACTTCCGCCTTCTTCCACTCCAGCAGCAGCACAGGTGCCTTCGATCCCTCCCCTGCTGCGCTGTCCTTTACAGGGCTTCTTTCTGTCAGTTTTGCCTCTGTGGAGGAGCGTTTGCGATTCTCCGCAGCGAGGTTGGCCTCACCTCTGCCAGCCCCCGCTCTCCCCCTGCCCATACCACGGCCTTGCGGTGGTTTGCTCGAGCCAGACGATCCTCTCCCCTCCTGTTTTCCCAAGTGGTCATAGAATTGCGTGCGGTTCCAGGTTGTCCCCGCGAGCATCCACTTTCCATAGCTAACATCTCCCGGGGCGTGCTCCCCCGAACCACATTCCTCCTGCTCATGCCCGAGCAGACCACAAACTTCGCAGTACTTAGGAATCTTTTCGTACTTGACCTTCATGATCACCGGCTTTCCCCCCTCCGGTTTGAATGACAAGAAACGGGTCAAGCTCTTTCTCACATCTAGCCAGACTCTAGCCCGCACATAGTCCCCTCCTTCGAAACTAGGGCCATTCATATCCACTTGTACCACTTCTCCAATACTTTTTGCCAGCCCCATGATCAACTGCCTCTTACGGTAAAGTTCAGGCACATCATGAATCTGCACCCAAGCATGTACACGATTTAACTCCACTGATGATGCTCTACAACTCCCATCATATTTCTCAATCAGCAGTCCATAGTCCCGGAAGATCCAGGGGCCCTGTTCCGTGATTCTCTTCCAGTCACCGAGACAATTCGCTTGAACCAGGATGCGATTGTCATCTAAGTCTCGAAAATATACTTCCTGTGCCGGAGCCCAGGCAAAGAGCATTGTTTTCTTCAGCGATGCCGCGCTAAAAACCTTGGTAGTCAGTAGGCGCATCACCGCAAGCCACTTTGTTCCATTCCTTCAAAGCTTCCACCTCGCTTTTGGGCACGAAGAGGCCATCGATGTCCTCTCCCTTCAGATGCAAACTCTCCAGCAGATCCTCCAGCGAGGGCTCCTTCCTCACCGATCCGCTGGCTTCTCCTTTTGTCTGTTCCGCCGCCATAGCTCTCCCCCGATCCGATCTCCACCTGTAAACCCTAACCAAGGCCGGGTAGTTGGACTAGCCAACCCCTTATTCAGCCTGAGTCGGTCAACAGGAGAGAAAGGTAGAGGGGGAGGGGGAGTTGTTGTCTGATCCGCCTGCCGCCGGAGATTGGGGTCGCCGGTGGAGTAGACAAAACCCTAATCGCCCTCTGAATCGCCTAAGCGTCTCGAGAACGAAGAGGTACGTTCGAGATTATTTCATCTTGTTAGCTAGTACAGGTAAGAGTGCATATACACTAGAATGGGCCTTTGGGCCACACGCTTAGGCGATTGATCAGGGCAGAGTTTAGCAGTATGTTGTATTTTCTTTTCTGCTAGAAACTCAAGATGTTGGGGATAATCATATCTTGAAGGAGCCTTGCTTCTGCTTAGCATGTGGAACTGATGCTTCAGAGTTGGAAACCCTCACCCCACCCACTCCACTGTCCATGGGTGGAAACCCTCGGCAGCCTGCGCCGTCAAGCGGCCTCGGGGGTCGCCTAAGCTCCTGCACTGGGCCGTGTTAAATCCTGCTTGTTTCAAATCTCGGTAGTTTTCAGTTACCATGTTTACTCCTGTCCATTTCAATCTAGTGAAATGCAAAGGTTGTGCATGGACAAAAAAAAGTACCTGTTCATGGACAAATTGGAGATGTTTAGGGATACCCTTGGAGATGATAAGAAACTAAAAGCAATGGGACGGAGCAATACCTGATGATGACGACGACTATCTTTCGGAACATTCGCCTGCAGATTTGTGTCATGTGCTGTGAGATATTGATCTGTAGCGAATTGCTCTGTCGGAGCCTTGGGACACGTGTTGCGCCCGTGTGGCGCGGTACCGGCCAGCGGCCATGCTATACACATTGTCATTGTCGCTGATGATAACGTTTCTTGTTGAAGCTGAAAGTGTCCTCGATCCAGGTCTATGTGCGAATATGGCAGCAGTGGACACCGGGGTATATGCAAATATTCCACACTCCAGGTCAAAAACTGCGTCGAGGCACCGTGGTGTGTGGCAGCCTTGTTTGCCGGACTGCGATACTGGCGACGCGACCGCACACCATTTTTGGGTTGTGATTAAGATGAGTGCGCATCTGATCTTACAAAAGAAAATAGCTCGGTGGGCACTATAGAAAGGCAAAAAAAAATGGAGAACAGAAAAAACAACCAAGCGAGGGCCCAACCGGGTTCGAACCGGTGACCTATTGATCTGCAGTCAATTGCTCTACCACTGAGCTATGGACCCCTTGTTGTTAAGCTTAAAGATAAATCTTATATAACATAGGCCAAACAGGATGCTATTTTTTCCTATTTCTGCACAAACAGTCCCGTACAATTGTTCATCACTCGTAAAATACATGACCTAACGGCGAGAAAAGAAAGGTTTAAGGTAGATGGCTTCGTACGTGGTCTTTGTCAGGCTTCTGAAGTTCGATCAAGCTTTTGCGTCCAGAGCAAGTGTCGACATTGGTAAGACAGGATGAATGCGTGCGTATGCTGGTCGTGCGGCATAGATCCACCGTGCCATATGAACATTTCGCCAACCGGACTTTGCCGGATAGTATACTCCCAGCATGAGAGATCGTACACGCGCAGGGGTACAGACACCGTACTCGCATTCCACGAGGTTTATGGTTTCTGATCCTGGACATTCGGCCGACAGATATTCTTCACCGCCCATGATCGCTCGACCCACGGCAGAGCAGTAAGGCATGCCATGTGCATGCGCAGGTGATGCCCAGCTCAACCGAACACCAACAAACTCACACGACTTATAACCCTCCAGTGACGACAGACTTTTTTGGGATGACCGTTCGGGAGGCGTCTCTAGGGGCGACGCCACGGGCGTCTACACCGGTGGATCCGAAGGCGGGGGGAAGTCGTGCCGGTGGTCGTGCCGGTGGCCCGCCGTCGCCGGCGGGAGGACGCTTCTGGGCGTTGGCTACGTCAGATGATGAGGAAGAGGAGATGCACGAGGCGAGATCGGAGGAGGAGAGCGTCGATCCGCTAAGGTACGTTCAAGATTTTGATTCGCTTTGTCGATCGCCGTCGCCGGTGTCATCTCGAACTATGAGTTCGGGATCCACAAGGGTGCAGAAGAGGATCTTGCGCAGGCAAGCTCAGAGGGCAGCGTCCCTGTTGTTTCATTCGGTATCGGATCGTGAGTTCGTGGCTTCCGCAGTGACTCCAGCTGTGAGATCGGCGGAGAATCGGTCTTGGAAGCGTCCGGTACTTGAACCCACAGTTTTCGTCGAGGACGAAAGTGTCGCCGGCCCACCATGGACGGTGGTGCGACACCGACGCAGAGCGTCGTCAGTGGGGGAGAGGAAGGCCGGAATTTTCGGATCACGAGAGGTTTTGAATTGCAGACAATCACGGGATGTGGGACCGGGTTCGATGCCAGGTGTGGTTGCATCTGTTCGCACGCTCGGGAGGCCAGGTTCGCATTGTTCTACACGTCAGGTACGGGGTCGAACATGTGCTGCAATTACAAAGTGGCCTAAGGGACTCGGACCCGCTAGACTGCTAGGGTTTTTCCAATCACGCGTGACTCCTTCCTCGCTTCCAAGTGCGGCGGCCGCCATGGCGCAACGTGGAGGAGGTCAAGGTGCGGATCAGCGTGCTGGGATGCCAAACCAGGGTCGTGCGCAACCGATCCCAGGTTTCATCGCATATGAGCAGGGGGGACCGAGTGGCACCGCGGGTCTACAGGCGGCGCAAGGCCAGGCGGGGCCGCCGCAGCTGGCGTTCCATGCCGGTGCAGTTCACCAGGGAGGTCACAGGCAGGGACAAGGTGGGCTGAGAGGGCGGCAGCGTTACGATCAAGGGAGAGGTAACTTCGGAAGGGGTGGCCGTGGCGGATATGTCAATAATGTTTACAGATCGAACGGGCATCGATTCGATAATGGACGTGGTCGCTATATTCCGAGAGTGCCGCAGCCGCCGGTGCAACAGATGGTGGCCTCGGGGCCGGTAGCTGATGCAATACCTGATGGGCAGACTAATGTTGCTGCAGCAGGTGCGCCGATAGTGCATGCTGCCACGCCTACTTTGGTTCAAACGGCAGTGGTTGAGGCATCGGGTTCTGGGCAAGGAGAGAAGAGGGTTTCGGAGGAGCAGCTGAATGTGGCTTTGGCTGGTGCAGTGAAGAAGAGCAAAAGAATTGACAAGAACAAGTGTTTTAGGTGTGGAGAGGCAGGTCACTTCCTTGCAGATTGCCCGGCTCCGGTGTGTGATTTTTGTCAGGGGTCTGTGCACAAAAATGGCCCTTGCCCTTTGCTTTCGGCGCCTAAACCTCATCCCGTGATGTATGGGTACGCCCATGATGAGTTGATGATCTTCGGTATTCCTCTCACAGCGAGTTTCAGGCCTAAGATGGTGAACGCTCGTTGGGCCTCGGTGGTGGTCAACAAGGGTGAGATGTCGATCCCGCAGTTGATTAGACAGCTCCAGCGTTTGGTTCCGACAGAGGGATTCACTTGGAATGTTAGTCAAGAGGGTCATAACGTTTTCAAGGTCATGTTCCCCTCAAAGCTTGAACTTGATAGGCTGAAAATCTTTGGTACATGTAGGGTACCTAATTCCACGTGTGAGATGACGGTGGACAGCTGGGGGGAAAGGATAGAGAGGTTGGATACATTGCCTAATTTTTGGGTTAGGGTATCTGGCATACCGGAGGAGCATACCGGAGATTTTTTGGCGATGTGGGCTGTTGGTTATATGATCGGAGTCACTAGAAAGATTGATATGGCATATACTCGTCAAAATGGTGTACTGAGAATCCTGGTGGGATGTCTTGACTACACTAAGGTGCCACATACTATACCAATGCTTATTAAAGATGATTTCTATGCTCTCACTTTCTTTGTGGAAGGGGAGGACTTGACTGATGCTGCTGTTGATATGATAGTAGACAAGGCAGATGGAGAGGATGATGGGGATGATAGTGAGTTGGGCTCGGATTTTAGAGATGCTCTAGCTAAAACTACCTTGGAGGATACTGCCACGAAGGCCAATAGTGGCCAGATTTCAACCTCTGGTGGTGATCAACAAGGGAATGGGAGCTCGGGTACTCATGGTACAACGGCAATGGAGCACAAGAGGTCTGGTGTTGTGTTCTCTCCAATGCTCCAGGAGCAGTTTAGGAGAATCGACGAGGAGTTACAGCGCACGGCAAAGCCACGGCAGAGCTCTGCCGAGAAATCTGCTGCCGTGAGGCCTATTTCGCCTGCCGTGGCGCCTTTTTCGCCTGCCGCGGGTGCTTTCTCTGCCGGGGATGGATCTCCTGCCATGAGCATGTGTGCTGCCGCGGGATCGCGATTTGCTGTCGCTGGTGATCAGGTTGCTGCATTGGTGCGCCCTGCTGTTTCTTTGTCTGATGCTACTGCCGTTCAAGTGGTGGATGTTGGCATCGGGTATACGGCTGCGGTACTTGAGGAGGCGTTGGTGACGGGTGATGAACCTGCTGGTGCCGCTGTGGTGCTGACTGCGGCCGCTCGCGGTGGACACTCGGCTCCTGATCCTAGGGACAGTGCCTTGGAGCTGGAAGGTGTAAACGGAGGGGATCTAGCTGCAGCTGCTGCAGCTACTAATCAGGTGCCATTGTCACCATATGTCATGGGCAACCGCAAGAAGGCTGCGGTGAGCGTCGAGCGGCAAACCACTTTGGAGGAAGTGGTCGCGTACGGTGGCATCCCCGACCCCTCATCTACTGGACTTCGTTCGAGTGCGCGTCTACGGGCTACACAATCGGCAGATGTGCCGGTTGCGGAGAGGGCCTCCTTACGTGCGGCTAAGAGAGATGAGCTACTCAAAGGTATGGCCGTAAAGTTATCTTTTACAGCATTTGATAATAATGTTATAATTGATAATGTAGCTAGTCTAGGAGTGTCTTTGGGGGATTCACCAAGTATGGCTAGTAGAACGGTTGATACGCTGAAAAATATTGAGATGTCTAGACAGGTTGTTAATCTTTCTAATAACTTACATGGGGATAACGAGAATGTTGAGGATTCTGATCATAATACGGTGATGCACATGGCATCAAGTTTGTGTGAAGATTATGACCTCGAGGGTGAGGTAGGCATGGAGGGTCATGTGGATCCTCATGCGCAGGAGGTCAAGATGATGCGATCATGTAAGGGTAAAACGAAGGGGGGGTCTAAACCAAGGAGGAGTGCTAGGATTAAAAAGATATATTCTCCATGAAGGGATATTTCTGGAATTCGGATGGGTTTGGAGATACCGCGAAACATTGGGCGGTGAGAGAGGCTGTTGTGGATTTGAAATTAGATTTTATTGCGTTAAGTGAAACAGGGAGAAGTAGTTTCTCTCCATCTTTCTTGAATTTTTTGGCAGCGGGGTTAGAATTTACGTGGTACTGTTTACCACCTCATGGGAGATCAGGGGGGATTCTCATTGGTTTAAATTGCGCGACTCTAACGGTACAGACCGTTACGGCCGGTGACTACTCGGTTAAATTGCATGTGCAATCAAAGGAAGATGGCTTTCTTTGGGATTTGGTGGTCGTCTATGGGGCTGCCCAAGATGATAAGAAACCAGAGTTCTTGGCTGAGTTCGTTAGAATTTGTGATAATGAAACACGACCTATGTTGGTAGGGGTGACTTCAACATTATTCGTTCTAGTGTGGAAAAGAATAATGATAATTTTAACCCGCGTTCGCCGTTCATTTTTAATGCCATTATTCATATCCTTGATTTAAAAGAATTGGAATTGTCTGGTAGACAATATACTTGGACAAGCAGGCGTACTATTCCAACTTTAGAGAAGCTGGATAGAATACTTGCTACTATTGAGTGGGAACAGAAATTCCCGTTAGTGACCGTCCAAGCTTTAACTAGAATTGGTTCTGATCATAATCCTTTGTTTTTAGACTCTGGATCAGCAGCTCATTTGGGGAACAAATCGTTGTTTTCGTTTGAGTTGGCTTGGCTAAAGCAACCAAATTTCTTTGAGATAGTCAAGGAGGAGTGGGAGTCGGTTCTGATTGGCTCAAGTCCAATTGAACGATGGCAAATGAAGATTAGACATGTTAGGAGTTTTTTAAGAGGATGGGCTAAAAATAGAGCGGGAGAATATAAGAGGTTAAGGGATAAATTGTTGTTGCTTATTAATGAACTAGATTTAAGGGCGGAGTGTTCCCCCTTGACCGAGGCTGAGCAGGCCTCTAGGGTAGAAGCGGAAGCGTTTCTTACCAAATTGCGTCGCGAAGAAGAGTCTAAGTGGGCTCAACGTGCTAAGGTTAGACATATCCAGGAGGGGGGAAGTAATACGAGATACTTCCATCTGGTTGCCAATGGGAGACATAGGAAAAAAAAGATTTTCCAGCTAGAACAAGATGAAGGGACCATAGTGGGCCAAGAAAATCTAAAAGTTTTCATTTTGGAATATTATAAAAAATTGTTTGGGGCGCCAGAACCATCCAATATCTCGTTAGATGAGACGAGACTTGATGGTATTACTCGGGTGACTGATGAGGAGAATTCGTTGCTCACACAGCCTTTTACTGAAAAGGAAATTCGTGATGCCATCTCTCAAATGGAGCCTAATAAAGCCCCTGGGCCTGATGGATTTCCGGCTGAATTCTATAAGTTTTTTTGGGAGGTTATTAAATATGACTTGATGGCAATGTTTGCTCAGTTGCATGAGGGTGATCTAGACTTGTTCAAGTTGAACTTTGGAACGATAATCCTACTTCCTAAGAAGGAAGATGCATGTAGGATTGAGCAATATAGGCCTATTTGTCTGTTGAACGTGAGTTTTAAAATATTTACAAAGGTAGGAACAAATAGGGTAACCTCTATCGCGCAGAGGGTTATCCGACCATCTCAGTCTGCGTTTCTTCCCGGAAGGAATATTTTAGAGGGGGTGGTTGTCCTACATGAAACAATTCATGAACTTAAAAGGAAGAAAATGGACGGGGTGTTGTTCAAAATTGATTTTGAGAAAGCATATGATAAAGTGAATTGGAAGTTCCTACAACAGACTCTACGCATGAAAGGTTTTGATCCCAGATGGTGTGACTGGGTAGCGAACTTTGTGCAAGGGGGTAGTGTGGGTATTCGTGTGAATGATGACATTGGTCATTACTTTCAAACTTTAAAAGGGTTAAGACAGGGGGATCCGTTATCTCCTATTTTGTTTAATCTGGTGGCGGATATGCTTGCTCTTCTTATTGAGAGAGCCAAAGAACTTGGTCAGGTGGGAGGCTTTGTGGTGACCCAGCACACCACTGCATGTGTAGTGCGCAAGTCGCTGACATAATACTCACAGAAGGACTTATCCGTGAATATTATATCTCTCAGAGTGGTACAAAAGAAACACGGCGGGTCCAAACAAAGCTATAGGATACAAACTTCATTACAAAACCTTGAGAGTCTCCTTGATGAATCAAGAAGATCTCCTGCAAATGCAACATCAGAAGAAGCAATTCAAAGCTCCAAGCCGGAGAAGAACTCTAGCTCAGAACTAATCCACTACGGCTGATGTCAGCCCTAAACCATGGCTTAGAACTACTAAGTCCAAGAATGGACTCTAACTACACCTTGATATCTTGGCCTCCACCAGCGTTGTTGATGATGATGCTTTACCGACTAAGTAGTAGATCACTCCACTTAGCTCCCTTAGACAGTGATGGCTTCTCGATGACGACTTCAATAGGGCTTCAACTCTAAGCAGGGGTCAAACGGGATAGAATGAGTAACGAGCGTTACTCAGCAAGTTCATGATATATAGTGGGTGGTTGATGCACTAACTACAGCTTTAGACTCGAAAGAGTCATAAAGTAATGCAAGGTTTTTGTAAATCTTTCTTCAAGAGGTTGCTTTTAATTCTGAAAACTATGCCCTCCAGATCTTCACAGGATTAGAACTTTCATGGAGTTGCCTTTCCTGCGGCGTTCGCAGCTCCTTCCCGGAACAAGGGGTAACATGTCACATCCTTTTACACTCTGCAGAGGTGCGTTACTTTACCCATGGACGACCAAGACCATGTTGCACAACCAGGCTCGAGATCCTGTCCACTCCCACTTAGGTGTGGGGCCCGGTAGTTGGTCCAAGCCAAACCGTGCTTCTCCGCACAACGCATGCCCACCCATTTCTGCCAGCAGGTTGAACGCCTGATTCCACCCCTCACGATGGAGATCTACGCGCCCCTGGCAGACACTCATAGACCCCAGAGCCCGTGGGACGTAAGGGCTCCCACCCATGTGCATGTAGTCCCGCAAGACCTACAGCGTACGTCTCTGGCAGTCCGTTGACATGCGAACGAGAAAAGTATCACGGCTGACTTACTCCCCCCACAAAAGATCCATGGTCAACGCGAATTTACGGCGCAAGAATCCTGACGGCAGTTGTTGTTAATTCCTAGGTAATACGTTCCCATGTAGATGGAACCTTCCTTTGACCTATTCATCTTACCATGGTTCCATCCGCCCACCAAACAGAATACTACCACTCGGGTAGTCATTCAATTAGTCATATTATTATAAAAATAGGATCATGCATTCTTTTGGGAGTAGGTGATAATACAATAAGGTTTTTTGCAAATAGTTTGTTATGAAGTACTGCAAAGGATATGAGCAAGTGATGAACTTGCCTGAGACTGAAATAACAATAATAATCCAGGTCTTCGGGGTTCGAGGGTCGCGTAGAGAAATCCAAATATCTGAAAGATAGCAAAGTAGTCCCGGTAAGGACTACAGAAAACACTGGCAAGATGATATATACATAGTAATGAGATGCATCGTGAAATCCCCTGGAAAATACCCCAGCTTACAAGTGTAAGCCTCGTTTGAAACGATAACATATTCACACAATTGTTAGGTGACTTAGGGTTGTTTCATTATTTGTGGTGATGTTGTTATTTCTTTTAGGCTTAGGTGTGTTTCACTTTTATTGAACAAACACTTGCTATCATGTTTAAGTAGAAGTGTTATACATGGTTAGGCAACAAGACAATAGCACATGGTAAACAATTATTGAAAAGGTAACAAACATGTTTGGTTTTATATTCCAAAAGTGTAGAGCTAATGACAATGAGTTTAGTTGAAAATGATGAACTAGTACAGCCAACTCTATCATCACAATACTTGCTAATGACTTGTGATGATAGGTTTTAGTATGTGTGGAAACCTGAGAGTTTTATTAGTAAAGAAAATAATAGTGTGGCAGTTATTTCTGTTATAATAGAATATTATAGAATCCCATTATACCAAAAGAAACAATTTTATAATTAAACAAAATGTTTTATGTTTGACATATTTGCATTGGAAATTCTTTTCTCTTTAATTTGATATAACATTTTATTTTTCTGAAAATATTTGAATAAATTATTAATTTCTCAATTTTAAATGAATTAAATGACTAAGCAAACTATTGCACACATGAAACTAGATCAAATGATTTTGGAAACATCATAGATGAGTTGTATTTGTGATTTGGAGCATTTTGGTATATAACTTGTATTTTTCTGATTTTATGAATTATTTATTATTTTCTCAATTTCAAATGATTTAATTTAACTAAAGAAAATATTTAATTTTAAATTTTATCAAACATTTTTGAAAAGTTCATGAATATTTAGATTATATTTTTCTAAACATTTATCAATTTTATTTGTATTTTTCTATTGAGTAAATTTAAAGTTATTGATTTTATGAATTAATGATTTTTCTGCCATTATTTAAATTGACAGGTGGGTCCCACCTGTCATATTCGTTTATTAATCAAAATTTAAAAGGAAATTAAAAGAAAAGGAAGCATGACATCATGATGACGTCATGTCTGTGTCACCCGAATTGGGGATTCCTACTGTATGATAGCAATCCGACTATAGAGTGTGAATTAGCCCGATTGAATGGATCCTAGAGCTAGACGGTACCCCGGTGAGTGCAGGGATGGTGGCGGAGTGACCAAATGGTCACCGGTTCGCCGGCGACGAGCGGTGGCGCGACGGCGCGGCACGGATGACGGCGGCCCGACGATTAAGACAGCTAGAATCTTAATGGAAAGCACCACGAGGCGCAAAAGCTCACCCTGAGCATGAAGAAAGGGTCGAGGTCGCTCGTCTTGGTCCAATTCGACGGCGGTGTGAGAATTTTTACGGCGGCCGGAGACGAAGACGAAAACCCGATTCCGCCACTTCCGGGCTTCCCAGCAAGCGATTTTCGGTGGAGAGATGCAGGACGTCGAGACGGAGCTCCTGGTGGGCTCGGTTTCCTCCGGCACGGCCGGAGTCGACGACGAACGGCGGCGGCCCGTACGGTTAGGGTTAGGGTTCCTGTGCATTTGTAGAGAGAGAGACAGAGAGTGAGGGAGAAGAGAGAGTGAGTGAGGAGATCACGGCTTCTCCTTCCTCTTATCCATCGGAAAGGCCGCCGAGGAGAGGTGGCAGTGTGCGTTGGTGGCGGTGACACGCCTCTGGCCTTCTGACCAGAGGTTGAAGAAGAAAGAAATGAAATGCCAATTTTCGATACCCCCCTGGAATTTCTGTAAATTGCGTATTAGTCCTTCTGTCTTAAAAACAGAGAAGAAATCTTTGTTTTCAGGGCCTTATTGCAAAGATAACAATTATTAAAATTCAGTTTTGAATTCCTCATCAAATTTCCAAGCTCACCATGTTTTGTTTTGGTGAATTTGAGCAATATTTGTATTTTTTATTTAGGTTGCTAAATTAAGTGATTTTTGTTATTTCACTCTATTTAATTTATTAAATGTCTTAAAATTTATTTTAGGCATGAAAAACTATATTCACACAAAACACATGGGGTTCACCAAGTGGTGTGTTCCCATTGGAACATTTATATACCAATTCCTTATAGAAAGTAATTAAGTAAAACTACTTAGTACTGGTTCTATGCACTGTTATGAATACCATTTAATATGGAATTTTATTCCATGTCAAACCAAAGGGTGTTAGGTAATAAATAGATTCATTTTCCTTTGTGTGGCTTTGTTATTTTCATCTTTAGGTTTCTTATCAAGCCTGGTGGACAGTTCCTTATATCATCTGTAAGTTATGTTGCTGCTTTTAGTACTGGCTTAAATGGAAACATGTGTGGCTTTGGAATCTCATTTGTCTGTTTTCCACATAGATTCCACTATGGATATTATCCTTTGTTGATTTTAAACATGTAATAAATTGTATGATTATGTATGGATGGATTTTTGTTATTATACATTGGTCTTATGGATGAGGTTGATCTGGAAAACCAGGTGTTAAGCTTGTTTCCATTAACCTCCACATATCACAAGACATGTGGATGCAATGGTTGGTTAACATCTCATACTTGATAATTATTTTCATTCAAGGTATTACTATGAGTTCCTCATCTCAGATGAGCTTGTCCAGGAATAGAAATTATAGGTTCTCTAATAATACCTAATCATTCATTGGATAATTTCTTATGCTTCCTTACTGAGGCAGTGTTGCTTCTTGTAGTCTTCTGTTGCTTGATGTTCTTGTCTCTAGTTGTCACTAGTCTTCAGACATTGCCTTGGTCCTTTGCAAGTAATATCATCCCTTGATGGTCTCTTTGCTTAGGAAATTCACCACTAGAGCTGATAGGATATATGGAGTAGTTCTCAAATTCTAACTTCAGTAGTAAATTATAGCTCCTGATGAGATGTGTTCATTTGAATCCATAACCACTTCATTCTTGTGGTATATTCAATTATGATGAAAAAATAGATTATTGAAACTCAGTTGTTTTAATGCTTACATGAATATTCTGTCCACAAGGTTGATATAACCTTGTAATCAAATTATTCTTATATAACATCAAACACTTGGATTTCAACATGTTGCTTGTTTTGTTCCTTATATTGGTTTCTTCTTTACTTATAACTTGTAGGTGTGGTTCAAGTTATAATGTGGTATATTATTTTCTCCTTGTTATACTTCTCCTTCTATGGATCATGATTTTGTATATAACAGAATGTAGGTGTATTTTATAACATCATGTTACCATATGCATATAAGAAGAATTTTGTTAACAAGTGGGCCAGACTTGCCTCCAAATTACTACTCATATACAATAGGCTGAGATGTACCAGGTTATATGATCTTATGTTTATTTGTGTAAGATACTCAAGTGTTTGAGTATACAAAAGTGATCTGTTAACAAGGTAATTAGTCTTGTTACCAAACTACTTCTATATAACACTAACATTGGAATATCATACAATTTCAAGAGGTTAATAAGATCAGATCAATATATAAGAGTTTCCAAGTACTCTTATAGAAGATTAGAGTAGCACTTCAAGCACACTCTAATTAATCTTCTTGGATATCTTCATGTGGTAGTTCCTCCTGTCTTGTGGTTTCTTCTCTTGCAGAATATCTTGGAGGAGTTTGAGGAAACATGATACATTGGTCTAGCCAAACTCACAAGATCTAGATTAGGATTTAATTCATACTTTTATTATCCTTCCATACATTTCTTGTTTTGCTTCCCATAAGATAGATACTTATATCATACATGATTGGTTTTATTTAGCTTTCAATCCAATTCCTCTCATAGAGGTTATATCTAGTTGTTATTCTTTACTTGTATCCAGAGATACTTTAGTTGTTGAATGATGAGTTGGATATAAATATGGAGTGTTTGTGGAATGATGTCTTTAGATGGTAAGTTGATCAAATGGTTCATTAATGTGTTGAGCTTGCATATGCTCACTTGTTTGTGATGATAGAAACATTGAGCATGATAAAGTGATTGGACTTAATGGCTTTGATCATGGTTGTTACTTGGTTACTCAGAGTGCCATGTTTTGATTTTATATCCTTGATTTGTATTCATGATGTAGACATAGAGGTTTGGAAAGATCATATGTGATGATCAAGGTTTTAACAGTAGTTTAAGAAGATTTATTACTTCTTTTAGATACTTCTTTTATGGTTGAGGAGATATGTACATATTCGATAAATATATTATTCATGATAATTAAGTTACTTCCCACTTGTGGGACTTGGGTTAACACTTGTTTGTATCACTTGTGTTCTATTGAAACTTTGTTATTTACTTGTGATGGTTCACCTGATACTTATGGGATGGTTTATAGAGATGTTGTGGAGATGAATTGATAACTTAGGGAGTTGTTGTTTTATAGAAGATCACATCTATGTTGATGAGATGGTTCAATTAGGTATTACTTAATTGTGGAAGTATGATCATTAGTTATGAGATTTGGATACTCACCCCTCTTTGAGTTCTATACACCTAGTGAATTATCCCAAGTCACTTTTAGACTTGTGTTGAAGTTGTTGATAGTTTGTGTTGGTCACAACCAATTTATGGTTTGTGTAACCAGATGATTTGGTTTCCTAAGGTACTTGTTATAAAGATCATTCCAAATGCACTCTTGACCAGATGAACTAAACCTATTTCATCATGTCAAGTGAAACTTTGGTCACTTTGATTCGTTTAAACTTTCGCGCCAAAATTTCCCGTACTTTTAGATGCATGCTTTGCAGATGCACATATTATATTTAGATCCTTATAACCTCCCAAACACTGGGATGTTACAGTATCTCCCCCTTAACAAGAACTTCGTCCCGAAGTTCAATATCTCTCACGTAAATATAGGTAGAGAAAACTTCTATAGACCGTTGAATCTTCACATCTGTTTCTTGTGTTGACCTTGGCATATATAGCCTCTTGTCCTGATTGTTCACCTTCCACTGTCTTGTACTATGATCTAATACTTTGCATGTTGTTATGACAACTCTGTTCTATTACTAGGACTTCCTAATGGTCTCACGAAGAACACGTGGTATTTCCACCACATAGTGGATACCAAGTTTCGTTCTCTGATGAATAGGTATGGTTCCCTACTTCTCAGAACTTTCTGGGTAACATTTGGTCTATCCACCAGGTGATGAATAACCAATTAACTTCTTCCGGTATACTGGATATTGACTATGTTTAGGACTCCATTTGGTTCAGTCTAATGGTCTCAAGATAAAGCTTTTCCAAAGAAACTTGTACAAAGTAGTATACACTGAGTTAGACTCTTCTAATTAGTAAAAATATCTTCGAGTTTCCTCGAGTTTTAACTTTTTCCTACCGGTGACTATAACCTATTCCATTGGTTACTTCATATGGTCCTTCTACATCTTTGAGTTTTGACTTCTACTAGACAAATCTATAAGTTAATTTATCAAACTTGTACATGTTTCCTTTTATGATATAACTACTCATATTATTTTCTTGGCATCACTTGTGGTAGCTCACCCTATGTTGATGTAGTAGCTCACCAACTCCAAACAAGGTGTGGAATGTGGTCCATTCCCATCAGTGTCTTCATTGTCATCTTCCTTCTTGACTTTCTGGTCTTCTAGAGCTTTGGTGGTTACTTTCATCAGCTGATATTTCAGACCGCTCTCATACTAATACTATATCCTCTAGACCATTAACATCAAGCTAGAACTCAATGTTTGCACATGCATATGCACATAAAGTTCCAACTTCATGGACAGATCTAGTCAATCAAAGATCCAAATAAGATCCAATAAATCCCAAATGCAGTTATCACTCATGCATCAAAAGCCTGTGAAATAAAAGTACTTAGAGTAAAACATCTCAAGTACCAAGGCTCTTAAATGCTATACACTACAAATAGGTATATATTACCTTGTTATCTTAGTCTACACAACCACTCTTTGCCCAGGTAATTACTCCAATTGCATGCCTTACTGCAATGGAATAAACCAAGACAAAATGATCCTATAGTAGTTGTTGTCTAACTTGGTTCCATACCGAACTAAGTATTATGTATTTGAATTACTTCATCTTGATTATGATAATCTTCTCATGGTATCTGTTGATCCTTCATGGTGTTGATCACATCGTAGGAGTAGTAATGTAGCTTCCATCAATGCTTATGCCTTCTCCTAATTCTACACTATACCATACTATACTAATCCACCTCTAGACTTGATAACAAAGGATATGGTATATATCCCATAGTTACCATGGTTTAATAACTCTTTATAATTATCAAATATCTCTTCTTGATGACTCCTATACTTATTCTATACCATGTTCTACTCCATTCTATACATTCATAGAATGGGGTAATCATCACTTTGACTTAATCATCTCTGACTATGTCAGATCTCTGTTCTTCTCAATAACACTGGTACATGATAAACTTCTAACTATCCATACCTAGGTATTTAGAAATTAGATAAGTATAGTTACTCAAGTTGAGTAAGAAAATTCTATACAAGTATGATTATATCATTCTCAAGTGAATGGTCATCATAGTTGTAGGAAATATGGTTTAGATAAGATGGCTTCCTATAGACTTTACCAACCTACAGATCTCCTAAAAGGTTTTAAACCTAAGGTCGCTTCGCTCTGATACCATCTGTGGTGACCCAGCACACCACTGCATGTGTAGTGCGCAAGTCGCTGACATAATACTCACAGAAGGACTTATCCGTGAATATTATATCTCTCAGAGTGGTACAAACGAAACACAGCGGGTCCAAACAAAGCTATAGGATACAAACTTCATTACAAAACCTTGAGAGTCTCCTTGATGAATCAAGAAGATCCCCTGCAAATGCAACATCAGAAGAAGCAATTCGAAGCTCCAAGCCGGAGAAGAACTCTAGCTCAGAACTAATCCACTACGGCTGATGTCAGCCCTAAACCATGGCTTAGAACTACTAAGTCCAAGAATGGACTCTAACTACACCTTGATAGCTTGCCCTCCACCAGCGTTGTTGATGATGATGCTTTACCGACTAAGTAGTAGATCACTCCACTTAGCTCCCTTAGACAGCGATGGCTTCTCGATGACGACTTCAATAGGGCTTCAACTCTAAGCAGGGGTCAAACGGGATAGAATGAGTAACGAGCGTTACTCAGCAAGTTCATGATATATAGTGGGTGGTTGATGCACTAACTACAGCTTTAGACTCGAAAGAGTCATAAAGTAATGCAAGGTTTTTGTAAATCTTTCTTCAAGAGGTTGCTTTTAATTCTGAAAACTATGCCCGCTAGATCTTCACAGGATTAGAACTTTCATGGAGTTGCCTTTCCTGCGGGGTTCGCAGCTCCTTCCCGGAACAAGGGGTAACATGTCACATCCTTTTACACTCTGCAGAGGTGCGTTACTTTACCCATGGACGACCAAGACCATGTTGCACAACCAGGCTCGAGATCCTGTCCACTCCCACTTAGGTGTGGGGCCCGGTAGTTGGTCCAAGCCAAACCGTGCTTCTCCGCACAACGCATGCCCACCCATTTCTGCCAGCAGGTTGAACGCCTGATTTCACCCCTCACGATGGAGATCTACGCGCCCCTGGCAGACACTCATAGACCCCAGAGCCCGTGGGACGTAAGGGCTCCCACCCATGTGCATGTAGTCCCGCAAGACCTACAGCGTACGTCTCTGGCAGTCCGTTGACATGCGAACGAGAAAAGTATCACGGCTGACTTACTCCCCCCACAAAAGATCCATGGTCAACGCGAATTTACAGCGCAAGAATCCTGACGGCAGTTGTTGTTAATTCCTAGGTAATACGTTCCCATGCAGATGGAACCTTCCTTTGACCTATTCATCTTACCATGGTTCCATCCGCCCACCAAACAGAATACTACCACTCGGGTAGTCATTCAATTAGTCATATTATTATAAAAATAGGATCATGCATTCTTTTGGGAGTAGGTGATAATACAATAAGGTTTTTTGCAAATAGTTTGTTATGAAGTACTGCAAAGGATATGAGCAAGTGATGAACTTGCCTGAGACTGAAATAACAATAATAATCCAGGTCTTCGGGGTTCGAGGGTCGCGTAGAGAAATCCAAATATCTGAAAGATAGCAAAGTAGTCCCGGTAAGGACTACAGAAAACACTGGCAAGATGATATATACATAGTAATGAGATGCATCGTGAAATCCCCTGGAAAATACCCCAGCTTACAAGTGTAAGCCTCGTTTTAAACGATAACGTATTCACACAATTGTTAGGTGACTTAGGGTTGTTTCATTATTTGTGGTGATGTTGTTATTTCTGTTAGGCTTAGGTGTGTTTCACTTTTATTGAACAAACACTTGCTATCATGTTTAAGTAGAAGTGTTATACATGGTTAGGCAACAAGACAATAGCACATGGTAAACAATTATTGAAAAGGTAACAAACATGTTTGGTTTTATATTCCAAAAGTTTAGAGCTAATGACAATGAGTTTAGTTGAAAATGATGAACTAGTACAGCTAACTCTATCATCACAATACCTGCTAATGACTTGTGATGATAGGTTTTAGTATGTGTGGAAACCTGAGAGTTTTATTAGTAAAGAAAATAATAGTGTGGCAGTTATTTCTGTTATAATAGAATATTATAGAATCCCATTATACCAACAGAAACAATTTTATAATTAAACAAAATGTTTTATGTTTGACATATTTGCATTGGAAATTCTTTTCTCTTTAATTTGATATAACATTTTATTTTTCTGAAAATATTTGAATAAATTATTAATTTCTCAATTTTAAATGAATTAAATGACTAAGCAAACTATTGCACACATGAAACTAGATCAAATGATTTTGGAAACATCATAGATGAGTTGTATTTGTGATTTGGAGCATTTTGGTATATAACTTGTATTTTTCTGATTTTATGAATTATTTATTATTTTCTCAATTTTAAATGATTTAATTTAACTAAAGAAAATATTTAATTTTAAATTTTATCAAACATTTTTGAAAAGTTCATGAATATTTAGATTATATTTTTCTAAACATTTATCAATTTTATTTGTATTTTTCTGATGAGTAAACTTAAAGTTATTGATTTTATGAATTAATGATTTTTCTGCCATTATTTAAATTGACAGGTGGGTCCCACCTGTCATATTCGTTTATTAATCAAAATTTAAAAGGAAATTAAAAGAAAAGGAAGCATGCCATCATGATGACGTCATGTCTGTGTCACCCGAATTGGGGATTCCTACTGTATGATAGCAATCCGACTATAGAGTGTGAATTAGCCCGATTGAATGGATCCTAGAGCTAGACGGTACCCCGATGAGTGCAGGGATGGTGGCGGAGTGACCAAATGGTCACCGGTTCGCCGGCGACGAGCGGTGGCGCGACGGCGCGGCACGGATGACGGCGGCCGGACGATTAAGACAGCTAGAATCTTAATGGAAAGCACCACGAAGCGCAAAAGCTCACCCTGAGCATGAAGAAAGGGTCGAGGTCGCTCGTCTTGGTCCAATTCGACGGCGGCGTGAGAATTTTTACGGCGGCCGGAGACGAAGAAGAAAACCCGATTCCGCCACTTCCGGGCTTCCCAGCAAGCGAGATTCGGTGGAGAGATGCAGGACGTCGAGACGGAGCTCCTGGTGGGCTCGGTTTCCTCCGGCACGGCCGGAGTCGACGACGAACGGCGGCGGCCCGTACGGTTAGGGTTAGGGTTCCTGTGCGTTTGTAGAGAGAGAGACAGAGAGTGAGGGAGAAGAGAGAGTGAGTGAGGAGATCACGGCTTCTCCTTCCTCTTATCCATCGGAAAGGCCACCGAGGAGAGGTGGCAGTGTGCGTTGGTGGCGGTGACACGCCTCTGGCCTTCTGGCCAGAGGTTGAAGAAGAAAGAAATGAAATGCCCATTTTCGATACCCCCCTGGAATTTCTGTAAATTGCGTATTAGTCCTTCTGTCTTAAAAACAGAGAAGAAATCTTTGTTTTCAGGGCCTTATTGCAAAGATAACAATTATTAAAATTCAGTTTTGAATTCCTCATCAAATTTCCAAGCTCACCATGTTTTGTTTTGGTGAATTTGAGCAATATTTGTATTTTTTTATTTAGGTTGCTAAATTAAGTGATTTTTGTTATTTCACTCTATTTAATTTATTAAATGTCTTAAAAATTATTTTAGGCATGAAAAACTATATTCACACAAAACACATGGGGTTCACCAAGTGGTGTGTTCCCATTGGAACATTTATATACCAATTCCTTATAGAAAGTAATTAAGTAAAACTACTTAGTACCGGTTCTATGCACTGTTATGAATACCATTTAATATGGAATTTTATTCCATGTCAAACCAAAGGGTGTTAGGTAATAAATAGATTCATTTTCCTTTGTGTGGCTTTGTTATTTTCATCTTTAGGTTTCTTATCAAGCCTGGTGGACAGTTCCTTATATCATCTGTAAGTTATGTTGCTGCTTTTAGTACTGGCTTAAATGGAAACATGTGTGGCTTTGGAATCTCATTTGTCTGTTTTCCACATAGATTCCACTATGGATATTATCCTTTGTTGATTTTAAACATGTAATAAATTGTATGATTATGTATGGATGGATTTTTGTTATTATACATTGGTCTTATGGATGAGGTTGATTTGGAAAACCAGGTGTTAAGCTTGTTTCCATTAACCTCCACATATCACAAGACATGTGGATGCAATGGTTGGTTAACATCTCATACTTGATAATTATTTTCATTCAAGGTATTACTATGAGTTCCTCATCTCAGATGAGCTTGTCCAGGAATAGAAATTATAGGTTCTCTAATAATACCTAATCATTCATTGGATAATTTCTTATGCTTCCTTACTGAGGCAGTGTTGCTTCTTGTAGTCTTCTGTTGCTTGATGTTCTTGTCTCTAGTTGTCACTAGTCTTCAGACATTGCCTTGGTCCTTTGCAAGTAATATCATCCCTTGATGGTCTCTTTGCTTAGGAAATTCACCACTAGAGCTGATAGGATATATGGAGTAGTTCTCAAATTCTAACTTCAGTAGTAAATTATAGCTCCTGATGAGATGTGTTCATTTGAATCCATAACCACTTCATTCTTGTGGTATATTCAATTATGATGAAAAAATAGATTATTGAAACTCAGTTGTTTTAATGCTTACATGAATATTCTGTCCACAAGGTTGATATAACCTTGTAATCAAATTATTCTTATATAACATCAAACACTTGGATTTCAACATGTTGCTTGTTTTGTTCCTTATATTGGTTTCTTCTTTACTTATAACTTGTAGGTGTGGTTCAAGTTATAATGTGGTATATTATTTTCTCCTTGTTATACTTCTCCTTCTATGGATCATGATTTTGTATATAACAGAATGTAGGTGTATTTTATAACATCATGTTACCATATGCATATAAGAAGAATTTTGTTAACAAGTGGGCCAGACTTGCCTCCAAATTACTACTCATATACAATAGGCTGAGATGTACCAGGTTATATGATCTTATGTTTATTTGTGTAAGATACTCAAGTGTTTGAGTATACAAAAGTGATCTGTTAACAAGGTAATTAGTCTTGTTACCAAACTACTTCTATATAACACTAACATTGGAATATCATACAATTTCAAGAGGTTAATAAGATCAGATCAATATATAAGAGTTTCCAAGTACTCTTATAGAAGATTAGAGTAGCACTTCAAGCACACTCTAATTAATCTTCTTGGATATCTTCATGTGGTAGTTCCTCCTGTCTTGTGGTTTCTTCTCTTGCAGAATATCTTGGAGGAGTTTGAGGAAACATGATACATTGGTCTAGCCAAACTCACAAGATCTAGATTAGGATTTAATTCATACTTTTATTATCCTTCCATACATTTCTTGTTTTGCTTCCCATAAGATAGATACTTATATCATACATGATTGGTTTTATTTAGCTTTCAATCCAATTCCTCTCATAGAGGTTATATCTAGTTGTTATTCTTTACTTGTATCCAGAGATACTTTAGTTGTTGAATGATGAGTTGGATATAAATATGGAGTGTTTGTGGAATGATGTCTTTAGATGGTAAGTTGATCAAATGGTTCATTAATGTGTTGAGCTTGCATATGCTCACTTGTTTGTGATGATAGAAACATTGAGCATGATAAAGTGATTGGACTTAATGGCTTTGATCATGGTTGTTACTTGGTTACTCAGAGTGCCATGTTTTGATTTTATATCCTTGATTTGTATTCATGATGTAGACATAGAGGTTTGGAAAGATCATATGTGATGATCAAGGTTTTAACAGTAGTTTAAGAAGATTTATTACTTCTTTTAGATACTTCTTTTATGGTTGAGGAGATATGTACATATTCGATAAATATATTATTCATGATAATTAAGTTACTTCCCACTTGTGGGACTTGGGTTAACACTTGTTTGTATCACTTGTGTTCTATTGAAACTTTGTTATTTACTTGTGATGGTTCACCTGATACTTATGGGATGGTTTATAGAGATGTTGTGGAGATGAATTGATAACTTAGGGAGTTGTTGTTTTATAGAAGATCACATCTATGTTGATGAGATGGTTCAATTAGGTATTACTTAATTGTGGAAGTATGATCATTAGTTATGAGATTTGGATACTCACCCCTCTTTGAGTTCTATACACCTAGTGAATTATCCCAAGTCACTTTTAGACTTGTGTTGAAGTTGTTGATAGTTTGTGTTGGTCACAACCAATTTATGGTTTGTGTAACCAGATGATTTGGTTTCCTAAGGTACTTGTTATAAAGATCATTCCAAATGCACTCTTGACCAGATGAACTAAACCTATTTCATCATGTCAAGTGAAACTTTGGTCACTTTGATTCGTTTAAACTTTCGCGCCAAAATTTCCCGTACTTTTAGATGCATGCTTTGCAGATGCACATATTATATTTAGATCCTTATAACCTCCCAAACACTGGGATGTTACAGTATCTCCCCCTTAACAAGAACTTCGTCCCGAAGTTCAATCTCTCTCACGTAAAGATAGGTAGAGAAAACTTCTATAGACTGTTGAATCTTCACATCTGTTTCTTGTGTTGACCTTGGCATATATAGCCTCTTGTCCTGATTGTTCACCTTCCACTGTCTTGTACTATGATCTAATACTTTGCATGTTGTTATGACAACTCTGTTCTATTACTAGGACTTCCTAATGGTCTCACGAAGAACACGTGGTATTTCCACCAAATAGTGGATACCAAGTTTCGTTCTCCGATGAATAGGTATGGTTCCCTACTTCTCAGAACTTTCTGGGTAACATTTGGTCTATCCACCAGGTGATGAATAACCAATTAACTTCTTCCGGTATACTGGATATTGACTATGTTTAGGACTCCATTTGGTTCAGTCTAATGGTCTCAAGATAAAGCTTTTCCAAAGAAACTTGTACAAAGTAGTATACACTGAGTTAGACTCTTCTAATTAGTAAAAATATCTTCGAGTTTCCTCGAGTTTTAACTTTTTCCTACCGGTGACTATAACCTATTCCATTGGTTACTTCATATGGTCCTTCTACATCTTTGAGTTTTGACTTCTACTAGACAACTCTATAAGTTAATTTATCAAACTTGTACATGTTTCCTTTTATGATATAACTACTCATATTATTTTCTTGGCATCACTTGTGGTAGCTCACCCTATGTTGATGTAGTAGCTCACCAACTCCAAACAAGGTGTGGAATGTGGTCCATTCCCATCAGTGTCTTCATTGTCATATTCCTTCTTGACTTTCTGGTCTTCTAGAGCTTTGGTGGTTACTTTCATCAGCTGATATTTCAGACCGCTCTCATACTAATACTATATCCTCTAGACCATTAACATCAAGCTAGAACTCAATGTTTGCACATGCATATGCACATAAAGTTCCAACTTCATGGACAGATCTAGTCAATCAAAGATCCAAATAAGATCCAATAAATCCCAAATGCAGTTATCACTCATGCATCAAAAGCCTGTGAAATAAAAGTACTTAGAGTAAAACATCTCAAGTACCAAGGCTCTTAAATGCTATACACTACAAATAGGTATATATTACCTTGTTATCTTAGTCTACACAACCACTCTTTGCCCAGGTAATTACTCCAATTGCATGCCTTACTGCAATGGAATAAACCAAGACAAAATGATCCTATAGTAGTTGTTGTCTAACTTGGTTCCATACCGAACTAAGTATTATGTATTTGAATTACTTCATCTTGATTATGATAATCTTCTCATGGTATCTGTTGATCCTTCATGGTGTTGATCACATCGTAGGAGTAGTAATGTAGCTTCCATCAATGCTTATGCCTTCTCCTAATTCTACACTATACCATACTATACTAATCCACCTCTAGACTTGATAACAAAGGATATGGTATATATCCCATAGTTACCATGGTTTAATAACTCTTTATAATTATCAAATATCTCTTCTTGATGACTCCTATACTTATTCTATACCATGTTCTACTCCATTCTATACATTCATAGAATGGGGTAATCATCACTTTGACTTAATCATCTCTGACTATGTCAGATCTCTGTTCTTCTCAATAACACTGGTACATGATAAACTTCTAACTATCCATACCTAGGTATTTAGAAATTAGATAAGTATAGTTACTCAAGTTGAGTAAGAAAATTCTATACAAGTATGATTATATCATTCTCAAGTGAATGGTCATCATAGTTGTAGGAAATATGGTTTAGATAAGATGGCTTCCTATAGACTTTACCAACCTACAGATCTCCTAAAAGGTTTTAAACCTAAGGTCGCTTCGCTCTCATACCATCTGTGGTGACCCAGCACACCACTGCATGTGTAGTGCGCAAGTCGCTGACATAATACTCACAGAAGGAATTATCCGTGAATATTATATCTCTCAGAGTGGTACAAAAGAAACACAGCGGGTCCAAACAAAGCTATAGGATACAAACTTCATTACAAAACCTTGAGAGTCTCCTTGATGAATCAAGAAGATCCCCTGCAAATGCAACATCAGAAGAAGCAATTCGAAGCTCCAAGCCGGAGAAGAACTCTAGCTCAGAACTAATCCACTACGGCTGATGTCAGCCCTAAACCATGGCTTAGAACTACTAAGTCCAAGAATGGACTCTAACTACACCTTGATAGCTTGCCCTCCACCAGCGTTGTTGATGATGATGCTTTACCGACTAAGTAGTAGATCACTCCACTTAGCTCCCTTAGACAGCGATGGCTTCTCGATGACGACTTCAATAGGGCTTCAACTCTAAGTAGGAGTCAAACGGGATAGAATGAGTAACGAGCGTTACTCAGCAAGTTCATGATATATAGTGGGTGGTTGATGCACTAACTACAGCTTTAGACTCGAAAGAGTCATAAAGTAATGCAAGGTTTTTGTAAATCTTTCTTCAAGAGGTTGCTTTTAATTCTGAAAACTATGCCCGCTAGATCTTCACAGGATTAGAACTTTCATGGAGTTGCCTTTCCTGCGGGGTTCGCAGCTCCTTCCCGGAACATGGGGTAACATGTCACATCCTTTTACACTCTGCAGAGGTGCGTTACTTTACCCATGGACGACCAAGACCATGTTGCACAACCAGGCTCGAGATCCTGTCCACTCCCACTTAGGTGTGGGGCCCGGTAGTTGGTCCAAGCCAAACCGTGCTTCTCCGCACAACGCATGCCCACCCATTTCTGCCAGCAGGTTGAACGCCTGATTTCACCCCTCACGATGGAGATCTACGCGCCCCTGGCAGACACTCATAGACCCCAGAGCCCGTGGGACGTAAGGGCTCCCACCCATGTGCATGTAGTCCCGCAAGACCTACAGCGTACGTCTCTGGCAGTCCGTTGACATGCGAACGAGAAAAGTATCACGGCTGACTTACTCTCCCCACAAAAGATCCATGGTCAACGCGAATTTACAGCGCAAGAATCCTGACGGAGTTGTTGTTAATTCCTAGGTAATACGTTCCCATGCAGATGGAACCTTCCTTTGACCTATTCATCTTACCATGGTTCCATCCGCCCGCCAAACAGAATACTACCACTCGGGTAGTCATTCAATTAGTCATATTATTATAAAAGTAGGATCATGCATTCTTTTGGGAGTAGGTGATAATACAATAAGGTTTTTTGCAAATAGTTTGTTATGAAGTACTGCAAAGGATATGAGCAAGTGATGAACTTGCCTGAGACTGAAATAACAATAATAATCCAGGTCTTCGGGGTTCGAGGGTCGCGTAGAGAAATCCAAATATCTGAAAGATAGCAAAGTAGTCCCGGTAAGGACTACAGAAAACATTGGCAAGATGATATATACATAGTAATGAGATGCATCGTGAAATCCCCTGGAAAACACCCCAGCTTACAAGTGTAAGCCTCGTTTTAAACGATAACGTATTCACACAATTGTTAGGTGACTTAGGGTTGTTTCATTATTTGTGGTGATGTTGTTATTTCTTTTAGGCTTAGGTGTGTTTCACTTTTATTGAACAAACACTTGCTATCATGTTTAAGTAGAAGTGTTATACATGGTTAGGCAACAAGACAATAGCACATGGTAAACAATTATTGAAAAGGTAACAAACATGTTTGGTTTTATATTCCAAAAGTTTAGAGCTAATGACAATGAGTTTAGTTGAAAATGATGAACTAGTACAGCTAACTCTATCATCACAATACTTGCTAATGACTTGTGATGATAGGTTTTAGTATGTGTGGAAACCTGAGAGTTTTATTAGTAAAGAAAATAATAGTGTGGCAGTTATTTCTGTTATAATAGAATATTATAGAATCCCATTATACCAACAGAAACAATTTTATAATTAAACAAAATGTTTTATGTTTGACATATTTGCATTGGAAATTCTTTTCTCTTTAATTTGATATAACATTTTATTTTTCTGAAAATATTTGAATAAATTATTAATTTCTCAATTTTAAATGAATTAAATGACTAAGCAAACTATTGCACACATGAAACTAGATCAAATGATTTTGGAAACATCATAGATGAGTTGTATTTGTGATTTGGAGCATTTTGGTATATAACTTGTATTTTTCTGATTTTATGAATTATTTATTATTTTCTCAATTTTAAATGATTTAATTTAACTAAAGAAAATATTTAATTTTAAATTTTATCAAACATTTTTGAAAAGTTCATGAATATTTAGATTATATTTTTCTAAACATTTATCAATTTTATTTGTATTTTTCTGATGAGTAAACTTAAAGTTATTGATTTTATGAATTAATGATTTTTCTGCCATTATTTAAATTGACAGGTGGGTCCCACCTGTCATATTCGTTTATTAATCAAAATTTAAAAGGAAATTAAAAGAAAAGGAAGCATGCCATCATGATGACGTCATGTCTGTGTCACCCGAATTGGGGATTCCTACTGTATGATAGCAATCCGACTATAGAGTGTGAATTAGCCCGATTGAATGGATCCTAGAGCTAGACGGTACCCCGATGAGTGCAGGGATGGTGGCGGAGTGACCAAATGGTCACCGGTTCGCCGGCGACGAGCGGTGGCGCGACGGCGCGGCACGGATGACGGCGGCCGGACGATTAAGACAGCTAGAATCTTAATGGAAAGCACCACGAAGCGCAAAAGCTCACCCTGAGCATGAAGAAAGGGTCGAGGTCGCTCGTCTTGGTCCAATTCGACGGCGGCGTGAGAATTTTTACGGCGGCCGGAGACGAAGAAGAAAACCCGATTCCGCCACTTCCGGGCTTCCCAGCAAGCGAGATTCGGTGGAGAGATGCAGGACGTCGAGACGGAGCTCCTGGTGGGCTCGGTTTCCTACGGCACGGCCGGAGTCGACGACGAACGGCGGCGGCCCGTACGGTTAGGGTTAGGGTTCCTGTGCGTTTGTAGAGAGAGAGACAGAGAGTGAGGGAGAAGAGAGAGTGAGTGAGGAGATCACGGCTTCTCCTTCCTCTTATCCATCGGAAAGGCCACCGAGGAGAGGTGGCAGTGTGCGTTGGTGGCGGTGACACGCCTCTGGCCTTCTGGCCAGAGGTTGAAGAAGAAAGAAATGAAATGCCCATTTTCGATACCCCCCTGGAATTTCTGTAAATTGCGTATTAGTCCTTCTGTCTTAAAAACAGAGAAGAAATCTTTGTTTTCAGGGCCTTATTGCAAAGATAACAATTATTAAAATTCAGTTTTGAATTCCTCATCAAATTTCCAAGCTCACCATGTTTTGTTTTGGTGAATTTGAGCAATATTTGTATTTTTTTATTTAGGTTGCTAAATTAAGTGATTTTTGTTATTTCACTCTATTTAATTTATTAAATGTCTTAAAATTTATTTTAGGCATGAAAAACTATATTCACACAAAACACATGGGGTTCACCAAGTGGTGTGTTCCCATTGGAACATTTATATACCAATTCCTTATAGAAAGTAATTAAGTAAAACTACTTAGTACCGGTTCTATGCACTGTTATGAATACCATTTAATATGGAATTTTATTCCATGTCAAACCAAAGGGTGTTAGGTAATAAATAGATTCATTTTCCTTTGTGTGGCTTTGTTATTTTCATCTTTAGGTTTCTTATCAAGCCTGGTGGACAGTTCCTTATATCATCTGTAAGTTATGTTGCTGCTTTTAGTACTGGCTTAAATGGAAACATGTGTGGCTTTGGAATCTCATTTGTCTGTTTTCCACATAGATTCCACTATGGATATTATCCTTTGTTGATTTTAAACATGTAATAAATTGTATGATTATGTATGGATGGATTTTTGTTATTATACATTGGTCTTATGGATGAGGTTGATCTGGAAAACCAGGTGTTAAGCTTGTTTCCATTAACCTCCACATATCACAAGACATGTGGATGCAATGGTTGGTTAACATCTCATACTTGATAATTATTTTCATTCAAGGTATTACTACGAGTTCCTCATCTCAGATGAGCTTGTCCAGGAATAGAAATTATAGGTTCTCTAATAATACCTAATCATTCATTGGATAATTTCTTATGCTTCCTTACTGAGGCAGTGTTGCTTCTTGTAGTCTTCTGTTGCTTGATGTTCTTGTCTCTAGTTGTCACTAGTCTTCAGACATTGCCTTGGTCCTTTGCAAGTAATATCATCCCTTGATGGTCTCTTTGCTTAGGAAATTCACCACTAGAGCTGATAGGATATATGGAGTAGTTCTCAAATTCTAACTTCAGTAGTAAATTATAGCTCCTGATGAGATGTGTTCATTTGAATCCATAACCATTTCATTCTTGTGGTATATTCAATTATGATGAAAAAATAGATTATTGAAACTCAGTTGTTTTAATGCTTACATGAATATTCTGTCCACAAGGTTGATATAACCTTGTAATCAAATTATTCTTATATAACATCAAACACTTGGATTTCAACATGTTGCTTGTTTTGTTCCTTATCTTGGTTTCTTCTTTACTTATAACTTGTAGGTGTGGTTCAAGTTATAATGTGGTATATTATTTTCTCCTTGTTATACTTCTCCTTCTATGGATCATGATTTTGTATATAACAGAATGTAGGTGTATTTTATAACATCATGTTACCATATGCATATAAGAAGAATTTTGTTAACAAGTGGGCCAGACTTGCCTCCAAATTACTTCTCATATACAATAGGCTGAGATGTACCAGGTTATATGATCTTATGTTTATTTGTGTAAGATACTCAAGTGTTTGAGTATACAAAAGTGATTTGTTAACAAGGTAATTAGTCTTGTTACCAAACTACTTCTATATAACACTAACATTGGAATATCATACAATTTCAAGAGGTTAATAAGATCATATCAATATATAAGAGTTTCCAAGTACTCTTATAGAAGATTAGAGTAGCACTTCAAGCACACTCTAATTAATCTTCTTGGATATCTTCATGTGGTAGTTCCTCCTGTCTTGTGGTTTCTTCTCTTGCAGAATATCTTGGAGGAGTTTGAGGAAACATGATACATTGGTCTAGCCAAACTCACAAGATCTAGATTAGGATTTAATTCATACTTTTATTATCCTTCCATACATTTCTTGTTTTGCTTCCCATAAGATAGATACTTATATCATACATGATTGGTTTTATTTAGCTTTCAATCCAATTCCTCTCATAGAGGTTATATCTAGTTGTTATTCTTTACTTGTATCCAGAGATACTTTAGTTGTTGAATGATGAGTTGGATATAAATATGGAGTGTTTGTGGAATGATGTCTTTAGATGGTAATTTGATGAAATGGTTCATTAATGTGTTGAGCTTGCATATGCTCACTTGTTTGTGATGATAGAAACATTGAGCATGATAAAGTGATTGGACTTAATGGCTTTGATCATGGTTGTTACTTGGTTACTCAGAGTGCCATGTTTTGATTTTATATCCTTGATTTGTATTCATGATGTAGACATAGAGGTTTGGAAAGATCATATGTGATGATCAAGGTTTTAACAGTAGTTTAAGAAGATTTATTACTTCTTTTAGATACTTCTTTTATGGTTGAGGAGATATGTACATATTCGATAAATATATTATTCATGATAATTAAGTTACTTCCCACTTGTGGGACTTGGGTTAACACTTGTTTGTATCACTTGTGTTCTATTGAAACTTTGTTATTTACTTGTGATGGTTCACCTGATACTTATGGGATGGTTTATAGAGATGTTGTGGAGATGAATTGATAACTTAGGGAGTTGTTGTTTTATAGAAGATCACATCTATGTTGATGAGATGGTTCAATTAGGTATTACTTAATTGTGGAAGTATGATCATTAGTTATGAGATTTGGATACTCACCCCTCTTTGAGTTCTATACACCTAGTGAATTATCCCAAGTCACTTTTAGACTTGTGTTGAAGTTGTTGATAGTTTGTGTTGGTCACAACCAATTTATGGTTTGTGTAACCAGATGATTTGGTTTCCTAAGGTACTTGTTATAAAGATCATTCCAAATGCACTCTTGACCAGATGAACTAAACCTATTTCATCATGTCAAGTGAAACTTTGGTCACTTTGATTCGTTTAAACTTTCGCGCCAAAATTTCCCGTACTTTTAGATGCATGCTTTGCAGATGCACATATTATATTTAGATCCTTATAACCTTCCAAACACTGGGATGTTACAGGCTTGATCCCACATCTTGTGGACGGTGGGGTATCGATACTTCAGTACGCTGACGATACTATATTATTCATGGAACATGATTTAGGAAAGGCGGTTAATATGAAGTTAATTATGTCCATCTTTGAGCAATTGTCAGGGCTTAAAATTAATTTCCACAAGAGTGAGATATTTTGTTTTGGGAAAGCTGCTGATTATGAGGATCAGTATAGAGGTATTTTCGGATGTGAGATTGGTGCTCTACCCTTTAAATACCTTGGTATCCCTATTCACCGTTGAAAGCTGCTCAATAGAGAGTGGAAACCGGTGGAAGATAGGTTTGAAAGCAAATTGAGTTCTTGGATAGGAAAATTGCTATCTTATGGAGATCGCTTAATTCTTATAAACTCAGTTTTGTCAAGCCTACCGATGTTTCTCTTATCTTTTTTTGTGATTCCCGTTGGGGTTCGAAAAAGATTGGATTTCTATATATCTCGCTTCTTCTGGCAGTCAAATCAAACAAAAAAGAAGTATAGGTTGACCAGGTGGAATATTGTCTGTCGCCCAAAAGACCAAGGTGGCTTGGGTATTGAGTGTTTAGACATTAAGAATAGATGCCTTTTAAGCAAGTGGCTATTTAAACTGTTAAATGAGGAGGGTATCTGGCATGAATTACTGCACAATAAATACATCATGGGAAAACCTCTCACGCAGGTGGAGGTCAAGCCCATGGATTCACCTTTCTGGAAAGGAATTATGAGTGTTAAAGCTGATTTCTTTAAGCATGTTGATTTCTCAGTTGGGAATGGTCAGGGTATCAGGTTTTGGGAAGACCCGTGGTTGGCGGGTAGACCATTAGCTCTGCAGTATCCTATGTTGTATAATATTGTGCGTAATAAAAATGTCCTGGTTGGTGATGTTCCGGGTCAACAAAATCTCAATATTACATTTAGGAGATCCTTGGCTGGGAATAATTGGATTAACTGGCTACATATGGTGGAGAAATTGATGGCAGTTTCTCTAACGTAGGAGCAGGACTCCTTTTCTTGGAAATTGACAACTTCGGGTTGTTTTTCAGTGAAATCCTATTATGAGGAGCTCATGAATGGCAATACGAGATTTTTGCATACTTATCTTTGGAAATTAAAAGTACCTTTGAAGATTAAAATCTTTATGTGGTTTCTGTATCGCAATGAAATTCTTACCAAAGATAATTTATTAAAGAAACGATGGATTGGGTGCAAAAAGTATGTTTTTTGCGGTTCCGATGAGACAGTTAATCACCTGTTTGTTTCTTGCATCTTGGCTAAAAAGATTTGGAGGCTGGTACACTTCACTTTTAGCATATCACCACCACGTAACGTTGATCATATGTTTGGGACATGGTTGAATGGGGTGGATAAGTCGACTAAAGCTAGTATACGCATAGGTGTATGTGTTTTTTTATGGGCAATTTGGAATTGCCGTAATGACATTATCTTTAACAATGTGATGGTCGATAATTTTTTGCAGGTGGTTCATCGGGCGACGCACTGGATACACTCGTGGTCACTCCTACTACCAGACGACCAGCGTGGACGTTTGGATGCCGGATGTACTCGACTGATAGCGGTCGTACGGGCTATCTTCAACCAGGATTGTTGGTTGCATGATCGGAGATTACGATGGGTTTCAGACTAGTGTTGGCTACTTTTAGATGGTTGATCTTTGTAGCCACATTAATAGGTCGCTGATCTGTTTGTCAGATACGCTTGTTTTTTTTCGTGCGTACTATGTAAAACCTGAGATATTGCTTTAATAAAAAGCCGTGTGCATCATTGCGATGCAGATGCTGGGTTTCCATTTAAAAAAAACAAACTCACACGACCGCGCGCCGTGCGAGAGCCAGGAGAGAACAGAGGAGAGGCCGTCCCCGTCCAAGCAACCGCGGACGTGCGACCCGAACCCACCGACACTGACGCCACCATCCGACCCCGTACCAGATGGATGGCCGAGCCACTGCTCTAACAACAAAATCAATGCGGCAGCGCACGCATCCGCTCGAAACGAAACGACTCGACGCCTTCCGCTCGCCGTGGCGTGCCCGCGCCGGATCGTCGGTCAGCACCGAACGAGAGCGATCGGCTTTGCGCCTCACAAAATTGATCGTCGACCACGTCAAGTAAAGCCAAATCAGTGCATGTGTGTAGTGTACTGCAATGATTTCCAGAGTCAAATTAGCGGACCAATAGAACAGTAGCCGGCCGGGCAGAAGACAGCAACACTATCCGAAGAAATTGGAGGCTGCAGAGGAGGGAACCGACTAACCGAGCCGACGGATAGCTTGGCGTGTAGGCTAACCCACGTCAAAGCGGGAAAGACGACGTGTCAGGCCAGGCCAAACCATCGAAAAAGAGACGCGTCACTTTACGGCTTTACCACATCCATCAACTTTTACAACGATCCAATGAAATGGGACAGCCCAAAGGAAACCATCGCCGCTACCGATGGCTCCCCTCGTAGCGTCATAGGACTAATCAAGCAAATGATTTTGCTTCACACTTTGCGGTGCATTTAGGAGCTTTTTCGCGATAGAGTGCAAGCTAGGGATTCAGATCGTGTTAGTACGGTCCTGTCCTGCGAGCTAAGCTATTCTTCTTCTGGGTGCGAATTGATTACCGTTTCTGGCTGCCGCCTCGGCGATGGATCGATGGTGACCATCCAACAAACTGCGGCTAGGCCGTCAGCAGTGTCGTCAGACGAGTAATACGGCACATGTTGCGCAACGCCGAAAGACGTGTTAATATAACACAGTATAGGTACGAACTACATCTGGTTGGCATGATTTATTCATTAGTTTCACAATAGACTCTCTATGTCAGGAGTCATTTGTATGAACTAAACCATACTCCTAAGCCCTAACAATCTTAATGCAACTTGCAAGCAACTAACCTGAGCTAGGTGCACCCCAGGAGCAGCCGGGTCATGACTCGCTAACTGTACTAGATGCACGTCTTAATTGGCCGGACCTCCGGAAAAAGATACTCCGGTCCGGTCTGCTTAAGTTAAACCCCAGGCGGTGCCGTCGTTTGCGATCCGGGTGTTGGTGGTATACTACCTACCAGACGCACCTGACCAATTCATTAGCATCGTCCTTTCTCTGGACCCGCTCAAGTACCCTGCGGAAGCTAAAGCAAAGATCAGTCGAAAACTGACTGCAAATTCCAGATTAAAACATACTCGAGAGTATCACCGTGCGACGAGAGTGTTTTTTTTTTTTTGATAAAGGGAAGTATATTAATATCAAAGATACAAAATACACCCGGCCTCTGCAACAACGCAATGGATGCACACAGCCGAAAGACAATAAAAACAAGAAATAAAAAGAAAAGTCCCGCTATAGAGCTACAGTCCTCGCGGTATCCGCACAACCACCACCTAAACAACAGCTGATGTCCATCTCTTCGAAAGCAGCGTCTTCAAGAAGAACGGTGCCAGGCACAACCAATTAAGGCCAGACCTTGGGTTTTCACCCTGAAGATAATCCTCGCTCTCAAAACAACGGCTCCAAAAAGACCGGTGCCAGGCACAACCAATTAAGGCCAGACCTTGGGTTTTCACCCTGAAATGTAGGTCTTTGGACTTCCGTGCGACGAGAGTGTAGTTGCAACAGTATGCAATTCAAACAATAAAAAAAACAGCATGCAGTGCGGAACGAAAACGGAGTGCTATGAACATTATGTACACCAGCACTGTCGCAAAGGAGATTTTCATGCCCTCCAAAGGTCACGCAAGTTCTGCATGAATCTTATCGATGTACTATCCGTAATCTGATTTTTCCAAGAAAGAAAGAAACCCCCGTGACAGACCGTCAGTGCCCAGTACAAACACGGCGCTGAAGGGGCTACGGGTGCGCAAAGCCCTCGTCTTCCGCGGCGGAACATGAGCGGCGTTTTACCATAATTGTTTCTTTCAGATGGGACGATCAATCCAGAACTGGTTACTGGAGTGGTGAATCGGAAGGTCACTGATCAAATGAATCTAATATTGTGTAAACCCTTATCAGATCATGGAGATTGAGAAGGCCCTATTTATGATGCATCCTAACAAATCACCAGGACCAGACGGCTTTACGGGTGGATTTTACGTACGTCATTGGAACGTGTTAAAATAACCTATCTGTAGGGCGATTAAGGTCTTCTTCGATGAGGGTATGATGCCAAGGGAGGTAAATACTACCATTTTATGTTTGATCCCAAAAGTTAAGAACCCTAGTGCTCTTACTCAATTTTGGCCGATCTCTCTTTGCAATGTCTTATACAGGTTGGCATCTAAAGTTCTAGCACTGAGGTTGAGACCGATCTTAGATGAGATTATTTCGGAGGAGCAGAGTGCGTTCGTGCCAGGAAGATTGATTACTGATAACGTTCTCACAGCTTATGAGTGTGTTCGTTATTTGAGGCGCAAGAAAGGAAAGACCGGGGCTTGTGCCATTAAACTTGATATGGAGAAAGCTTATGACCGGGTTGAGTGGTCTTATTTGAAAAGGATTACGGATAAATTGGGATTTGCGGAATTTTGGATTAAGAAGGATTATGACATGTGTGGAAACTGCTTCCTTTTCAGTTCGAGTAAATGGGGTCCTTTCGGAAAGTTTTAATCCGTCAAGGGGTATTCGACAAGGGGATCCGATTAGTCCTTATTTATTTTTGCTTTGCTCGGAAGGTTTAGCGTGTTTACTTAAGTATGTTGGCGCATGTCACCTAAGACGTGGAGTGAGGGTGGGAATTCATACTCCGTGGATTTCTCACTTTCTATTTGCATATGATTGCATTATTTTCACACAAGCTAGTTTTGCTGGGGCTCAACGAATTAATGAGATTTTACAACGTTATCATTTGGGTTCCGGACAGTTGGTTAACAAAGATAAATCAGCGATATTTTTTAGCAGCAACTGTACAGTGGAGATGAAGCAGGAAGTTCATACCGGGGCTGATATTACTAATGAAGCCATTGTGGAAAAGTATTTGGGTTTACCTACAGACGTGGATCGGTCGTCGGATGTTCAGTTTGAAGGAATTCTATCGAAAATCAAAAGACTCGTTAATGGTTGATGCCGCAACATTTAAATAGTGCAGGGAGGGAAGTTCTGATCAGCCAGGCTATCCCAACATACTCAATGAGTTGTTTTAAACTTTCAAAGAAGCTCTGTAAGAAGATAACGAGTATTATTGCTCGTTTTTTGTGGGGAGGTGACGAGCATAAACGTAAGATACATTAGCAAAAATGGAGTGATGTGGCAATTCCAAAATGTGAGGGAGGTATGGGTTTTCGGGATATGGAATTTTTCAATCAAGCCATGTTAGCTAAACAAGGATGGAGAATACTAACAAATCCAAATTCACTATGTGCAAGAGTTCTTAAAAGAAAATATTTTCATTCATGTGACTTCATGTCTGCCTCGAGGAAAAGGGGCTCTTCACATACCTGGCGAGCCTTCATGTATGGTAGAGATGCTCTAAAACTCGGTCTCATAAAAAGGGCGGGTGATGGATCCACCATAAATGCTTGGGAAGATCCTTGGATCCCAGATAATCCTAGTAAAAGATCGATGAGGAAAGAAGTGGATAGTAATATTACTACAGTAGAAGAGCTCATTGATGAATCGAGTGAGTGGATTGTAGACAAAGTTCGCCGTCATTTCATCCACTCCGATGCCGAAGCGGTTCTTCGAATCCTTGTCGGTATGTTCATGGATGACACATGGTCATGGCAACCGGAGAGGCTGGGATTTTTTTTGGTCAGTTCTGCGTACAAGACAATTATCCAGTCCAAACATGGCCTTGTTGTTGAACCATCGGGGGGATTGGAAAAATCAATTTGGAAGAAAATGGAGATTAGCTATACCGCCCAAGCTTCGTAATTTCTGGTGGAGGGTCATAAAAAAATTGTGCCATGCAAAGGTATTCTTCGTGACCGACATATCGAGACGATTGGTGCTTGTGATAGCTGCGGAGAGTACGAGTCTATTTTTCATGCTCTGTTCAGATGTACTTGGGCGAGATTATTCTGGGATCATGTTAGAGAGCTCACAGGTGTCAAAGTCCCAAATTTACACCTGGATTCGTGGGCTATGGATATGATTGATAACAGTATTATGTCGAAATGATTTTGTTGTGTCATTTTATGTGGAGCATGGTCGGTTTCGTCTGAAGAAACTCAAGAAAACATGGGGGTTCCACTAGATCAATCTCTCAATCAGTCAGCTGGGCTTGTGACGTGGCCAATGACCTACACAAGTCGGGGAAAGAGAACTCACCTCTCAAAGGGAGGAAGATTCAAGCTTGGCAACCTCCTACGCAAGGAAATTTAAAAATAAATGTCGATGCATCGTTTAATGGAGAGTGCCGACAAGGAGGTACGGGTGTGGTTTTACGTGATCATGGAGGAAGATTACTACTTGCTCAAGCAGTTTGGTATGATGCAGTTGCTAACCCGTTAATAATGGAAGGTATTGTTGTGAGAGATGGCATTAAGTTAGCAATCGACAGGGGTATGCGACATGTGGAGATTGGAACTGATTCGCAGCAAATTGTCAACCTTTGGTTGGCCTGTTCATATGAAAGATCAGTGGTGGCAGCGATCTTTTCTAAAATCAATGATCTGGTTGGTAACTTAGATTCGTTTACTCTAAGATATATCCCTAGGATGGCTAATGAGGCTGCCCATTTATGTGCTAGTTACTGTTATTCAGATAGGAGGAGTTGTCGTTGAGTTGATTTTACCCCCACCTTTCTTGATGCCTGTATCAGAAAGGATCGTAAACCCGGATGATTCTTTGCAGCAGCAAGTTTCTTGACGCACTCTTTTCGTACCAGGGGACTTAAGGGGACTGAAAGATTTTTAATGAGGCGGCTTGCTGACTTGCTTAATATATTTGTTAATAAAAAAAACAAGGCTTACGACATGCAAACAGAACTAATATCCCTCTAAACCTGACAGCGGAAGGGGAAAACAATCCTTTACATGGCCACTCTTTGATTCAGAAGAATTTCATACAATCTTTGGTTTTATGTACAAGGCCACTAACCAAAATTTATGAGACCCTTCAGGTCCTTTTATGATTTGGAATATCAAGTTTATATTAAATTAAAACATATACAAAGTTTGGCAAGTTTATAGAAAAATATAAAAAATTATAATACCAAATCGATACGATATGAAAATATATTTTATGATGTATCAAATCATAGTTATTTCGTTTTATGAATGTTATTACTTTTTTCTACAGACTTGGTCAAACTTTATAAAATATGACATACTACAAACCTAATATGCGGAATAAAATAGACGAGAGGAAGTACCAAGGAGAAGAGTGGAACTAATTAATGTCATATTAACTCTTATTATTTCTGCAGAAATGGTTTTAATTTTCTTAGCATACAATGCAGAATATAGGTTAATTTTCTTGAAAAAAAGTGTGAGCAAAGAATTAGTGGCCTTGTATATATATAAAATGTATTTTTGGGCATCCACCCTAACATTTTTTATAATTACTTTGTTTTTTCTTGTGACCTTAAACAGTAGGATATTGTTTATTAAAAGGATTTGCATAGTAATTTTAGAGGATTCAAATCCTCAGAATTTTTTCCTTTGTTGCTTGTTTGGTTTTCACACTAAATTCGGTACAATTTTTCTAAAGAATTGTTTGCACTAGATTTTGTATAAAATATATCATCAAATGAAACATTGATTCTATAACTCTTTGAGTTTTCCTATGATGGAAAAAAACAATTTTTGATGCATAAGTAATCTCGTAGGAATAGAGTGGGTATGAAATTACAATCCTTTGTTTTCTAATTCATGCTTTGTTTTCTAATTCATGCGTTTTTAAATCCTATGAATCAAAGAGGCCTCCCTCTAATTTAAATTCCTGCAGTTCGCAATTCATGTAGATTCTAGTAGAGATGTCACTCTGGTCCTATAGGATTCACCTAATAAACCTTTTTTTTCTTATATTATAATCGGACCCCCTGTATGTTTCAGAGAGAAAACACAATATTCATGTCCAAGAGAGGAAAATGAGCCCACTCAATTAGATGAACTGATGTGAAATTCCGAGCAACATCGTATATCGTGTCAAATAGCAAAATGAGTGCACACTTTACTTGTAGTTCATATTTCAGAGTGAAATTAGTGAGCCAAGAGAGCGGTACCCAGCCAGGCAAAAGAGAACACTATTGAAAGAAATTTTAGGCTGGAGAATGGGGAACCGGGCAGAGTAGCTTAGTCGGGAGGGGGGGGGGGGGGGGGGGGGGGTTTGGCAGCGTTTTGGCACCCGGTAGCATATGCTGCTGATTTTTTATATATATTTAAAATATTTAAAAGTTTCAGATAAAAAATGTTGCGTGTACATATTAATGTTCTATGTGTTTAGGAAATTGTTTCACAGAAAACCAGCGGAAAAAAAAGGTGATAAAAAGCGCTTTTCAGGAGACATTTTTGTCTTTTTGCAACAATCATAAAAATATATTTTTTTTGCGAAACTTGACGTGGACACATAGAATATCGAGATGTTCATGTCAATTTTTGTTTCAAGTTTTATTACATTTAAAAAATGTGGAGGGAACATATGCTCCCATGTGTAATTAAATTTCCATTAACCTATAAACTAGCCCACGTCAAGCGAGAAAGACGACGTTTCAGGCCAAACCATCAAAAAGGAGACGCGTCACTTTACCCCATCCGTCATCTTTTAAAACGATACAATGAAACGGGAAAGCTCAGTGTACTCTCTCCGTCTTAAATTAATTGTGTTAAAATGAGTTGAAATAGATGTATCTAGACTCGAATAGAGATAATAGCATAAAACTACCACTTTTATGGCCAAATTTACCATTTCCTACCACTTTTGGTTTTTTAGACAGAAATCTACCACCTCACGCTAATGTTTTCTCAAATCGCGCAAATTGGGTTTTGAGAGCGAATTGACACCCAAATTAATAGTGGGACCCACTTGTCAGTCAAATTACGGGAAAATTTAAAAGAAAACAAAAGTGGTTGCATTCAACCCAACTTCCACCGCCGCCGCCGGCCGGTCCTTTCTCTCCCGGACATCACAGTGGAGTTTAGCTGCTGCTTGGTTGATGTGCCATCTCTCCCCACGACGGTCAGCTGCTGCTGCTCTTCCGCCGGGCTGAGGCCGCACTCAGCTCGAAGCTGGCAACCCGGCCGCGGGGTAGGCCGCCGTCGGGGACGGGGCGGAGCTGCCGACGTCAGGGAAGGGGAAGGTCTGCCGATGCACGACTCCCATTCACTTCATCGTGTGGTCTAGGACGGAGCGGAGCTGCCGGCATCGGGGACGGGGCGGGGGCTGCCGACGCGCGTTCTCTTAGGCATTTGATCGAGCACCTCCTGTCCATCGGCTGGTTGCTGCTCTCCCGCACGTCGCGTGAGCCCAAGTCTCGCCGACCACTGCCCTCTGATCCCCCACGCACTCCGCGCCCGCCGCGGTCCGTCGTCGTGAGCGAACACCATCGAGCCCACGCCAGCGCCAGCCGACGCACCGTCCTTGCGGCCACCATCGTGGCCAGCACCGGCGAGCTGCTCTCCAGGCCAACGCCCCATCCTCGCAGCCACCGAGCAGTACTAATCTGGAGCACCGCAGCGCTTGCTCGCCGTACACCTCACCGATGCACCGAAGCGCTGTCGAGCCCAAGTCGAGGACGAGCAGGGCCGCGTCATGCACGACCTCCACGCCTATAGGGAGTGTCGCCGCGTGGAGCCGGCGTATCCGCGGGAAGCCCGTGCACCAAGGAAGACACCGATGTGCGCCACCATCCATGTGCACGAGCGCGTCGCCTCTGCCTTTGAGGCCTCATCACCGGCGAGCCCTTCTGAGATGAGCGGAGCGGGCCGCACCGGCGTCAGGTCGTTGTGCACGGGCTCCACCGCGGGCATGACAAGGTGCGTGCTCTGCACCGGCACGGGTGCCGTCACGGCCCCACGACAGTTCGTTGCGGCCTCGATTTTGGGCCAGCAAGGCCATCCCGTCCTACGCCGCCGCCGGCTTCTCGCGTTGACCGACGCCCAGTTTTTATTTTTCTGATATTTTTTCTTTCTTAATAAGACTTACAAGCGGGACCCACTGTTAATTTGGGCATCAATTTGCTCTCAGTTTCAGTTTAGTGCTTTTGGAGAAAGCATTAGCGGTGAGGTGGTAGATTTCTGTCTAAAAAACCAAAAGTGGTAGGAAATGGTAAATTTGGCCACAAATGTGGTAGTTTTATGCTATTATTTCACTTGAATACATCCATCTCAACAACATTATTTTGAGATGGAGGGAGTGTACTGATGGCTCTCCACGTAGCGTGCTAGGACTAATCAGGCAATGATTTTGCTTCACACTTGCAGAGCATTTACGAGCCTTTTCGTGATAGAGTGGAAGCTAGGGATTGAGATGGTGCTAGTACGGTCCTGTCCTGCGAGCTAGGCTATTCTTCTTGTGGGTGCGAATTTATTACCGCTTTTGGCTGCGGCCTCAGCGAATTAAGCACGGTTTGGGGATGGTGACCATCCAACAAACTGCCCGTCAGTCCGTAAGCAGCGTCGTCGATGGATTAATACGGCACATGCTGCGCACCAACGAAAGACGTGTTAATATACATACATACATCTGGTCGGCATATACGGAGTACTTTATTCATTATTTTGACATAGAGTGCCCGTCAATAGTCATTTATATGTACTAAACCATACTCCTAATTCCTAAGTCCTAACCCACTCTCCTTCTATACTGAGACAATTCTGCGTGACAATCTCAATTCAACTTGCAAAGCTAGGTGCGTCTGGTCCCTAGAGCAGCACGGACTTGTCTTAATTGGCCGGACCGGACCTCCAGAAAAGATACTCCTGTCCGGCCTGCTTAAGTTAAGTTAAACACCAGTTTTGTTTCAAAAAAAAAAGTTGAACACCATTCGCTATCCAAGTTCTGGTGTTACCTACTCGGGGCACCTTGACCACTTCATACGTATATTTTGTTTGGGCCCGCTACAGCAAAGATCGGCCATAAACTGACTGTAAATCCCAAATGGAAACATTGTAGTAGTATCTTGCTGTAAAAAAAAGCACAGCAGTACTCGCTCAGCCTCAAAATAATTGGCATTGAGATGGATGGATTTAAATGTATTTAAATCTAGATATATCTATTTTAACCCGATAATTATTTCGAGACGGAGGGAGTACAACGGTGCACGTACGAGGGTGTCGTTACAACAACAGTAGTATACCTCCGATCAAATGCAATGCAGCGCGAGTAGTACAAACATTTTTGTCCGCCGGCGCTGCTAGCTGTCGCGCACGAGCTATTCGTGCCCTCGAAACGTCGCACAAAGCTGTGCACAGATATTGTGGACGTGCTTCCCATGGATCCGCCATCTGATTCTCAGGAAAGAAGCGAGCCCCCCGTGGTCGGTGACAGACCGTTAGTACAAACAAAACAGTGAAAAGAAAGAGAAAAAGAATACCCCTAGGGTTTTTGTCCTCGCGCCTGGCGACCAGGCGGCGAGTCGTCGTTTGTTCGTCTCTGGTGGTTTTCGTGTCCGATCGGAAGCTGATAGGGAGGCTGATTCCTCATCGAAGCGGGTTTCGTTCCCTCGGGGGAAGCGCGCGCCTATAACTTCACGTGGATCGGCCACGGCGGGAGTCAGTTTCTCGGCCTAGGGTTCCTGGAACCATGTCGGATCTCAAGTCCTCAACGTCGGGAGACGCACGCAAGGACCTGCCAAGATCAGCGCCAGGAGAGGGAGGATCTGAGGGTGTGGCCAGTTCTGAGATACCTCGGGGTGAGGGTATCAATTCCCTCTTCGATCGCCTGGAGATAGGTGAGGATGAGTTTGATGACCTGGTGATTGAAGACATAGACGTGAATATATCGGAAAATACCAGGTGGTTGGCGGTAGCGAGAGTGCACTGCGACAAGGGTTTTAGCCATGATGCTTTTGATCTCCAGATGCGCGCAGCATGGAATCCTGCGAAGGAGGTCTCAATTCGACCAGTGGGTACTAAACGTTTTGTGATTCAATGCTTTTGCCTCGGAGACTGGGAGAAAATCACAGAAAAAGGTCCATGGTGGTTTCGTGATTGGGCTGTGGTCATCGCACCGTATGATGGATTCTCTGATCCGGAGGAGATTGAGTTGGAATTCATGCCGATGTCTATTCAGATCCACAAAATTCCAGAAGCTTTCAGAAACGAAGTTGTGGTGACACAGATGGTTAGACGCCAAGTGGGCAAGGTTATCAGCGTGGAGATGCAGCCTCCGGGTATGTTTAGAGGAGATTTTGTCCGGGTCAGGATCAATCAGGATGTTCGTAAACCTCTAGCTCGATTTGTATCTGTTTCCATGGGGGCAAAAGATCAATCTTTATGGTCAAGTTCGAGAAGCTGGGTATGTTTTGTTTCGCTTGTGGCATACTTGGCCATAACCACAAGGAGTGTGGTGTTGGAATATTTGAGGAAAAGGAGCTGAAGTATGGCGACTGGTTACATGCCTACCCAAATCGCTCTCGTGGGTTTGGAATTGGGCGTGGTGGTCTGAGAGGTGGTTTTTCGGGTTCGGCTACTGGAGGTAGGGGATTTGACGCAGCCGCTAATCCCAGCAACCGAAAAGGCCCCTATGTAGACTGTCGTAGACATCCAGAGCGCAAGACTTTGGGAGATGATGATGAGCTCTTAGATATGGGTACGAGCCCGGTGAAGATAAATGACCATGACATGTCCGAGGCAGAGAAAAATGCTAGGAAGAGGCTGAATTTCGAGAACCCATTATCATCACCCAATAAACAACTAGCTATTGTTAATGAGATGATTGTGGATGGGAATCCCCTAGAGCCAGTGGAAAAGAAAAATGAGCTCGTGGTCAATGAAAAGAAGAGACACAAGAGAGAAGATGGTACCTCGGTTTCGAGTAAGTCTAATGAATCGACGGCATCCCGAGAGGATGACCGCCGGGCGCAATGAAAATCTTAAGCTGGAATTGCCGGGGGTTGGGAAAATCCTCGGCAATTCGTGCGCTCCTGGTGATCCTGGAGCGGGTAAAACCAGATGTTCTTTTTCTGTCCGAGACACATCTGAGTACAGCTAGGGCGGAAACTCTGAGAGTTCGACTAATGTTCGACCATATGGTCATGTCAGAAAGTGATGGAAGGAGCGGTGGTCTGTTGATGCTATGGAGGAATGATCTGAATGTCACGTCCTCTGTGGTGCATAATAATTATTTGGACATCCGTATAGATGAACACTGTGCTACGGGATGGCGTATTACAGGTATCTACGGTGAGCCAAGTTCTCAAAGGAAGTTTAAAACATGGGAGTACATCAGGGATCTCAAATCGATGATTGATCTTCCATAGATATTGATACGCGACTTTAATGAAATTTTATGGGATTCTGAAAAGGAAGGGGGAAACTTGAGGCCCCAGAGCTATATGCAACTTTTCAGAGATACACTACAGGACTGCAACTTGGATGATATGGGTTTTATTGGCGATTGTTTCACTTGGAGGCGTGGTCGGATCAGGGAGCGTTTGGACCGTGCGGTCTGCTCGCGGGAATGGTCTTCCTTGTTTCCAATGGCAAGTCTAATCCATGAGGTTTTTTCTAAATTCGACCATAGGCCAATTACTATTGATACCATCTATTTAGAAAATATGGAAGCTGCGAGAATTACTGTCACCCGAAAATTCGAAGCCCGGTGGCTTTTGGAGGAGACCTTCGATGAAATTCTGGGCTCGGCTTGGGCTATGGCCCATCAGGCGCAGGAGGGGGATTTTGCTTCGAAGCTACGTGCTTTCCACTCCACATTGCATTCTCGGGATCGTGAGACCCTCCAACTTCCTCGCATCCGGTTTGCTGAACTTCAAAAGGAACTGAATGTGATTATGGAGGGGCCCCTATCGGATGATGCCACAGCTAGGCAACAGGAGATCCAAATGAAGATAGAGAATATTCACGAGCAAGAGGAATTAATGTGGGTCCAACGCAGTAGAGCCAACTGGATGAAATTCGGTGACAGGAATACTAATTTTTTCCACCGTTTCGCCTCCGCAAGGAAAAAGAAAAATTTGATCAAGCGTTTGAAGGATGAAAACGACGAGTGGATGGAGGACCCTACTGTGGTGTCGGATCATATTGCAAAATATTTTAAGGGGCACTTTTCTTCTGAGGTGGATCAACCCGACCCCTCTGTTATCGGTAAGATCAAACCGTGTGTTACCCCCGAGATGAACGAGGTGATGTGCGCTGAGTACTCGCGTGAAGAGGTCAAAACAGCGGTCTTTAATATTGGGGATCTCAAAGCGCCTGGTCTTGACGGCCTCCATGCGATCTTCTTCAAAAAATACTGGGGCCTCATTGGAGATGATCTAACTGATTCTGTTTTGGCAGCACTTAATACAAGGAAGATACCCGAGGGATGGAACGAGACCACAATTGTTTTAATCCCGAAAACAGATTCCCCAGAAAAGGTAACACAATTCAGACCAATTAGTCTTTGCAATGTCATATACAAAGTTATATCTAAAGTTCTGGCTGCTAGACTGAAAACTATCCTGCCTGAAATTATTTCTCACACGCAAAGTGCTTTCGTTCCGGGACGTCTTATTACTGACAATTTTTTTGTTGCCTATGAGTCTTATCATACTATTAAGAAGAAATCGACGGGAAAATTTGGCTACTGCGCGATAAAGCTGGATATGCATAAAGCATATGACCGTGTGGAGTGGTGTTTTCTACAGGGGGTTTTGGAAAAACTGGGCTTCAATCATAATTGGATTTCTTTAATAATGGAGTGCGTGAGTTCGGTTAATTATAAAATCAGAATCAATGGCGGCTATACGGAGGTAATCTCTCCTACTAGGGGTCTTTGTCAAGGTGACCCTATTTCTCCATACTTGTTTCTCCTTTGTGCAGAAGGATTAACTAGTTTGCTCAAACATGAGGAGGATCTCGGTAATTTAATTGGGGTGAAAGTGTATCGTAATGCACCAGCTATTTCTCACTTGCTTTTGCGGATGATTCTTTAATACTCATGATGGCTTATCTTGCTAATGCAACAACTCTTTAGAAGATTCTTCAAGATTATTGCCATTCTTCGGGACAGCTGGTAAGCGAGGATAAATCTAGTATATTCTTCAGTCCGTGCACGGACGTGGCAATAAGGGAAGTGGTGTGCACTGAGTTGAATATTCTCACCGAGTCTATTACTGAAAAATATCTAGGGCTACCACCTATTGTGGGGGTGGATCAGACTGATTGCTTTATGCATCTTGTTGATAGAGTTTGCTCAAGATTAAGGGGGTATAAAGAGAATATGCTCTCATATGGTGGAAAAGAGGTTTTGTTGAAAGCAGTTGCGCAGGCCATCCCAGTGCATGCAATGTCAGTCTTTAAACTTCCTAAACTAGTCATCAAAGGGTTAACTGATGCAATGACCCGGTACTGGTGGGGGGATGAAGAAGGACAGAAGCAGATGCATTGGTTTGCGTGGTGGAAAATGTGTACTCCGAAGAAGAAGGGAGGTATGGGTTTTAGAGATCTTCACTGTTTTAATTTGTCTATGCTTTCGAAACAGGTCTGGAGACTTCTATGTGAACCAGATTCTTTATGCGCAAGAGTATTGAGGGCAAAATATTTCCCATCTGGAGATCTCCTTAATGTTCCGTTGAAGAAGGGAGCTTCTTTTACTTGGCAGAGTATCTAGGCAGGAATCCAGACTTTTAAGAGAGGACATATTTGGCGTGTTGGTGATGGTACCAATATCAATATTTGGGCTGACCCGTGGATACCATCCAGCCCTTCTAGGAAATTGATTACGGATCAGGGTAGCATTGGCCTTGCTACCGTGTCAAAATTGATTGATCCTGTATCTAAGACATGGAATGAACCTTTGCTTCGATCTCAGTTCTTGTATGTTGACGTTAATAGGATTCTAAAAATCCCTATGGCCGTGGGATTGATGGAGGATTTCATATCCTGGAATAATACAAAAATTGGTATCTTCACGGTCCGATCCGCCTATTATACAGAATGGGATTTCCAACATGGGAGAAAATTACAAAGGACTAGTGGACAGGACACGGCATCTATAAATCCGGTTTGGGCCAAGGTTTGGAATTTGAAGGTGTCTCCGAAGGTAAAGATTTTTTCCTGGCGTCTGTTACATGATACAATCCCATGCCATTGCACCCTGGCAAATCGGCACATTATATCTAGCAGCCCGTGCCCGGTTTGCTCCATCTACTGTGAAGATACCCTTCATGCGTTCTTTGAGTGCCCACGAGTTCAAAAAAAATTGGGAGTTCCTGGGTCTTTCGGATGCCATCAGTAGCATGGCTACGTTCGACCGTTCGGGTGCCGGGGTTTTTGAAGCCCTACTCTGCCAACCTGACAAACCCGCACCTAGACTACAAGATACGGGTATGGGTGAGTTGCTAGCTACAGCATGCTGGTACATATGGTGGCAAAGGAGACAGATTAAGCATGAGGAGACGGTAACCAGTCCATCCAGATCAGCACATGCGATATCAGCCATCGCATCCAATTACTCTCGAGCGGCAAAGAAAAATTCGAGAGCCCGCCGCGAGGGCTGGGAGCAACCAAAGAAGGGGTATACAAAAATTAATGTTGATGCTTCTTTCCATACAGATTCTTTCTCGGGAGCAACAGGCGCAGTTATTCGGGATGATAAGGGTATCTTCATTGCGGCCAGCAACTATGGAGTTTGTTGGAAATATGAGCAATTTACCACTTAATTTAATTAATAGACACAGTAGGTAAAGCAAAACTACAATTGCAATAGTCAAACTAGTCATTTGAATTTTCAGAGAGTAGACAAAATGCATGCATAGTTTAATCATCTGAATTTGTAGAGAGTAGGAAAAAGGCATGCATAGTCTAGAATCTGAGGAAAATAAATCTACTCCAAATGCTAGAACTAGAAACTCTAGTAGGATCTGAAACATGAGAATGAATAGAAAAGACATGAGCACATACTGGACAGGAGCTGGTGCAGCAGCGGGACCATTGTTGACGTTGTCGCCCATATCGTCGAAGAGATCGTCGACTTCCGGGAAGAAGTCGTCGTTCGGGAAGATGTCGTTGTCGTCCGTGATGAAGAAGCCAGTAGTCGCGCAGAGCGCTCCCCAAAAACCTTATCGCCCTTCTCCCGTACAGGACTCGAAGTAGCGCAGTTTCGGAGGCCTACTGTCCGGACCGGCGGTGCACGCCGCAGGCCAGGATGGGGAAGACTTGAGCGGTAGCGCAAGGCTCTGGAAACGAGAAGGCAGTGTATCTGTTGTTCGTATCTCTGGAGAGGAGCGACCTCTGGTTTTATAGGCACAGAGCAGGAGCCGAACAGGCCACGCGAGAAGATGAAACGAAGAGTCGGGAAGGCAAGCAAAACGTTTCAGATTCTTGCGCCTGTTCATATTCTAATTCGTGCGTGTGGCAAAATAAAGAGAGAGAGAGAGCTCTCGGCTCGAGGCATTCCCGCAATCTGCGGCGCGTCATGACGAGGCGTGGCGTGGCGGGCGGAGGAGGAGGAGCGCGCGTGTAGTCATCTCTTTCTCATGCTCATACAATAAGTGGAAAAGCCTCCCTTATAAACAAGTAAAACTTCCACTCAACTAGCAATGTGGGACTAAACATTTGTCCCACCTATTGCCATACACGAATGGGCCAAGTGGGGCTCTAGGATTTATTAGGAATTTCTGGAATATTAAATGGGCTGGTCCATTTTGGCCAAAATTCCAACAGAGTTCCCGTCATCGCGGACGCTGCCATGGCTGAAGCCCGGGCTTTGCGTGATGGACTCATTCTAGCGGGCCAGGTGGGGTGCAACAGAATAATCATCAACACGGATTGCTTAGAGGTTATTACGACCATGCAAGAGGGGGGGAACTCGAGTGGACCAGCTGCCGCTATCTACGAGGAGTGCGTCTTTCTTACGAGAGGTTTTACCCATGTTTCCTTTAGCCACTGCAATAGAGAGTGTAACCAAGTTGCTCATATTCTACCTAGCAAGGCGGAGGGACCCCAGACCGTAGTTTGGCTGGAGGATCCGCCAGATTTTATTATGGAGCAACTCACCATGGATGTAAGGGCATCTCCAGTCGTTGCGCCCCCCCAGGACGCAAAAACCCTCGCTTTTTTTGCGCTGCGGCGCGAAACGGCGCTATTCTCGGAGCTGGGGGGGCGCGTTTCCCAGCCGTGAACCCAGGCCGCCCCCCCAGCGGCGACTCGGCCAAATTTGGGCAATCAAAAAAAATTCCACCAAATAAATAGATTGTTGCACACAAATAAATAGAGTTTGGCCACACAAATAAATAGTTCAACAATTTAAAAAAAAGAACACTAGTCATCGTCCTCAACATTGCCATTCCCCTTTCGCGCCCACAAATGTTGCACCAGGTCATCCTGCAGAGCATGATGTGTTGCAGCGTGTCGAATCTCCTATCGCTTGGTGAGGAAGTCTGTCCATGATGCCGGCACCTGGTGGTCAACATCTGCAAGAGGACCCTGCCGGTAGTATGGTGTGCTTGCCTCACTGTCAGGCACTGGGTCATCCCGCTCACTCTCAATGATCATGTTGTGCAAGACCACACAACACTGCATCACCTCCCACATGTTAGACTTCGACCAAGTCATAGCTGGGTATCGGACAACATCGAATCGAGATTGCAGCGCACCAAATGCCCGCTCAACATCCTTCCTGCAAGCCTCCTGGCACTTGGTAAACCAAGCTTTTGCGCTTCCTGGGATAGGGTTGGAGATGCTCTTCACAAATGTTTCCCACTTCGGGTAGATGCCATCTGCAAGATAGTACCCCTTTGTATACTGGTGTCCATTGATCTCATAGTTCACAGGGGGGGCATGGCCTTCGACAAGATCAGCAAAGACATTCGAGCACTGCAAGACATTGATGTCGTTGTGACTTCCAGGCATACCAAAAAATGAATGCCAAATCCATAGATCGTACGAAGCCACGGCCTCGAGAACCACCGAGCACTCTCCCTCCTTTCCCTTGTACATCCCCTGCCAGTCAAATGGGCAGTTCTTCCATGCCCAGTGCATACAGTCGATACTGCCAAGCATCCCCGGAAACCCTCTTGCTTCATTCTCTGCGAGGAGACGAGCAGTGTCTTGCGCATTGGGTGATCGCAGGTATATTGGGCCAAAAACTGCAACCACTGCCCGGCAGAACTTGTTCAAGCACTCGAGGGCCGTGGACTCGCTCATGCGCAGGTAGTCATCTTGTGCATCTGCGGGAGCACCGTATGCAAGCAACCTCATGGCCATCGTGCACTTTTGGATAGAGGTAAACCCTACCGTGCCGGTGCAGTCCTTCTTCAACTTGAAGTAGGTGTCGAACTCCCGGATGGCATGCATGATCTTGAGGAAGAGTGTGCGTTTCATCCTGAAACGACGCCTGAACACCTTCTCGTCGTTGGTGGGATCCTCGGCGAAGTAGTCGGAGTAGAGGATGCAGTAGCCCTCGTACCGCTGCCTCGGCCTGCTCTTCCGGCGACCGGGCTTCGATCCAGCGCGGCGCGGCGCGGCGTCCTGGGCCAGCATTCCGGCCAGGCAGCTCAGGACGAGTAGGTGCTCCTCGTCGTCGATGGCGGCCTGGTCTTCCTCATCGAATAGCTCGGCGAGCATTTCCTCGGCGTCGGAGTCCATGCCTCGGACAGAGCGTCGAACACCTTGCGGGCGGTGGACGTGGATCACTGGGGCGCAGCCTCCTCGGCGCTGGAGACGTGCTCGAACGGCGGCGACGACGTGGTGGACCAGCCGTCGGTGGTTTTGCCTCGTCGCTGTTGTACGATGGTGGCCGACGGTGGCGGCGTGGGGTGCGGGGGTGGGGCGGCGACGGCGAGGCGAGCGAGGGGAAAAGACGGTTCAGGGGTGGAGAAAGTGGGAAAAGAGCTCTCCCTCACCGACAGCGCTGGCCCACGAGCGCTTTTCCTCACTAGTGGAAACAGGGGCTTTAGTCCCGGTTCGTAGGCCCCCTTTTGTCCCGGTTGTGCAACCGGGACGGGGCATCCGGGACAAATACCCTCCCCATTGGTCCCGGTTGTGGCAGGACCCGGGACAAATGGGGCTGACCACGTGGCCCGAGCGCTGGAAGCTGGCCAGGGCTATTAGTCCCGGTTCTGAATACGACCCGGGATGCATGCCCCTTCTGCCGCGGCAGGGCTTTTGCCCTTTTCTCTGCCGCGGCAGGGCTTTACAATTTCCGTTTTTTTGGTCCCCGAGACCTCCTGGCGGCCCCTCCCCGGACCTCGAGAAGAGAGGAGCCTCGGTGTACCCTCCACCGAGCCCCCGGATCGCACGAGTGAATAAGTATATAAAGCAGAATAAGAAACACTTATATTACAGAAGCAAAGTATATCGATCATATTACATGACCGATGGAGTGTATTACAAAATCAAACTTAGTTCCAACCGGAGGCATGGTACTCTCCATGTACGTTTATGACCTCTGCATCTAAGAAGCCCGCAATTTCCTCCTGAATTGCTCGTATGCGGTCCCTAGGTAGAAGACCGTCCCGAAGCCGTTCGATCTAATATAAAGAAGAGTGGTCACTAAAATATATGAAGCTAAGTAACTAAAATAGATAGTAATAAGAAGAATTGACGATTAACGTACATGAAGTTGTTTTAAATTTCTGCCCTTGGGAGATGTGGTCTGACGAATGAACTCGCAAACGTAGTATCCACACAAGTTATTCCCGTCTCCTTGTTGTAAGCACTATACGAGAAGATTGTTTCAATCAAAATAATAATCAACCAGGCATGATAATGGAGATGGGCACGGATCTAGATAGTACTTACTTGCACAACATCAAATGTAAGTTGTTTTTCCCATTCACCGGGAGACTTCTTTATGAACCTCTTCCAAACCCTACCCGAGAAAGAAAAAGAATAAAAAGAGTTAGTAATTACTTGATATCCGAAAATGAAACAAAGTAGTCGATATATTGCAATATATAAATACTGAAATTAATAAAGATTGAAATTACCGCTGGATCATTTCCTGCATGTCAGCCCACATTGAGAGGGGTTTACGTTTTGAGTCCATTACAATTACTTTTCCTTTGTCAATTTGGAAGATTAGCAGAATAAAGTGGAAGCTGCGCACGCAGAACTCATCAATTATACAATGAACATCGAGTAAGGAAAACAGAATGTTTACAACAGAGTAACACACTTACTTGAAGTTGTAAGGAAATAGTATTTCCCGTCGGTGTTGGTTAAATATTATTGCCCTCAGAATATTATTTTCTGTATCCTTGGGAGATTGCCGAAGAGTCTTTTCAAAAATAATATTTGGATCAATGAACCCAATATCATAGATTCCATCTCTTTTGCATTCGAGAATCTTCATTCTGCAATTATAATATATGAGTGTACTATATATATATATATGAATATATATGCAATTGAATGAGGTGAGCTAGAGAAATAAGTGCTTACAGACAATAGGCACTAAGGATAGATTTGTCGAGGGCCTGCTGCTGGTATAACTGAAACAATTCCTCAAATTGAATCATAACAATTCCATTTCCAGTTCCATAGTGCTCGTCCTTAACGCTGAGACATAGCCAGTCCTCAGATTCATTAGCGGCTTGCATATACCAATTATGCACTCTTCGCATTTTCGTTGGTAGATTCTTTATCTCCTCGGGTTTGACAAGAGGCTGCCCGGACTCGTATTTGTACGCACATTCAGCTGCGGGGAAGTAGTTCACTGTTTGCATATACTCAGCAATGGACAAACCCGCATCAGCTGCCTTGTCTGCGTACAGTGTTATAAACTCCGGATCAATATCCTCATCAGCAATATTAGTGCTCGGCCCCACCTGGGTATTGGAAATCACTTTGAGCGGGGACGTGGATTGTTTTTTCTGCTCTCCGAGTTGAGCAACTGATTTCCCCTTTTTCCCGCTTGCGCTACTACTCTTCGTTGACCGCACCATTTCCTGGTGTGACTTTAGAATAGAGCGGTCATAGTCAGATGACAGACTCGGCTCGGGTTGATGAAGAGTCTTCACCATTTTCCAAGCTCGTTCTATCTCTTCTTCGGTCTCAGGGAAATCTGGCTTTTGCTTCTCCTTCCGCTTTGATTTCCACGCATCGTATTCGTCCTTTGCGATTTTCTGGGTTTCCTCGGGAGTATAGTCGTAAGGTAACTTGGGTACCTCTTTTGGTACCTTCGGGAGGGGTGACCGTTGACGTTTCGGTGATTTTTTACGTTTCGGCAGAAACTTAGTGGGCGGAGAGGGCTGACGCGGCGGCGTAGGCGACCGCGCTGGAGACGTGCACGGCGTAGGCGACCGCGCCGGAGACGGCATGCGTTGCGAAGACGACCGCGCTAGAGACTTTTGCGCTGGAGAAATGCGAGAATTCGATGGCTTTGCCGTCTGATTTGTGAGCACAATGCATTCCTTTAGCCATAGAACGGTCGAGTTCTTGGCTTCTCCGAGTTCAGTCAACTCTTCGTCTTCACCTTCAGGAAAATCAAGCTTTACCCGCTCGAATCCGTTGGCAACTTCATCGACCCCAACAACAGCGTAGCCCCGTGGAACCGGGAGACAATGGTGAGTTGGTTCGTTGCCAATCGGTAAGACATATCCGGCCGCCGCCTTGATGGTTATATTGACGACCTTCACGTGGAGCTCACAGGATGTCATTTCCGTGATCTCGTCCACCGGGTAAATCATCGGTGGTGCATCATCATCCGGTAGCTGCGTGGACGCAACGCTGCTTTTGCGATGAGAATGTGCGGCGTCGGGAGCCTCAGCTTCAACTTCTAGCATGTGTACTGATGCGCCGGTAGACACTATCTGCTGGCTAAGTGTGTTAATTTGGTCCTGCTGCTTCTTTGCTACATCCTGTGTCAGCTTTACCATTTCTTCAAGTTGACGCCTCCAGTTTGCCTGATTCTCTGCTTCAGCTGCCTCCTTGTCCTTTTTACGTTGACGGCTTCTATCTGGGTATAACTTTTTGGTGGAGTCGAACGCAACACTCCACGGAGGAGTGCCTTTTGTGCCTCGTGTACGCCCTCCGTGTTCCTTATTCCCTAGGGCTCGTGTGAGCTCGTCGTTCTCTCTATCTGGCACGAACTTCCCATCTTTAACGTCCTTTATTGCGTCTCTCAGCTTCTCTATGGGTAGAGGATGACTCTTTTTATGCCTTAGGTTATATATTGCTTTTCCTTCGGCGTCCAACCTGCCCCCATGCCCGTAGAACCATGACCTTGTCCGCTCGACCCACAAGAACGGCTCGGGAGTGATCCCCTGCTGAATCAGGTTGTTCTCCCATGTCTCCCACTTGGGACTAGAACCCTTGTAGCCACCTTGCCCCATAACATGGTGATATACCTTTTTGCCGGCGTTTTTCTCATTTGTTTTCGTCCTTTCCAGTTCATTCTCTGCCAGCTTGTACTTCACGAAGTCTGGCCATACGGGTTTTATTTTCTCATACCCTTGAGTGAAATCAGGAGTCTTGTTCTTCTTAACATAATCAAGGTTCAATCTTTTCTTCCAGTTTTTGAATTGCTCGGCCATCTTTTTCAGGGTCCACGCTTTGACCTTTTCCCGTATCTCATGTTTCATTTTAGTAACATCGGCCTCAGTCACATCCGCTTCATTCTCGTCCACCTCCGGCACGGGTAAGTTGAAATTAGCCAAAATCTTTGAGAAAAGATGATCTTTGGCTATTTTGCCGACATATGAAATTCCTTGTTTCCGCGGATCTTTTGGCTCATTCCACTCATTAACAGTGATCGGGATGTGATCTCTAACTAGCACTCCGCATTGCTTCACAAATTTTTGGGCAACATCAGCGGGAAGCTCGGGTGCGCCGTCTGCTGTGATCGTGTCGATCCTGTATCTTTCTGTATCTTTCAACTTCTTTGTTGCGCCTCGTTTAGTCTTTTTTCCGGTTGATATATTTGAACCGGATGGCTAAAAATATAAAGACTGTTAATACATGTATATAGACAACGGATGCTTCATTAATTAACATATATATATATGCATCTCGGAGCCGGTGTTTGTAATTTGTATGGTTCCACCGGAGCCGTCGGCTGCTCCCATATCGGAGCCGTCGGCTTCTCCCTCATCGGAGTCGTCTCCCTGGGTGAGCACCGGATCTCCCTCACCGGAGTCGTTCATCCACTGGCTCACATCGGGCTCTACGTCGGGCCCGCGGATTAAACCCTCGATCATATTTTCGGCATCTTCGTCTCTTGGCTCCATACTATACAAAAAGAGTAAGTATATATTTCAGATCCAATTCATTAAAATTGCTTATGCATAATAATATTTAAACATACGATAACATTTCTAGCATTCTTAAATTTCTAAGAGCATGTCTAACGGACCCCTTATGTTTTCGCCCCCTAAGAGCATGTCTAACAGACCCCTTATGTTTTCGCCCCCTAAAACGCGTGTAGAGGGCCCTGTATACGCATTTCGCCGGCCAAAAACTCGTGCGAGCTAGCAGACCCCCTACTCCCACCCCGTAAAACAGAATATTCTGTTTTACGGGGTGGGGGTAGGGGGTCTGCTAGCTCGCACGAGCTTTTGGACCCTCACAAAACAGGGTTTTGGACATTTTCATGCATAGCCTGGTGAGTTACTATAAAATCTTCTTTTTTGGGGTTTCCTCAAGTTTGTCCGAGTATTTTCACTGCCTCATTCTCTTTTGTTTTTCACCTGTTCCTGCGTGCTACAGGTCATACCAGAGTGGTTTCTGAACTATTTTGGAGGAAAGATACCAGGAACTGTCAAATTACAAGCCCCTAATGGTATTGCATTTGATGTTGGAGTTATGGAGAACATGAACAGAACAATCCTCAAGTATGGGTGGGCGGAACCCATACTTGAGGATTGTTCTGTTCATGTTCTCCATAACTCCAACATCAAATGCAATACCATTAGGGGCTTGTAATTTGACAGTTCCTGGTATCTTTCCTCCAAAATAGTTCAGAAACCACTCTGGTATGACCTGTAGCAGGCAGGAACAGGTGAAAAACAAAAGAGAATGAGGCAGTGAAAATACTCGGACAAACTTGAGGAAACCCCAAAAAAGAAGATTTTAGTAACTCACCAGGCTATGCATGAAATTGCCATTAATCTGTCTTATGAACCTAAGCTTGCTTTGGCAGCATTCGCAAGGATTGCTCATATTGGATACATCCTGTGCGATGGATCATATATTATGCCAATTAGAATTATTCACTGCGTATGTAGTGATATCCGGAAAGCATCCCTAATGCCCGTGTTAGAGGAGAGCAAAGCAACACTAAAACGAAGAAAACAGATATTGCTGCTGTATGAATGTGTTGAAGAAGCAAAGACAGGACCAAAGGTTACCAGCAAATTTGGTAACCTTTGGTCCTGTCTTTGCTTCTTCAACACATTCATACAGCAGCAATATCTGTTTTCTTCATTTTAGTGTTGATTTGCTCTCTTCTAACAGGGGCATCAGGGATGCCTCTTCATATCTGAATTTTAATTGCTGTTGTTATTTCTAGACAAAGTAAACTCTGTCCATACTCTCAAAAGATCTTCAGCGCGCCCTAGCTCGCACGAGGTAGAGGGTTGGCCCTCTATATCCCCTCCCGACCCGCACATGTAGGGGTCGACGGGCCGCCCCATACCCAAACTTGTAAAAAATCGTTCGGGGTGGTCCATTTACGGGGTCTGCTAGATGGCCGGGTATAGCCCAAACCCGTATATCAGCGGTTATTATACGGGTTTGGGCCATATATATAGGGGGTCTGTTAGACATGCTCTAACATTCTTAAATTTTTTATATCAATTCTAAACAAATTTAAAGTAAATAAGTCTAATCTAAAATTTCTAACATTCATAAACTAAAATTTCTAACATTTGTAAACTAATAATTCTAACAATAATAAAAAACGGTAATTAAGTAAAAAAAAGGAAGAAAAACAAAAAAGGCCCCAGATTAGGGCGAGATGGAGGCAGGCCTTTTACCTCCTCTTGGGGCAGCGGCGCGGGGCAGCGGTGGGCCGGCGGCGCGGGGCAGTGGCGGCGCGGGGGCGGTGGAGGATGGCGCGGGGCAGCGACGGGATCGAGGGGCGGCGCGGGGCAGCGACGGGATCGAGGGGCGGCGCGGGGCAGCGACGGGATCGAGGGGCGGCGCGGGGCAGCGACGGGACCTAGAGGGCGGCGCGCGGCCGAGGCGAACGGGAGAGGGCGCGTAGGGGGGGGTGGGTGCGCTCGACGGAGTCGGGAGCGGCGCCACAGAGGAGGATGCCGACGGGGCGAGGGGGGCGGCGCGGATGCCGACGGGGTGAGGGGCGGCGCGGGGGGACGGAAAAAATGGGCAGCCTGGCGGCGTCGATTTCGTCCCTGCGCGCGGTCTGGAACTGAGGGGAGCGGTGACGTGTTTATATCCTATGACCCTTTCGTCCCGGTTGGTGGCAACAACCGGGACGAAAGACCCTTCCGTCCCGGTTGGTGGCAACAACCGGGACGAAAGGCCCGGCTGGTCGCCCGCGCCAGAACCAGTGGGCCGGCGCGCCAATTGTTTTAGCGCCAAATTTTGAATATCTTAAATATGTAAGTGAATAACTTCTACATACTTTCAAATTACGAAAAAATTACAACATTAAAATTGTTTGAAATTGCGTAAATAATTCAAATCCGTTTTCTGTTTACCTAAATAATTATTCTAACTATTCAAACTATTAACTATTTCACTATTTACACTTAATTTAAATATAAATATCTTATATTGTTTTAAAATTAGTAATAATTACATTAAACAGAAAACAGACGCGCTAGCGCGCCGCAATGTCGCCGGAATACAAATTCTTTTATTTATTTATTTTGTACAGGAAAAATTCTTTTATTAAAAAGAGAAAACAAACGAACACCGAGGGGGATGCGGTAAACATTCTGTTCTGTCGTGCTCGGCCGTCGCGGATGATGTTCCCGTGCACATTACTACCCGAGCTCAAAGTGAACACTGACCCATGCATGCATGGATGAATGTGTTAAAGGGGGATGAATGTGTTAAACACTGACCCAAATGCACGGCAGGACGTATGATGTCGAACCCGGATATTTTGTATTTGCTCGATGAATTGAGTATATATGATGTATCAAACCTTAAGGGGGTGTGGAACAAAACAGACGGTATCGCCATCATACAGCCCGACCGTGGCTACTGGGTGCATATATGCATACCAAATGCACGACTGGACGTATGAGGGCGAATCCGGATGTTTTGTATTTGGGAGATGAACTGACCGATGTATGAAGCTGGGCTATATATATATAGGGTCCTCTGGCTCACAAAGTGTTGAGCTAGTGTTTTGATCCAACGGTTAAGAAACAACTCATCCAACGGCTCACAGCAGCTCGAAGGAAACACACTGTAGCCCTGATCGGACGGCTCACAACAGCTCGAAAAAAACACACCCGGATCCAACGACTCAAGAGCGCTTGAAAGAAACACACGATCCGTGTGATTCTATCTGATTGGTCCAAACGAAACCCTAATTCCCATTTAGTCCCGGTTGGTGTCCCCAACCGGGACTAAAGGGATGATCCGTTTCCCAATGAAACCATAACCCATTTAGTCCCGGTTGGTCCCTCCAACCGGGACTAAAGGGATGTTTTCTTCTCGCTATATATATGTATACATTGCCACTGCATTGCCATAAACACATACAAACTCACCACTCTCTCATGGCTTCTACCGTACCCACTCTAACATTCATCCAGGCGGAGGCACTTTCCGCCTCGAACTACCCCTGCCCGTGCGGCTACAACGTTCCCGCCGGTTGGATGCTGAGCGCCTGAGGAGTGCCGGTCCCTCCTCTTCCTCAAGGTGTGGCGCGTCGGGCGGCCATCACAAACCACTACTACCACGAGCTCACGCCGGAGCAGCGGAGAAATCCCAGTTGGCATCCCGATAACCAGCATACTTGGGATGCCTTCTTCATCAATCGGCGTGAGAGGGCGCTCGCCAGGTATGAGGAGGACGGTCTGCCTCCTGGGAACTATCACGAGGCCGGTCGTCGGCTATGGTGGTCCGGCCGGACTCTACAGAGCGTCATGGACTACATCAGGGCCGGCGATATCCCTCGCCTGCGCTACCCTCAGGCCCAGCCCTGGAGTCGTGATCCTCCGAGGGAGTGCAGAGCACCGTCAGACGATAGTGACGACGACGGCGGCGGCGACTACGACGACTACGAGTACATGTACTATAGGCCTAGGCAGGAGTATGACTAGTAGATCGATGCACTTTTGCCATTATGTACTGCCTTGTTTATTTAGATCTATGCTCTCCGTTTAGATTTAGATCCAATCTTGCCATTATGTGTACCGTGCCTTGTTTATCTATCGAAATATATGTCCCCCTCTTTTTAACGTCTATCGAAATGCCATTAGATCTGAATCCAACAAATCAGGAAAAATCACACGGAAAACAGAAAACAGACGAGCTAGAGGGCCACTGTTTGCCGGAATACAACAAATTATTTTATTAAACAGCCAACAGAAAACAGACGCGCTAGCGCGCTACTCTTCGTCCTCGTCGTCGTCGGTGACCTCCTCGTCGTCGGAGGAGGTGCATGATGGTATTTCCGAGATAGGCCCCTACCTCGGATCGTCGGAGTCCCAGACTTCGCCGGCGTGGTCGGCCCGACGGAGCGCTTGCAGCGCCTTCGTCCTCGCCTCCCGAGCGGCATCTAACTCGAGGTGGCGTTCGAGGCGCCGCTCCGCCCGCTCAGCCGCGCGGGTCTGCCATAGCTCCTCGTCGGCGCTCTCCTCACCCGGATTGTTCCGGTAGTACTCGCGGACCACGCGGTCGTCCCTAGCGTCGACTAGGCCCTGAAACGCGCGGTGCCTGAGGTGGCGGTGGTCGGCGGCAGTGACGATCTGCGGCGTCAGCGCCCTGGCCTCCGCTTCCCAGAGGGTGTGGCAGTCGCTAAAATTCATCAACGACCGCGGGCGGCCGAGGCGCCAGGCCGCCGCGTCCCAAGCGCGGGCGGCCTCCGAGGCCGTCGCAAAGGAGCCGAGGGGGATGCGGTCGTCCCCGAAGCGGATAGTCGCGGTGAACATTCCGTTCTGCCGCGATCGAACTCCGCGGAAACCGGTAGTGTTGTTCCTCCTCGGAGGCATGGTGGTGGCACGACGGTGCGTGGAGTGGAGGTGCGGCAGTTTATAACGCGCATTAATGGCCACGCGTTACAACTCCCGCGCCACGCGGACAGACAATACCACCCATGCGCCACGCGGACAGACAATACCACCCATGCTTAAAAAAAAGGGACGGGGCTGTGGCCGCATTTGTAGGGGAAGGGACATTGGTCCCGGTTAGGGGTATGATCCGGGACCAATGCCCATGCGCGCGCCACGTGGCCTGTGGCTAGGGATTCGTCCCGGGTCGTGCCACGAACCGGGACCATTGGCTCCCCACGAACCGGGACAGATGCCCCCAGGTGGTTTCTGCTGCCTCGGGCACACGAACCGGAACCAATGCATGGCACTTGTCCCGGTTTTTGGTGCAACCGGGACAGATGCCCCCTTCCCCCCTGGACGAAAGGGGTTGTTTCCACTAGTGCCTATCGCCGCCCCCCCCCCAGGCCGAACCCAACAGGCTGGGTTCCGCCTGGGGCGGCGGCGCTAATTTCCGCCGAAACGGCGCTTTTTCAGGTCCTGGGGGGGTCGACTGGTGAAAAAACGGCGCTTTTCGCCCAAAACGGCGCTAATTTGCGTCCTGGGGGGGCTCTGGGGAGGGACGACTGGAGATGCCCTAACTATCTTCTGATTTTGGTGCCGCGAGTTTCACGACGCACTATTTTCCCTACCAGGGTACCTACGGGGACCGGAGGGTTTTTAATGAGACGGCTTGCGTGCACATTATTATATATTTTTTAAATTTCAAAAAAAAGAACAGTGAAAAAGCGCGGCAGATAGCCGACGCAAAACCATCCTGTTGTGCGCCCAAAACACAGCGGTACGCACGTAGCTTAGCGTGGAGAATAACCCACGTCAAGCGGAAGACAACGCGCCAGGGCCAAACTGTCCAAAAAGGAGACGCCCCGCTTTACCCAACACCGATCACGACAGTAACCCCAATAGAAACCAAACAACCAAAAGGAAGCCACATTAACTATTACGTATTATAATTATTATATTAGGCTAAGGATCGACGTAACACCTTATTTGTGCAATGTTTTCGCTTCACATCTGCTCGCCATTTACGAGCATCTTTTTGCGATTGTGTAAAAGCTAGCTATATGCTCCTGCAGAAATCATGGCCGTACGGCCCTGTCGTGCGGGCTATTCTTTTTCTGGGTGCGGATTGATTCCCCGTTTTTGTTGCGGCACCGCGCAACATCAGCGAACCGAAGCACGGTTTGGCGACGGCGACCATCCAACAAACTGCCGCCGTCGGATCGTGTCCAGTGCTTTGCTAAAAAAAAGTGGTGACCAGTGCTATTTTGTTAGTCTAATTTATTTCCCGGGGTTGCATTTTCTCGGACCGACGATTTCATCAGACGTATGAAAATGCCAATAAAATATGGTTGAATTTTACTATAGTACAAAGCGATAATATTAGTCGGTGTGGACTGCAGACCACATGCCATTGCCAGTTTGCCACGAGTCATTTTTGTGCACTAATATCTACGCACGTCTCTGGTCTAGCTGTCCGTCCGTGTCTTTTCTGCCAGGAGCTAGCTAGCCCCATTTGACTACTCATCATAGTTAACCTAATTAATCTTTCTTCTCCTCCTATTTCTGACAGCAGAAGCGAAACAATTCCTCAAACGATCCCCACGCATTTTTTTTTCGCGGGGAACAACCCCCACACACACATTCCGTTGACCTGCCGCCACTTGCGAGGTTATTAACACGAGGCATATGCATTCTGGGAGCAGTTAGTAACACGATGCGTGTCTTGATTACAGTGTGGAGAAGGAAGAAAGAAGGAAAGCACATGGCCGTCTCTTGTCTGACCTCCGGCTGGAAAAGATACTCCAGTCTAGCTAGCATGATCAAACTCGGTCCTGCAGTATGCGGACGATACCCTGGTCGTCATGCATGCCTGCAGCAGCGCGGCGGCGCGTCTCCGAGTTCTCCTCGACCAATTCGCGGAGGCTACCGGGCTTGTGATCAACTTCAGCAAGAGCACTTTGACCCCCCTACATGTTGATGACGCCGAGCTCCAGATCATCCAGAACGCTCTGGGCTGCCGTGTCGAGGGCTTCCCGCAGTCGTACCTGGGCTTGCCGCTCTCGAGCGAGAAGCTCACCATGGACGCGTTCGCCCCGCTGATTGCGAAGATCGACAAGTATCTGTCGGGGTGGAGTGCGATCCTGCTCTCTGCTGGTGGCCGTCTCGTCCTCCTCAACGCGGTCCTGGACGCGGCCCCCGTATATGCCATGTGCGCTATGGAGCTGCCTCCGGGGGTCCTCCGCGCCATAGACGGTCTTCGCCGTGCTTTCCTCTGGAATGTGCAAGGGGTCGCCTCCGGCGCCAAGTGTCTCGTGGCCTGGGAGCAAGTCTGTCGTCCTAAGAGAGAGGGTGGCCTCGGGATCAAGTGCTTGCGCGTGAAGAACGAGTGCCTGCAGGTTAAACTGCTGCACCGGCTCTTCTCCGGCGAGCCCTCGCCCTGGGCTTCCTGGGTCTGGTCCGCTCTGGCGGGGCGGCCAGCCGCTGGTCGCCATTGGGCCCAGCTCTGCTCGCTCATGCCACTCTACCGCGGGATCACTGGTGTCCGCGTGGGGGATGGGCGTAGAACCGCCTTCTGGCTGGATGCATGGTGCGGAGGCGCGGCGTTCGCGGTCAGGTGGCCTCCGCTGTTCTCGCACGCCCTCGAGCCTGACGCCACCGTGCACGCTGTCCTCGCCGCTGGGGTGCGGCGCAGCCTGGTGCCCCGCCTCAACACCGCTGGCTCTGTCCAGCTCCCCCTCCTCCTGGCTGAGCTTGGTGGGGTGGCGCTCTCCGAGCTCGTCGATCGCCGGGAGCTCACTCGCTGCCAGAAGAAGGCTGGCGCGCTCGACGCCTCGGCGCTCTACAAACTGCGGATGTGGGGGGGTGTCGATGACGCCGCCCACCAGTTTGTGTGGGAAAACTACGCCCCCTCCAGGGTCCGCTTCTTCGCCTGGCTTCTCCTGAAGCAGCGGGTGCTCTCGCGCGAAGCTCTGCTCCGCAAGAACGTGCTCGCCGCGGAAGAAGCCGACTGCCCCATCTGCGGTAACCACCTGGAGACCACCGCTCACATCTTCTTCGCCTGCCCTTTCGCGGTGAGCTTCTGGGACGCCGTTGGATACCGCTTCCCCGATGATGCTGACCCACGTCTCCTCTACGCTTATGCCGCCCCGAGCGCCCTCCAGCCGGCGGTGGCACCCACCTTCACCCTCCTGTGCTGTTGGAACTTGTGGAAGCACAGGAACGCGGTGGCTTTCCGCGATCAAGCACCATGCCTCTCCCTGCTCCTTCGCCTCTGCCGGGAAGACGCTCACCTCTGGCGCGCGAAAGTCCCCGATCGACTCGCCGACGCGGCCAGCGTCTGGTTACATTGCCTAGGCTCTGCCTAGCCCCCCATCTCTGCTCTATGTGTAACACCCCCCCTCTCTTTGTAGCTCCTGCCGCAAAACACTCGACCGTTTTCGGGGTCAATTCATACATATATACAAAAATACAGGTGGGGTTCTCCCCCCCGGTGAAAATTCAAAAAAAAAAAAAAACTCGGACAATGGCAATGGCAGTAGGTAGCTATACGTGGCGTCGTTTAATCATGACCGATCCGGTTCCGGTGGTGGTACCTACCGGACGCACGCACTGACCGCTTCATTAGTAGACTTCCTTTCGGCCCCGCTCAGGTACGCGCCACGGTAGTACAGTATAATAACGCCACAAAAAACAGTGGCGCATTTCATAGCCGTGCAAAATGCGATTCGGGCAAACTCCCGGCCACCGTCTGGTCAGTGGACGGACGGAAACCATGGCTCAACGCGCCACAGCAAAGGAACAGCTAGCTGGTTCGTGGCCTGTCCGTTTCGACTCGTTTTCGCACACAATTTGGTCCGAAAAATACGGTCAAATGGAAAATTTCAGCAAACGCCCCTATCCGCACGTCATCGACCCCCTATTTCTCATTGCACCCTCTCTCGCTACCTCGATTCCCACCTCTCCCTCTCCGCCATTGTTGCCTCCCTTGAGTGTTTCTCTCCAATCCCGTCACCCCGTCGCCGCTAGCCGCAAGAGTTCGAACCTCTAGCCACTGTTGTTTTCACCCTTCATGTCACTGGAGGAGCTCGAGTCCTGCGGCCAACGTCGTCGTCCCCATCGCCACCTGAGTCCACGCCTCACTTCATCACTTTGATTTAACGCTAACATAATGTGAAGATCCTGGCGATCCGAAATGACAACGGCTCCGAGTTCAAAAACTACGCCGTGGAGGAGTTTCTTAGTCATGAGGGGATTCTTCGTCAATATTCCACTCGCTATAGCCCTCAAAAAATGGTGTTGCGGAGAGGGAAAATCGGACTCTTATGGATGAGTTAAGGGTCATGCTTGTGGACTTTTCTACTCCATATAACTTTTCGGCCAAATCCGTCAACACCTCTTGTCATGCTACAAGAGGGTGGTTCGGTGATAAACCCCATGCCTAAATATTATGAGGGTACTTTTGTTGGATATGCCACAAATGCTCATGTCTATAGAGTCTACAACAAATTCACCGGACAAGTTGAAGAAGTTATAGATGTGATATTTGGTGAGGATAATGACTTCCAAGGGGGCACATAGATCATTGTAACATCTCTAATTTTTGGAAAGTGCAAAAATCACAAAAATTTGAAACTTTTTGTTTTCATGTTAGTCACCAAAAACCAAATGAGATGTAAGAAACAAAAGAAAACAATACACATTATAATGAAATTGGAATTAAGAATCCAAACTACCTTCTTCCTTAAACCCCTAACCTATTTCAAATTTAGTACTCATTATAAAGAGAAAATATTTCTTCTTAGCAAAACTCTTTAGAAACATGTTTTCAACCCATTTATAACTATGAAAATGTTTATGAACGAGAGAACTACTATCTCTAATATTTTTTTCATGCCTCCGAAAATTTCTCATATGAATTAAAATATTCCCATACTGCCTTTCAAATATTATATCACGTAATAACCAATAAAGTGTTTATATAAATTATTTTGTTTTGAAAACAATTAAAATACCTCGAAAACCAATATTTATATTTGAGACCACCTATCTTAATTTTATTCAACCCTATTTCAAATCATTTGCTATTTTCTATATAAAATGGTATTAAACACTTTTAAGGGGTTATCCATTATTTCTATTTGAAAATTTTAAAAGTGTTGAAAACAACACGAACATGCTTCTATTTGAAGGAGTTTATTTTTACAAGTATTTAGAAATTGGTTTAATACAATTTGGAATTGTAAATAAAAGTTGTGAATTGTTAAATAAAAACAGGAAACAAAAGAGACTCGGAAAAAAAAAGAGAAGGCGAGCCAACCCAGTAGCTGACCCGAGACCATCTCCTTATCTACAGCACGCACGCCAAAAACAGAGCCAGACCACCCCGTGGCTTCTCTCTCCCCTCACTGATTGGTGGGACCCTCTCGTCAGGGTCGTCTTCCACCTCCTCCCCTTTTCCCGCGCCAACGATCTGGCCGAACGGCCATGGCACGTTCACCTTGCCCCGCGAATTCCCTGGCCTCACAAGCCCCTCTCCTAAAAGCCCTCGAGCTCCTCCTCTTTCCCCTCTGGATTGCGCGTCCACTGTGCCGAATTTTCTCGCCGGACTTGACCTCTGCCACCACCGTTTTCGTTCAATTTCGGTGAGGTCGGTGCGTGCTCGTGCCCGAGACCACCCCCGTCCAGTTTCCCTTGCGGGTGCGCACCCTAATATGCCCTTTCTCGATTTTTATTTGGAGCGGTTTTCGTCGTGCCAAGCTCGCCTGAAAGTGCATTTCGTTTTCGCAGTGTTTTGTGTGTTAGTTAACAATACTAAGTACATTATTTATCTAGGTATTAAGTGTGCAGGTGTTATCTTTAACATCAGCATCGATCACCAAAAAGATCGGTGAAGATTGGGCTAAGAGATTTGGGACAGTGAGGAGCCGGATTATTCTAACCGGATTATTCCAGGAAACCGGATATTCCGGTTAGGATGGTTTCTGTCCAGTTCGGGACGGTGAAGAGCCGAAAAAATGGTACCGGATTATTCCTACCGTATCGGATATTCCGGCTGAGGAAGTTTCTGCACAAAATCGACTAAGGACTGAAGCCTCAAATCACAAAAGTCAACCGAATTATTTGAACAGGATTACTCCATGCCAACCGGAATATCCGGTTCAGGTGCCTGCGAGGGACAGAAGTCAACCGGATTATTCATACCGGATTATTCAGCCCCAGTCGGAATATCCGGTTGAAGTCAACGAAGTTCATTTAGATCTGGAGAAATATCCCGACCGGATATTCCGGTACTCTTGTCCAGCCAAACGGCTAGATTTGAGGAGGGGGTATAGATACCCCTCCTCTTCCTCCTTGAGCTCTAGTTCGTCCATTAGCATTCAATAGCATTTATTGAGCTCACCAAATCCGCAATTACTCCCAATCCCTCCCACCAAACTTGTTGATTTTTGGAGGATTGAAGGAGAAGGCCCCGATCTACATCTTCACCGAGCCGTTCTTCATTTCCCCCTCATTATCTTGAGGGATCTTGCCTAGGGTTTCCTTTTGTGGAGAACCTAGGCATCTTGCTACTCTTGGTGTTTCTTGAGATTGTTGGGATCCCCCAATTTGGTTGTGGGTGTGTGCCCCAAGTTGTTTGTAAAGGATTCGATTCCCTCCTCAAAGGGGGTCAATAGTGGAAGGTGGACTAGGCTTTTGTGGCGGGGTTCATCGGAGAATAGGGTGAGGCCTTTGTAGTGTTGAGTAGGACTTCATGGCGAGCTCACACCCCTCCAACGAGACATACTCCCCTAACAAGGAGGAACTCGGGATTATATCGTGTCTCCGCGTGCTTCATATCGGTTACCTCGTTCCCTTCTTCCTTTACTTGTACTTGCATTGTGTTTGTTGTTATCTTTGTCATATAGATAAATTCACCTTAGTTGCATTATCTAGAGAATTTACCTTTGTGTCAAGCCTAAACTCGAAGAAAAATTAAAATTGGTCGTAGCACCTATTCACCCCCCCTCCAGGTGCATGGTATGAGCACCTTAGAGAGTTGTTGGAAGATCGTGGTTTTGAAGTTGGGAAGATCGACCCCAACCTTTTCAGACAGAGGGTAAAGGGAGAGCTTTCATACGCCAACTCTACGTGGACGATATTATCTTTGGCTCAACTAACCAAGCTTTTAATAACGAGTTCTCAAAACTTATGACTGACAGGTTTGAGATGTCCATGATGGGAGAGGTTAAATTCTTTATTGGCTTTGAGATCAAGCAATTGGCTCGTGGGACTTTCATTTCTCAAGCCAAGTACACCCAAGACATGCTCAAGAGGTTTAATTTCCAAGGTGCAAAGATGAAGCCATCACCTATGCAAGTCAAATGCCACCTCAAGCGCAATCCGGATGGTAAAGATGTGGACCAAAAGTTGTATCGTTCTATGATTGGTTCTTTGCTTTACCTTTGTGCATCTAGGCCCGATACCGTTTTGAGTGTAGGTGTGTGTGCAAGGTATCAAGCGGCTGCTAAGGAAAGCCACTTAGTGGCGGTCCATAGTATCTTTAGGTATTTGGTTGATACCTCAAGGTTTGGTTTGTGGTACCCAAAGGGGGCACAATTCTCTCTCAAGGGCTACACGGACTCGGATTGGGCCGGTGATCAAGATGATAGGAAGTCTACTTCCGGGGCTTGCCAATTTCTTGGTAGGTCCTTGTTGAGTTGGTCTTCCAAGAAGCAAAATTGCATATCTCTCTCCACCGCCGAAGCCGAGTATGTGGCGGCCGCTAGTGCTTGCACCCAATTGCTATGGATGAGGCAAACCCTCAAAGAGTACGATGTTCACTTGGAGAAGGTACCCCACATGTGTGACAATGAAAGTGCCATCAAGATCGCCTACAACCCCGTGGAACACACAAGGATGAAGCACATTGAGATTCATCATCATTTCATCCAGGATCATGTGGCAAGAGGTGATATTGAGCTAGCATATGTCCCCACCAAGGATAATCTCGCGGACATCTTCACAAATCCTCTCGATGATGCAAGATTCATGTTCTTGAAGATGGAGTCTTCTTCAAAGTACATTGGCTTGAAGAAGGAGCTGATGCTTTTCTGTTCCAAGGCCAAAAGCTCCTGCCTCAATCCTGTCCAGAAACACCTTCAGGAACCCATCTGAATTCCTCCTAAACCAAAACATTAGAACCTCTCCCTCTTGATAGGTCTGGTCATCCACAACATACATCCATTCTGAAGTCATGATGGCTCTCTTGGCCTTGTCAATCTTAATCCTGACATAAGCACTCTTCTTGTTCTTGTTAAAGTACATCTTTATGTCAGCTCCAGTCTTTGTCAGGTACTGCTTTAGATATGTCTTGGTGTAGTCCTTGTTGAAGTACTACAGTGTACAAAAGAAGAGTGGAATTCAGTCAACTAATTACAACAAGAGTGGAATACAGTGAACTAATTCAGTTAACTAATTACAACAAGACAATGTAGAACAACATACCATCTTCCCTTTTCCTCCTGCTGCAACATGAGCATCTGTAACAGTGAAAACATAAAGAGGAATTCTTGGTTCCTTTTCTTCACAAATGCTCTTCAGAATGACAACTTGTTCACGAAACAAGGCCACACGATTGGGGTACACACACCATGCATCAAATGTGTCTTCCTCACCCCATTTTGTCCCTATATTGTAGCATGTGCATGTCAACAGATGAGTACAAAAATAGGGGAGTACAGAGTACATCTAACCAACATCAAGGGACCACTCCAAAATAGTACAGAAAAGCCCTTATTTGGACATACCTTTGATAGTCATTTCTAGGTCCTTTTCCATCTGGCGTTCCTCACAAGAAAGTTTTGAACTATCAACAGATTGATCATCTGAGATTTCTATCACATCAACAACCCTAGCATCAGCCATTGACCTAGAGGTAAGGAAGGAATGGATTCACAAACCAAAACAACAAAATCCATTCAGCACCCAGTAGATCTAAGAGACAAGGAGTGAAATTCTGGTTTTTCCTACCTGGATGACAGGTCCAGCCACTGGTTTTCGCCGTCGAGCAACTCATGTCGCCGTTGAGAGACTCAATCGTCAAAGAGGAGGTGGGTGAGGAGTTAAGATGAAGAGTGAGTGAGTGCGGGGATGGTTCCACAACCAGTAACTGCGATTTATTACATGGGCACTGACAGGTGGGCCAACATACTAGTAAGTGCATTTTGTCTGCTACGTTTTGTACCATGCAAAAAATCACCTAAATTCACTCAAATTACAAATATTGACTTGCAAATATTTTCTTCAGAAACCATTTTATTTATTTCATCACAAAACATTGTTCACATAACAAGGTTCACTTTCATCACAAACCAGTTGACAGACATTCAGGTCACTAACACTGAACCTAAATATTGCACTAATACAGAACTTTCAGACAAACCTTCAGTGCAGCAGAATTTTACCTAACACTAAACCTAACACAAATACAACAAATCCAAAGAGAGCAGTCATGTACTTTCCCTTAACTTCCTTCATCTCTGCATTTTGAAGTGCGAGTTGCAGTTGCAGATTCTGAACCACCATGTCACCTGCAACATGACCCTCTAATTCCATTTCACTTCCTTCATCAGTGGATGCAACTACATCTAATTCTTCAGTCCCTGCAACGTTGCCTCCACCCTTGAGCCGCCACACTTCATCACGGAGATCTCCAATGAGGTCACTGAAGATGTAGTGTTACAACCCATAAAAGACTGTAACGTTGCGTGTAGTACTGGCCCCTGGACCGTTCACCAGCACACACAACAAGATAGGTAAACAGATATAACAAATGCATCTCGTATAACGTATCATCCAGAGTAAAATTATTACAAGTTTCACAGCAAGAGCTGACACGAAGGTTCTCAAAGTAATAAAATCAAATAACAGCATCGGAAATAATAATAGCGATGGTAGACCTCCAATCTTCTTGTTTGTAAGCCACAGGCGAACAAAGGTCGACTGGTGTCTCGAAACCTACGTAATAAACTCACTCCGAGTCTGAACAACCTGCAAGTTGGAATTTGCAGCCCCACGAGGGAGGTCAGAACAATCGTGTAATTGCCTGGCAAGTGGATCAAAAGAAATATAGGAGAGCCTAACATACTACATGCTTATTTGGCTGGTGGATGTTTCAAGGCTGATTTGCGTAAAGCAATAGTTTCCCTATTCTTTGATAAAACATACTTTTCATAAGTATAACTTTGGACACTCTGCCCTCGGGCATGTGCTCCTACCCATTGGAAATAGAACACCGTGGTCAACGCACGTGTCTAATCCGTTAATTGTTGAACCCTCAAATTTTAATTAAGAAATTAGAATGAACAAGAACAATGTAATGATTCACCAGTCTAGTGCTAATTTGTTTCTAACCAATGAAACACGGCTAAGATCTTAGTTCTTAATACTACGGAGGCTAGTGCACTTTACCCAGCTGCCCGGTCCACTCTCATCTACCATGTATCACCATATTTGTAGGGAGAAAGTGAATTCAAGCCAGAGTCATCACGTGCGATCGCGTCAGCCCCGGATCCGGACCCTTACTCCTACATCCACTACATCAGCTGGTCACGGCGGGTAGAGCAATCACACAATCCAACTCCGTCACGGCCCATACCAATGTGACGCCTTGTTGCACGGTATAGCTACTTGACACGAAACCAAACATCATTCTCAAAATACTGGGTGGCCATCCACAAGTGTACGACGCGCGGGTGAGCATAAATATGACCCACGGTGCCACTCAACATAATCCGACCGACCAAGTTTCACCCAGTGATTGATTGAATTATCAGGTTGTTTTTATAGACAATTAAAATAAGATATAAATAACAATACATGATAATTCCCAATCACGAATACTTTGCATGGCTAAGCAATACTACCAACGGTGGTGTCTATGTTGAGTTGTCTAACGGACACATAGGAACTATTTCACTTGGGTGTTAGTGAAACGGTTCTAGCTTAGCTATTTCTTCAAACAATCCTATCATGCATACTACGATTAAAATCTCTAAGATGCAGTAGTAAAATAATGGGTTCATGACCAAAATCCACTTGCCTTGATAGCAGTTCGGAAACACACACTCTTCACAAGTGCAGTAATCCCCGGCGTCCGAATCTACACGTAGTAAGCAGGACACAAATAAATAACACACAATCATAATATGCAACAAAACAAAACATGGATGCATGATGTATTAATATTGCAAACAATAGGTAATAATAGTTCTCTGATTTTTAACTACCATAAGATGCATGCAAAACTAAATGCAATAAGAGATTTAAATATATTCGGTTAAACACATTTATGAGGGTTACATAAGATTCTGAAATTTTTCTGTCCAAAATTCTTTCATAAATTTTTATGGACGAAACCCCTAGATAGACAATTAAATTATCTTCCAGGAACAAAAGGATTCATCCCATTTCGATTTATAGAATTAAAGATATGGTGAAAATACTCAAAATAGTGTTTCAAATAATTATTATTTTTAAGTTCTGTAAACATGCGATTTTATTACAGAATCAGGTTCTACACATTTTTCTGAGCTCAACGGTATAAAGAACGTAATTTTTGGACTTATACTTTATTTTCTATGAATTTCGCAAGTTTAGCATTTTCTCTGCCTTTTTCTGCGATTTTACAGCTAATTCGCCACATGGCGGCATCTGGTTCGCTGGGCGCGCTGACCAGGCGCGGGCGTGGCGCTGACTGGATCACTTGCCACATGGCGTGCTCCTACTCGCGGATACCTCTTCAGTTTTCCTTCTAATCTGAGCCCCAGAAATCTGATCGGACGGCTACTGCGTTTCTTCTCTAGTGTGAAGCATTTGTTTACCTGTACGTGGATGAAGCTAACGACTGGGAGCTTGACGATGGGGATTGGGGTCACCCTGGTCGTCGTGCAGCTCGAGGGGAATCACCAGGTGATGCAGCTCCTTCCGGCGAGATCCAGAGTGGCCTTGATGGAGTCTCCAGAAGGTTCAAACGACGTCGACGACGAGGTCCGTAGTCCCAACTCCGGCGATACGAGCTGCTCGCTCCGGTGCTCTGCTTGCGGGAAAGAGGGGTTTAGGAGGTGCATAAAAATAAGGCGAATAGAATAGACACGGAGAGATGGTCCCGGGTGGTCTGGTTGCAGCGACATGAACCTCCGAAGGTCGACAATGGCAGCTCCGGCGGCGAGGGTTCGTAGATCGATCTGGGGCGGCTAGGGCTTGGAGAGGACGGAAAAACGGAGTTGTAGTCGTGCGGGGATATTTATAACCTATTTTTCGTGGCCAAGTGGTAGCCAAACAAACAATGGTTTGGAGATTTTTCTGGGTACAGGTTCTGTACCGAAACGAACTCAGGTTTCCATGGGAGTTCGGTTCAGATATGAGATGGAGTCCTGATATATGCGTTCCGTGCGTTAGGAAAAAAAAACGAAAAGAAACGGAGAGTATAGAACGTGGGTAGAGGAAGTTACGTGAGATGAGAGGAAAGAAGCTAGGTGAGATGAGAGAGAAGGAAGGGCTGGTTCGCATGCTTCCTGGACCATGCACGGTATTTTTTTATATTTTTTTTCACTGTGTTTATTATTTGAAGTGTCAAACAACTCCAAATTGATTCAAAATAATTTCCAGAAAAGACTATAAGTATTAATTCGAAATTTTGTACCACAAATTCTATTTGGTCATTTATAAAAATAGAAAATAGTTTTGTGCTTATATTGCACACATGTAACCTATACATTTTTAATAGATTTAATTCTTTGAAGTGTTAGGTTTGTTCTTTAATTTCAAATGCAATGCAAAGAAATGCAACACTATATGATGCAATGCAAATGCTCTAATGCAAAACATCCAAATCAAAAAAAATTGGGATGTTACAGGACTAACCCCCTTAAGATGAGTCTCGCCCTCGAGACTCGGAATGGCTAGCAAAATAGGTCTGGGTGGTCTTCTCGTTCCCATGTTGCCTCCTCTTCGGTATGATGATTCCATTGAACCTTGCAAAATTTGATCGTCTTCGTACGTGTCATCCTCTCTGCGGTGTCCAGAATCTTTACTGGTTTCTCCTCGTATGTGAGGTCACTCTCCAACTGAACCTATTCCAGTGGTATAGTATCTCTCAGTGGTGTGTCTGCCATCTCTGGATGGCACTTCTTCAGTTGTGATACATGAAACACGTCGTGAACATTGGACAACCCTTCTGGCATTTCCAGCTGATAAGCTACTTCTCCTTTACGTGCCAAGACCTTATACGGTCCAATAAATCGCGGTGCTAACTTTCCCTTGATCCCAAAACGCTTAACTCCACGTAGTGGTGATACTCTAAGATAAGCTCTATCACCAACTTCGTAGATCACCTCCCTTCGCTTGGAATCGGCGTAGCTTTTCTGCCTTGACTGAGCAACCTTCAATCTATCACGAATAAGTCTCACTTTCTCTTCTGCTTCCTTTATCACGTCTGGTCCAAATAAACTTCGCTCTCCAACACCATCCCACAACAGTGGTGTCCTGCACTTCTTGCCATACAGAGCTTCAAATGGTGCCATCTCTATGCTAGTCTGGTAGCTATTGTTGTACGAGAATTCCGCATACTGTAGGTTGTCATCCCAACTCGAACCATAATCAAGAGCACAAGCTCTCAACATGTCTTCCAGTATCTGATTCACCCTCTCTGTCTGACCATCAGTCTGCGGGTGAAACGCGGTACTAAATTCAAGTCTGGTACCCAATCGTTCATATAGTTGACGCCAGAAATGTGACGTGAACTGTGTCCCTCTGTCAGACACGATGCTCTTGGGTACTCCATGTGAATACACAATCTTGCTCATATACAATTTCGCTAACCTTGCACTAGTATAGGTGGTCTTCACTGGTATGAAACGAGCCACTTTGGTCAAATGATCGACCACTACCCAAATAGAATCAAATCCTGATTTAGTCCTTGGTAAACCTATAATGAAATCCATACCGATGGTGTCCCACTTCCATTCAGGTATCGGTAACGGTTGTAGGAAACCTGCTGGTTTCTGATGCTCTGCTTTAACTCTGCTACAGACATCGCAACGTGCAATGTATTCTGCTATGTCTCTTTTCATGTTTGTCCACCAAAACCTCTCCTTCAAATCCATATACATCTTGGTGTTTCCCGGATGAATTGAGTATGGTGAGTCATGAGCTTCCTGGAATATCAACTTCCTAATGGCAGAATCTTGTGGTATACAGATGCGCTTACCGAACCATAGCGTATCGTCTTCATCCTCATGAAACTCTACCATTTTCCCTTCGCTCATCTTCTCGCGTATCTCAATCATCTCCTTATCCTTCTTCTGCGCTTCCTTGATTTTGTCCTTCCGTGTGGATACAACCTCCATGGATGCTAAGTAGCTTCCTGTTACCAATTCTAACCTGAGCGACTTGAATTGCTCACACAAATCTGCTGGTATCTCACCTGCTGTGAGTCCATTCACATAGCCCTTGCGACTTAGCGCATCTGCAACTACATTAGCCTTACCTGGATGGTATTGAAGATTTAGATTGTAGTCTTTGATCAATTCCAACCATCTTCGCTACCTCATATTCAATTCCTTCTGAGTGAAGATATATTTCAAACTCTTATGATCAGTGAAGATATCACATTTCTTTCCCATAATATAATGTCTCCATGTCCTCAATGCATGAACAACTGATGCTAGCTCTAAATCATGAGTGGGGTAATTTCTCTCGTGATTCTTGAGTTGTCTCGAAGCGTAAGCTACCACTCTTCCATCCTGCATCAGTACACTACCAAGACCTCGATGAGAAGCGTCGCAATACACTTGGAAATCCTTCTCAAGATCTGGTAAACACAGAACTCGTGCTGACACGAGTCTCTTTTTCAACTCTTGGAAACTAGCTTCACAATCATCAGTCCATTTAAACTTGTTCTCCTTCTTCAATAGTTCTGTCATCGGTTTAGCAATTTTGGAGAAATTCTCAATGAACCTTCGATAATAACCTGCGAGTCCTAAGAAACTCCGGATCTCCTTCGCATTATGTGGTGATTCCCACTCAGTCACCGCTGAAACCTTGGATGGATCGACGGCTATCCCTTCGCCTGATACTATGTGTCCTAGAAATCCCACTGTGTTCAACCAAAACTCGCACTTCTCAAACTTAGCATATAGCTTATGCTCTCTAAGCTTCTCTAATATTAGACGCAAGTGTACCTCATGTTCCTTGTCATCCTTGGAATACACTAGTATATCATCGATGAACACTACAACAAACTTGTCCAAGAATTCCATGAATACGCTGTTCATCATGCTAATAAAATATGCGGGCGCATTAGTTAACCCAAAGGACATGACAGTATACTCATATAGTCCATACCATGTTGTAAAGGCGGTCTTGGGTATATCTTCCTTCTTAATCTTTAACTGATGATACCCTGATCGTAAATCGATCTTAGAAAACACACTAGCTCCTTTCAGCTGATCAAATAACTCATTGATATTTGGTAACGGGTATTTGTTCTTAATCGTCACCTCATTGAGAGAACGATAATCCATAACTAGACGTTGTGTTTTATCCTTTTTCTCAACAAACAACACTGGTGCTCCCCTTGACGACGAGCTCCTCTGAATAAAACCAAGGTCTAACTGTTCCTTAAGCTGTTTCTTCAGCTCCTTTAGTTCATCCTTGTCCATCTTGTAAGGACGTTTGGCTATTGGTCCTGTTCCCGGCATTAAATCTATCACAAACTCGATGTCCCTATCAGGTGGCATTCCTGGTAGTTTATCCGGGAACACATCAGGGTACTCCCGCGCTATGGGAACATCGTTCAAACTAACCCCCTTAAGAGAATTCAACTCAGTGGAATTAAACGCTAGTGTTGACTTATATCTGATCTTCCTCCCTTCGGGTGTAGTGAGTGTAATGGATCTCTGTGCACAGTTTATCTGTCCTTCATGGTTGGTCATCCAATCCATTCCCAAAATTATATCCAATCCTTGTGAGTTCAATACTATGAGGTCTGAGGGGAAAATATGTGTGCCAATATCGAGAGCCATTTGATAACATCCCACGTGCTACCATTTCCCCTCCAGGGGAGCTAACTCTAATAATTCCCGTGAGTGTGCGTGTTGGTATGTTATGTCTATCCACAAATGCCCTTGATATGAATGAATGCGATGCACCGGTGTCAAATAATACGAGTGCCAAGCATGAATTAATCAAGAACTTACCAAGCACGAGATCGGGTTGATCCTGCACCTCTTCCACGTCCACGTGGTTGACGGTAGCCTTCTGGAATGGATTCATCTTGAGCCCATCATCAACCTTCTTCTCAGTACAAGTATCTGCAAAATGTCCCATCTTCTTACACTTGAAGCATTGCACCTGACTGAGGTCCTTCCTAATGGTCTGGTGACCATGTCGATGGTGTCCATTTCCTCCAGAGTGGTTATTGTTGTTACTTTTATGGCCATTGTGGTGGTGGCCATTTCCTCCCGAGTGCTGAGTTCCTCCTCGCTGGTGGTTGTGTCCACTACTCACATGCCTAGGTTGTCCAGAGTTTCCAGCACTATCATGGTGAGCGCGGATTTTCTGATGCGATCCCGAGCTATGGCTGCCAAAGTTATGCTTCCTCTTGCGCTTCTCAGCTTGCTTGTACTTCCGTTCCAGAATAACGGCCTTGTCTATGAGAGACTGATAGTTGGTAATGTGAACTACTGACAACTGAATAGCCAAATCATCATTTAGTCCATCCAAGAACCTCTCCCTCCGTTTGGCATCGGTATCCACATCCTCAGGTGCATAACGAGCTAAATTGTTGAACTCATCAATATACTCAGTGACACTGCGTTGGTACTGGCGCAGGTTGCGGAACTCCCTCTTCTTCAGACTCATCACGCCAGCAGAGATGTGAGGATTCTTAAATCCTTCCTCGAACATCTCCCATGTTACTTCGGCAATAGGATGAGAAATCTGGAAGTTGTCCCACCACGAAGCGGCTTGCCCTTCGAGTAGATGAGCAGCAAATCTCACCTTCTCTTCATCACTACAGCCAACTGTCACCAAGGATTTGTTTACTGAGCGCAACCAGTCAAGAGCTATCATGGGTTCTGGCGCACTTGTGAACGTCGCTGGCCTCAACCTCATGAAGCGGATAAGCATATCCACCTGGGGTGGTGGTGGTGGTGGCGGCGGATTGTTGTTGTTGTTGCTGCTGTTGGCTAAGAACTGGGTCATCATCTGCATCAACTGAGTCTGAGCTGCCATCATCTGCTGCATTTGGTTATTGTTCCCTTCATCGTCCTCATTTTCCCCATTGTTGCGTGGGTCGCGACGTGGAGGCATCTATAGTATAGCACAGTTGAGTTTAGACAGATAGAACTAAGGAGAAATAACTACCCATACTATACATGAACAAACAACACTTTTCAAGCAATAAACAAGCAAGCACAACTCTTTAAATTACTTTTGAAAAATAGGATAAAAATTCCTGCGAATTTCCTAAATAGTTCATAGAAAACAAAATAGTTCAAAACCTTCGATCTAATAGCCATACCACATAGTTTGGTATGATCAACCTATCACGAGTATCGATATCCTATCAAGCTCTAATTGGAGGACAAACTAATTACGCTTGGTTGAACAGACCGACGTACTGTCGAGCGGTCATGCGCCTGCGCTTGCTAGAACGAGTGTTCCTCGCAGGCGTACCATCATCACTTGAGACGTAGATAAGAACTTCTTCTGGGTCCTCTTCTTCCTCAGCCTCATGCGCTTGTTCCGCTTCTACTTCAGCATCATCATCCCCTCCTTCATCATCATCATCATCATCATCATCATCATCATCATCATCATCATCATCATCATCATAAGCTGCTGGTGGTGGTGGTGGCGACAGTGGTGGTGGAGGCGGCGGCGGCGAAGGAGGCGGCGACGGTGGCGGTGATGGATGAAGTTGTGCCTGAAGAGCCTCTACCTGTGCCTGTAGCAACGTCCTCTCAGTCTGCAAGTCCTCGACGAGCTCCTCTAGGTGTCCGATGAGCTCATCCGAGGCCTGAAGCTCCTCTGCGCGTGCATGGTTGAGTGCCTTGAGGTTTGCATTCTCCGTGGACTCCATGTAGACCCTCCTCTCCATGGTGACATTATAGGCTTCAAGATCTTGTAGTTGCTTCAGGATCATAGGCATGTCCTTCCGATCTCCCGGAGTCACCATTGCATTACCTTCCGCGTCGCGATTACCGAAGCGTCGGAAATCTGATTGTGGTGGAAAATCTCCGAAGTGGTCGTAGCACAGCCGTGACATCAGGAGCAGCATGGCAGTATCAACTCCTTCCTTCCAGCTAGGGTAGGTGTCGGTGAAGTCCACATCCACCCCCATGATGGTGCGTACCTCCCAGCGTGTGTCTTCTGGTAGGTTGGAGTTCGTCGGCCTCCCTCTGAAGTACGGTGGAGGTAGTCCCAGCTGCTGCACCACTTTGAACAACTGCTCCCCAAAAAGGTACGGAGTGTCCACTCCAACATACGCGGTGCGGGGGTAACCGTCCATCTATAAGTAGAGATAAGTAAACATTAGCAGGGAAAAGAGTATAAGTCGAAAAGGCAAGAATTAAAAGACTGGAAGTAAAATAATTAAGTTGTTCCTATGTCTTTTCCTAATCCATTCCTAGGTTTCGATCCTACAGGCAACGCATTGCTCTGATACCATCTGTAGTGTTACAGCCCATAAAAGACTGTAACGTTGCGTGTAGTACTGGCCCCTGGACCGTTCACCAGCACACACAACGAGATAGGTAAACAGATATAACAAATGCATCTCGTATAACGTATCATCCAGAGTAAAATTATTACAAGTTTCACAGCAAGAGCTGACACAAAGGTTCTCAAAGTAATAAAATCAAATAACAGCAGCGGAAATAATAATAGCGATGGTAGACCTCCAATCTTCTTGTTTGTAAGCCACAGGCGAACAAAGGTCGACTGGTGTCTCGAAACCTACGTAATAAACTCACTCCGAGTCTGAACAACCTGCAAGTTGGAATTTGCAGCCCCACGAGGGAGGTCAGAACAATCGTGTAATTGCCTGGCAAGTGGATCAAAAGAAATATAGGAGAGCCTAACATGCTACATGCTTATTTGGCTGGTGGATGTTTCAAGGCTGATTTGCGTAAAGCAATAGTTTCCCTATTCTTTGATAAAACATACTTTTCATAAGTATAACTTTGGACACTCTGCCCTCGGGCATGTGCTCCTACCCATTGGAAATAGAACATCGTGGTCAACGCACGTGTCTAATCCGTTAATTGTTGAACCCTCAAATTTTAATTAAGAAATTAGAATGAACAAGAACAATGTAATGATTCACCAGTCTAGTGCTAATTTGTTTCTAACCAATGAAACACGGCTAAGATCTTAGTTCTTAACACTCCGGAGGCTAGTGCACTTTACCCAGCTGCCCGGTCCACTCTCATCTACCATGTATCACCATGTTTGTAGGGAGAAAGTGAATTCAAGCCAGAGTCATCACGTGCGATCGCGTCAGCCCCGGATCCGGACCCTTACTCCTACATCCACTACATCAGCTGGTCACGGCGGGTAGAGCAATCACACAATCCAACTCCGTCACGGCCCATACCAATGTGACGCCTTGTTGCACGGTATAGCTACTTGACACGAAACCAAACATCATTCTCAAAATACTGGGTGGCCATCCACAAGTGTACGACGCGCGTGTGAGCATAAATATGACCCACGGTGCCACTCAACATAATCCGACCGACCAAGTTCCACCCAGTGATTGATTGAATTATCAGGTTGTTTTTATAGACAATTAAAATAAGATATAAATAACAATACATGATAATTCCCAACCACGAATACTTTGCATGGCTAAGCAATACTACCAACGGTGGTGTCTATGTTGAGTTGTCTAACGGACACATAGGAACTATTTCACTTGGGTGTTAGTGAAACGGTTCTAGCTTAGCTATTTCTTCAAACAATCCTATCATGCATACTACGATTAAAATTTCTAAGATGCAGTAGTAAAATAATGGGTTCATGACCAAAATCCACTTGCCTTGATAGCAGTTCGGAAACACACACTCTTCACAAGTGCAGTAATCCCCGGCGTCCGAATCTACACGTAGTAAGCAGGACACAAATAAATAACAGACAATCATAATATGCAACAAAACAAAACATGGATGCATGATGTTTTAATATTGCAAACAATAGGTAATAATAGTTCTCTGATTTTTAACTACCATAAGATGCATGCAAAACTAAATGCAATAAGAGATTTAAATATATTCGGTTAAACACATTTATGAGGGTTACATAAGATTCTGAAATTTTTCTGTCCAAAATTCTTTCATAAATTTTTATGGACGAAACCCCTAGATAGACAATTAAATTATCTTCTAGGAACAAAAGGATTCATCCCATTTCGATTTATAGAATTAAAGATATGGTGAAAATACTCAAAATAGTGTTTCAAATAATTGTTTTTTTAAGTTCTGTAAACATGCGATTTTATTACAGAATCAGGTTCTACACATTTTTCTGAGCTCAACGGTATAAAGAACGTAATCTTTAGACTTATACTTTATTTTCTATGAATTTCGCAAGTTTAGCATTTTCTCTGCCTTTTTCTGCGATTTTACAGCTAATTCGCCACATGGCGGCATCTGGTTCGCTGGGCGCGCTGACCAGGCGCTGGCGTGGCGCTGACTGGATCACTTGCCACATGGCGTGCTCCTACTCGCGGATACCTCTTCAGTTTTCCTTCTAATCTGAGCCCCAGAAATCTGATCGGACGGCTACTGCGTTTCTTCTCTAGTGTGAAGCATCTGTTTACCTGTACGTGGATGAAGTCAACGACTGGGAGCTTGACGATGGGGATTGGGGTCACTCTGGTCGTCGTGCAGCTCGAGGGGAATTACCAGGTGATGCAGCTCCTTCCGGCGAGATCCAGAGTGGCCTTGATGGAGTCTCCAGAAGGTTCAAACGACGGCGACGACGAGGTCCGTAGTCCCAACTCCGGCTATACGAGCTGCTCGCTCCGGTGCTCTGCTTGCGGGAAAGAGGGGTTTAGGAGGTGCATAAAAATAAGGCGAATAGAATAGACACGGAGAGATGGTCCCGGGTGGTCCGGTTGCAGCGACATGAACCTCCGAAGGTCGACAATGGCAGCTCCGGCGGCGAGGGTTCGTAGATCGATCTGGGGCGGCTAGGGCTTGGAGAGGACGGAAAAACGGAGTTGTAGTCGTGCGGGGATATTTATAACCTATTTTTCGTGGCCAAGTGGTAGCCAAACAAACAATGGTTTGGAGATTTTTCTGGGTACAGGTTCTGTACCGAAACGAACTCAGGTTTCCATGAGAGTTCGGTTCAGATATGAGATGGAGTCCTGATATATGCGTTCCGTGCGTTAGGAAAAAAAAACGAAAAGAAACGGAGAGTATAGAACGTGGGTAGAGGAAATTACGTTAGATGAGAGGAAAGAAGCTAGGTGAGATGAGAGAGAAGGAAGGGCTGGTTCGCATGCTTCCTAGACCATGCACGGTATTTTTTTTTCACTGTGTTTATTATTTGAAGTGTCAAACAACTCCAAATTGATTCAAAATAATTTCCAGAAAAGACTATAAGTATTAATTCGAAATTTTGTATCACAAATTCTATTTGGTCATTTATAAAAATAGAAAATAGTTTTGTGCTTATATTGCACACATGTAACCTATACATTTTTAATAGATTTAATTCTTTGAAGTGTTAGGTTTGTTCTTTAATTTCAAATGCAATGCAAAGAAATGCAACACTATATGATGCAATGCAAATGCTCTAATGCAAAACATCCAAATAAAAAAAAATTGGGATGTTACAGAAGAACATGGGAATTTCGGCATCATGCCACTTCACAAATCCACAACCACCACGCTGTTCCAAAATAAACTTGGGGGTCCCCATTGAAGCACACAGAACAAAAATCGAGCTCCCACAACCACCACACTTCAAATGCAGGGAACACAACGAAATACAGAGCACACAACGAAATGCAGAGCACTCAGCGAAATGGAGAGCAATCGAGCTCACCTTAGCATCCACACATGCATAGTATCGTCGCCCAGGGTTTTGCTTGCTCCAGGAGATCCAGCGCGGCGCCTTCCGCCGTGGATCGCAGCGGCAGTACACCGGGGGCTCGTACGCCATGGCGCCCTCGCGATAGGGCACGGGGGACCTCCCATCCCCGCCCCTCCTTCCACTAGCTCGCCGGAAACCGGGAGCTGACGACCCCGTCGACCACGACATCGCCGCCGTGCACCGTGCCGCCTCCTAGGGTTACTACTCCGGTACTCTCATTCGAACAAGAGAAAGGGGAATTAAATTGGCCGGGGGCAAGCAATGAATGCGACAGAGACCAGGGGGTGCGCTGCAAGTTTTCGCGAGGAGAAAGAAAAAAAGGACCTAAACGCGTGACTTATTTTCTTGTGTGTGTTGGGGGGGGGGGGGGAGGGGTTCTGCAAACTTGGAACGCCACCTCTGCGCCAACGTGGCTGCCAAATGTCGTCCTCTGATTTGATTTGTATGAATTTGCTCCAACTTGACAAGGTTTTGTACCTCTACACCCACATTTTCAACTAGTTGTATGAATTTGCTCCCACCTGACAAGTATTTGTACCTCCAATGCTAATACCTCTTCTTTTTTATTACTGTACTAATTTTTCAGTCGTCAAACATGCTGATGTTTTGTGCTGTCAAAATCTTTTAGCCAGACCGATGAACAGGGCCTGTACATGGGACCAAATCTATCGTCGACGCTAGCACGGGCAGAGGACGCAAAAGCGCGGCAGGCATGGCAGCGAAATGGGGCGAAAAAATTGGCGCGCGGCAGCGTCAAGATACAAAAGTTTCTCATACGTATGCTGCCGGCCGCTTGGCACGGCACGGAGGACCGCGACCGCGGCTTTTCTCCATGCCTACGACACGCGAACCTTGTGTGCGCGCTGCCGCTGCCTCGGCGCACACCGACACTTCCCCCCGCCCGGACCCACCGGCCAGCCTGTGCCTTCTGCGCTGCGCGCACCAACAACCACACCGCACCGCGTCTTCCTCCTCCTCTTCGTCTCTCTCTTCACTTATAAGCAAGCTCTCACTCCTCTTTCGCTAATCTGGCCAGCCGTCTCTCTCTCCTAAACAAAACAAGTGGGGAAAAGCTCACACCACCCAACACCATATAGTTACTCCCTTCTCCCCTCCCCAGGGCCTAGCTGGTCCCGTAGCATCCTGCCACAAATCCGATAACCCGCCGCCGTATCCGTCGCCGGAGCAGCAGCAGCTAGACCAATCCGCGGAGCAGAGCGGCCCGCAGCCATGGGCGCGCCGGCGTACTGCGCCGTGCTGCTCTTCGCCCTCGCTCTGGCCGTGGGCGCGGCCGCCGATTCGGCGCCGCAGGAACCCACATTGCCCTCCACCCCCGCCGCCGGCACCGACGCCGCGGCAGCCGCCGGTGCCGGGGCAGGCCCCGGGGCCGCCGGCGCGGGGATCAGCTCCAACTCGGTGCTGGTGGCGCTGCTGGACTCGCACTACACGGAGCTGTCGGAGCTGGTGGAGAAGGCGCTGCTGCTCCAGACGCTGGAGGACGCCGTGGGGCGGCACAACGTCACCATCTTCGCGCCCCGGAACGAGGCCCTGGAGCGGGACCTCGACCCGGAGTTCAAGCGGTTCCTGCTCGAGCCCCGGAACCTCAAGTCCCTCCAGAAGCTGCTCCTCTTCCACGTCCTCCCGGCCCGCCACCCCGCCGGCACCTTCCCCGCCGCCGGCGCCCACGCCACCCTCTCCGGCGAGGACCTCGAGCTCGCCGCGGGCACCAACGGCTCGCTCCGCGTCTCCCACGCCGCCGTCACGCGCCCGGACGCCGTGCTCCGCCCCGACGGGGTCATCCACGGGATCGAGCGCCTCCTGGTGCCCCGCTCCGTGCAGGAGGACTTCAACCGCCGCCGCAGCCTCGCCGCGATCTCGGCCGTGCTCCCCACGGGCGCGCCCGAGGTGGACCCGCGGACGCACCGCCTCAAGAAGCCCGCCCCGCCCGTGCTCCCCGGCGCGCCCCCCGTGCTGCCCGTCTGGGACGCCATGGCGCCCGGCCCCTCCATCGCGCCGGCCCCCGCGCCCGGCCCGGGCAACGGCAAGTCCCACTTCGACGGCCACAGCCAGGTCAAGGACTTCATCCAGACCCTCGTCCTCTACGGCGGCTACAACGAGCTCGCCTGACATCCTCGTCAACCTCACCTCCCTCGCCACCGAGATGGGCCGCCTCGTCTCCGAGGGCTACGTGCTCACCGTGCTCGCCCCCAACGACGAGGCCATGGCGCGCCTCACCACGGACCAGCTCAGCGAGCCGGGCTCGCCCGAGAACATCCTCTACTACCACATGATCCCGGAGTACCAGACGGAGGAGAGCATGTACAACGCCGTCCGCCGCTTCGGGAAGGTGCGCTACGACACGCTGCGGCTGCCGCACAAGGTGGTTGCCAGGGAGGCGGACGGCTCCGTCAAGTTCGGCCAGGGCGAGGGCTCCGCCTACCTCTTCGACCCGGACATCTACACGGACGGCAGGATCTCAGTGCAGGGCATCGACGCCGTGCTGCTCCCGGAGGACGACACCAAGCCGTCCACACCGGGAGTCCCCGCCGCTCCCGCCAGGAAGGCGCCGGCCGTCACCGGCTCCAGAAAGAGCAAGCTCCGGCGAGGTCAGCATAAATCCTCAGATCTGAACTCCGTACTTTCTGCTTTATTAAATTCGGAGCATCACCAGTAGATTACTTAAATGCCCAGCACCGGTACACATTTGGCACCGAAATTTACAGTTCACAACCTAGCTAGATTCTTGATTGTTAGTAGATGAATTGAACCAATTAGTAAACTCAACGTTGGTTGATATTAAGAATATCGCCGGTGAGGGTACCTGCCAGTGTTGGCATCGCAGCGGCGGCGATTAATCTATCCATTGGTTGGTGGTGAGTGGTACTGAGTGGAATAAAGACGACGGTGTAAGCATAAAACTAGCTAGGAGCAATTAGGGTTCCGTCCTGTGCTCATGGCCGTACTTGAGAGCATATGGCTCTGTCGGTTCCAGTTGGGGCACCTCCTGCCCAGCATCATGTGCCATGTATGTACCACCCAAAACCTGCATTTGGTTTCCCTTGGCTGGCGTTTATGCAGCCGCAAATACTTTGGTGACCTGATTACACTTGTAGCGATTGTCAGACCATTTTCTTCAGAATGAGTCCATTGGCATTGGCAAAATGGATGGAAACTTGGACAGGAATAGAAACAACGATAGGAATAGAATAACTGAGATGAGCTTCACCACCCCTGTGCTGGTGGGTCATTGTCTTCTTCTTCACCGTCTCTTGATGCTGTTACTGCAATTGCAAGCAAGCTCAGTTCTCCAACCCACGACGCACGAGCAACAATTTTTAGCTTTCCAAAAGGCACCAAAGCCTGATGCTCAAGCCTTGGTCACAATCCTTGCTGTCCTAGTTTGGTGTGGTAGTAGGCCCAATTGGTTATTGAGCGATGGCAGGCTCCGAACCGTGTGTGGCTACCTGGGCTCATTAACGAAGGAACAAAATCATAATCTAACCCCTAGAACAGCATATATAACAGTAGTGATGAAAACTTAGTATGAATCATTTGTGCGTGGCATTGATGGGAAGACCACTCAGAGCCCAATCATTTGGGCCCTATTTGTAGACCCAGGCTTGATGGATGTATTACCTACAAATCACATCCTCTGTGAAATCAAACGACTGTTTAGACCTTTGGGCACATTGGCTTGGACAAAACTTCATGCTGAGTTTAAGTCTCAGGATGACACGTAGGGACTAGAATTGTTGGCACTCACTGAGTATTCCTCGCTGTTTTCGTAGCTGGCCATTGGTTTGTGAGTGAGAAGATACACCACCTATAACCTGTGAACCACGACCTTCCTAGCTGGCCATGGTTGTCTGCGATTTTGACATGGGACGCCATTCCACCTAGCACACAGCAGAATTATTCTTTGAAGCTAAGTTACCTGAAGCCGTTGCCACGTCCTTGGCACATAGAAGATGACATAATTTTGCAAGTCTCTTTCCTGTAAAATAACCACACTGGCATCCGATGCTGATTTGATAGGGCATCTGTTATATACATATATAACATAGCCTGAGAATGATTCTCCAGCTCTCATACTACCGTCGGTGCAGCATTGTTGTCTGTCACTACGTGCTAACCACCACCATGCCACCTTGACATTGACCCAACAATCTCATACAGTCTTATGATGCTTAATGTGTTGTTTCCGTTTAAAATACTGCAGGCAAGCTGTTGGAGGCAACGTGCAGAATGGCTGGCGTCTTCGGTCAGCGATCGCGATTAGCGAGCTGCCAGTAGGAGGAGGAGGTTGATCACACGATTGATGATGAACACGACCTGAAACGATGGGCTGTGCTTGGACTTGGAGCCGTCCACACGATATTGTTCTTATTTTTTTTGGTTTATGATGATGATTATTATATGGAATAATGAATCGGGTGGGGAATGTAAACACTGGGTGGTTGTTGGTGTGTCCGAAGAAAAAAGAATTGTTTATACTCGAAATCTTCTGTGTATAGGAATTAAACTTTTGTTTTTTGTTCGTCATTCTTTGAGTCTGTTTTTCTTTGTCGGTGGGGAATCAGTCTCGAGTGAAGATTGTTTCAGTGGGCTAAAAGTTAATTCTCTGTGGACAGGCGACGTCCTAGAAACAAGATTTTGTACAACATATACGTAGCTTGATGATTCCTGATTTTCTATGTGTCTTTTCACAAGATTTTTGGTACATTCGTCTGTTTAAAATAAAATGTTGTGAGTTGTTGTTTGTCTTCCACCCTCCGAGCTGTATGCGAGTTGTTCGTTTAGGACAGCTGCGAATCAGCCCCGCTGAACATGGCCGGCCTATAGAATACAAAACCATAGATGCTCCAACAAGGTAGTAGTAGCCAATTAAAAAGATGGTTTAACTAACTGAGGATAATGTACAAATTTGACTTTGCTTAACATAACACTACTAGCATACGATCATTGCCTTGGCGGCAGACACCTCATTTCAGGTGCTAAATCGTTCGTTGGCACGCACAACAGCGAAGCGCGACTTGTCGCGTGCCAGGCAATAGTCACTTCTGAGGTTCATCTTGGTTAAGAGAATTCTCCACGGGCACCCTCAAATGCACCCTAAGAGCACCTTCCACCTACACCCAACAATTATACTCTCTTTAGGGTGCCGAACATGTGTCCCTTTTTATGGGCGTGTCCTACAGTGGCACCCACGAAGTCACACCCACTACACAAACACCTCGTGGTTAGCTAGCAGCAAGCAACATCTTAGCAAAAGGTTTTATTTTCATTGTAATTTGGAACGAAAATTACAAGGGCGCCCTAACCTGTGTCTACTCGTTGTCGCTGCTCTCGGAGCCGCGATGCTCGGCCTCGTCATTCTGGTAGCACTCGTGCCGGAGCATGGTGGCGTCGAACATCTTGATGCGCAGCTTAGACCCGTCGTGGCGGAAGGTAAGCCTTCAACCCTGCTGCAGCTGGTGCATGCGAGTGAACGTCGCCCAACCGTTTCTGAGGAACAGCTCGCCGCCGTGCCTCACCACGACGGCGTCCGCGGTGGGGCAGTCTTCGAGCTGTAGAGTGAAAAACTCCAGCTTGTTGCCTGCGAGCAGGGCGGCGATTCTATCGGGCACCCTAAGGATTTTGCCCAATGGTTCGAAGAGGAGGACGAGGAGCTCGGGGAGCGCTGCCGGTTCGTCGTCAGTTGCGCCGCCACGGCCGCCGCGACCACCATGCCCACCGCTCCCACCACGGCCTCCTCGCGCTCCTCGCCCTCCGCGACCGCCTCTTGGACCGCTGGCCATCGCTCTCCCACAAGAGGGGATTTGTGAGAGGTGGGGGGAAGGGGCAGAGATGAACCCCTCTCCGGCGAGAGTTTTTTTTAATAGGGATACGGATCGTGGGACGTGGGCGGCGTGGGGGTGGCGGATCCTCAAACCAGTGAGCAAGTAGAATTATCAAATAGAGAAATTAAATCTATCTTGCAAAAGACTATTAATAAATTTAGGAAGAATTGGTCAGATAAGTTGAATGATGCTTTATGGGATTATAGAACTGCTTAAAAAATCCTATGGGTATGTCTCCCTATAAAATGGTTTATGGAAAAGCTTGTCACTTGCCTTTAGAATTAGAACACAAAGCTTATTGGGCAGTGAAAGAATTAAATAAAGATTTTAAACTTGCTGGTAAGAAAAGAATGCTTGCTTTGAATCATTTAGATGAATGGAGATGTGAAGCGTATGAAAATACCAAACTCTTTAAAGAGAAAGTTAAACAATGGCATGATAAAAGAATCCTTAAAAGAGAGTCTCATGTTGGTGAGAAAGTTCTATTGTATCGGTCTCGTCTCAGATTTTTTGCAGGAAAATTACTCTCCCGATGGGAAGGACCTTATGTTATTGAAGAAGTGTATCGTTCGTGTGCAATCAAAATTGCTTCCCTTAAAGATAACACTACACAAGTGGTAAGTGGAAAAAGACTCAAACATTATATTTCTGGGGATTCCTATGATGAAGATGTTGATGTTATTCAAGTAATGACTCCGGAGAAGTTCAATAGGGGAAGATTCCAAAATCTGCAGAGTCTGTTTTCGAATAGGTAACAGTTATGTTAATAAAAAGTTCGCGAAATACCTTTTCAGTTATAAATTATCAGTTTTTGGAAAATATAAAACATACTGAGCTGAAGAGGAGTTGAAGAAGGTGCCCGGAGGCACCACACCATGAGGGGTCGCGGGTCCACCCTTGGCTGCACCACTCTATGGTGTGGGCGCCTCGGAGCCCCTCTCCGACTCGTTTTCAACCTGGAATTTCCTTTTGTTACGCATATTTTTGCTATATAACCCCCCCAGATCCCCCGAGGTCCGTATATCGTTTTCTCGTCGTGTTTTTGTTTCGAGTTGTTTCTGTCAGGTTACATCTTCAGATCTAGAGTCACAATGTCCTCTCTTGGATCTCTCAAAGACAGTTTCTTTGAGAACAACGTCAACCCGTACATGAACGAGTTGAAGATGCATCCCAAGGAATAGTTGCTCAAGGATGGGAAGGTGCAGATTGAAGATGTTCGGGGCTCTAAAGGAGAAGGCAGACTGGAAGCTAGGATGGAAGAACTGGAACAAGAAGTATTTAGGTACAAGAAGATGGCAGAGCGTGAAGTTGAGATCATCCACAGGATAAAGACAGAATAGATCGCTAAATACAAGAAGGAGAATTTGAAGATTTGGGAGGAGATTTTCTCACTCACCATGACCACCAACGATTTGCAAGCACAACTCTATGATGTGCATAACCAGAACTGTGAGTATGAGAACAGGTTTAAACGTATAAGCTCTGCTGGTAGTTTCAAGATGTTGGAGACAAGGACATCATTTGTGGATGGAGAGCCTTTACCTTGGAAGACTGAGGATGAGAAGGAATCAGCACCACCACCGAAGAATTGATTCGTCATTGGTATTGGCATCCCCTTGGCTTGTTCCAAACTTTGGGGGAGTGTCGCGGTATCACCTTTATCTTTCACCCTTTTACCTTTTTAGTAGACTCATATCATGAGTAGAGGAAATGTCATGTAGGACGGTTTGCAGTATGGAAGTGTTGTTAGTTGGTTATCGTTGTATCCCTTGGTTTGAGTTGCCGTAATGAAATATTAATGAGAAGTTTCATCATCTACCTTTTTCACTTTATTTTAGTTTGCAATTTTTGTTATGTGATCGATCTTGTTATTAGTATTTGTATCAATTCTGGAGTTTCTAGATAATCTAGTTGGTTTTGGCAAACTTAGCATTGGTCAGTAGCAACAATTAGTTGAGACTTAGTAGAAAAGAGGGAGTTGCATGTAGATATATTATTCCATGATCTTTCTTCTTTGTTAGCTCATAAGCTTAGTATTCTCAAATAAGTTTGTTTGCACCTTCAAGGAAGATTGCATGATTGGCGTTATCATATATGTTTTTGTTTGTTTTACTTCGATTATTATGCTTGCTACCCAACCTTGCTAGCCAAAAACGTGTACTGAGAGGGAATGCTTCTCGTGCATCCAAACCTTGAACCCCAAAACCTTGCCATTTGTGTCCACCATACCTACCTATATGTGGTATTTCACCACCACTCCAAGTAAATTGCTTGTGTGTGATACGTCATAAACGTATCCTTAATTTTTGATGTTCCATGTTGTTTTCTTATTGTTTCCCACATGTTTGCTATACACTTTATGTCATTTTTATCGATTTTCCGGACTAACCTATTGAAAATATGCCACAGAGCAAGTTCCTGTTTTTTGCTGTTTTTAGTTTCAGAAAAGTTGTTCTAGAAATATTCTCGGAATTGGAAATTTCGAAGCCCGAAAGTCTTAGAATTCCCGAAAGTTGTTCTATTGACAATATGCGCGGGGGGGGGGGGGGGGGGGGGCCAGGCCTCCACCGCCTCTGCCCTTTCGCCTATTTAATCCCCCCGAGACAAAAACCCTAGGGGGATACCACTTTTACCCGAGAAACACCCGAGGCCACCATCACCATCATCCTGAGATCGGGAGGGTTCTGGAGCTCTCCCCGGCACCCTACCAGAGGGGAAAATCATCACCGGAGGGGTCTACACCACCATGCCCTCCTCTGAAGTGATGCGTGAGTAGTTCATCCCTAGACTACGGGTGCATAGCAGTAGCTAGATGGTTGTTCTCTTCACTTTGTACCTCATGTTTAGATCTTGTGAGCTGCCTATCATGATCAAGATCATATTTATGTAATGCTACATGTTGTGTTTGCTGGGATCTGATGAATGTTGAATGCTATGTCTTCAGATTATCAATCTATCATGTTATCTTCATGCTCTTGTTATTTATGATATTGCATGCTCTCCGTTATTAGTATATTCTCTGCCAAGTAGATGCTAGTAACTCTAAGAGAGAGTAATTATGCTCGATAGTGGGTTCATGCCTCCTTTTCATCTGTGCTCGAGTGACAGAAACGTGACGGATGGAGGATGTGATGTTGCCATTAGGGTGAAAACAACAATGCTTTGTCTAAGGATGATGTTTTGTTTACATTACACACTTTTCTTACTGCAATTATCTGTTGCTTGCAACTTAATACCCAATGTTTGTTCGGATGATATTCGAAGGGTGGATTTTTAGTCATAGATGCAGTTGGATAACGGTCTATGTATTTTGTTGTAATGCCCGCATGAATCACATAGTAATCTTTATGTCTTGCATATGCACTATGGTGCAGTCTTCATTTCTGTCAATTTCCCAGATGTAATTTGTTCACCATACATGTTATTTATCTTTCACGGAGAGACACCACTAGTAAACTGTGGACCCCGGTCCTTTTTCCTCATACCGATAAAACACCTACTGCTTTCATACTACTCTCATACTCTTACTATTGTTTTCCTTCTGTTTTCCACGTCATACGTTTAACCTCTTTGTGTTCAGGAAAACCGGTGAGATTGACAACCTGACTGCTTCGTTAGGGGCAAAGTGATTCGATTGTGTTGTGCAGGTTCCACGTTGCTTCTGAACCGGTAGTGCGTCCTGCCATCTCAGGCGCTTCACCTTCTGAAGTTACTCCTTCCTCCTACTGTTCGATTCAACCTTGGTTTCTTTCTGAGGGAAACTTGCTACTGTGCTCTTCATACCTTCCTCTTGGGGTCTCCCAACGAACGTGTGTATCACTCGCATCAAACTAATTTCTGGCTCCGTTGCCGAGGAGGGAGAGAATTTCTGCAAAGGGAGTCTCTCACTTCCAATCTCTTTAATTTGTTTTTGTTTTTCTCAGTTTATTTTATTTTTTCTTGTTTGCTTCTTTTTATCAAAAACACAAAAAAATTAGTTCTTATTCTAGCTGTAGTTTTATTCCTGTTTTTAATCTTGTTAAAATGACTACTCCTGTTACTGTTACCATGTCACATGAGGAAATGATCTTTACTTTCGAACAAGGGAATGATGAGAATTTCAAGGAAGCTTGGTCTAGAGTTTTTGATTCCTATTGCAAAATTGAACCTAAAATGACTCTAAGCCTGTTTCTTCGCAGCTTTTACTTTGGTCTTGTTCTTTGTTATAGATATGCTTTGGATACTGTGGTAGGAGGGGATTTCCTTCATTGTGATGGAGATCAAGATTTCAATTCTATAAGAAAATTAATTGCAACCTACAGTTTACCCAGTAGTTCTGATAAAGCCTTTGCAAATATTTATGCTAGATTGAACACTCTTGAGTCACATATTTCTATTTTAAAAGAGGGATATAGCCAAATTTGTGAACATCTTGATCATGTCCCAATAAACTCTGAATCCTCAAATATGATTCCTTTGGTGAAAGTTGTTATAAATTGTGAAACATTTCATGCTCGTTGTGATATCATGTCTGAATCTTGTCTTATGCCTAAGGAAATTTATGAATATTTGAATCTTTGGGGACTAGCTGAAGGAGGAGAAGAAATTCCTCTCATTAATAACACCACTATATTTACCATTGGGATAGCTGAGGGAGTGTTTACAAAACTCCTAGGAAAAACGGTCTCCACTGATTATCTTGTTATTGAATGTGCAGAAGGGGGACAAATTACCCTTGGAAGATCTCTGTTGAAGCTCCTAGGAGCAACTATTGATATGGGGAAAGGTACCATGAATTTCACCTCCAAATCATGCTTGGACCATCAGTTCCCTAAAAGGAATAAGCGTAAGAAAGGTAAATGTAAGCTTCGTAACAATTTGGATGCTTCTTCACTTGAAAATACTTTATTCCACTTTTCTGGGCCTAGTTAAAGGCGTTAAAGAAAAACACTTCTTGGGAGATAACCCATGGTTTTATTTTTCTTTGTTTTTCTCTGTTTTCTTTGAGTAAAGGGGTTCTATACTTCTGTAGAAACTCCTTTGTATCATTCTTTCATGTTTTAGTAGTGCCAAGTAAGGTTTCTGACGAGAGTTGGAGTTGGTTTTCGGATTTCTGCGCAGGAAACAGATTTATGCTGTCCACCGTAAAAAATCGTATAAAATCCTGGAAGATCAGAATGATCTGAATTTTTTTTTTAATTTCCCTCAGCTAATTACTCAACTTTTTTGTTCTTTAAGTTTTTCAATGTGAGCAATGTAAGTTCCCAGAAAAAAATTCGTCTTTACAAACAGTTCTGGTTTTGACAGATTCTGCCATTTATCTTGCATTTGCTCTTTTGCGATGTCAAGTGGATTTCTTTGCTTCACGAAACATCAGTGGCTGGAGCTCATGTTTAAAAGTATAAATATCACTTGTGCCATACAGAACCAATAGATTTTTAATTGTTGCACTAACCCTCTAATGCGAATCACTCTTTGAGTGTGGTGTGAAGGAAGTTTTCAAGTGTCAAGAGAAGAGGTGATATATGTGATCAAGAAGAGTGCAAGGTCAAAGCTTGGGGATGCCCCCATGGTTCATCCAAGAATATTTTTAGAATACTCAAGCATCTAAGCTTGGGGATGCCCAAGGCATCCCCTTCTTCATTAACTATCTATCAGGTCACTTCTCGTGAAACTATATTTTTATTTGGTCACATCATATGAAGTTTACTTGGAGCGTCTGTTTGTTTTTCTTTTGTTTTCCTTTGTTTTCTTTTTTTCCTTTCTTCAATAATATCATTGGACCTAGAATCCTTGTTTGGAAGATATACACGCTCCGCTTTTTCATTTGAATACTCGTTATACTAGTATTCTTAGTTTTTCTTCTAACTGGTGCAAAAATTCCTGTTTAGCTCTCGTTTTCATTGCATCTCTTGTTTAGAGCCTTTAGTTTTAGTAGTGTTATGTGAGTACTCTCCTGTTTACTTGCTGTATCATGTAGAGGATTTTTGTTAAAGTATGTTTTGTATGGTGCCTATTGGGAAAAAAAACTGCTGCTTGAGGTAAATTTTTTAACAGTGTAAGTAGAAGCTTGTATAGACCGTGGCTAGAACTTTTTTGTATCATGCTAGATGTTATTTTAGTTTAAATCCTTGTGGTTATTTAGTATCATGATTAGCAACAAATAGCTGAGAGTGTTTAATGTGCCATTTAAAGAATCGTGAGTTGTTCTTGTCATATTGAAGCATAAATTGGTGGTGTTCTCCTTTGGATATTTTATTTGGTTGACTTGGCGCATGCTCACACCATGTTTATGACTACGAACCAGTCACGAATAGCCTCCATGATAATTTAGTTTTAGAATTTGTGGTACCACTTATTCTTTGATTAATGATGTTTATGTCTCTATGCATGATTATGGCTCTTATGCTCACTTGATTTGTCGCTCCCAGTCTTTTGCTAGCCTCCACCTGTACCGAGTATGAGCTCTACTCGTGCATCCAACTCCATAAAACCAAAGTTTTCCCGTTGTGTCCACCATACCTACCTACATGTGGTAATTAACCGCCGCTCCAAAGTGAATTGCTCATGTGTTACCTTTAAAACTTTCAAAATTACTCCTGTTTTGTGCTCCTGTTTTAGCTCATGAGGACGTAAATAGAGAATCTTTATCTCACTTGTTTATTGGAATTTCACTCCCTGGACTAGTGGCTTCATCCTCTTATCCAATGATAGAAGAGTTGACAGCGGGGTGCCCAACTCCAAATTAATAACACAAATTCTCTTCACTATTTTTGCCCCTGATTTATCAGTCAAAGCATAATTGTGTAAACAAAAGAGAAAGGGGGATGACCTTCTACCCAGATGCGTCCTTCTATGGGAGCCTCTCTTGTGAAGTCTAGTTGGATTGTGACGTACTGTATTTTTTGTTTACCATTCGTTGACATAAGCATACACCTCTCTTAAAATATAGACACTCCTCCACGGTATGTGATTGTTGGCAAGCACCCGAGGATTCGGTTAGCCATGGTTTGTGTAAGATGGTTGGGAGGAGTGTCAATATTTTATACCTCTGTTGAATAAAATAAAAGCTCTAGCACATGTGTGATCCATGCTTCCCTCTGCGAAGGGACTTTCTTTTACTTTTATGTTGAGTCTCCATCTTCTAACTTTATGCACAGTTGAGAGAGCATTTTTGCCAGTCTGAGTTTTATGTGCATTTGTCCCAGAAACATTATTAATTAATTCATGATGTGTTATTGCTTGTTCTTTAATTATTTGTTCTAGTCTTCCTCATGAACTTTGAAGGTGTCCTCGCATTTATGTTTTGCCCCACTCTTAAGGACTAGAGAAATATCACTTTGACATGTTCTCTCTATTTTTGAAACAAACGTATATCTTTCCTTGCATTGTTATTCACGATCTTTTATTTGAGTTACTTCTCATGATGCAAAGTGATTGCTATGCTTTATTATTAAAGTTTTATTTATCATGTTTGTGTTGAAGTTCTATGATCTCAGCTTACTTATGCTTTTACATTATTGATGATCAAGTTTATGTTGGTAGCATGTCACCTCAGAAATTATTGTGTTTTTATCGTTTACCTACTCGAGGACGAGTAGGAACTAAGCTTGGGGATGTTGATACGTCATAAACGTAACCATAATTTCTGATGCATGTTGTTTTCTTATTGTTTCCCACATTTTTGCTATACACTTTATGTCATTTTTATCGATTTTCCGGACTAACCTATTGACAAGATGCCACAGAGCCAGTTCCCTATTTTCTGCTGTTTTTAGTTTCAGAAAAGTTGTTCTAGAAATATTCTTAGAATTGGAAAGTTTGAAGCCCGAAAGTATTAGAATTCTCGAAGGTTCCACGGAGTCCCAAAGAGACCCGTAGGGGGCCTCAGGGGGCACACCATAGGGCGGCGCCCCCCTTGGCCGCGCCGGGGGGGTGGTGTGGGGCCCCAGGCCTCCACCGCCTCTGCCCTTTCGCCTATTTAATCCCCCCGAGACAAAAACCTTCAAAATTACACCTGTTTTGTGCTCCTGTTTTAGCTCATGGGGACACAAATAGAGAATATCTATCTCACTTGTTGATTGGATTTCACACTCTGGACTAGTGGCTTCATCCGCTTATCCAAATGCTAGAAGAGCTGGCAGCGGGTTCCCAGCCCCAAATAATAATACAAATTCTCTCGACTCTTTTTGCCCCTGATTTATCAGTCAAAGCATAATTGTGTAAACAAAAGAGAAAGAGGGATGACCTTCTATACCAGTTGCGTCCTTCTATGGGAGCCGCTCTTGTGAAGTCTAGTTGGCTTGTGACGTACTGTATTTTCTGTTTTGCCATTCGTTGACATAAATATACACCTCTCAAAATTTAGACACTCCTCCACGGTTTTTGATTGTTGGCAGGCACCCAAGGATTCGGTTAGCCATGGATTGTGTAAGAAAGGTTGGGAGGAGTGTCAACCATTTTATACCTCTGTTTTACAAAATAAATACTCTAGCACATGAGTGATCAATGCTTCCCTCTGCAAAGGGCCTATCTTTTATATTTATGTTGAGTCAGTAAACCTAATTGTTTCTGTCTATGCAAGCATTTGAGTTGTTGTGATTCATCCAGCTACATGTTGATTTACTCAATCATGTTCTTTATTCTTTCTGCAAATTCTTTTATCTCTTTGAATACCACTTTGAAAGTTACCAATGTCTGCAAAGAGACCGTTATAATTGAGCATGATAAACTCTGCAATATAGCTCTAGCATAAAAGACTCTGATCGAAAGATAAGTACACTGTTAATTGTTCTCTCACCAAGAACGAAGTTTGCCTTTACCAATTGTGATTTACTTTTTGCACCTTTGTTGTTACTTTACTTTTTTCAAGTTTGATTATATGAGAGGAGGTTGTTGTCTAAAATGACTAGTTCTTTGTAGATGTGATGCCTCTTGTCCGTATTTTATTTTATCGACACCTCACTCCATAAACCCGTGGTCATGTTTACTGAGTTCAGTTTCGCTTGGGGACAAGCGAGGTTTAAGCTTGGGGGGAGTTGATACATCCATTTTGCATCACCGTTTTATGTTATTAATCGAGATATTTCATGTTATGATGCATCCCTTATGTTATTTTATCTTTTTTTTTGCATGTTTCATAATTTTTGGAGAATAAACACCGGGACCAGAAATCTGATGGAAAAAGCACCGTCAGGATACCCTATTTCAGAAGATCAGAAGAAGAGGGGGGGGGGGGACACCGGAGGTATCTTAGAAGTACAAAAGAGGGAGCCAGCCACGAGGAGAGCCGGATGGGGGCTACCAGGGGCCCACACCATGGGGTGGTGCGCCCTCAGGCCGCGACGCCACATGGTGTGGCCACCCTGGCCCACCTCTGGTCGATATTTTTCGCGTACTTGACCCAGAGGGAACCCTAAGCCCCATACCATCATCGAAGAAGTATTCCGCCGCCGCCTCGGGGTGAAAAACACCCGCGAGAGAAAAGCTCTCTAGCAGGGAGAAATCTTCCCGGGAAATTTCTCTCCGGAGAGGGGAAATCACCGCCATCGTCACCGTCATCACTCCGGGCATCATCAAGATCGTCATCATCATCACCACCAGCATCATCACCCTCATCATCTACCGTCATCCCGCTGTAACAATTAGGGGCCTCTATCGTTGCTTTACATTAGATCTCTCTCCCGGTGTGGAATACTTGTTAATAGTTGATGCTTGTGAGATTTATCGGTGTTAGCACTTTATGACCAGATTGTTATCATCCATTATATCACCTATGATTATGATCAATATGATGTCTCGTGAGTAGTTCGTTTAGTTCTTGAGGACATGGGAGAAGTCATGATGTTAGTAGTGAAGTTATATTGAAGTAATATCTCGTGGTTCGGTATTTAATTTGTGCTGCTATTCTTCTAGTGGTGTCATGTCAACGTCGACTACATGATACTTCACCTTTATGGGCCTAGGAGGATGCATGGTGTATTTGTCTACTAATTGTGGGGTTGCCGGAGTGACATAAATCTAAACCCCCGTTAGGAAACCGATGCACGAGGGAGCGTAGAATCCCGGAGTTTTAAGGTTGTGGTTAGTTTTATCTTAATTACTTTCTTGTATTTGCGGATGCTTACGAGGGGTATAATTACAAGTATGTATTAGTCCTAGTTGGGCGGTGCATTAGCATAGGTTCACCCACACAACACTTCACGAACCAATGGATAATAATCAACCGTAACGAAGCGAAAGCAGTTGACGAAATTCCCATGTATCCTCCAGAACATTTGGTAGTCATAAGTATTGCTTTCAAAGGGATTGGGCCACTCGCTGCAATACTATTTACCGCACTTTATTTACTCGCACTTTATTTATCTGCTATATCCAAAAGAATCAAAAACCTGTTTGCTAGTGTTTACAGTGAATCCTCTATCCAACCTGCTTGTCAAAACCTTCTGCTCCTCGTTGGGTTCGACACTCTTATTTATCAAAAGTACTACGATACACCACCTATACTTGTGGGTCATCACGCGCCACTTCCCTCACCCGACCAGGTGCTATAAATTCCCCTCTCGCCGGAGAGGGGATCATCTCTGCCCATGTCACTTCCCCCACTACTCCCACTTTTTCCAAATCCCCTCGCGGCGTCTCCTTCTTTGACCCCCATAGCGAGAGCTCCGGGGGGGGGGGGGGGGGGGTGCCGGACATGGTGGGAGCGGCGTACGCGGTGGCCGTGGTGCATGGGGTGGATGTGGTGGGCGCGGAGGCCGAGGTGGCGACGTCGGAATTGATGTGCCCGAGTTCTTCGTGCAACTCTACCAGCCACTCGGCCGGGTGCTGAGGCCGCAGGCCGCGATCCCCGCTCCTTCGGGATGCAAATGGCTAACTATACTAATAGACCTGTTGATGCAGTCGTGCTCAGGAACGGCGAGGACCTGTTCCTCGGGAACGGTTAGTCGCAGTTCAGCCGTATGCACCCGCTCGAGCAGGGTTGGCTTCTCACCTTCAGATACGCCGGGGAAGTCGTGATGTCCATCAAGATGTATGACGGAACCATATGCTCCATCGGCCGTGGTGTGAGGAAATGAACAACGAGGAGCACAACGATGCGTCGACCACTGATGAGGACAGCGATGCGTCGACCACCGACGACGAGGAGGCGTATGTAGGGTTAGCTGCGGCGTCCAGATTTATAATTTCATCCAAATTTGTAATATAACTCCAAAATTCAAATGAAATTGCACTTATTTCATCAATTTTTGTGTTTATTTGTATTGATTGATTTTGTTTGATGCGTCCGCTGTGGGCAGCACCCATCGCGGCGGACACACGGAGGATCGGACACTTATTTGGTGAGTGCTGTGCCGACGCGCTAACAAATTTAGTACTCCTCCAACGTTTCCAGGAACAGGTAGTTCAGGTAGCATCATGTTCTTTTATTTTTCCTACACAGGCATCTAAATACCCGTAGATGGACCACACCACAGCACCGGTCTGTTTGTGTCCGAGTCGGCCATGACTGGAGCAAAGCGACAATGTCTGAATCCAACGGGCAGCTGGGTCGTGCACTCTTGTTAGGCCGGTGCCAACGCGGTCGAGTGGCGGGGAGGTAGGGGGCCTTATCGCCCCGCTCGGGGCAACAGCGGGCGAGAGGAGAGGCCAGAGGGCCAGGCCGGGCGGCAGCAGGCTCGCCCGGCGAGAGGGGGCGACAGGCCGGCTTACCGCCCGCGCTGGCGGGGCGATAAGGGATGGGCCGGGCGAGAGAGCGGGGCGAGAGGCGAGAGGGCCGAGCGACGCGCTAGCGGGTCGAGAGGCGAGAGGGCCGGGCGACAGCGGGAGAGCCGTTGGGGGGGGGGGGGGGCGTTGGGCAACGGCTAGCTGACGTGGCGCCCCCCGATTGGTCCACGTCAGCTAGCCGTTGGGGGGAGCCGTTGCTGGCTGGAAAAATGCCAAAAAAAAAAAATTTCACCAAATTTTTCATCTCCAATCCTATAAATACACCCCATATCCATCCCTTCTCTTCACACCATTTCCCTCTTCTCTTTCTCTCTTCTCTCAAACCATCTCCGCCATGTCGGGTTGGACTCCAGATATCACCTCGTTCACGGAACTCTTGCAGTCCGACGGGTCACAACCTTCTCACATAGAAGATGTCTCTCCCACACATCGTCGCTCGAATGCCGGTTCTTCGCCGCATCCCCGAGTGTTGTACCCATCCAACACACCACCTCCGGTGCCATATGGTCCAGCTCCGGGTCCATATGGTCCGCTTCCTTGGGGATATGGTTCGTACCAGCATCCTCCGTATGCTTACCCCCCACCACCTCCACCTACAGGTAGCGGGAGTCCGCTTCCTCAGTACCCACCACCTTCGTACGGTTCGTACGCTCCACCTCCGTATCCATACGGTTCATACGCTCCACCTCCACCTCCACCTCCTCCGTACCAGCAACCACCTCCATCGTCTACTCTAGAAGCCAGTGCTCCAAGCGACGGGTCCGATGCCGCGGAAACAATGGTACCAAAGCGTTCAAAGAGGCTCGAGTGGAAATGTGCGGACGAGGAAAAACTGGTACTTTTCTTACCCGTCACATATTTATTTCGGAGTTGGTTTTTGCTTGGATTTTTCACTAAGACAATATCTATTTCGTTGTAGGTCAATGCTTGGATTTTTCACTCCAAGGACTCTCGCGCCGGCAATTGCAAGACCGGCGAAAGTTTTTGGGGTCAGATAGCGAGGACCTTCAACTCTACCTCCGATCCTACCCGCCAAAGGACCGGGAAGCAACTGAAGGATCACTGGAACGTCTACAACCGTGAGGTGTCCTTGTTCAATTCATACCACATCCAAGAAGAAGCGGTATGTCAGAGTGGAGCAGACGATGCAATGGTCATGGAGGCGGCACAAGCGAGGTACGCAAATGACAGTAGAGTGACTCAGCCTTTCAAACGCTTCAAGTGGTGGGAAGCTGTTCGCAAGAAAGCGAAGTGAAAAGCACAGCATGGTCCTGGTAGTGGGACTGATTCCAGTTCGAAGAGAACCCGTCTGGGGGTCGGAGGTGAGTACAGCTCTAGCGACGCGACGGAGGAGGAGCAGCGTCCAATGGGCCGCGATAGGGCCAAGGCCGCGTTTCGCAAGGGAAAGAAGAAGGAGAAGGAAGCGTCCAGTGAGACATCAAGTGCAACCTTCGGAATGAAGAAAATGTGGAAAGGTTTATTGAAGGCTAAGCTACTGAAGCAATATAACAAATTGCAAGACCGATCAACCGCCGACATGAACGAAGCAGAAAAGCGCAAACATACCAAGGCCATCCAGATAGTGGAAAAAGAGCTAGGGCTGTAAGAGGATGACGACGACGAGGAGGAGGATGAGGATTAGAATTTTTTATTTTTTTATGTAATTTTTACAATTTATTATGCAATTTTATTAATTAGTATGCAATCGGTAACAATTTTAGTTCAATAAAATTATTTCCTTGCATTATTTGTAATGTTTTCGTCTCAAAAAAATGTGTTGACGTGGAGGAGAGAGAAAAGCTGATGTGGCAGAGAGAGAAGCTATAGCCCGGGCTATAGCCCGTGCACTGGCACCGTGCCGTGAGAGTGGCGTGAGAGTGAGGAAAAAAAGTGACGTGGCGGGGCTATAGCCCGTGAGAGCCGGTGATGCATTGGCACCAGCCTTAGAGTTGAGGTCAAGACAATTGACACTGACACGATCTCCCTTCCCGTCACGTGTCTGGTCACGCCGTTGGCCTTGGGCGGAGGAGCAGCGGCTGGCGACGGAGATCTCGTTAGGCTGGTGCCAATGCACCACGCACTATTCACGGGCTATAGTGTAACACCCCTGTTTTTAAGCCCTTGTTTAATATTAAATTAGCAAGCCTCTTAAGACTTTTGTAAGACAATTAAGTGGACAACATGTTTGTGTAGTCATGTGTATCTATGCAATATAAGTGGTGTGTTTCTTTTCACTCATTTGAGGATTTTTCCTGATGATTGATTATTGTCTGCCTGATGTTTTTCAACTGGAAACCCTAAGAAATTTCTTCTCAAAGCTTGGGGAATGCTTGATTCACTCATGATAGCATTATTTAGTCATGCCTTGACCAAGAAAACACTTTGGTTGGGATTTAAATAGCTTTGGGAATTTATTTCCTATTTATACTTTTAGCAGAAAAACAACTTGACTAGCTGTTTTCCACACTTGTTTTCAAGAATCAAACATATTTGATTTGTTGTTTTCTTGTGGTATTATGGTTGAACATGTTATGTAGTACAACTATATGCCACTGGTTTGAATTTAGCACTTGGAAAACAACCAAATCCATGATTGTTTTTCTAGTATAAAAATATTGAAAAACCAATTCTATTTGGAAAACAGAAACTTAGCTTTTTGGGCAGATGTTTTCAGAAGGTTAACCAACTCATCTTCTTGTGTACTTGTTGTTTTCTCAAACTAGAAAGTACATATAACAATTAGCAACTTGAATTTCCAAAATCCAAGTTCAATTGCCCAATAAAACAGAAGCAAACTTTTGCTTCAAACCCCTGTTTTTTTCAACACTTAGTGAAATTTTCACTAAGCCTTTTTCTGAATTTTCTGAAACTGTTTTTGAACAGAACTTTGGAGATGTTTTTCTTGAGCTACACTTGATCTTTTTGTGTGGTATTTGGTTCTAATTACTCACCTAGGATCCCTCTGTATTTTCCTTGTGCTCACATGCCCGAGTGGTGCCTTAGACAAGAAGGAAAGGGGAGAGGGAGTAGGCTCGGGTAGGAGGGGGGGTGGGCAGATGGCATGGCCTAAACTCCCATGTCTCTCCACCCTAGCCCCACTGTGGTGACCAGTGAAGTTTGGCACCGCCCCTGGCTCGATATGCAACGAAAGAAACGGCCCCCCACCCCTCAGCGTGCCACACACGCACACACACTTGAGCACCCGAGAGCACCCACACGGCCCCGTGCCTACAAAGCCTCAACGGCCTAGCCGTTTCGCCACCGCACACCACACCCATCCACGCCTCCACACCCGAAAACTCAGGCCGTGCCTCGCCGTGTGCGAGTGGCACGAGCAATTTCTTCCCGCCGGCCACCGCACGATCCACCGAAGGAATCCGAGCAACCCCGTGCGTAAGAGCTCGGCATTCTTGCATGCACAAGCCCCCCGTGCCCTTGTCCACCTCCCTGACATCATCCGCGGTGCGTTTGTTTGCAGAGATACCCGCGCCATCGCCGCCGTGTCCGCCGCGCCCTCGCGGAGAGGAACCCGCCGTCGAGGAAGCGAACGCCGCCACCACCGCGCCACCGGCCTCCCACTGCACCACCGCCGCCACGAGCCGCTCCACGGGCCCCCTAGGTGAGCACCCTGCCCGTACCGTGCGTGCCCGTGAGGTGCTCGACACCGGTCCCGTCGCGTTGTAGCCAGAGGAGGAAGAAAGGAGCGGACCGTTGATCGCGAGATCAACGGCCGCGCTTGAACGACCGTTTCCCGCACCCCCCGCCCGCGCGCGCGCGCAGATGGGCTAGCCTAGGCGCTAGTTGGGCTGGGCGCGGCAGATCTGGCCCGTCTGGGCTAGCCCCTGTTAAAATTAAATCAATTTTTTTTACAGATGCTTACCTGTTAGCTTTTGGCCTAGGAAAAATAGCAAACTATTTTATTTGGCTTTGCCAATTTTTGTACATATAGCCAAACAAAATCACAACCACCTCCCTTTGGCATAATATTGTTTTGACTTTTATTTATTTTTCTATAGCCATTTTGCTAGACAGTACCATTAAAATGGAAATGAATAGAACTTCAAAAATACAAAACATTTTTGAGCAAACTCAACTGTTTTGGAAAGCCCTTATCAATACCTACCATTAGAATTTTAGTTTGCATCCAGGAGAGTTACCATTTGGAAATGCCATCCATTTTGGTAAAACATCAGTGAGCTATTCCAAGAATTTTAGGGGGAGTTTGGTACATTATTTTTGAGTGGGACCAATTGGAGAGGCTTTGTATTGTTAATGACTATCACATCCTAGAAGGATTTAATTTTTGGAGCCATAGAAAAAATTAGGGAGACAGAACAAGTTTTAGCACTTTTCTGCCTAATTTTTAATTCCTAGATCTTGTTTTATATGATCTTTTTGTGATGTGCACCTATTGTGTTCTTGCTTGTAATGTTGTTATCTAGTGTATTATTGATGTTTACAAGTTGTATGAACATGTTAGAATAAATGGCTTGAGTGGTAGAATTTTTTTTTTGAATTATTTTCCATGCATAGATCTTGCTCATAGCTTATTTTTCTATCTAGTTTTGTGAGTAGATTTTTAGTTATGTATCAAGCCTTGTGCTAGATTATTTTCATGGAACCAGTACCATTTTGGTACTGTTATTTTAGTTGCAACACCTCTGGTTACTTGGTGTTTTGAGTTTAGAATAGATTTAAAATAGCCTTGCTTAAGGTCTAGATTTCCTACTAGATTATACATGCATGCCTTTTGTTTTGTTTTCCACTAGGGAAAAATATGATTCTTTGTGGTTGAAAACAGAGGATGAAATGTCCTTGTGGCATTGTTATCCTTGTGTTTTCACCTCTGTTAATTTTCCCTCAAGTACTAGAAATTGCTTGAGTATCATTTGGGTGCCTAGATTTAATTCCCTCCCATGTGTAGCAATTTTAGTCTAGTTTTTCCTTGTTTCATAGCTAAACTTTTTGTGTTATTTTGTGGGATCCAGTAGCATTTTGGTACTGATTATAGGAGTATTTTACCTCTGTTAGTTTGCACACTTGTGCCTAAAATTAACAAGTGAAGTATAAACTAGGCTAGTATTTTTCCCAAGTTTCTACTAGTATGAGTAGGAGTTTGTGGGACTAGTTTGGTTGTTTTGAGCATTTTTAGAAATGTGACCAGAGGCTTATTAACCTCTTTATGAAGCATTATGCTAGTGGAACACCCACTGGTATTTTTGGTTCATGGTGGAAAAAGAGCTTGACTTATTGTCATAAGCCTTTTTCACCACTTGCATACTTTAGCTTATATTTTGTGTTTGCCATAGAGAATATTGGGGGAGTTTTTAGACATCAAATTGTGTTTTATGTGACACCCTACTGTCTATTAACTTGTGATTTACCCCACTGGTCCATGATGCTCTTGATTTAAAATCATTAAGTTTCACCACACATAAGCACTAGGAAAAAGCAGATTTTTCCACTGTGGTTTTCTTGTCAATTTTCTTAAGGGATAATTGAATGTCTTGAGTGTTACATTTTAACTGCTTGCTGTATGTATCACTTGTAGCATTGTTTGTCTTGGTTGGCTCTGAAAGTGTGCCTTTATTTCTTTTTACGACGTTAGAAAACGAGGAGGAAGGATTTGCTGAAGGAGGGTATTGCAACTCCTGTTACTTTCAGGACCAGGACCATCACTTGTACCAAGGCAAGCCATCCTAATGCTTGCTGTATAAATACTTATCATTATCTATCATGCATGCTTTTCACTTCTGAAGTTTGTACAAAACTATACTCTCAAAACTATTTTTGATGTGAATACTACTACTATTAATATTATTAGAAGAAGGAATCATAATAATAGTCAACTTGGTACTTGCCAAGCCCTTAGCCACTAAATGGTATATAATATACCATCCAACAAATTAAAACTTGGGTTCTTAAATGAACCAAATAAAATGTGTTTTTGTAAACAAATGCCTTATGAAGGAAAAACCCCGGAGAAAGGGTGAGACCCTGTCTGCCGGAAGAGTACCATGAAGGGAAATTTTTGAGAAATGTTTACAAAAGACACATAACCTAGTCTTCGCTGGACAACTATTATCGTACTGCCACTTTACCCCAATATGGGTAGGGGCTTGATTAAAAACTTGTTATGGTTAGTATGTGAGCTATCTCAAAGTGCTATAGAGGATTGGATCCTCCGAACCGAAGTGTCGCTAGGAGTGAGCAGACGGGACACCTAAAGTGTGGGATTAATTTTCCCTCCGGATGCAGCAGTTGGGTCTCCTGTCTGGGCGGTGTGTGACACGGCTTGCCGGGGAGGGGTAACCCCAATTGAAGAGATAGTCATGTTCTAGCTTGTACATAGTGGATATTCAAGATCAGTTATCTGATGTTCTCATAGGTTGGGAATAGTCCATGGTTGTTTCATGGCGGATTCTGGATCTAGTGGAAGTGTGTACACCTCTGCAGAGTAAAACTATTTCGAGATAGCCGCGTCCTCGGATATGGACGGTTGAATGGCCATGTAGCTAGTATTGTGTCAACTTTTCAAAAAGAGGTTTTTGAAGGACAACTTTGTACCTGCGAGGTACTATGGAGGAATGACTTGGTATCTGCGAGATACCGAGGAGGAGGAAACTATTATTACAAGTTTCTGAAAAGAAAACTTTCTTTTCTAAAAGACTTATAAAACCTCCAAGATATGTGATATCTACGAGAGAAAAACTATATTATTTTACTTGATTTATCCATAAAGGACTAAACTTGAAGAATCAACCATGATAAATCTTTTATCTGTCATGGGTAGCTGAACCATATGTATGGCCTACCCACTCCACCAAATAAGCATGTATGCATTATTGTAAGCTCATAAAGGATGTCTTGTTGAGTACATTCAAATGTACTCATTTGGTTTCGCCCCTGGTATCTACTTATCAGACTATGAGGAGCCACCCCAGGAGGAGTTCTATGAGGAGGAGTTCTACGCTGATGGCCCTGCGAGTTAGGATCGTCTCCCAGTCAGCAGCCTGTAGGATGAGGCGTGACTCGGGTTCTACTACGCTATGCTTATCGCCTTCCGCTGTGTTTATTTTGAATGTCTGTCCTGTGTGACAGTTATCAAGAACTTGGTCATGTGACCATTTATGTAAGACTCTATTATTCGTGTAATGGATGATGTATTCTGTATGCCAACTACGTATGTTGTTCACAACTGGTTATTCTGGGATTGTGAATGAATGCATATGAGGGGTTCTGAACCTTCCGGTTCGGGGCCTCTACAAAGTTGGTATCAGAGCCATCCTGACTCTAGGAGACCTTAGTTAGCATGGACGTTAGTGTATACTCCAAAAAAATATAAGTTATAAATACAAAAAGATTGGATATATGACTATGCATAAAAATATTCCCTATATCCCACCACCTCTCTGTGTCAAACTCTACTTGCATTAAGATTGTTCTTTGCATAAACTTAAAACTTTGCACACTGTGGTCTCACTTAAACTATACTTAAAATTTTGTGTAGATGGACGTGGTCATCACCGAGGCTTTCCAGTTGGGACGTCCACGTGGCGAGACTTTCCTTTTCGAGGAGAGGCTAGTAGCTATGGCTACTGTGTTGGGACGCCCACTTCCGGAGCTGCGAGGAGGTCTAGTTGACGGTGCACCTCTGGAGGGAGACTGGTACGCGGAGGTCACTATCCGTGCACCTCTGGCTAGCCCGACAGTGGAGGCCTACGTCTTTCGAGCTGTTGATCGTTCTTGGACCGAGGCAGCCGTGCGGGTGATTCAGGAGTCAGTGGCACGACTGGCACACATTGGGGAGTACATGTTCATCGGTTCCCGGTTCGAGTTGATTGGGAGGCGCGATGAGGAGGGAATACCACTTCCTGTCGAGCCAGACACTACCACTGTTGGTCCTCACTTGGACGAGATGGAGATTCTGTTGTACCGCACTCAGCACAGGTTGGACGATCAGCGACTCGCTCATCACCTTGGCACATTGGTGCACCACACACTGATAGCCGAGACTGACGAGCTGAGGGCTGAGCTTCAGGACAGCCAGGAGGAGAGTGGAGCACTAGCACAGCAGTTGTCTCAGTTGAGGGAGGAGTTGGAGGCCGCCACCGCGAGGAGCCGTGCCTTGGAGAGACAGCTGCGGGCCACCCGACTGAGCCGTGCTCGTCTCACCAGCAGAGTGACAGCTCTGGAGGGGGCTAACTCAGTTCTGCACACTAGGCTTCACATAGCTCGTGACGACATAGCCGCGAGAGACTCTGCCATAGAGGAGCTTGAGGAGGAGGGCGCAGAGCTCAGCAGGGAGATTGAGGAGCTCCTGCCAGTAGAGGATGTTCCGTCTGACTTGGAGGGGATGGATATGAGTGAGGCTAGCGAGCAGGATGATGATGACCTGCTTGGCGAGGAGGAGGAGGAAGACCCTGAGGAGCGTATCTTCGAGGTTGGGGACAGTGACGACTCTGTGTAGTCACAGCCTCCTCACCCTTAGCACTTGATGCTGGTCTAGATGCTAGATAAGTATGCTAGATCGTTTTGCTAGTAGTAGCCTTGCGATGACCCCACCAATCGCACCCCTTGTAGCTCGATGAAGCCTTCCTTGTAAGATATGGCTTGTAATGTGTGTGTGTAATGTCTAAGACTCTGTTTAAGTTGTGTGATGAATGGAATGTCCTGCTTGTTTCCTTGATGATTGTCACTATTTGGCGTTCTTTTCATCCATGTTTGCGACTGCCCCGCTCTTGTTTTTGAAACATATCACTCGTATTCCTTTTTCTTATGTTAAAGGTACTGGGTTTTCAAAAACAAGAATATACTTCTAAAACTTACACATGTTTTCACTTCAGAATGGCACCTCGTCGCGAACCCCCACCGCCACCACCACCCACAGTGGAGGCGCTGTTGGCCCTGCTGATGGAAGATCGCCAGGCCAGCCGAGATGAGAGTGCAGCTACCATTACCGCTCTACAACAACTAGCTGCTGCCGCCAACAATAATGGCAATGGCAATGGAAATGGCAATGGTGCTCGCTCGAGACTGAGAGACTTTCAGCACACCAACCCCCCAGTCTTCACTAGGATTGTGGAGCCTCTCGATGCTGACGACTGGCTCCGCACCATCGCAAACAAACTGGAGGTTGCATCAGTTGAGGAAAATGATAAGGTCCTGTTTGCCTCCCATTTTCTTGCTGGTCCTGCCAGGACTTGGTGGGAGACTACACGTGAGACGGTTGCTGCTGGTCACGTGTTCAACTGGGAGGATTTCTCTGCAAGATTCCGCAAGTATCACATTCCCCAAGGAATGATGACACTTATGCGTGAGAAATTTCTGAAGCTGAGGCAGGGAAGTATGCCTGTGTCTGAATACTGGGAGAATTTCACTACTCTGTCCAGGTATGCACAGGATGATATCAATACTGATGCTAAGAAGATGGAGAGGTTTTTAAATGGGCTGGATGATGAGCTCCAGTGCGCTCTAGTGGTGGTTCCATTCCAGGACTTGGAGACCCTTGCAAATGCCGCTATGGTACTGGAGCACAAGCGGAAATCTGCTGATGATAACCGCAAGAGGAAGATGACCGTGCATGGAGGACCTAGTGCTCAAAGGACTCGCAACACTCCGTATGCGAGGCCACCATCCCACAAGGCGCCTGCTTATGCACCCCGCCCCAACCACAACTATGCACCAAGGCCCAACAACTACAACCCCAACTATGCACCAAAGTACGGAGGAAATAGCTATGGTGGTAACCATGGTAATCATTCTGGGAATAATCATGGAAACCGCTATGGAGGCAACAACAGTGGAAATGGGAACAACTCCAACAATGCTCCCAAACCTAACCCAAGCCCAAGGCCTTCTGGAGGTTGTTTTGCCTGCGGAAAGGAAGGTCACTTTGCTCGTGAGTGCCCTACCAAAGCTACTGCCACAGCCCAGCCAACTGCAACTAAGATGAACCATGGTCCTTCCACTGGACGGCAGAATAGGATGAAGGGACACCTGAACCACGTCACTGCTGCAGAAGCTCAGGAGGCACCAGACATGGTGATGGGTACGTTTCCTGTCAACTCGGTGCCAGCCGCAGTACTGTTTGATTCTGGTGCATCACATTCTTTTGTCACAAAACCGTTTGCTGAGAAAAGTGGTATGAAGCATTCCCGTATGCACAACCCTATGCTAGTACAAATACCTGGGGATAGTACTAAAGCCAACTTAATTTGCAATGAAGTACCAGTAGAAATACAAGGGAAAACTTTTCATGCTGATCTTATAGTGCTGGGATCCAAGGGGATAGAAGTGGTACTTGGTATGAACTGGATGGCCAAGTATAAGGGGGTTATTGACTGCACTAAGAAATCTATTGATATGATCTCTGAGGATGGGGAAAAGGTTGCGTACACTGCAACTAAACCCTCGTCACAAGTTCACTGCCACACTGGTATAGCCCACCCTGACCTTGAGGAAGTCCCGGTCGTTTGCGAATACCCGGATGTTTTTCCTGAAGAGTTACCCGGTATGCCCCCTGATCGGGATATCGAGTTTGTGATCGAGTTAGTGCCCGGAACTGGACCCATAGCACAGAAGCCTTATCGGATGAACCCAAAGGAATTAGATGAGTTGAAGACCCAGCTGGATGATATGTTGAGAAAAGGTTTGATTCGCCCTAGTGCATCGCCATGGGGGTCTCCTATCATTTTTGTGGAAAAACGGGACGGTACCACTCGTTTATGTGTGGACTACCGCAAGTTGAATGATGTTACCATCAAGAACAAATACCCGTTGCCCAAAATTGAAGACCTGTTTGACCAGCTGAATGGGGCCGTAATCTTCTCGAAGATCGACCTTCGGACTGGTTATCACCAATTGAAAGTCCGTGATACTGATATTCCCAAGACTGCTTTCACCACTCGTTACGGGCTATATGAATACACCGTGATGTCCTTTGGTCTAACCAATGCCCCTGCCTATTTCATGAATCTCATGAATAAGGTATTCATGGATTTTCTAGACAAGTTTGTCGTGGTGTTTATTGACGACATTCTCATATATTCTCGGAGTGAGGAAGAACACGAAGAACATCTGAGAATTGTGCTCGGAACACTTCGTGAGCATCAATTGTATGCTAAGTTTAGTAAATGTCAATTCTGGTTGACGGAAGTCGGGTTTCTTGGACATGTAGTATCTGGGGGAGGAATATCTGTTGACCCTACTCTAGTTCAGTCGGTGGAGAAGCGTGCTGCTCCAACCAACCAGACTGAAGTCAGATCCTTTCTGGGTTTGGCAGGATATTACCGCAAGTTTGTTCAGGGATTCTCGAGTATAGCCAGACCCCTCACCCAGTTGCTCAAGAAGGATAGCAAGTTCCTATGGACGGACAAGTGTGAAGAGAGTTTCAATGAGTTAAAACATCGACTTGTGACCGCTCCAATCCTTATTATGCCAGATATCACCAAGAATTTCGACGTATATTGTGACGCTTCTAAGCTTGGTCTTGGAAGCGTACTTATGCAAGAAGGGAAAGTGATATCTTTCATATCTCGCCAGTTGAGACCCCACGAGTTGAATTACCCCACTCATGACTTAGAGCTTGCTGCTGTCGTGCATGCCCTCAAAACATGGCGACACTTTCTTATGGGAAGAAGAGTGGAAATTTACACGGATCATAAGAGTTTAAAGTATATCTTTACTCAACGTGAGCTCAACATGAGGCAGCGCCGCTGGATTGAGCTCATTAAAGATTATGATCTGAGTATTCATTATCACCCTGGGAAGGAAAATGTAGTTGCAGATGCTCTTAGTCGAGAGCCGGCCTCTCTAAATGCTATGATTCTAGTAAGGCAGCCCGAGTTGTGGAAAGAGCTTGACCAACTTGGCATTGAAGTGGTCAGCTATGGTATGTTGGACGCCATAGAACTTAAACCAACTCTGGTTGACCAAATCAAAGAGGCGCAGAAAGGCCAGAAAAGTATTGATGGTATTAAGGCCCGCATGGAGAAGGAGAAGGTTGCTGGGTTTACTATCGATGCTGATGGGGGATTATGGTATGAAGGCCGTATTTGTGTTCCCTCTGAGTCTGATCTCAAGCAGACCATCATGGTCGAAGCTCATGAGACCATGTATTCTATCCATCCTGGAGGAACAAAGATGTATCAAGACCTGAAGGAGAGATTCTGGTGGCATGGAATGAAGCGAGAAATTGCTTTATTTGTAGCCAAGTGCCATGTCTGCCAGCAAGTAAAAGCTGGGCACCAGCGTCCCGCTGGCTTGCTCCAGCCGTTGCAAGTGCCTGTTTGGAAATGGGATGAAGTAGGGATGGACTTCATCACAGGACTTCCTAGGTCCAGCCGAGGAAATGATTCTATATGGGTTGTCGTGGACAGGCTCACGAAAGTTGCTCACTTTATTCCTGTCCGGACCACCTATCGTGGAGATCAGCTTGCTGATCTTTACATTACTCGGATTGTCAGCCTGCACGGAGTCCCGAGCAGGATTGTGTCTGATCGTGGTACACAGTTCACATCCAGATTTTGGAAGAAGTTGCACGAGAGTTTGGGAACCAAATTAGCTTTTAGCACAGCCTATCACCCACAGACTGATGGACAGACAGAGCGTGTGAACCAAATTCTGGAAGACATGCTCCGTGCTTGTGTGTTGTCCTATGGAGTTAAATGGGAAGACTGTCTGCCTTTCGCAGAGTTTTCTTACAACAACAGTTATCAGTCTAGCTTGCAAATGGCCCCTTTTGAAGCACTGTATGGACGTAAATGCCGCACACCTCTGAATTGGACTGAGACTGGAGACAGTCAGGTTTTTGGTGTGGACACTTTGAAAGCTGCAGAAGAGCAGGTTCAGCTTATTCGGGAACGTTTAAAGACAGCTCAATCTCGTCAGAAGAGTTATGCTGATACGAAGCGTCGTGATGTCTCGTTCAGCATTGGAGATTTCGTGTACCTTCGTGTTACGCCACTCAAAGGGATGCAGCGTTTCCATGTCAAGGGAAAGCTGGCACCCAGGTATATTGGACCTTTTAAGATCTTGGCACGTCGTGGCGAAGTTTCTTATCAGTTAGAATTACCTGAGGAGCTATCTGCGTTTCACAATGTTTTCCATGTGTCATTGCTCCGGAAATGTCTGCAAGTACCTGAGAAGGATCTCTCGTATCAAGACATAGATTTCAGGACCATTGATATCAATGATGATTTGACTTATCGTGATAGACCCCTGCGGGTTCTCGAGGAGATTGTGCGCGCTACCAGGAGGCGTGCTATAAAATTCCTTAAGATTCAGTGGACGAATCATTCTGAGGAAGAAGCTACCTGGGAGCGTGAAGATGATATCAGGAAGGAGTTCCCTGATTTTCTTAAAGACTAGACCCGCTAATCTCGGGACGAGATTCTTTTAAGGGGGGGAGATTTGTAACACCCCTGTTTTTAAGCCCTTGTTTAATATTAAATTAGCAAGCCTCTTAAGACTTTTGTAAGACAATTAAGTGGACAACATGTTTGTGTAGTCATGTGTATCTATGCAATATAAGTGGTGTGTTTCTTTTCACTCATTTGAGGATTTTTCCTGATGATTGATTATTGTCTGCCTGATGTTTTTCAACTGGAAACCCTAAGAAATTTCTTCTCAAAGCTTGGGGAATGCTTGATTCACTCATGATAGCATTATTTAGTCATGCCTTGACCAAGAAAACACTTTGGTTGGGATTTAAATAGCTTTGGGAATTTATTTCCTATTTATACTTTTAGCAGAAAAACAACTTGACTAGCTGTTTTCCACACTTGTTTTCAAGAATCAAACATATTTGATTTGTTGTTTTCTTGTGGTATTATGGTTGAACATGTTATGTAGTACAACTATATGCCACTGGTTTGAATTTAGCACTTGGAAAACAACCAAATCCATGATTGTTTTTCTAGTATAAAAATATTGAAAAACCAATTCTATTTGGAAAACAGAAACTTAGCTTTTTGGGCAGATGTTTTCAGAAGGTTAACCAACTCATCTTCTTGTGTACTTGTTGTTTTCTCAAACTAGAAAGTACATATAACAATTAGCAACTTGAATTTCCAAAATCCAAGTTCAATTGCCCAATAAAACAGAAGCAAACTTTTGCTTCAAACCCCTGTTTTTTTCAACACTTAGTGAAATTTTCACTAAGCCTTTTTCTGAATTTTCTGAAACTGTTTTTGAACAGAACTTTGGAGATGTTTTTCTTGAGCTACACTTGATCTTTTTGTGTGGTATTTGGTTCTAATTACTCACCTAGGATCCCTCTGTATTTTCCTTGTGCTCACATGCCCGAGTGGTGCCTTAGACAAGAAGGAAAGGGGAGAGGGAGTAGGCTCGGGTAGGAGGGGGGGTGGGCAGATGGCATGGCCTAAACTCCCATGTCTCTCCACCCTAGCCCCACTGTGGTGACCAGTGAAGTTTGGCACCGCCCCTGGCTCGATATGCAACGAAAGAAACGGCCCCCCACCCCTCAGCGTGCCACACACGCACACACACTTGAGCACCCGAGAGCACCCACACGGCCCCGTGCCTACAAAGCCTCAACGGCCTAGCCGTTTCGCCACCGCACACCACACCCATCCACGCCTCCACACCCGAAAACTCAGGCCGTGCCTCGCCGTGTGCGAGTGGCACGAGCAATTTCTTCCCGCCGGCCACCGCACGATCCACCGAAGGAATCCGAGCAACCCCGTGCGTAAGAGCTCGGCATTCTTGCATGCACAAGCCCCCCGTGCCCTTGTCCACCTCCCTGACATCATCCGCGGTGCGTTTGTTTGCAGAGATACCCGCGCCATCGCCGCCGTGTCCGCCGCGCCCTCGCGGAGAGGAACCCGCCGTCGAGGAAGCGAACGCCGCCACCACCGCGCCACCGGCCTCCCACTGCACCACCGCCGCCACGAGCCGCTCCACGGGCCCCCTAGGTGAGCACCCTGCCCGTACCGTGCGTGCCCGTGAGGTGCTCGACACCGGTCCCGTCGCGTTGTAGCCAGAGGAGGAAGAAAGGAGCGGACCGTTGATCGCGAGATCAACGGCCGCGCTTGAACGACCGTTTCCCGCGTCCCCCGCCCGCGCGCGCGCGCAGATGGGCTAGCCTAGGCGCTAGTTGGGCTGGGCGCGGCAGATCTGGCCCGTCTGGGCTAGCCCCTGTTAAAATTAAATCAATTTTTTTTACAGATGCTTACCTGTTAGCTTTTGGCCTAGGAAAAATAGCAAACTATTTTATTTGGCTTTGCCAATTTTTGTACATATAGCCAAACAAAATCACAACCACCTCCCTTTGGCAGAATATTGTTTTGACTTTTATTTATTTTTCTATAGCCATTTTGCTAGACAGTACCATTAAAATGGAAATGAATAGAACTTCAAAAATACAAAACATTTTTGAGCAAACTCAACTGTTTTGGAAAGCCCTTATCAATACCTACCATTATAATTTTAGTTTGCATCCAGGAGAGTTACCATTTGGAAATGCCATCCATTTTGGTAAAACATCAGTGAGCTATTCCAAGAATTTTAGGGGGAGTTTGGTACATTATTTTTGAGTGGGACCAATTGGAGAGGCTTTGTATTGTTAATGACTATCACATCCTAGAAGGATTTAATTTTTGGAGCCATAGAAAAAATTAGGGAGACAGAACAAGTTTTAGCACTTTTCTGCCTAATTTTTAATTCCTAGATCTTGTTTTATATGATCTTTTTGTGATGTGCACCTATTGTGTTCTTGCTTGTAATGTTGTTATCTAGTGTATTATTGATGTTTACAAGTTGTATGAACATGTTAGAATAAATGGCTTGAGTGGTAGAATTTTTTTTTTGAATTATTTTCCATGCATAGATCTTGCTCATAGCTTATTTTTCTATCTAGTTTTGTGAGTAGATTTTTAGTTATGTATCAAGCCTTGTGCTAGATTATTTTCATGGAACCAGTACCATTTTGGTACTGTTATTTTAGTTGCAACACCTCTGGTTACTTGGTGTTTTGAGTTTAGAATAGATTTAAAATAGCCTTGCTTAAGGTCTAGATTTCCTACTAGATTATACATGCATGCCTTTTGTTTTGTTTTCCACTAGGGAAAAATATGATTCTTTGTGGTTGAAAACAGAGGATGAAATGTCCTTGTGGCATTGTTATCCTTGTGTTTTCACCTCTGTTAATTTTCCCTCAAGTACTAGAAATTGCTTGAGTATCATTTGGGTGCCTAGATTTAATTCCCTCCCATGTGTAGCAATTTTAGTCTAGTTTTTCCTTGTTTCATAGCTAAACTTTTTGTGTTATTTTGTGGGATCCAGTAGCATTTTGGTACTGATTATAGGAGTATTTTACCTCTGTTAGTTTGCACACTTGTGCCTAAAATTAACAAGTGAAGTATAAACTAGGCTAGTATTTTCCCAAGTTTCTACTAGTATGAGTAGGAGTTTGTGGGACTAGTTTGGTTGTTTTGAGCATTTTTAGAAATGTGACCAGAGGCTTATTAACCTCTTTATGAAGCATTATGCTAGTGGAACACCCACTGGTATTTTTGGTTCATGGTGGAAAAAGAGCTTGACTTATTGTCATAAGCCTTTTTCACCACTTGCATACTTTAGCTTATATTTTGTGTTTGCCATAGAGAATATTGGGGGAGTTTTTAGACATCAAATTGTGTTTTATGTGACACCCTACTGTCTATTAACTTGTGATTTACCCCACTGGTCCATGATGCTCTTGATTTAAAATCATTAAGTTTCACCACACATAAGCACTAGGAAAAAGCAGATTTTTCCACTGTGGTTTTCTTGTCAATTTTCTTAAGGGATAATTGAATGTCTTGAGTGTTACATTTTAATTGCTTGCTGTATGTATCACTTGTAGCATTGTTTGTCTTGGTTGGCTCTGAAAGTGTGCCTTTATTTCTTTTTACGACGTTAGAAAACGAGGAGGAAGGATTTGCTGAAGGAGGGTATTGCAACTCCTGTTACTTTCAGGACCAGGACCATCACTTGTACCAAGGCAAGCCATCCTAATGCTTGCTGTATAAATACTTATCATTATCTATCATGCATGCTTTTCACTTCTGAAGTTTTTACAAAACTATACTCTCAAAACTATTTTTGATGTGAATACTACTACTATTAATATTATTAGAAGAAGGAATCATAATAATAGTCAACTTGGTACTTGCCAAGCCCTTAGCCACTAAATGGTATATAATATACCATCCAACAAATTAAAACTTGGGTTCTTAAATGAACCAAATAAAATGTGTTTTTGTAAACAAATGCCTTATGAAGGAAAAACCCCGGAGAAAGGGTGAGACCCTGTCTGCCGGAAGAGTACCATGAAGGGAAATTTTTGAGAAATGTTTACAAAAGACACATAACCTAGTCTTCGCTGGACAACTATTATCGTACTGCCACTTTACCCCAATATGGGTAGGGGCTGGATTAAAAACTTGTTATGGTTAGTATGTGAGCTATCTCAAAGTGCTATAGAGGATTGGATCCTCCGAACCGAAGTGTCGCTAGGAGTGAGCAGACGGGACACCTAAAGTGTGGGATTAATTTTCCCTCCGGATGCAGCAGTTGGGTCTCCTGTCTGGGCGGTGTGTGACACGGCTTGCCGGGGAGGGGTAACCCCAATTGAAGAGATAGTCATGTTCTAGCTTGTACATAGTGGATATTCAAGATCAGTTATCTGATGTTCTCATAGGTTGGGAATAGTCCATGGTTGTTTCATGGCGGATTCTGGATCTAGTGGAAGTGTGTACACCTCTGCAGAGTAAAACTATTTCGAGATAGCCGCGTCCTCGGATATGGACGGTTGAATGGCCATGTAGCTAGTATTGTGTCAACTTTTCAAAAAGAGGTTTTTGAAGGACAACTTTGTACCTGCGAGGTACTATGGAGGAATGACTTGGTATCTGCGAGATACCGAGGAGGAGGAAACTATTATTACAAGTTTCTGAAAAGAAAACTTTCTTTTCTAAAAGACTTATAAAACCTCCAAGATATGTGATATCTACGAGAGAAAAACTATATTATTTTACTTGATTTATCCATAAAGGACTAAACTTGAAGAATCAACCATGATAAATCTTTTATCTGTCATGGGTAGCTGAACCATATGTATGGCCTACCCACTCCACCAAATAAGCATGTATGCATTATTGTAAGCTCATAAAGGATGTCTTGTTGAGTACATTCAAATGTACTCATTTGGTTTCGCCCCTGGTATCTACTTATCAGACTATGAGGAGCCACCCCAGGAGGAGTTCTATGAGGAGGAGTTCTACGCTGATGGCCCTGCGAGTTAGGATCGTCTCCCAGTCAGCAGCCTGTAGGATGAGGCGTGACTCGGGTTCTACTACGCTATGCTTATCGCCTTCCGCTGTGTTTATTTTGAATGTCTGTCCTGTGTGACAGTTATCAAGAACTTGGTCATGTGACCATTTATGTAAGACTCTATTATTCGTGTAATGGATGATGTATTCTGTATGCCAACTACGTATGTTGTTCACAACTGGTTATTCTGGGATTGTGAATGAATGCATATGAGGGGTTCTGAACCTTCCGGTTTGGGGCCTCTACATATAGCCCCGCCACGTCACCTTTTTTCACCACTCTCACGCCACTCTCACGCCACTCTCACAGCACGGTGCCAGTGCACGGGCTATAGCCCACACTATCACACTCCTCTCCCCACTATCGCCCGGCCTATCGCCCCCATTGGCACCGCGTCGCCTCGCTCTCGCCCCTCGCTCTCGCCCGTGGCAGGCGTTGTCGCCTGGCTAGCGCGGGCGACAGGGCCCGTTACAGCCCCATCTCGCCGGGCGAGCTGGCTGTCGCCCGGGCAGGCCTTCTCGCCCGCCTTACCGCCCGCTGTCGCCCCGCCACGGGCGACAAGGCTCACTCCCGCCCGCGCTGTCGCCCCGGTTGGCACCAGCCTGATTTATTAGCAGCTCTCTCTGCCCAACCAGCAGCCAGCAGCCGCGCATCCACCGGCTAACCAACGAGCAAGCGAGGTCACATGTAGCAGCGACGCACCGTGCTCGCCTGACCGTTCTGCCATCACGACGTGGCCCAGCTGATGAAGCACACCTGAGGATTGAGCCGTCCCATGAGTGCTACGCCAGGTGTCTGGCTTGCAGTTCGCGATGGGTAGAGAGGGGTGATGCTGTGCCGTGCGACGCGGCGGCGGCAGTGAGAGGGTGGCCGACAAGTGTCCAGGCCTCCAGGGAATATCCGCTCGCTGCATCCAACTGCGTCCCCTCTAAGGCCTCGTTTGGCATGGAGGGATATCTAGGACAAAAGGGATTAGGGAATTGTGGGGATCAGGTGAATCCCTGGCCATCACCCAATCCGTAATCTTTCCTGCACCCGATTCATCGATTTCTTTTCGTTCGATCCGCGAAGGCTTGCTCGAGGCGTGAAATCCGCGTGGATCGAGAGGGTTTCTGGTGGGTCGGCCGGGTTGGCCCAACCCCACTCCTGTGTACCAAATGGGTTTTGCGGGGATTTTGGGGTCTAAAACCGCTAGGGGATTTTCCTTCCAAATCCCGACCAACCCCTACTTACCAAACAGAGCCTAACGGACAAATACTCCTATTGAACGTAGAAAAATCGAAACAAATACGTAGCATATAGCACAAGTTCGCAATTCAAATCAAGCCGCGCCGGATATCAATCCAAGTGTCACATAGCTAGCACAAACACACAATATGAGGAGAAATGGAGCGGTCAATCTTCTCGAGACAAAGTCACGATCTTCTTGTTTCCATACAACTCTCCTCATGTCGCTCATAATGCTTCGCTCGGCCGTGATTACTCGGTCCCCGGTTAAAGGTGTAGACGTCTGTTTGATTTTCCATACGAATGCACATTTGCATCACGGAGAGGTTACATCAACATCTTGCTTACAAATCCCACCATTCGCTCAAATATCTCACAACTCGATGGGCTATAATTCCAAAGACGTGCAGATGTTGGGGTGACTGTTAAGTGAGACAGACTACAACTTATATTTTTTTGCCTAATTTTGAGCATATTACCATATCACGTATGTACGTTATAGGATGATTAGACGTCAAGATCATTTCATGAGTTAACGCGTGTGGCCATGAAAAGTTATACTATGGCATGGAGCACTCAACACAATGGAGATACAAAATGTGTAGTCTCCTTCTGCTTGATCTGTTTTGGTGGCTCATTAGTGTGGCCGCGTTGCAGTCTGATTAAGATGTATGGTTATGGATGAATGTTTGATTCCGGATGATATTTTTTTTAATAAATAAGCTGTGTGCATCCACTGGATGCAGAGGCTGGGTTTTCCGTTTCAAAAAAAAACTCAACACAATGGAGAAGAGGAGGATGCACACACGACGGGAGGATATCACAAGTCATGATTTCTACATTAGAAATGGGTCAATTAGATATATGCCACTACAATTTCTGGCTATTTGAGAAATGTCTCTACAATTTTCATGTTTAGAAAAACGCCACTGCAATTCTCTATACATTCGATGGATGCTATTATGCTCCCTTGAACATATATACTAACCAATATGCTCAGGTATTTCTGCTATATGTATGTACAAAGGGCGGGCTCCACCTGAATCATTTTTTTTTCTAGACCTGCACGAATCAGGCACAAATGGAGTCGATTGAAAAAACAGTAACACATGTGCATGCCTCACGTGGGTAGTTTTCTAAACCTAGCACATGTAGGCATGCTGTCCTATATGTATGCATGTGGATTATTGATTTGCGTTTCCTTAGGCATCAACGGGACATTTTAATGTTTATTTACGCATCAAATAAGTAAGTATACTGGTTGGTCGAGAGCTCGTTTTAGATTTATTTTCTCCATGTCATAATTTTACCGCCTGATCTTTTACAATTTTATCCCGTCACAATTTTGTTGTATTTTTCTTAAAAGCCTGATTCAGGTGGGCCCACCCTGTATACGTACATATGGCAGAAATATTTGAGTATATTAGCTTGTATATGGGTTCAAGTGGACATAGTGGCATCTATAAAATATACGGAGAATTGCATTGGCGTTTTTCGAAAGATGGAAGTTTAAATGGTGTTTCTCAAATAGTCAGAAATTGCAATGGCATCTATTCAGCTAACCATTTATACCGATCTTTATGTTTTCCTCATTCAACTTGTTCAATCCAATACTATGGCATGGGTGGGTGTGGAATTGTGCAAGAACTTAACACCCAATGATAAACGGGTCCCACATGTGAAAGAAATTATGGAAGATTATATTTGGTGATTCGGAGTTTGGCTACTAGCCATTGAGCCTCCAAACTATTTTGGAGTACACTCCAAAAATTATTATGGAGGCCCTAGATAAGTCGACTCTGCTAGAGTTGCTCTAATTGGCACATTATATCTCTCGGCCAGCATAAGAGCCTAGCCTAGGGTGCGCAACTGGGTCCGTGAATGATAATGGATTGCTCTCTGAGTCCCGACAGTTTGCGTTGGAAATCTATCTTACTTGAAAGCTATGAGGTGCTCCGGAAACTTCAAAGTTTCAACCTCCTCCCAGCCACACTATTAAGGTTGTAAAATATATCATATAGGTAAACAAGAATTGTAAGGATATAATGTATGTGTCCTGAATAAATAAATAAATATAGGAAAATATATTTAGATTAAATAAGCATATTTAACACTTGTGACACACTAAACAATCTTAATTTTATACACAAATAAATTCAGCTCCATCTAAAATGGTTTTGGAGGCCCTAGATATGTCGACTCCGCTAGAGTTGCTCTAATTGGCACGTTACTATCTCTCAGCCAGCATAAGAGCCTGACCTAAGGTGCACAACTAGGTTCGTGAATGATAATGGTTCGCTCTCCGAGTCCCGATATTGTGCATTGAAAATCCATCTTACTTGAGAACTATCAGGTACTCCTGAAACTTCAGAGTTTCAACAACCACACAACCATGTTATTAACGGTGTAAAATTACTGTAAAATATATCACATAGGTAAACAAAAAATGTAACGATCTAATGTATGTGTCCTAAATAAATATATATTTAGATAACATAAGCATATTTGACACTTGTGGCACATTAAACAATCTTAAATTTGTACCAGCTCTATCTAGAAGAGTAACTTAGAACACACATATCGACACTAATGGTATTTTTACAGACAAATATGTTGTAGCTAGAACAAAATTCACACTAGAAGTTAGAGAGTTTCTTTTTTTTTTAAGGAAAAATTGATGTTTAGTTGTAAGTACGGTTACATCATAAAATAAAATAAAAATATAATGCCAAGTGAAATACCAACTAACATGATACTTGGTTAGGAGGTTCCGACTCATGAGCTAAAATATTAGACTCGCGTGAACCATGGTCAAGCAACAGAAGTCCTTGCAGCGACACGGCGTGCTATTTTCTAGATGTGCATGTGTGGTTCTAGAGGGGCAATCAAATTGTTTCGCCCAAACCGGAAAGCATCGGATGTGCAGGAGGTGTTTGTGACTGTAGTATGGATGACCCGAGTTATCCGTCCATATGTTGCTCATCAATGCGAAATGTAGCACGATATTGCATCCTCTTGTGCGGTTTTCAGGAGACCTAAATTTGTGTAGTGCAGCACGTAGAAAATAGGAACTTCCTAAAAACCCCTCTATGAATTTGGAGCATCGGGAACTTCAAGGGCACATCGTTGCGCCTCTCATTCTCAAAGGGTAAGTTCTCCACGGAAATTCCTCGGTTTAGCACTCTTTGTGTTTTAAAAGCAACCAGATCAATCACTCACCAGGCTGATGCAGCGTGATTGATATACACTTGAAAATGTATATTTCTTGAAGAAAGTTTTGACAACAAGTTATTTATTTAGGAAAAACATAGTATAATACGGAACTCATATGTTCAATGTGAAGTCTCCTCTTCTATTGCCAATAGTCATTACAGTTATCCAAGATCAACGACAGTTCATTTGCTGGTGAGGAGGAGAGGTAATATGGTACATGATTTCACCTACTGTATTAAATTAACACACTATAAACTTGTGACATTCTCAACACAAGAGTGCAATCTCACATTCATGCATGTTAAAACTTAAAAGCGTGGATTCAGATTCTCGTGTTAAATCATGCATGCCAATGCACTATGGAAGTGCTATGCAGTAATGTACTCAAGGAACCTAACATTGATTTACGCATGTAGAGCATTGGAGGTTGTATTGATATCCTATGAAAACTGGTCCAAGTAAAATATACACTTTGGTACACTACCACAATAACCGTAGTTACACACGCTATAAGAAGAGAATGCATCACACGCATTTAGCAAGAGACTGTGGCGGCTGTGGGTGCCACATTAGGCACCATTCGAAAACTAGATGTGATGTGGTCTTTCACTACATATGGATAAACACATCCAGTTGTGTGCGATGTGAACATCATAAGGGTAATATGTACTTGCACATAATCACTTCAAGTATGGTTCGCAAGAGTTAAATGGAATAGCTTATGTAAGTAAATGAACATATATCAAACTATCATGCCATATATATTCTGATTGTTGATTTCAACAATATCACGTAATTTCCATATAACTGTTTCTTGAGTTCTTATTGCATGTAAAATGTTATTTAAAAAAAAACGTTTTTTGGGATAATGGTTGAGTTGGAGGAAAGAGGAACCAAAAATAAAGTATGTTTTCATTATATTTTCTAAGAGATATCTTAATAAGAGAGAGAGAGACATATATAGAGAGAGAGTTGGAGAGAGGAGGAGGAGGAGGAGGAAGGACCTATGTGAAAGGGTTGGGTTCGACCCATGCACTGGCCGATCTAGAGAACAAGACATGGACCTAGTAAAGCCGACTAGATAAAGCTAGGCCAAGTCAAGTTGATTGTTAAATTCATTTTTAATTTAAAAATAATCCCTAAAAATGACATAAACTCATAAAATACAAAAACAAACTCTATAAGACTCACAAAAATAAATTAAAATCTGTCTGGAATAAGAAATATTAGTAGAATCATATATGGATTTTATTTAATTTTACTACCCACATAAAGGGAAGTAAATAAATTGAAAATTTAATTTAAATGAAATAAGTAAAACGTTAAGTAAATAAACTTAAATTGGTTATATAAATATAAAAAATTCATGGAAATTATGAAATCACTCTTAAATATTTTTAACTTACATTACAAGAATTAAAAATAATTCTAAAGATTTTTTAAACCAAAAAGAGGCGTTATAAGTTAAAATAAGGTTCTAGCCACCCGTGAAGCCTCACAGACATAGTTTTTGAGAATAAAAAATGACCTGCAAAGAAATGATTATGAAAATATGTATTAAGTTTTTGACCTACAAAATGTAGCTAGAGCATTCTAAACACATTATCTCCTATCTGGACTTGATGAGTTCTACACTCATACAAATAAAAATTTCAACCTTTGCTTAGACTTTGAGAGGACTAGGAAGGATAAAAATAAAAAACAATCTCAAGGAGGAGGTCATTTACGAGGAACAAGAAACATCCGAAGGAGTCGACGACATCAATTACGTGTATGGGGACGAAGGCGATGGAAGAGATGATGTGTTGTGGGATATCATAAGGCTATTGTAGTAGGTCGAGCAACCTTAGCAGCAGTATATTAGGTTGTTGAGGCATTATGATTTGTATTATTTTCATACCAATATTAGTAGCTTTGGGTAAGGCATTACCCTTGGTATCCGAAGAAATAATTAAATCTTCGGTAAATCTTAAACTTGTAATGTAAGATTGGATCATACAATGTTTATATATATGAGTATTATACCAACAAATGTAACAATAGACCATGCAGTGGTGTGCAGGGTCACCACACCATCCTCCGCACCTCCCGCTCCTTCCCTAGCCCCAACGGCAACCAGAACTAGCGTCTACTACTCATGCACATGTCTCATATCTGATGTCACCCCTAGCATCATCGACTCCAGGCTCGGCATGTCCTTATAGAATAAAATTAAGAAGGTATATCGGGGAAGAAACTTCACTATGGCAGAAGATATTTCTCTTGTGAGCGCATAGAAGGATATGAGCCTTCGTATGGTTGCCGGAAGAAAGCAAACACATGTACATACTTTTAGGAACATCGAGGATAAGTTACATCAACACCTTGCTTACAAATACCACCATTCTCTCAAATGTCTCACAACTCGATGGGAAGGAATTTAAATGATGTGCAAGTGCTGGGATGACTGTTAAGTGAGACAGACTCCTACTTATATATTATTTTGCCTAATTTGATAATTTTATCATATCACATTTGTATCTTATAGAATGATGAGATGCCAAGATCATTTCGTTAGTTAACGTGTGTGGCACTAATAAGTTATACTATGGCATGGAGAACTCAACATACCGGGGAAGAGGAGGGATGCACACATGGTAGGAGGAGATGATAAGTCACGATTTCTACAATTTTGAATTTATTTTGTTTGTATTTTGTTCATTCAACTTGTGCAATCCAATACTATAGCGTGGGTGAGTGGGGAAATGGGCAAGAACTTATAACCCAATGATAAACGGGTCCCGCACGAGAAAGAAATTACAGAAGATTGTATTTGGTGATACTGAGTTTGGCTACTAGCCCTTGAGCCTCCAAACTATTTTGGAGTACACTCCAAAATTATTAGGGAGGCCCTAGATAAGTCGACTCTGCTAGAGTTGCTCTAATTGGCATATTATATCTCTCGGCCAGCATAAGAGCCTAGCCTAGGGTGCGCAACTGGGTCCGTGAATGATAATGGATTGCTCTCTGAGTCCCGACAGTTTGCGTTGGAAATCCATCTTACTTGAGAGATATGAGGTGCTCCGGAAACTTCAAAGTTTCAACCTCCTCCCAGCCACACTATTAAGGTTGTAAAATATATCATATAGGTAAACAAGAATTGTAAGGATATAATGTATGTGTCCTGAATAAATAAATAAATAAATATAGGAAAATATATTTAGATTAAATAAGCATATTTAACACTTGTGACACACTAAACAATCTTAATTTTATACACAAATAAATTCAGCTCCATCTAGAAGAGCTCCTTAGAACACACAGATAGACGCCAATGGTATCTGTAGAGACAAATTGGATGTATCTTGAACGAAATTCACACTTGAAGTTAGAGAGTTTCTTATTCTTTAGGAATATGGATCTTTATTTATTTTCAAGTAAGATTACATCATAAAATAAAATACTTACAATGCCAAGTATACTACCATCTAACATGACTCTTGATTGTTACTACTTGACAGGGGTTTCCAACTGAGGAGCTACAACATTAGACTCGCGTGAACCATGGTCTAGAAACTGTTTTCATTGGACCGACACGTCGTGCTATTTTCTAGATGTGCATGTGTGGTTGTAGAGGGACAATCAAGTTGTTTGATCCAAACTGCAAAGCTTCGGATGTGCGGGAGGTGTTTATATCTGTAGGATGGACGACCGGAGTTATCCGTCCAAATATTGCTCATCAATGCAAAATGTAGCATGATATTGGGTCCTCTTTTGTGGTTTTCGAGAGACTACAAGTTGTGTAGTGTAGCATACACAAAATAGAAACTTATAGAACACCTATCTATGCATTTGGAGTATCCCGAGTTTCAAGGGCACATCCTGACGCCTCTGATTCTCAAAGTGTAAGTGTTCCATGTGCATTCCCAAATTTAGATTTTTTTGTGTTTAAACAACAACCATGTCAATCAATCATCAGGCTGATGTGGGGTGATTGATATACACTAGACATAATATATTTTTTGAATAAAGTTCTCACAACAAGCTATTTATTTAGGAAAAACATAGTAATATGAAGCTCATATGTGCAATGTGAAGGCCGCCTCTTTTATAGCCAATAGTAGGTACAGTTATCCAGGATCAACTGCAGTTCGTTTGCATGTGAGGAGAAGTAATCAGGTACATGGTTTTACCTAATGTATTAAATTTACACACACTATAAAGTTATGACATGCTCTACACAATAGTGCGGGATCACATTCATGCATGTTAAAACTTAAAAGTGTGGATTCGCATTCTCGTGTCAAATCATGCATGGCAATACACTATGATAGTGTTATGCAGTATCGGTGGACATCCTCAAGGAACCTAACATTGATTTACACATGTCGAGCATTGGAGGTTGTATTGACATCCAATTAAAACCGGCCCGAGTAAAATATACACTTTGGTACACTACCACAATAACCACATTTACACACACTAAAAATAGCACGTGTCAAACGCATTTAGAAAGCGAATGTGGCGGATGCAGGAGTCACATTACGTACCATTGGAAAACTACGTGTGATGTGGTCTTTCGCTACATATGGATGAACAAATCCAACTGTGTGCGATATGAACATCATGTAAAAAAAGAAATTTTATTACCATCACAAAGGTAATATGTCTTTGCACATAATCTCTTCATGTTTGGTTGGCAAGAGTTAAATGAAATAACATATAGAAGTAAATAAACATATGCCACACTATCATGCCATATATACTCTGATCGTTAATTTCATTAATATCATGCAATTTTCATATTATTGTTTCTTGAGTTCTTATTGCATGTAAAATGTTGTTATTTTTGGAAATGTTTTGTAGGATAATGATTAAGTTGGAGGAGGGAGGAACCAAAGAGAAAATATGTTTTCATTATCTTTGCTAAGAGATGATATCTTAATAAGTAGTTTTTTTTTTTTCATTTTATCGGGTGTATTTTCGTAGTTACATCTTTTATGATTAATTCTGTCATGAATATTAGAAGCATGCAAACATTACATGTGTGACTATTGGGTTAATTGTTAAGTCCTGACATTCTACTACTTATATTTATTTTTCCCGTCATTTTGAGCACCTTATTAGAGCAAGTTTGTACGTTCTAAGCAAGATAATTTTGTGAGTTAACGTGTATGGCGATGAGCAGCTTTACTACGGCATGGAGAACTCATACCACCGGAGAAGAGGAGAATGCACATACGGGAGGAGTTGACAACTCATAATTTCGACAGAATAGCATAAACCCATCACAGTTCTGCTCAAATTTTGAAAAGCCACCACTTTAGAATTTTTTCACGAAATCCCACCACATTTTGGTCGGATTTTTTTCAATTCCTACTTACCATGTCTTAAATGCGAAAGGACAGCTATGCTGACATGGAGACCCACTTGCCGGGGCTGACATCGCAGCATGTGTGGACTATTTGATGAGGTGGACATGGCCCACCTGTCAGACAAAAAAAATATCTAAAAAAATTCGAAGGAGGCGTCTCCTCCCTCCTGGCTTGTGCGGCACTGCAGCCGTTGCAGTGTGGAGAACCTACCCAGACCCTTCCCCACCGCCAGCGAGAACCTACATCCCCTGACCATCCCCAGCTCCAACGACCACGAAGGCCGGCCGTCCTCTGAGCGTCCTCGAGCTCGTCCAGCCCGCCCCTACATACCCTCCACGTGCGTCACCACCTGCACTATAGGGAAGGCCTCCACACCGCTGCTCGCCCCATCCTCGATCTCCTCCATCAGTGCCCTGCCTCCTTCTCAGGTCACTGGCCAGCTCAACGCCGGCGAGCTCCGCGCTACTTCTCCTCGTCCCTCCGTTGTCGGCACGAGAACAGCTTGTCGCTGACCGATGCTCCTCCGACCAGCACAGCCATGGTCATGGACATCTTCTACAGCCCCACCGGCAGCCTGGTTTTGCAACGCGCGCCATATGTTCGACGAAAGTCCCGCAAGAAGCTCGGGCCTCACCGTCGACGAACTGCATCCATCGATCTGGATCCCGCGGGGTTTCGCCGTGGCGTCGCAGCCAGCCCGCGTAGGAGAGGTGGCGGGCATGGCCGGCATAGGACAGGCGGCGGTTGACTGAGAGGCTACGGGATGGGAACGAAGAAGACATACTCCCAATCTTTTTTCCCCAGATATTTCGATTTTTTTTAATTGGTTGATAAGTGGGACACAGTCAACCGCGTCGTGTCCGACCTCTCTCGCGGACTTGTTTCGGTCGGTACCGGAGCGACCGCCTGATCACCGGCGTCTCGACGGAGTCGATCATGCACGCGTACAGGATGGGGTGTTGGGCAGGCGGCCCGTCGCACCCGCGGAGCCGTGTCCCTCGTGGGCTCGGCAAACCGCTTGCGAGGGCCCAGGTGCTACAGCTTGGGCTGCGATGGGAGACACGCGGCGTGGCTTCGCGAGCTCCACCGATGGTGGACGCCGACAGGTAGGTCCGGCAGCTCCTACTACTTATACCTCGAGTCACGCCGTCGAGTCGGATCTCTCGATTCTCCTCAGCCACTTCTGGACGAGATCTAGGGTTTCCTCACCTAGATCTCGATCTCCGATCTCCTTCGCTTGGTGGAGCGGCAAGGTCGCCGGCGATTCCCGTTCATTCGCTCAGGTTGCGGCCTCACCACCTAGATCCATGGCTGGTGGGGGCTTCGCTGATGGCCGTGGCGGGGGGAACTTGCCTGGAGCCCGTTTCGCTGGTGGGGCGGCGGGTCGTGGTGGAAGGAACGGAGGTCAGTTTGGTGGAGGCCGTCAGGGCAGGTTTGACCGCGGCCGACACCATGTGTGGCAGCGGAATAACCGGGACCTGCCGTCGGCTTCGTCGAATTCGGCGAAAGGTTCGGGCTCCTTGAACTCTTGCGATAGATGGGAACAAGCGGCTAGGCTCGCAGCAGGCCAGAAGGATGCTGATGCTGTGATCTCAAACCCTGGATCTGGATCTGCTGGTGGCGCGAAGGAAGCGCAGATTGATTCCTCTATTGCTGATGATGGTAAGGAGTACTCCTGCTTCAATTGCAACGTTCCTGGCCATTTTACTGCTGTCTGCCCTTCTGTGAGGTGTGAGCGTTGCAAATCCTTAGGCCATATCTCTCAGATCTGTCAAACTATTCTGCCCTGGGAATGCGTTGCATCCATGTGTGGTTTTCAGACTCCTGGCTTGGGTTTTTTCTTTATGCCTGATGCTAGTTCTGCTAAGCAAAGCAAGGAGAGATCTAGTAGCGTGGTTATTACTATCATGGAGGGAGTTGCTTCTGCCAGGGATCTTGAACGTGAGTTCAATACTTTTTTTGGGGACAGCTGGAGATGCACTGCTCGTCCGATTGGTCCAAACCAGTATATCATGCGTTTTCCTACAGCAAGAGAGGTGCAGAGTGCGGTTTACTATGGGGAGCGTATGAAGCTGAAGTCTGTTGATGCTACTGTCAAACTCTCTGTTTGGACGGCTTCTGTGGGGGCTAAGGCTGTTCTTCAGAAAGCTTGGGTTCGCATAAGCAATATCCCCCTTGATAAGAGAAATGAAGCTAATGTTTTCTATGCGGGTTCTTTGATTGGAGTCTCTCTTGAGCTAGACACGTCTACTCTACACAAACCAGAGTTTGTCAAAGTCCTGGTGGGATGTCGTGATATTGACAAGATCCCAGTCTCTGCTGAAGCGTGCCTTGGAGACAATTTTATGATTTCTTCTATGAAGTGGATACTGTGGTTGTGGCTGGACCACCAAAAGCTCCTGAGACTGTTGCTGTTGATAAGAATCCTGGGGCTCCCTCTCCTAAAAGTCCAAGGGTGACAGATGGCAATGCTGCTTCTGAAGACAACTCTGTGGATCCCATGTTTGATAGCCAAGTGGGTGGAAGCCAAACTGACTCGGTTAGGCAAATGGTGTCATTATCTGAGAAACAAGATGATAAAATGGTGGAGCATGAGTCTGAAGATTTAAGCATGGATGATCAGGAACTTCTTATTGATCAAATTGCAAGAGAGCACATGGAGTCTCAGCAGTTAGGGGAGGTTGGGGGAAGTGACAAGTGGATTGTGCCATTTGATAGATCTCCTGCTGTTAATATCACTGATTCTGTTGAGTTTGGTGACAGGCAATCCTCTCAGCCTGATGGAAATGTTGATGGAGAGCTATCCATTGCACAGTGGCCCCCCCTTCCTGTGGTCACTGAAATTTCTGAGCATGACAAAACTCCTATCAGTATCTCTGATAATGTGTACTTGGTGTAATCTCCTGAGTCTGAAAGTGATAAGGCCTCTCCTGCTGTTTTACCTGCTGCTGCTCCTCTTGGAACTCGCTTCAGCTCCAGGCTTCAAGTAAATGCCAATGATAAAGTATCTGATAAAGCAACAAGGATTTCTAAGAAGAGAAACCTGGAAGGTATGACTCCTACTCATGTTAATTCCAGTTTTGCAAATTCTTTTGATGTTTTGTCCAATAGAGAGATTATGTTGCGTGCTGTTGATATGGGGGTGATCATTCCTGATAATGAATTCTCTATTGTGGATATGATTAGAGAACTTGATGTAGCAAGAAATGAATTAAGCTTGAAAAATGCTTCTATATCTGTTAATAATAGTCCCCTGGTTATTCAGACTGATGGTGGTACTTCTACTCCATTATGTCTTGATTGGGTTGAAGATAGACCTCATGTGGATGAACAGTTTACTCTTGTGGAGAGTAGGAAAACTAGAAATGCTAGAAGGAAAAGTGTTGTTCAATGCTCTAGGCCCATTACGAGAAGTCAGAAAAAGAAATTGCTTGATAGTGATTGTCTCCCTTTAAATCCTGGGAGAGCTATCAGAAATAGACATATACCTAATCGTTTTAAATGAAAGGAGCCATATGGAATAGTAAAGGGGTGGGGAAGAAAGGCATTATGACTTGTTTATGTGACCTGTTGAGTGATTATAACCTTGATTTTATTGGCATTCAAGAGACTATGAAGAAAGATTATAAGGATAGCTTTTTTCGGAAACTGGATCCTGGAGGTAAATATTTTTGGAAGTGGACTCCTTCTGTGGGTCGGTCTGGTGGTATTCTGTGTGGAATTAATAATGATTCCTTGGATGTTAGTGCTTTTAAGGCTGGTAGATATATGCTTCAGTTTATTCTGTGGGATAAGAATAAGAAGTGCAATTGGGCTTTGATTGTTGTTTATGGTCCTGCTCATGAAGAATTTAAATGTGATTTTCTTACAGAACTTGCCTCCTTTTGTAACAATGTAATTATGCCTTATATTGTTGGGGGAGATTTCAATATTCTGAGACATGTAGGAGAAAAAATACTACTTTCCATAGATCCCATTCCTCGGATCTTTTCAACACTATTATCCATTCTCTTAGCCTTCATGAGATTTATATGCATGGGGGGGTTTATACTTGGTCTAACCAGCAGGCTGAACCCACTATGGAGAAGCTGGATAGGATTTTGATGTCTCCTGAGTGGGAAATGATGTTTCCTTTAGTTTCCATTAAAAAGCTGGTTAGGGACATTTCTGATCACAATGCTTTGTTGCTTGACACTGGTGAAGGAGACTCAAATTTGACTAAACCTAGAGAGTTTAGATTTGATTTGTCTTGGCTAAAAAATGAGGATTTCTCTAGATTGGTTGACAAGATTTGGAAGGAAAGAGTCAATAGTACTGACCCTATTGATATTATTAATATCAAATTGAAAAGAATTAAGAAATACTTTAAGGGGTGGGGCTCCAATTTATTTGGACACACTAAAAAGCTTAAGTGTGATCTTAAAGAAGAGCTCTCTGTGTTAGAAATCCTGGAAGAGACTGAGGAGCTCTCTCCTGTTGCCTTCAATAGAAAAGTTGAAATAACTGTTGCCTTAAAAAAGATTTATGAAGATGAGGAGTTACAGTGGTTTCAGAAATCTCATGCTAGGTGGCTCCTGGATGGTGATAGAAACACTGGTTATTTTCATCGAGTAGCAAATGGTCGTAAACGTAAGAGTAATATGCTTTTGTTAAAAGATGGTGATGTGAATATTGAAGGGACTGAGAATTTGCTAAAACATGCTACTGATTTTTATAGAGATCTTTTTGGTCCTGCTCCTGGGAACCTGATTCCTTTTGATCATAATATGTGGGGTGTTGATGAAAAGTTGAGTGATGCAGACATCCTTTTGTTGCATAAGCCATTCTCTGTGAATGAGGTTAAAGATGCTTTGTTCTCTATGGAAGGCAATAGAGCTCCTGGACCAGACTCTATTCCTGCTGAGTTTTACCAACATTGTTGGGAGACTGTGAAATGTGATATTATGAGTTTATTTACAGCCTTTCAAGGAGGGAATTTAGATGTTCAAAGACTTAACTATGGGGTGATCACTTTGCTGCCTAAGGTTTCAGGGGCTGATAAAATCACTCAATGTAGACCTATTTGCTTACTAAGGTGCGTTTACAAACTTATTACTAAAGTGCTCACTATTAGGCTGGAACCCTTTATGGAGAAGTTGTTTAGCATTCATCAAAATGCTTTCATTAAAAAGAGAAACATCATGGATGGGATCTTATCATTGCATGAAACTATGCACTATACTCATTTAAAGAAAAGAACTGGCTTTTTCCTTAAACTCGATTTTGAAAAGGCCTATGACAAGGTGAATTGGGACTTTTTGATCAATTGTCTTAAGGCTAGAGGCTTTTCTGATAAATGGTGTGAGATGGTGAAACAGATTTTATTCAATGGGACGGTTTCGGTTAAGATCAATAATTGTGTGGGTCCTTATTTTCAGAGTGCTAAAGGGGTTAGGCAGGGCGACCCTTTATCACCTTTCTTATTCAATTGTGCGGCTGAATGTCTTACTAAAATGGTTAATGTTGCTCAGTCCAATGGACTGATTGAGGGGTTGATTCCTGATCTTTTTGAGGGTGGTCTTGCAATTCTACAATATGCAGATGACACTGTGTTGTGCTTGTCCCATAATGAAGAGAAAGCCATCAATGTCAAATTACTTCTTTATATTTTTGAGTTGATGTCAGGTTTAAAAATAAACTATCAGAAGAGTGAGCTGTTTCTGATAGGGGGAGATAATGATGTAGCCTTATTTTACTCGAATCTGTTTGGGTGCAATGTTGGCACTTTGCCTATGATGTACTTGGGAGTTCCTGTGAGTTTTAACACACTAAGGTGTGCGGATCTGGAGTATATCAACTCAAAGTTTGTGAAAAAGTTGGATGCCTGGGTGTGTAACTCTGCTTCTTCGGGGGGCAGACTCATCCTAGTGGATTCCAGTCTTTCCAATTTGCCCTCTTACATCATGTCTATGTTTCTTCTTAACAAAACCTTCATTGAGAGGCTAGACAAACATCGTAGGTGTTTTTTCTGGCATGGTAAAAAGAAAAGAAAAGGGTACTATATGGTGAAGTGGTCTAGAGTTTGTAGATCTAAGACCAAAGGGGGTTTGGGCATTAAGAATTTGCATAGGCAAAATGTGAGTCTCCTTGCCAAGTGGTGGTGGAAACTAGAGAAACATGATGGTATTTGGCAAAGAATTGTCAAGAAGAGATATCTTCAAAATAAATCTGTTGCCAATGTCAAAGTCAGATTCTCTGATTCCCCTTGTTGGAAGGCTCTTCTGAAAGTTAAAGACTTTTATCTTGAAGGAAGAAAAGTGAAATTGGGTCGTGGTAACCTGACACGACTGTGGTTGGACAAAATCCAGGACAACCCTCCTTTTAAAGATAAGTTTCCTGCTTTATTTGATATTTGTCAAAGACCTGAATGCACCATTCAGGAAGCTATTGCTTGTGGTTTTAATCTGCCTTTTAGAAGAAATATTAGAGGTGATCTTGCTGATCAATGGAATTTCATGATTAATTTTGTTGGTGATTTGATGATATCTGACACGGATGATTTGGTTTATTGGGGGTTGAATTCCAATGGGATCTTCTCCACTAAATCTATGTATAAATTTCTTGAATCTGGGCTGGCAGGAGCCAACAATAAGGAAATCTGGAAGGCTAAGCTTCCTTTGAAAATCAAGATTTTCCTGTGGCAGCTTTTTAGAAATGCGCTGGTTACTCGTGATAATATGAAACGGAGGAACTGGCCTGGCAATCCTATTTGTTCGTTTTGCAGCCAGGTGGAATCGGCCCAGCATCTTTTCTTCTCGTGTACGATTGCTCGTTGCACCTGGGGGGTGGTGGGAAGAACTTTTGGGACCAATACCTGTCCCACGTCCTTATGGCAAGCGTTGGCTTGGTTCTATACACATTTACCTGGTGGTGAGAAGTTTTACATGATCGGTTTGGCGGCAGTTTGCTGGGGCATTTGGAAGACTCGTAACAGAGTCACTTTCGACAAGCATAAGATGAGTTCTCCCTTTGAGGCTGCTTATGTTTCATCTTCCTTGTTGATTTACTGGGCAGGTCTTCAGAAGGAGGAAACGGACAAGAATATTCTCAAGACGCAGGTAGCAAAGATGATGCAGACGACGGCTGAGATCTTCTCCCAGGCAAGGCAGGCGGGGGGCAGGCAGACGTTGATGATCTCCGGTGCTTGACGGCTGCTTCTTCAGTGTGCTGCTGTCTGCGTGTCTCCTCTACCTCGTTTAGCCCTCCTAGTGGTTTTAGTGGTGCTCCTGGTTGTTTCGTTCTGAACTTAGTCTCCTGTTTTCGATTCTGTAAGTTGTTCGGTTGAACTGTTAGGTGGTAGGAGGTTTTCGTCCCATAGGGGATCTTTCCGAGTCGGATTGATTCTCCGTGGGTTTCCTCCTACTGCTCCAACTCGCTTCTCCCCTTCCCAGTCCTTTCTGTCTGTAAGACTTTGTTATTTCCGTTTTAATAATGGAAAATGGGGTAGCCCGGTTGGAAAGTGGGACATAGTCCAAATTAACAAATTGGTCCTGACAAGTGGGGCTCCACGTGCCATGTCAGCCTTTGGGTGGGTCCTCGTATCACTACGAGTGTCAATTCGCGTTTAAGATGTGATAAGTGTGAATTGCAACCAACAAGTGGTGGGACTTTAAGAAAAAAAATCTAAAGTGGTGTATATTGTAGTTTGAGCTGAAATGTTGTGGTTTTATGTTATTCTCTCCATAGTTTCTGTATTGCTGAATATATTGATCTTTTTATCATGTTCATTCAACTTGTTCAATCCGCCGTGCATTGTCCTTAACATCTATATTTTTGAGAGAAAATATAATGCTAAAGTATGTACTTTTATGTTATTTCAAAATTGGTAACTAACATTGTTTCTAATCATTGTCTCCCTGTCCATAAGCTATTGACCTCTCTCCGAAGGCGTAGGATTTTTAGATGGAAGGAACACAATACTTTGCATAGGAATTCTGAAATTGTTATTAGTTAACTATTTTCAACTTAATATATAATGTTTTTAGTGTCTATATTCTTGATTCAATTGGAGCCTCTCAAGGTCGAGCTGCACACTCCCATCCCCGCTCACGGGCGACCCAGAGAGCCACCGTTGAGAGTCGGAAGAGGATGCCAGATCTCGGCCCGATCCCGTAGCTTCCTCCATGGCGTGGCCAGCCGGAGTGGAGTAGGGAGAGGTGTGCGGTGGCCTGTATATAGTAGAAGTTGCGATGTAGGTTCTTCCTTAGTGGTGTCGTGGAGTAGATCCCAGGTCCCCTGCAGCCATGGACTGGGTTCCTCGAAGCTTTGCTCCGATTTGGTGGCGTCGAGGTGGCATTCGGCGTCGCGAGCGGTGGACAAGGTGGAGAGCATCTCCGCAAATAAGGTCTGCAAAGGCAGTGTTGCCGGCGAGGTGGTGGGCAACTCGTCGGAGTGGTTGACCTCTACTCCTCTCCGAGCTCTCTGGTTGAGGAGGAGGGTGGGGAATGGCCTTTGCCTCAATAAGTCCGCCTGTTTGGTATGCCTTCACCGTCATCCTCTCCGCTTGCCTCCCCTGGTCCGTGGCAGGTACTTTGGGTTCGATGGTGAGCAGCTTTCTTCGAGGCGGTGTGCGCGTACTTGCATCACCCTGGCGAGCTTGAAGGCCGCACGTTCTATCTCTTCCTGGGGCGCCATGGTGGTGTTGCAGGAGAAGAATAGGCGGGCGGAGGGCAATCTGGAGTGGTGTTGGAGTCCAAGAACCTGTTTTTGGAGCTTCTCATCGATGATCCTCGATGGATCTCCGATATCCATGGCCCGTAGTTGGCCGCTCAAGCCGAAGATCGGCGTTGCAACCTCCTTTGTGAGGCCCCTTTGGATCTTGGTTGCTGATGGTGTTGCCGGGATGGCGGCAAGTGGTTTCGTCCCCGCCAAAGTTCATGGCTGCAGCGACCTCGCCCTCTGCTCCGCGGTTGAGAAGAAGAAGGACCCGATTGCTTTTTCGTATTTTTCTGCAAGGTCTTTTTTACAGATGCTGAGAACCTATATGTATTTTTCATATTTCTTGGGGTCCTCTGTATTTTCATGTACATCCACCGTTGAATTTTAATGACGGTTTTGCCCCTTGGGGGCGCTCCCTGTTCAAAAAAATTGGAGCCTCTCAGTGCATAGGACGCCTCTGTTATGGCCACATGGTCCGAGGTGACCAGGCATGTCAATTTTTTTTAAATGGGCATATATTAATATTGCAGAGATGCCAATTACACCCGGCTTCTTCACCAACTCAATACCCTAATGGCATTACGGATGCACACAACAACAAAAAATAGAAGAAAAAACTAAAAAGAAAAAGTCCTGCAGCAACACGACCACCACCAAGACAACTTACAGGTTAAATTAATCCTAGTATAAATCACGAGCATGACGTAAACATACTGATAATTAACCATATTCCTGCATACTAGATTGACAGTAGACACATCTACGCAAACTACTAGTATGGCACACATGGAAATAATAAGGACAGAGATAAACGTGTCATACCCTGCGACTGGCCAGTTGGCAGTAGACGTAGCAGTGGCGGAAGCGGCGGCAGCAGCGGTGGCCGCTGCAACAGCAGCGGCGGCCTCGGTGGCAGCAGTGGCGGCCTCGGCGGCAGCAGCAGCGCGTTCGACTTCGGTGGACATGTTGACGAAGAGGGCGGCGCGGTAGTAGACGAAGTAGATGTACAGCAGCGGCGAGCAGTCGTGTAGGAGACGCTCCCCAAAAACCTAATCGCTCCTCTCCCGTACAGGATTTGGAGAGGCGGGGGTTCGGAGGCCTGCTCTCCCGTCGGCCGTGTACGCGGTAGACGGGATGGGATCACCGGCGGCAGCAACAGGAGGTGGAACGACAGTGGGCGCAAAGAGGCAGAGTGTATGAGTTCTATGTCCTGTGTCCGTCTGAGCCTCCAATTTATAGGCACAGCCGAGTAGGAGAACGGTAAATTCAACTGGCGTTAACTAAAGCCGTTACCACGTGATAATGGCGGCGTTTTACTGCGCGCGGTTATCACACACGATCAATACGACTGTTACCAAAATAAATGTGACGCAATTAGACAGCAATCAATATGACGTCTCATATTATTGCCGTGTCTGTTGACTCCCCGTTTCCGACTGCCAAAATAGAGGCATCGGCTCGGCTCATTCGCGCAACCTGCGGCGCCTCGTGACGTGTCGTGTCGTGACGAGGCGTGGCGAGGCGGGCGGCGGAGGAGGAGTAGCGCGCGTGTGGAACACCTCCACAACTCCTCTCTCTTCATACCAACTCATACTAGTGGGGAGGGAGCTCACCTTATAAACTGGTGCAAAACTCTCCCAACTAGCAATATGGGACTAAACTCCCACCACTTGTTATGGTTGCACGGGCCTTAGAGATTTAAATAGAAATTGCCTAATGGGCTAAAAACCCATTCCAAATTTCAGCAACCCCCACCAGATCCCGAAGACCCATGGTGTTGTCCTGTGTTCCATTCACTGTTTTCATATACCGGCATTTTCAGTGGAGACCCGTTAAGGTTGAACATCCACCTAGAACAAGTAGTTACACTACATCACAACTGAACAATGAACTATGCATTGAATTGTCAGTTTGGCGTAAGATAGTTTCACTAAATGTCTTGCGAGTACTAGGCTGCCGAAGGCTGACCCCTCGGGTGGAGCATATTAGTCATACTCCTGGCCTATTCATGAACTTATTAGAGATCACCCAATCTCATAGACTGTGACCAGCAGTCAGGCTCATATAGGTGTGTTCCTCCAAAGATCGCTCTGTAGGATAACAGCTTGCTTATACAAGCTTTGGAACACATTAAGACAAAAGTCAACCTGCCATACAGTTTTTGAGAGTATTGCATCTCCAGTGGAGTGGGTTAGTAAAAATTACTCTCCTCAGTTAACCACTAGCTTGTTTCCCCAGGTCCCACTTAACGGGATCTCCGATCACATAGGTTGGGTTACTGCCATGGCAACTCATGTCGGTCTCATACCCATCTCTCTTGATGCATTTTCTATCACAACACGTGATAGCCCTTTAGTAAAGGGATCTGCCAGATTCTTAGCTGACTGGATATAATCCACCGCTATCACTCCGGAGTTTCTTAAATGTCTGACAGCTTTTAATCTCATTTTTATGTGCTTTGTGGACTGTGCATTGTCCTTTGAACTCTTCACCTTGACAATTACTATTTGATTGTCACAGTTCATAAGGATAGCCGGTACTGGCTTTTCAACCGCATGCAAGTCCATCAAAAGATCTCGAAGCCATCCTGCTTCGACACTAAACGTGTCTAATGCTGTTAATTCTGCTTCCATTGTCGATCTCGTTAAGATCGTTTGCTTGCAAGACTTCCAGGAAACAACACCACCTCCAAGGATAAACACATACCCCGTTGTGGCTTTCATCTCATCAGCATAAGAGATCCAATTCGCATCACAATACCCTTCAAGTACCGAAGGATATCCAGTATAGTGAAGTCCATGGATCACAGTACCTTTCAGATAGCGCATAATTCTTTCTACAGCATGCCAATGCACATCACCCGGATTGGACACAAACTGGCTTAGTTTGCACACAGCAAACATGATGTCAGGCCTCGTAGCGCTCGCTAGGTACATAAGTGAACCAATTACTTGAGAGTACCTCAGCTGATCCTTAGCTGTGGCTTCGAACTTTTGAATCCACACACTAGGATCATATGGTGTTGGACAAATTTTGCAGTCCGAATATCCAAAATGACTCAAAAAAATTTCAACATAATGGGATTGCAGAAGTGTAATCCCACCCTCATTGTCTCTCAATAGCTTGATGTTCAAAATAACATCATCCACACCAAGATCTTTCATCTCAAAGTTCTGGGATAGAAATGACTTAACCTCATTGATTACTTTGAGGTTGGTCCCAAATATCAGTATGTCATCAACATACAAACACAATATAACTCCTTCGCCCCCACCATGGCGATAGTTGTCGGATATATAACAAATAGGGGTATATCAGATGGTAGTCAAAGTGCCGGATTACCAGGGTGGCCCAAGTGGTAGTGGGCTATGGTCCATTGGGCGGCCCAGTAACTTGACGCACAGAAGCCGGATTCTAGAAGGACCCGGATCACGGCCCACGTGATCTGGCTTGGAGGAGAAGACGGATTCCTTACTTTCCAAGTTATAGTTACCATAGTCTTCTAGGTTTCCTATTCCGTAAGCCCTAGTCCGGCTATTATATAAAGCCGGACGGGAGATAAGTTTGATAACGAATAACAGAGAAGAAGATATAGGCTAACTCGCCGGGAAGTTGATCCTCTGCGAATAGCTATATCTAAACCTCACATTGTAATTCTATATCCAGGCTTTAGTCCTGATTAGTGAGAAGTGCAAGAGTAGGCACGTCGTACTGTCGCGACGTACCGAACCTGGGTAAATCCTGTGTTCACTGTTCACCACGCGATCCCGTTACCCCACGTCTCTACCGTAGTCTCATGGCACCCCCGTCTATGAAAACTACTACGATGTCTCGACAGTTGGCGCCCACCGTGGGGCAAACGCGTCAGGCGTGAAGTTCCGATCTGGGATACTCGGCGGAATCGGAAGATCAATCACTGTCGGAAGCCTGGAGTTCGACGACGACGTCGGACGCTTCCTCGACAACGGATCCTACATACCGGCGCAAAACCACCTGGTAAGTGCCTGCGTGTTACCGATCGGATCTGCTAACATCTTTATCGGACTAACTGCAGAAGCAATGGGGTTTTGCGGTGGAAGCAAATATTTCCCACCCGTCCTATACCCAGTCGAAGATGATTATGATACCGGATTCTGCTCAGATCGCCGACAAAAAAGTGATACACACTTTATCGGCATGGTGCAATCCGAAGTCGCTGAAAACACGGATGACGGAAATCCCGTGCAAGAGGCAGACAAAAACACACCCGTCACAGAAACGGAAGATCCGACACCCGTCATACAGGCGGAAGATCCGACATCTGTCAACATGACGATGAACTCGGAAGCTGACTCTATACTAGCCGCCATTGAGGCGAGATTAGAATCATAAACCGGATTAGATGATTTTGATTCCGAAGATGAAGACGTGGACGCCTTCAAAAGGAAAGTTAAATCTTTTCAAGAGGGATTCCATGAAGTACTAATGGCGAAACCGGCTGATACCACGGACGCCGGCAGTCAGGGAAGCCCTAAAACTCCTCCGCCAGAGGAAGAGAGAGAAGACGGAGAAACTTCTCCGATATTTCCTAATGTAAAGGAATTGACAGAGGATGAACCTGTCAAAAAACCTCCCTCTTCTAAGAAGAAGAACCGTGCCGCTAAGAAACTTCAATACAAAATCCGGAAGAAAAAATCAGCTGATCTAGCTGATGAAAACCTGGAAGTAGGGGATGCTAGCGGAGCAAAGCCTGCGGAGAAGAAAATCAAAGAAATCCTTGCTCCGCCAATGACGGAACAGGAAGAACAACAGCTGTTGCAAACACCAGTGGGATTAAACGAACCCCCTGAGATGCTGGAAGCCATGAGACGAGCTTTCCAACGGCAACAGCAACATCTACTCAGAACTCGCGAACACCTCCAAAAAACCCAGGATGACATTAAGCTCATGAAGGAAGAAATCGAGGAGTACGAGAGAAAGAATAGATCTGGCATTAAACCTACAAGGTTACCCGGAATCGTAAGACCGGAAGTACTGCCGCCAAAAGAAAGGTTTCACAACCCATCTTGGCAAAAGCAGGTAAACGGCAAAGATGCCAGAGGCGAACCAATATACAAAACCGCAGCAGAAAACGCGGAAGCAGCGTTTGCCATCCTCAACAATGACTTGTACTCTAATGGTGAAAGCTCCAGGGGGTGTATGCTTTCCTAGGAAAAGCATTGCAACAACAACAGCGGGCCCAAGAGCAATCAGGAAGACTGCAGGATAACTCCGCCCTATGCAAAACAGCTACTTGCGCCGCTGGAGCACCTAGACCAGAGGAACCTGGAGATTCAGACAATTCAAAGGATAAAAAAGAGGATCCGAGAAAAGACAAGAAAAACCCCGACAATAGGGATGAAGCGTCCTGAACCGGATCCCATCCCCCGAAAGGTGGACTCAAACCCCACGATCGGGAAGAAAAATACCGGAATGACGGTAAAACAATGCCACCTCCGAGAAACCCAGCTGAGAAAGCCGGAAGATACGATATACCTCACAGACGTGAGAGATCCCAGACACCTCCTAAGGATAAAGAAAGGCACAGGAGCAGGACTCCGCCTAATCCAAAAGGGCGTGATCATGGAAGAGATAGATACAATCCCGGAAAAGCGCGTCCTCGCAACAATGGAAAAGAAAGGAGTAGATCCCCTTCTGTCCATTCAGCTGGAAGATATTTCGCACACATTGATAGAGCGGAAAAGGATGATCTATACTTTGGTCCTAAGTGTTTCACCGACAGGATCCGAAGGATAACCCTGCATTCTGGCTTCGCCAAAGTTGGTCCAACGTACCAGAAATACACCGGTAGTACAAACCCGGACACCTGGCTCTCAGACTATTATACAGCCGTCCAGATCAACAATGGGACAGACCTGGAAGCTGTCAAGTTTCTTCCCCTAATGTTACTGGACGGAGCCAGAGATTGGATCAATGGATTACCATCAAGAACTGTCGACAGCTGGGATGATATGGCTAGAGTATTTACTCAGCATTTCCGGGGAACGTACAAACGCCCGAACAACATCAACCAGCTGAACGGTTGCACCCAATTCGAGGATGAACCATACGTGGATTTCATCTCCAGATGGACGGCAATGAAGAATAGTTGTTCTGGAGTAACTGACGTACAAGCAATGCATGCTTTCATCAATGGCCTAAAACCCGGACTTGTACCGTTCATGGTTGGTTCCAAACAGCACAAAGATCTCGGATCTATGCTTACAACCGCCAACGAACACGCTGCAGCCGAAGACGACATTAGAGCAAGAGGGGGCAATATCGAATCACTGATACTTGCCAAGAAAACTCCTCGTTGTGACAAAAAAGGAACTGCAGAAACAACGACAAAACCCAAAGAGGTCAACATAGCCTTTGGAAGTGAAAAAGGGAATAAGTAGAAAGGACGCAGTCCAGATCCAATCAACTACACTCCAGAGGAGTGGGAGAGGATTAAGTCGGAACCCTGTGCCCACCATTCACAATTTGGGAAACCCACCCATACAAACGCGCAATGCCGGCTGAATAAGCACATGAAAGGCAGTGCAGGATCCGGAAATAAGGGGAAGGGTTCCAAAAGGAAACCCGCCAAACAAAAGCCAGAAGCTGACAAAGAAGACAGTGAATCAGACACTGATGAAAAAATCCAGGAACAACAGTGAAAGGGCGAACCCAAATTTCCGAGAGTTGATGAAGAAGCAATGCTAACATTCCTAGCAACTCCGTCAGCAAAGGTGGCCAAAAGAACACTTCGAGAAATAAACGCGGTTGTTCCGGCAACCCCGAAATTCTTGAAGTACTCGAACACACCAATTAGCTGGGACCAGTCTGATCATCCCGGGAATATCCCTGAACCCGGCACACAAGCTCTTGTCGTAAGCCCTATTGTCCAGAACACTAGGCTAAGAAGAGTGCTGATGGATGGAGGATCCAGCATTAACATAATGTACCTGGATACACTGAAGCATCTGAACATTTCCGAGTCCCAGCTCAATTACAGCAACATACGCTTCCATGGCATTGTTCCTGGCAGACAAGCACGATCCCTAGGAGAAATTTCCCTAGATGTCACCTTCGGAGATAAAGATCACTTCCGGAAGGAAAAAGTATCCTTCGAAGTAGTGCCGTTCGAAAGCGTGTATCACGCAATACTCGGACGTCCAGTTTTCGCCAAATTCATGGCAAGGTCCTGTTATATCTATAACAAGCTGAAGATGCCAGGACCCAAAGGAGAAGTAATCACCATAGCTGGTGACTTCAAGCTGGAAAATGAGTTGGAGAAAGAAAACGCCCTTTGCGCTCAAAGAGTCATAGCAAAGGAAGAACTGAAGGAATTGGCCAAGGAGGTATCGCCGACAGAAATGCCGGCAGGAAAAGAAACCCGGAAGCCAATAGACAGCTTCAAGGCGTCTGAGAATACAAAACAGGTAATCCTAGACCCCAAAGATCCGACAAAGTTCATCGTCGTAGGGACTGGGATGACTGACAAATAGGAAGGCGAGCTCATCAAGTTCCTCCGTGAGAACTGGGATATTTTTGCCTGGTGTCCAGCTGACATGCCAGGCGTACCCAGGGAACTTGCTGAGCACCAACTCAAGGTGATTCCAGTATCAAAACCCGTCAAACAAGGTCTCCGTCGATTTGACGGAAGAAGACGGAAGGCTATTGGCAAGGAAATTATCCGGCTTTTAGCAGCAGATTTCATCCAGGAAGTAATCCACACTGAATGGTCTGCAAATCCGGTATTAGTACCGAAGAAAGACACTAATGCTCTTAGAATGTGTATAGATTACACAGGCCTGAACAAATTGTGTCCGAAAGATAGGTTCGCGTTACCGCGAATCGATCAAATAATAGATGCCACTGTAGGCTCTGAGCTTTTGTGCTTTTTGGACGCATACTCCGGGTACCACCAAATACGCATGAAAAAGGAAGATCAAATTAAGACTTCTTTCATAACCCCATACGGGACGTACTATTATGTAACCATGCCATTTGGCCTGAAGAACGCAGGTGCAACTTACCAGCGTTGCATGCAACGTTGTTTGCATAGTCAGATTGGCAAAAACGTCCATGTTTACATGGACGATATTGCTGTCGTAACCAAGGAAAAAAGATACACTCCTTGAGGATCTGCGAGAAACTTTCGAAAACTTGCGCACCTACAAGATGAAGTTAAATCCATCTAAGTGCGTATTCGGGGTTTCCTCAGGAAAACTTCTGGGTTTCATCGTTTCTCACGGAGGAATAGAGGTTAACCCGGAAAAGATCAAAGCCATCTTGAACATCTCGAAACCTACGTGCGTGAAAGATGTCCAAAGATTGACGGGTTCCGCCGCTGCCGTCAGCAGATTTATTAGTCGGCTGGGGGATAAAGCCTTACCACTCTACAAGTTGCTGAAGAAATCCGACAAGTTCAAGTGGACAGCGAAGGCCTGGGAATATCTAGCAGTTATGTCCCTTCTATACTTAGTTCAATTTCTATGTAAACATCTTTTGAGATCATGAAATAAAGTGTCGGAAGTCTGATATCCATGTTTTTACAAGTTCATTCTAGTATAAAGCATGATTCCGCCTCATCTATTTCCCAATGGTCTTACAAAATACTCAATGTTAACCCGAATTGTGCCTGCGTACTCGGCGTTAAAAACTGAATGATTTTTCAGCCTGCTAACGGCTAAAGGAAACTTGAATTGCCTGCGTGCCCAAGTTTCATTTAAAAAATTCCTTGCTTCTCTAAGCATTATCTGATTGCTTATGTGTTGGGTCACTGGAGCTAGTCAGTAAAAATGCCTTTAGTATGATCCATGTTTCTGAGTTTAAACTGATTGGTTATACCCAGTTACTCGGCATGACGATTCATAATGCTATTGAGCCATTTCAAACACTAAGGACAGTTAAAACATATACGCCAGAGAACTTAGAAGATAAAGGAATAATAAAATCCGAAAACCTTGCAAAGAATTTCATAATTAAGACTGCAAAAGGCGGAGTTCTCATTCATGCAAAAGGAATAGAAGCATTACAATTTGAATTACATCATAAAAGTACAGTAATGCTCCTATTTGTCTACTTTCACCATCCAGGTTCAAGGCAGCCCTTCAAGCATCCGACTCTTCTTCACTGCTATCATCCTCGGGGGCTGCAGGGACCTCCTCTTCCGGATAAGTGATGGAGATATTCACCATGGAGGCAATCTTGGTGGCATGGCCTTTGATTTCATCAAAGATTGTATTCCGCTGAGCTTCCGTGTATCCTTGAGGGATACCGGACGCCACGCGCCAAGACTTTGCACCAGGGTAGTGCATACGCATAAGGCCAAGCGCCATGCGTGCACCGCCCCGTGCATCGGAGCGTAGGATGGATTCCCTGGACTCCGCCACCTCCATGATGGCACCCGGAAGTTTTTCAACTTCCGAGAACTCCCCAGTCCTTGAGGGAATGAACTTGTTGGCCAGCTGCATGCCAGCAGCTCTGATCGAAGTCTAGGTCTTCCCAAAAGCTCGGATTCTATCAATCCGAGAAAGATCTGGGCTATCTCCTGTTTTTCAGCAAAAACAACCAAGAAGGTTAAGTAAACAAGCAGAGAAACACAGCAAGACTGGGAAGAATGGTAAATGCAGAAAAAAACTTACCGACAAGTTTTTCAATTTCGGAGCCTTCCTCCAGGCGCAGGTTCAGAGCAGCCTCCAACTCCCGAATGGTGGACTGGTCCTTCTCCGCCTGTGCGGAAGCCTTGGATTGAGAAACTCCAAGGGCCAAATTGCTGGCTTCCAGATCTTTATGAGCCTTCACAAGATCCTTGTGAAGGTCCAAATTCTCCTCTCGGAGAAACTCGGCATTGCCGGCGTCTTCAGCTATTTGCTTGGCCTTAGCCAAAGCAGCTGGAAAGCAAGGAAAATTCCGAGTTTAGAAAACTTCCGGAATAAGTACCTAGACAAAAAGTTGAATCAAAAACTTCAGAGGAAAACCGCTTACCTGTTGTTTCCGACAACGCCAGCTGAGACGATGCCAGCTCTGTCTCTCTCTCCTCAAGAATAGAAAGAAGATTTCTAACTTCTTTATTCTTGATGGAGAGTTTGTTGAAAACTTCCATGTTAATGGCTTCAACGGTTTGCTGGAACATGGCAAGGAAAAGAATGAACATAAAGCATCAAGACAAAAAAGCATACATTTTGTTTAATGCTTGGGGGCTAGAGTTACATACCTGGCTCATTCGTTGCAAACCCGCCAAGTTTTCATTGAACCCTTTTGCGTATTCTGCAAAAAGAGTTCCGGCTGCGCTTAGGCCGTCGTTGATGATCTTGAAGTCCTTGTCAAAGGTGGGAATCTCCTCGTCGAATGTCCGAGAAGATTTTCCCACCTCTGGAGTCGCCCTTTCCCTCGTGTCCGTGTTCGACACAACGGGCTGGCTGGGCTCTAGCGGCTTGGTGGTGGGGGCTGTAGCATGCTATTCCGCCATCGTGGACGGTGTGTCCGGGGCGATGCCGGGAGAAGGTTGAGCGCCTCGGCTGGACACAACTTTGTGTTTCTTCAGCTTCTTCGGCTTTAGGTTGGAGGGAGGAAGGCTAAAAACCAAAAACCCGGAAAAAGTTAAAATTCCGAAGACGAAAGAAAAACTTCGACAAAAGAAAAATAACCCGGATGATCTAATCTGGAGGTGGCGACGGGAATTCCGTCAAGGTCGATAACTTCCTCAGAGGAAGAAATCTTCTTGCTCTTGCGCCCACCTGTAGAGGCGGTACGCAATGCGTCCAGCTCAGCTTCGGAGGCCAGCTCCGAGTCTGGAAGTTCAGCGATCTGTTGAAAATAAAAATCAGAGTTAGAAGCGAGAAAATCCGACAAAGAATGTCAAAACTCTACCCAAATGACGGAAAAAATACCTTGGGAGCCAGATTGTCGGCCGTATACATTGGCCGACTCGCTTCGTATTGGTTGCGTGATGTGACCAACTGGTTCACGCGCCGTCGAAGATCCCTCGCAGACCAGTCTTTGCTGGTTGTCCGCATTGGGTCGTTGGCACCCGTGTAGTCGCAAAGAAGGCAGCCACCGTGATTGGCCAACGGCTGGATCCGCCTATCCAACCAGCAAAGGACCGTGTCCATGCCGGTTAGAGGTGGATCGGAAGAGGTGAGCTTGGCGATGCGCCGCTTAATCCTTAGAAGATCAGGCGGCAAGACTTGGACGGCTTCCGTTACCCAATTGTCTTGGGGAACAGCAGCATTGTTTGAAAAAGGTGGAACCCCGATGGCCTTTTTCTGGAAAGGCACATCGGGATGGTAGAAGAAAGAACCCGTCCAAAATTTGACGGATTCCGATGTCTTGATCTTGGGGAACCAAGCTTCCCTAAATCTCCTAAGAGTAAAGGAGATGGTTCCGCAAGTCGGGAGTGCGCCCTCCAAAGAGTTCCGCTTAACCCCGAAACAATACATCCAGAAATCTAGCCTAGGTTCTATACCTAAGAAACCCTCGAACAGAGCCTGAAACCCGACCATATAGAGAATGGAGTTGGGTGGCAGGTTGTGAGGCTGGATGTTATAGTGGGAGAGGACTTGAAGGAAGAAAGCAGAAGGCGGTAACCCCATACCTCTTAAGAGATGGGAGGAGAGAAGAACCCTTTCGCCATTGTTCGGCATAGGTTCGTTCTCGTCCTCAGGGAGCCGCCATTTTCCTTTCAGGATCATTCCCTCCTTTTCCATGTTTGGAAGGAGGGCTGGCGGAATGCTGCAGGCAATCCAGTTGCCTGCAGTTTCCACCTCTCCGTCCGCTCCGGCGGCAGCGGACGCAGCAGCTTCCGCAGCGGCGAGCTCGTCGCCGAGAAGCTGGATCTTCTCCTCCGCCGTCTCGGGAGCAAACGGCAGGGAAGGTGCGGAGCTCGAGCCCGCAACGTTCGCGGCGCCGGAAGGATCACCTCCGCCCGCCGCAGAAGCCGCGGTCTTTTCCGGCTCGCCGCCGGCGTGCGTCGGGGATCCTAGCTGTGGATCTAAGTCGCTGATGATTTCGTCGATGGTGTGCGCGGCGGAGCGAGTGGGGGAAGACGGCGAGGATGCCATTAGGTGGCGGCGCGTTTCAACTCCGGTAGTGCTCTGGGTGCGATATGCGCTCGGGAACGGTTCTTCGCTCGAGGGCTCGTGCGCAGCAACGGCGTGGAGAGTGAGGGTGCGGAAGGATTTCAGCGAAGACGAAGACGGCTACTTATAGCCAGAAATCCGTCAAGATACGTGCCAACGGCTATTTTGACCATTGGATGATCAACGCGTGTCACTCGCCGGAAATTCCAGGAAATGAAACGACAGGGTAATGATGGCTATCTCCTCGTTTCTCATGAGAATCTGTCAGAGATACGTTACTGGGTTTCCCGCGTGAAACCCAAACGACCCTTACGTCAGCATGATTAAAAGCGCTGACGTAGGAAGTTCCTTCTCCGTGAAGGATCGTGAGAGAAAAGCCGGATTTTCAGGATTTCGAGTTTCACGTTACCATCTCTTTCAAAGAAGAATAAGAAGAATCAAGACTGCTGATTGAAGTTTCTCGGACAAAGCACATTTGGCGAAAGACGGCGAATCAGAGTTTTAATCCTTCTTGGGGGCTACTGTCGGATATATAACAAATAGGGGTATATCAGATGGTAGTCAAAGTGCCGGATTACCAGGGTGGCCCAAGTGGTAGTGGGCTATGGTCCATTGGGCGGCCCAGTAACTTGACGCACAGAAGCCGGATTCTAGAAGGACCCGGATCACGGCCCACGTGATCTGGCTTGGAGGAGAAGACGGATTCCTTACTTTCCAAGTTATAGTTACCGTAGTATTCTAGGTTTCCTATTCTGTAAGCCCTAATCCGGCTATTATATAAAGCCGGACGGGAGATAAGTTTGATAACGAATAACAGAGAAGAAGATATAGGCTAACTCGCCGGGAAGTTGATCCTCTGTGAATAGCTAGATCTAAACCTCACATTGTAATTCTATATCCAGGCTTTAGTCCTGATTAGTGAGAAGTGCAGGAGTAGGCACGTCGTACTGTCGCGACGTACCGAACCTGGGTAAATCCTGTGTTCACTGTTCACCACGCGATCCCGTTACCCCACGTCTCTACCGTAGTCTCATGGCACCCCCGTCTATGAAAACTACTACGATGTCTCGACAATAGTATACACATTTTTTAGCTTCATTAACAACAAAGCCAACATATGTTAAAGTTGTATTGAACTTCTCATGCCATTGCTTAGGTGCTTGTTGCAGCCCATATAAAGATTTCAGTAACGTGCACACATTTCCTTCTTGACCATCTATCACAAAGCCATCTGGCTGTTGCATATAGATTTCCTTGTCTAACTCTCCATTTAGGAAAACCGTCTTAACATCCATCTGATGGACGAGAAGACCATGTGAGGCCGCCAACAAGAGTAATAATCGAATGGTGGTCAGTCTGGTCACAGGTGAATAAGTATCAAAGAAATCTTCATCTTCTTTCTGGGAGTAACCCTTGGCCACAAGTCTAGCCTTGTACTTTTCAATCGTACCATCAGGCCTAAACTTCTTTTTGAACACCCACTTACATCCTAATGGTTTACAGCCATAAGGACGTTCAGTGATCTCCCACGTTCCATTGGCCATGATGGAATCCATCTCGCTACTGACCGCTTCTCTCCAGTAGTCAGCATCTGGAGATGCATAAGCTTCTGAAATAGAAGTGGGAGTATCATCCACAAGGTACACAAGGAAATCATCACCAAAGGACTTTGCAGTCCTCTGTCTCTTGCCCCTACCAAGGGTTTCCTCGTCATCCTTCTCAGGATTCTCATCATGTGTTTGTTCATAATATTCCATAGGAATGGCAGGCTCAGGAGTCTCCTCTGATTCCTGTCTAGAAGTGCTTTGCATATCTCTCATTGGAAAAATATCCTCAAAGAATGTAGCATCTTTAGACTCCAAAATCGTACTGACCTTCACGTCAGGTACCTCAGATTTCACTACTAGAAATCTATAGCCAACGCTATTCTTAGCATATCCCAAATTAACGCAATCCACGGTCTTTGGTCCAAGTTTACGGATTTTGGGGATCGGCACATTGACTTTCGCCAAACAGCCCCAAGTACGTAAGTACGGGAGTGTTTTTTCTCTTATCCCATTGCTCATAGGGAGTGACCTCATTATCTTCGTCGGAACTTTATTCGGGACATGACATGAAGTCAATATAGCCTCCCCCACCATGCCTTGGATAAACCCGATGTATCTAACATGGCGTTAACCAAATCTGTTAGAGTACGGTTTTTCTGTTCGGCAACCCCATTTGACTGAGGTGAATAGGGAGGCGTCCTCTCGTGAATAATGCCATGTTCCGCATAGAAAGAGTCAAAATCATTAGAGAAATACTCTCCACCAAGATCTGACCGGATTCGTTTAATTTTCTTTTCAAGTTGATTCTCAACTTCGGCCTTATAGATTTTAAAGTAGTGTAGAGCCTCATCTTTAGTGTTTAACAGATATACATAGCAAAATCTAGTGGAATCATCTATTAACGTCATGAAGTATCTCTTTCCACCTTTAGTCAACACACCATTCATCTCACAGAGATCAGAATGTATGAGTTCTAATGGCGCCAAGTGTCTCTCCTCTGCAGCCTTATGGGGCTTACGAGGTTGCTTTGCTTGCACACACGAATGACACTTAGAACCTTTGGCTAAAGTGAAACTTGGAATTTAATTTAATTTTGCTAACCGCGTTATGCAACTGAAACTAACGTGACAAGACGTGAATGCCAAACTTCTGTTTCATCAACACTCGAATTTTAATTTTGCTAACCGCGTTATGCAACTGAAACCAACGTGACAAGACGTGAATGCCAAACTTCTGTTTCATCAACACTCGAATGAATATTGTTCACGACTTTATTACATAAATCAGCGAGGGAAAAGCGGAACAGACCTCCGCACTCATACCCTTTTCCAATAAACAGTCCATATTTCGTTACAACTACTTTATTGGACTCAAAAGCCAACTTAAATCCTTCTCTACATAGAAGGGAGCCACTAACGAGATTCTTCTTGATGGCGGGGACATGCTGCACGTTCTTGAGTTAAACGATCATTCCTGAAGTAAACTTCAGATCGACCGTGCCAACACCAAGTACAGAAGCACTTGCGCCGTTCCCCATCAATACGGACCCGTTCCTTGTGACCTGATAAGAAGAAAACAATGAGATGTCAGCACACACATGAATGTTTGCACCTGTGTCAATCCACCAATCTGTAGACTGAGAAACTGAAAATACAGTAAACAAATTACCATACCCAGATACCCCATTCTCATTGTTGCTCACAATCATGTTGACAGCCTTGGAATCCTGTCCTGGCTTCACGTACTTCTTTGGGCACTTCACAGCCAAGTGTTTCAGTGAACCACAAGTGAAGCAGCCATGTTTCTTCTTATCCTTCTTGAAGGTCTTCTTAGCCTTCTTCTTGAAGTCGTTATTCTGCTGGACACCAGTCCTCGCCTTGTTCTTGTGGGAGTTGTAGTTCTTCTGTACCATATTGGCTGCAGAAGTCTCTTCGTTCCCTTTTCCATGCGAGTCTTTTGCCCTCGAATTCTGCTCAACACTCAGATGGCCGATGACATCCTCTACTGAGAATTCACGCCTCTGATGTTTCAGAGTAGTGGCAAAGTTCCTCCAGGAATTAGGCATCTTGGCGATTATGCATCCCGCGACATACTTGCCCGGTAGCACGCACTTGAGAGTTTCAAGCTCCTTAGCGATGCACTGTATCTCATGAGCCTGGTCCAATACAGAACGGTTTTCGACCATTCTGTAGTCATGGAACTGCTCTATACTGTACATCTCGCTGCCAGCATCGGTTGCACCGAATTTGGATTCGAGCGCCTCCCACAAGTCCTTGGCAACCCGCATATGTAAATATGCGTCAACAAACTTATCTCCGATCACGCTTAGAATGCATCCAATAAAGACGACGGTGGCATCCCTAAACGCCTTCTCCTGTTCAGGAGTAATCGTTCCCGTGGGAGTGACACCGGCGACCCAGAACACGTTCATAGCCGTGAGCCATAAGATTGTTTTGGTCTGCCAATGCTTAAAGTACGCCCCCGTAAACGGGTCCGGTTTCAGTGCAGTAGCAAAACCATGAATCGAAAATTGCCTACACATATTAGGTTTTTGGAATGTTAATAATTTAGGCAATTTACAGGTTAAATTAATCCAAGTATAAATCACGAGCATGACGTAAACATACTGATAATTAACCATATTCCTGCATACTAGATTGACAGTAGACACATCTACGCAAACTACTAGTATGACACACATGGAAATAATAAGGGCAGGGATAAACGTGTCATACCCTACGACCGGCCAGTTGGCAGTAGACGTAGTAGTGGCGGCAGTAGGGGTGGCCGCTGCAGCAGCGGCGGCGGCCTCGGTGGCGCAGTAGTGGCGGCCTCGGCGGCAGCACCAGCGCGTTCGGCTTCGGTGGACATGCTGACGAAGAGGGCGACGTGGTAGTAGACGAAGTAGATGTACAGCAGCGGTGAGCAGTCGCGTAGGAGACGCTCCCCAAAAATCTAATCGCCCCTCTCCAGTACAGGATCTGGAGATGCGGAGTTTCGGAGGCCTGCTCTCCCGTCGGCCGTGTACGCGGTAGACGGGATGGGATCACCGTCGGCAGGAATAGGAGGTGGAACGACAGTGGGCGCAAAGAGGTAGAGTGTCTGAGTTGAGTGTTCTGTGTCCGCCTAAGTTTCCAATTTATAGGCACGACCGAATAGGAGAACGGTCAATTCAATTGGCGTTTACTACAGCCGTTACCACGTGATAACGGCGGCGTTTTACTGTGCGCGGTTATCACACGCGATCAATACAGCTGTTACCAAAATAAATGTGACGCAATTAGACAACAATGAATATGACGTCTCATATTATTGCCGTGTCTGTTGACTCCCCGTTTCCGACTGCCAAAATAAAGACATCGGCTCGGCTCATTCCCGCAACCCGCGGCGCGTCGTGACGAGGCGAGGCGTGGCGAGTCGGGCGGCGGAGGAGGAGGAGCGCGCGTGTGGAACACCTCCACAACTCCTCTCTCTTCATACCAACTCACACTAGTGGGGAGGGAGCTCACCTTATAAACTGGTACAAAACTCTCCCAACTAGCAATATGGGACTAAACTCCCACCACTTTCTATGGCTGCATGGGCCTTAGGGATTTAAATAGAAATTGCCTAATGGGCTAAAAACCCATCCCAAATTTTAGCACAATTTCTCCAAAAGCAACACCTAGAAGAAGGAAAAACTGCACAAGCGTCGTCGTTGCCCGATCGAAGATGTTGAGTTTTCACCCTGGAGAGAATCCCGCTCTCAAAACAATGCCTTCAACAAGACCATTGCCAGACACAACCAGTTAAGGCCAGACCTTGGATTTACACCCTGGAAGTTAAGACTTTGAACTTCACCTATGATGTTGCCCCATTTTCATACTGATGCCTCAATTCCTGAAAATCCAAGACAGTTTGTCATCGAAGCAAAGACTTCAATCACCATTAATAGTCCTCCAATATAAGCTTCCATGACATTCTCCGCCTCTGACTTCACCATCGATTTTCCCATGGTGGCAACAGAATCCCACCTGATCCTTGCGTTGCTTTAACGCAAGGATGTTTTTTGACTTGTTCAATCCACCGTGCATGCCCTTACGTTGCGACCGAATCCTACCTGATCGAGCAATCTCCAGGAATTAACGCATGTGGAAGATCTTCGGGAGCCTTCTGGAACACGACACTCGGGCCAGATCAAAGAGGACATGCATGAGGCAGTTCTTTGTCTTGGCGCAAGAGGAACCCTTGGACGACCGCCTTAATTCGAGAACCCCAGCACACCCCATGCCCCTGGACAGGTTCTGGCAAACAGATCAAGCAGATCAGGAACACGTGACAACGACAGGAGGAAGGCTGCACCAGACCCTAGGCATGCACAATAGCGCCATCGCCATAGGTTCCGCGCCGTTGCCTCTGGCCATCACCGCACACTCGCTCCTCTAACCCCCATCCATGCCTCCCTGTAGCAAAATGACAGACGTTGCGCATGGCGGAGCGTCGCCGTCCCGCTGCTAGACCGCCACCTGCGCCGCCAAGCCTACGCCAGCCCCACCCGCGGTCTTTGACAGCCATGGCGCAGTCGCCATCTCCGGCACCGACGATGGTAGCGGCGGTGGATGAAGATCGGACGTTGGCCTTCTAGATTTGACCGGGGGTCCTCCGGAGCCACCCTCGTGTCAGGCGACCCGTGAGTCAATGATGAATCCCAAGTGCGGGAGATCAATTGTAGTACCTTTCGATAAGTATTTGAGTGTCGAACCCACGAGGAGCTGAAGGTAAGCTATCTATTCTCTAAAGCCCTATAACCCTCTTATATGGCTGTTTATGCAAAGCAATAACTTTGACTAAAAGGAACTAACTAATTAAAAGCAAGTGACGTGGAGTGTGGTTTGTCTAGTAACTAGTGAAGCAAGTTTAAAAAGCAAGTAATCCTAAAGCAAGTTTCTAAAGTAGCAAGCAGCAAATATCTCAAGTATCTCAAGGGAGCAAGTGTTCTAGCAATAGGTGTTTCGTTCGTGTGGTTGTCACAATTAGTGAAGCACATGTTTTAGTCTTAGTTGTTTCTTCTAGGAAGGAGCCATGAATAGGTATAGTCAAGTAAATGATCTACAACCCCTTATGATGGGTCATGTGGCCAAGTAAATGACTGCACAAGATTGATTAAGACATAAAGTCCCACCATAGCCTTACGTTCTAAGGTCCCCTATATATATCCCCCAATAACTTAACTTTGTGGCTCGGTCTCAGGTTACTGTCACTCCCAAGTCACCACCACTCCATTATGCTACCGGTGATTACCTTACATGCATTCCCCAACATATGCGTGCACTCATATATTGTACATAAAGACAATCCTAGAAGATAACAAACTTGTATGCAACCAATAAACGAACTATTTCACCATTGCCAAGAACAATTCACTACTCAAACATAGACGGGGAGACACAATACATCAAGGGAATATAGTATTGCATCATACATCGTGTTTGCCAAGAGATTACAGTGGAGAGATGGAGCTGATCTTGCTGTAGATGTTGATGATGAACACGCCGGAGTGGGGTGGAGCCCTCCGGGGGTGATCCCAGCGGCGTTTCCCCCTCCGATCTTCTCCGGCGGCAGCCTTCTGTCTCTCTGTTTCGTGGTTTCGTCTCTCGGCGCCGCCTCCTCCTCGAAAAGGCCAGGGGACCCTTTATATAGTCGTTTTTAGGTCACGAGACACTCGGGAGAAGAAAGATCGATGGCATCGGAGCCACGGGGGCAAAAAGGGGGCCCCACACACGGCCAAGGAATCTGGCCGCGTGGAGGGTCCTCTTTGCCACCTGGTTGGCCTTTTGGCCCTCTACTTTGGCCCATGATATTCGTATCAAAAATTCTGAACCGTGCTCTTTGGCCTTGCCCTTTTTGGAGTCCCGAAGCTCCCGGAAAGTCTGAAACACTAAAAAGTACGTTTTCTGGAAAAACAGGGTTAGAACCAAAAAAAGGGGGATTGTTCAGAAAATCCCCCAAATCATTATAAAACATGAATATAAGTTGCTAATATGTAGGAAAAACAAGTAATAACATGCAAAGTTCATGTATTCATTTTACATGCATCAACATCCCCAAGCTTAACCCATGCTCGTCCTCGAGTATGAAGGTGATAAAACTAACATGGACTTTGCATATTGAAACAATCATGGGATATCAAGGAGGATTATTCATGCTACATATAATCAAATGATTAATACTAGAAATGAGTAGCAATATACAATTCATGTTGTAAGAAATATCAAATATGCAAGCAAAGATGCTTCATGAAAGTTCACAAAGTGTATAATGAAATAAAAGCACTATGGACCAAATGCATACAAAAAATGAAAAATAAAATCCTATATTGGTCAAAGAATAGCATAATGGAAAATAGAAAATATGGTGGACACTTTGGAGAAAATTGAGTAGAGGTAAAACATGATCAAGTCTTATTTAGCCTCTAAATTATTCAACTAAAATTACTAATTGAAATTTGGTATCCATTGATATAGGACTCTCATTTCCCCTTTATCACTAGCATCTTAAATGGTGAATGTTGAAGTAATGAGAATGACAAGGTGGTTGAAAGCCTCATGCCCCGTGAGTGTGAAAACCTACTCCATGATTACCCAACTTAAGATTCCTAATAAGCTTTGTACAATCATAATAAGTATTAATGACATCATAGAGAACCGCAAAGAGGTACCTCTTTCCCCATGACATGGAAACAAGCCCATGTCACAATGACAAGACAAACAAACGGAGTAGACTCATCATCCTTTTTATTTTCATTCACTATTATGCATAGCTTCTTATTTTATTGTAGGATGTGTTGTAGAGTCACTCAAGATGTAAGTAAATTTCCACCATGATAAAGCATGGCTTGGGTTAGCGGCCCAATGCGTTTCTCTAGTCATATAGATACTTACTCATCAAAACTCACTATTCCTCTATTTCATTTCGGCATGGCAGGAGTCCAAAAACAAAAGTACATGATATCAACCAAATGTAAATTTTTGTGCAATGTTGAAAGCTTTCTGGTGATACACATTTATAGCTAGATCCCAACCACACACTTGTCAAACGCAAAAATTGTGGCTCCCATTATTGGGTCATGTTTATTAGATGCATAAAAAGTAAAGTGTGCCTTCAAAAGTTCGTGAGAGTCCTATCCCAAGATCAACCCATGACAATTAATAAAGTGAATATCTTAATTTAGAACATAAATAACACAATAACATGGTGAACATACTCGGAATAGCAATGAATCTAATGGGAATATATGGTGGACTCACTGGAAATACTTGGCTAAGGAGTGTTGGAAATAAGTTTTTACTTGTTGGAATTTTTAAATTTTTGGCTAGCAAGAGGGAGATAGTTGACCAGCTACTATGCATGCATATGTCCATAGAACTACTCATTTCATGACAAACTAAATAAACCAGCAATTAACATCAAGGACATGAATAAGAGATAGCTCAAGACAACATTATTGCAAATTTCTATACATAAAAAGCCTATAAATCATGCAAACATACGTAGCTCTTCAAATCAACCATGGCATCCCTATTCCAAGTCATAATACTAGCATACAATACATTCCAACCCCAAACTCCATTATCTCAATCTCATATAAAATGATGGGTGTGGTCTTATCAAAACAAAAATAAAAACAAAAACTAGACGCTTCAAGTTTCTACGATAAATGCTTTGTTTAGAAAACAGAAAGTAGATGTGTGCTAACCAAAAGAGTGTAGCTCCAGTGGGGTGTTCATCACATCCCCAAGCTTATGGATTTCACCATTCTTGGATGTCTTGAGGAGCAGCTCCTCTATTCCCTGTGAAAAAACTTCACAAAACATGTTTCTCTCATTCTTTTTCTGTGGGGTGAGATTAGCAAGGACAAACAAATCACATGCTTACTGTGCAAAATTCCAAATCAAATGCTCCAGTAGATAGACAATAAGGTTCATTATGTTGTATGTTCACTCTTTTGCTTGAAAGAATCATGGAAATTCAATTCCCAAGCCCAAAGAGTGCATAAAACAAAAGAAGGCAGAATCTGTCCAGAAAAGCAACAGCAGCAAAACGAACGTTTTGCCCTAAGCTAGACTCGTCAAAAAATTAAGCCAATTTTTTTGCTTACAGAGGACGAAAAGTTGCAGAACATACAAAAAATTAGCTCAATCCGACATACCAATAAAAAACGTAAAATCATACGGTCAGAAGATTCGTGCTGAAACAGAAATTTCATGCACTAGGATAGCAACTTATAAGTCCAAATGGGTTTGACTTGACTCTTTATTGAAAAATCCAGAATTAAAACAAAAAAAACTAATATCTTGAGACAGAAAGAGTACACTAGGAAAATCCAAACAAAAACAACCGGGTTGCCTCCCGTAAAGCGCTTTCTTTATAGCCATATAGCTAGGCTTTACTTACTTAACATCATGATGGTTGGAGTGAGGTGGCTCGGCATCCCCAAGCTTGGATTCTTGTACTTATTTGATACATGTAGAGTGAGACCAGGGGTACATCCCCAAGATTGATTGGTTGTCCCTCTTGATCTTTGTCCATCTCACTCAACTCTTCCTCCTGAAAAATTCTTCTTACACAAGTCTCAACATAAAACTTGATTAGAGGGGTTAGTGCCTGCATAAATAAAATCCACATAGGTACAGCAAAGACACATCATGAGTTGATTCTAAATATTAACTACTATTACTACAGTTGTGCATTGCTCCTTGATCAAAATAACCACACAAAACACAAGTAATGAGAGCAATGCAAAATAAAGACATAATCTGCCAAAAACTGAACAACCCATAAAGAGTCAATTTTTAGAGGCACTTAAGTTTCTCAAATCAGAAAACTTAAAACTAATGAAATATGTACTGATAACTAAATATTGCTGTCGTAAATTACCAGGTCAAAATTCCACATCTGTGATTTTAAACATTTTTCGCAGTGAAGTTCAAGAATCTGTTTTCTTGACAGCTAATTACTATTGTTTAATCCTATCTCTCATATAAGATTATTCTTGCCATTTAAGATGAGAAATAAGACAGAAATGTGATGTTACAGTAGTGAACTAATATTTTTATTGTTTTTAGCTTTGGAAAACGTTTTAATGATAGAGACTTTGCAATGGTTTCATTGGCATGAACAACACATGTTCAAGGTCGACCCCAACTTCTCCATTACCCATCCTTCTCATTTAATTTCCCAAATTTTTTATAAAATAAAAATCTTAAATTAAATGATAGATAACAGTAGGTAAAGGTATTTTACATGTTGAAAATACATAAATGTGTGCTCAAACCGAATAGGAAATTAAAGCGTAAGGAACACACCAAAAAATATTAAACAATTTATTTTTAAGTCTAACCCCTTTCCTGTGCATTGGCATTTTGTAATGAAACAAATAAAAGAAGCACATAATAGAAAGCATAGAAAGGTAGATCAAGTGCAACTTCAATACTTTCAGCATAAAGAGGGAAAACTTAATATTGTTGAAATATGTGTAACCATGTTTCCCTCTCTCATAATAATTTTCAGTGGCATCATGAATAGATTCAACAATATGAATATCACATAAAACATTCTTATCATGAGCCACATGCATAAAAGAATCACTACTCTCCACATAAGTAAAATCCTCATTAGTGATAGTGGGAGTCAAACATTCATAATTTTCATTGCAATCATCATATATAGGAGGCATAGTATCATCAAAGTGAATTTTCTCCTCCAAGCTTGGGGAACTAGAAATATCATGCTCATCAAAACCAACTTCCCCAAGCTTAAAACTTTCCATAGAATCAGCAAGTATATCATTTTTATCCTCAATAGTAGGGGGACTAAAAATATCATATTCATCAAGACAAACTTCCCCAAGCTCAAGGTTTTCCTTAGCAATAAAGGTGTTCAAAAAATTAGTACTACCACAAATATGATTGTTGTGCAAATAATTTTTCAATTTCTCCTCAAACACTTCATGTCCTAATTCAAGGTAGATATTATACAGTTCTAAAATTGTTTGGTTGTTTTCCATTTTATATTTTTTTTTTGTGTTTTAGGTTTATATGTTAGTATGCAATGCAAACAAGAATAAAAGCTTAGCACAACGCTCCCCGGCAACGGCGCCAGAAAAGTGCTTGATGACTCCCAAGTGCAGGAGATCAATTGTAGTACCTTTCGATAAGTATTTGAGTGTCGAACCCACGAGGAGCTAAAGGTAAGCTATCTATTCTCTAAAGCCCTATAACCCTCTTATATGGCTGTTTATGCAAATCAATAAGTTTGACTAAAAGGAACTAACTAATTAAAAGCAAGTGACGTGGAGTGTGGTTTGTCTAGTAACTAGTGAATCAAGTTTAAAATGCAAGTAATCCTAAAGCAAGTTTCTAAAGTAGCAAGCAGCAAATATCTCAAGTATCTCAAGGGAGCAAGTGTTCTAGCAATAGGTGTTTCGTTCGTGTGGTTGTCACAATTAGTGAAGCACATGTTTTAGTCTTAGTTGTTTCTTCTAGGAAGGAGCCATGAATAGGTATAGTCAAGTAAATGATCTACAACCCCTTATGATGGGTTATGTGGCCAAGTAAATGACTGCACAAGATTGATTAAGACATAAAGTCCCACCATAGCCTTACGTTCTAAGGTACCATATATATATCCCACAATAACTTAACTTTGTGGCTCGGTCTCAGGTTACTGTCACTCCCAAGTTACCACCACTCCATTATGCTACCGGTGATCACCTTACATGCATTACCCAACATATGCGTGCACTCATATATTGTACATAAAGACAATCATAGAAGATAACAAACTTGTATGCAACCAATAAACGAACTATTTCACCATTGCCAAGAACAATTCACTACTCAAACATAGACGGGGAGACACAATACATCAAGGGAATATAGTATTGCATCATACATCGTGTTTGCCAAGAGATTACAGTGGAGAGATGGAGCTGATCTTGCTGTAGATGTTGATGATGAACACGCCGGAGGGGGGGTGGAGCCCTCCGGGAGTGATCCCGGTGGCGTTTCCCCCCTCCGATCTTCTCCGGCGGCAGCCTTCTGTCTCTCTGTTTTGTGGTTTCGTCTCTCGGCGCCGCCTCCTCCTCGAAAAGGCCAGGGGACCCTTTATATAGTCGTTTTTAGGTCACGAGACACTCGGGAGAAGAAAGATCGATGGCATCGGAGCCACGGGGGCAAAAAGCGGGCCCCACACGCGGCCAAGGAATCTGGCCGCATGGAGGGTCCTCTTTGCCACCTGGTTGGCCTTTTGACCCTCTACTTTGGCCCATGGTCTTCGTCTCGAAAATTCTGAACCGTGCTCTTTGGCCTTGCCCTTTTTGGAGTCCCGAAGCTCCCGGAAAGTCTGAAACACTAAAAGGTACGTTTTCTGGAAAAACAGGGTTAGAACCAAAAGAAGGGGGATTGTTCACAAAATCCCCCAAATCATTATAAAACATGAATATAAGTTGCTAATATGTAGGAAAAACAAGTAATAACATGCAAAGTTCATGTATGCATTTTACATGCATCAGTCAACCATTTGGGGATGGATGGAGAGAGGACGCACCTTGGACCATTTTAGTGGAAAGATGGGGTACCCGGAAGCTTTCTGGATGTGTGCTTGGTTTGGCCGGAGGTGGCCGGAGATGGGAGATCGGTTCGCGGCGGCGGCGGTCGAGAGCTACTAGGTGCACTTATTTTCAAGCGGTGATGTATCTCCTCGCCTAGGAATGCGTAGTAGCACCTCTCAACCTAGTGATTGCGACAGACAACAGAACGTGCGTTGTTGAAAGAAGTGTTGGAGGTATACCCTAGAGACAATAATATTCAGTTATTATTATGTCCCCAAGTTTAGAATTAAGTTTATGTCATTGTGCTACAACCGCTATAGCACTTGAAAAAGTGAGTTTTCAAAGGAAAATCTCTGTGCGGGTGTGAATACATAAGCAAACAAGACTTCCTAATCTTGTCTCTAAGTTTATTGTCAGGGTAACAATAGTACTGAACCGACCCAAGTGTATGCTGTTGCTAAAAGAGACTAAACAATCATTATGTATTTTAGCAAATTCATATAAGGTTAACATTGACTATAATTCCTATACTATGACCGGATGATCAAAAGTTATACTTTGAATATCATCAACCGTCTTGCCGTAACAGAGGATTATAAAGGTGATATCTGGATATGACCTAGGAAGTGTAATGGAACTGTGATCGTTCAAGACTAGTTTCTGAACTGGGGATTACAAGGTTCCCTTGTTCTTTGGGAACACGCAGGAGCCATCATGGAAGTCCACTGTCCCGCGGTTAGTTATTGTTCGGGAAGTGACCGAACATGGGTTTCGGAAGAGTTTCCTTATATGGAAGCAGTGCCGGAGGGGGAGATATTTCATTCTATGGGAAAAACCTAATTTTGAGGAATTCCATGTGGGTCTCATGGTATCACAAAGTGCACAAGCTTTCCATAGGAATTTTCCTAAATTAATTGGTGAAATAAATGAGTGGAAAAAATTAAAACTAAAATAAAAAAATAAAAAGGACGTGGGATTGGACTCCACTTGGGAGTCCAATCCGAGTTCCCCTAGGAGGGGTGGTGTGGCCAAAGGATGGGAGGGAGTCCGACCCTCCCCCAAGGCAGGGTGCCCTTCTTTCTCCCACTATATAATGCCCACCCCCTCCTCTTTGGAGAATACAACAATTGAGATTTTTGGCCTTCTCTCTCTCTCTCTCGTAGAATTAGAGATCTAATTAGAGAGCCTAGATATGTCTCAAACATATTTATAATTTCTGATGTTCGATGTTGTTTTCATGCCATATGCTACGTGTTTTATATACACTTCATGCCATTTTTATGGATTTTCTGGGACTAACCTATTGACAAGATGCCACAGAGCCATTTCATGTTTTCTGTTGTTTTTGGTTTCAGAAAAGTTGTTCTGGAAATATTCTCGAAATTGGACGAAATAAAATCCCAAGGTCTTATAAATATGTCACGTACACAGAGTCTGGAGGGGACCCGGAGGGGGGCCCTGGATCCACCACACCGTAGGGTGCCGCTCCCCCCCTTGGTCGCGCCACCAGGTGGTGTGGTCCCCCTGGCCGCGCACCGACGTTGCCCTTTCGCATATTTAAGCTCCTCCTCGGGTTAACCTTGCATACCAGAGTCTCCATCCATGAAAAGTTTCGTAGCCGCCGTCATTGTCAACCCTAGTTCAGGAGGGTTCTGAAGCTCTCCCCGACACCCTGCCGGGAGGGGTAATCATCACCGGAGGGCTCTTAATCACCATGCCTACCTCCAGAGTGATGCGTGAGTAGTTTATCCTTGGACTACGGGTCCATAGCGGTAGCTAGATGGTTGTCTTCTCCTCTTTATGCCTCATCTTTAGATCTTGTGAGTTGCCTAACATGATCAAGATCATCTGTTTGTAATGCTATGTCCAGTGATTATCAATCTATCATATTTATGTTATTTATGATCTTGCATGCTCTCCGTTACTAGTAGATGCTTTGGCCAAGTTGATACTTTTAACTCCAAGAGGGAGTAGTTATGCTTGATAGTGGGTTCATGCCTCCCTTTCATTGACGCTCGAGTGACAGAAACGTAAGGATGGGGGACGTGTTGTTGCCACTAGGGACAAAACAACAATGTTTTCATTGTTTACATTACACACTTTACTTAAGGAAAATAATCTGTTGCTTGCAACTTAATACCCGAGGTTGATTGGATGATGCTCCGAGGGTGGATTATTAGTCATAGATGTAGTTGGATAATGGTCTATGAATTATGTTGTAATGTCCGCATGAATCACATAGTAATCATCATGTCAAGCATATGCACTACGGTGCAGTCTTTATATCTGTCAATTGCCCAGCTGTAATTTGTTTACACATCATGTTATCTATCTTTTAAGAGACACCACTAGTGAACTGTGGACCCGGTCCATTCTTTTACACCGATAATACAACCACTGCAAACATTGTTTTCTTTACTGCAATCATTGTTTTCCTCTCATTCACTGTCATCACTGTTATCTTTTCATTTATGCAAACAAGTACTATTTTCCATACTATACATCTAATCCTTTGTGTTAGAAAAACCGGTGAGACTGACAACCTCACTGTTTCGTTAGGGCAAAGTACTTTGATTGTGTTGTGTAGATTGCACGTTGCTGCTGAGCCTGGTAGTGCGCCCTACCAACATCAGATGTCTTCAACCTTCAGAAGTGATTTCTTTCTCCTACTGGTCGATTAAACCTCGGTTTCTTTCCGAGGGAAAACTTGCCGCTGTGCTATTCATACCTTCCTCTTGGGGTCTCCCAATGAGTGCACTCCTGCATCATCAAGCCTCTAGAATTAGAGCCTCTAATTAGAGGTCTAATTAGAGAACCTCTAATTGAATTAGGGCCTCTAATTAGAAACATCTCTAAATGAATTACAGTCTCTTCTAATCGGGTTTTTGAGTTATACTCTCAAAATTAGACCTAGCTCTAATTAGTTTTTTCTCTCATGTGTTGAGAGCTTCCAGATTCATAATAGCTCTAATCATAGTTGATTACATCTACCAATTAGCAATGCCGGAAGGTTGTCTCTCTTCTTTGGTGCCGAGTCTTGGACGGCGGATCGCTGACGGGTTGACACGAGCGCATGCATGCACACCATAAGAGGTATTACACGTGTGATCCTTAACGAGGGAAGACTTAGCGACATCCGTGCAACTAGGCCTAGTTGTGAGGATCTATGGTAGTTCAGAACTCTTCTATGACTACATTGAATATGCTTCCCGGTGGGTCGTTATCCTGATCTTCGCATGTATGGGCATGCCTCGTTATCTGCATAGTGATCATGGTGGACTACGTAGGGCAATAACAAATTCTGCAGCGTAGATCAGAAGGGTACCAGAGCGTACTATTCGTAGATGCAATTGGATCTAGAGCACTGATGGTATAGGTCTTGCACTCGTTGGGAAACCCCAAGAGGAAGGTATGATGAGCACATCAGCAGTTTTCCCTCAGAAAGAAACCAACGTTTAATCGACCAGTAGGAGGAAGGAGTAACTTCAGAAGGTTGATGCAGCTGAGATGGCAGGGCGCACTACCGGTTCAACAGCAACGTGGAACCTACACAACACAAAAAATTCACTTTGCCCCAACGAAGCAGTGAGGTTGTCAATTTCACCGGTTGTGCTGAACACAAAGAGGTTAAACTTACGGTGTGGAAAACGGTACGAAAGCAGTAGCAGCAGTGGAAAAATAGTGGAAGCAGTGTGTGTATTATCGGAATGAGAAAATGGACCGTGGTCCACAGTTCACTAGTGGTGTCTCTCCGTGAAAGATAAATAACATGTGTGGTGAACAAACTACAGCTGGGCAATTGAAAGAAATGAAGGCAGGACCGTAGTGCATATGCAAGACATAAATATTACTATGTGATTGATACGTCTCCAACGTATCTATAATTTGTGATGCTCCATAATAATATTATGCCAGTTGCTACATGTTTTCTCCCTTCTTTATGTCATTTTTATCTATTTTCCGGACTAACCTATTGACGATGCCACAGAGCCAGTTTCCTGTTTTCTGTTGTTTTTAGTTTCAGAAAAGTTGTTCTGGACATATTGTCGGAATTGGAAAATTCGAAGCCCGGAAGTCCTATTTTCCCCGGAAGCATCCAGAAGACCGAAGAGGAGTCGAAGAGGGGCACCAGGGGGCCCACACCATGGGGTGGCGTGCCATGATACGTCATAAACGTATCCCTAATTTCTGATGCTCCATGATCATATTTTGCCAATTAATACATGTTTTCTCCCTTATTTATAGCATTTTTATACGTTTTCCAGACTAACCTATTAATAAGATGCCACAGAGCCAGTTCACTGTTTTCTGCAGTTTTTAAGTTTCAGAAAAGTTGTTCTGGAAATATTCTCGGAATTGGAAAATTTAAAACCCGGAAGTCCTATTTTCTCCGGAAGCATCCAGAAGACCGATGAGGAACCGAAGAGGGGCGGCAGGGGGGCCACACCATAGGGTGGCGCGCCCCCTGGCCGCGCCACCTAGGGGTGTGGGCTCCCTGGAGCGCCACCGTCATATGCCTCCATGTTTAGATCTCGTGAGCTTCCTATCATGATCGAGATTGATCTTATATAATTCTATATGGTATGTTTGCTGGGATCCGATGAATATTGACCTTATGCCAAGTTGATTATAGTCTTTATTTGCATGTGTTATTTGTGATCTTGCATGCTCTCTGTTGCTAGTGGTTATTCTGGCCAAGTAGTTGCTAGCGACTCCAAGAGGGAGTATTTATGCTCGATAGTGGGTTAATGCCTCCTTGTTGCCTTGCTCGAGTGACAGAAACGTGAAGGGGGAGGATGTGTTGTTGCCATTAGGGAGAAAACAGCGGTGAGAGTGCCCGCGTGCATAATCATTGCTTACATTACACACTTTGTTTAATGCAATGATCTGTTGCTTGAAACTTAATACCTGAGGGGGTTCAGATGATAACCTGAGGATGGATTATTAGTCATAGATGCAGATGGATGTCGGTCTATGTATCTTGTTGTAATGCCCGCACTAAATAGCATAGTAATCTTCATGTCATATTCTGCACTACGGTGCAACCTTTATTTGTCAATTGCCCAGCTGTAATTTGTTCACCCAGCATGCTATCTTTTATGGAGAGACACCACTAGTGAAACTACGAACCTCGGTCCATTTTTCCACACTGTTAAACAACCCACACCAATTTTCTGCTCTCTTTACTTTCTGCAAGCATACACTATTTTTCCACACTATACATCTAATCTTTGTTTTCAGCAAGACCGGTGAGATTGACAACCTCACTGTACCATTGGGGCAAAGTATTTTGATTGTGTTGTGTACAGGTTCAACGTTGTTGCTGACACCGGTGAAGCGCCAGCACCACCATCAGTGGCATCAACCTTCCGAAGATTCTCTTTCTCCTACTGGATTGATAACCCTGGTTCTTAACTAAGGGGAAAACTCCTACAGTTTTGCTCATCATACCCTCCTCTTGGGGTTCCCAACAAAGTGCATCATGCCCCCCTTGGCCACGCCAGGGGGTGGTGTGGCCCCCCCAGGGCTCCACCGCCTCTGCCCTTTCGCCTATTTATTCCTCCCGGATGGAAAACCCTAGAGACCTATTCAAAAATCCCCAAAAAGTTCCACAGCCGCCGTTGTCGTCAACCCTAGATCAGGGGGGTTCTGAAGCTGTCTCCTGGCACTCTGCCGGTGAGGAGATCATCACCGGAGGCCTCTTCATCACCATGCCTGCCTTCGGAGTGATGCGTGAGTAGTTCATCCTTAGACTACGGGCCCATAACAGTAGCTAGATGGTTGTCTTCTCCTCCTATGCCTCCATGTTTAGATCTCGTGAGCTGCCTAATATGATCGAGATTGTTCTTATGTAACTCTATGTGCTGTGTTTGCTGGGAGCCGATGAATATTGAACTTATGCCAAGTTGATTATAGTCTTTTATTGCATATGTTATTTGTGATCTTGCATGCTTTCCGTTGCTAGTGGTGCTCTAGCCAAGTAGTTGCTAATAACTCCTAGAGGGATTATTTATGCTCGATAGTGGGTTCATGCCTCCTTTTCTCCTGTGCTCGAGTGACAGAAACGTGACGAGGGAGGATGTGTTGTTGCCACTAGGCAGAAAACAGTGGTGTGAGTGCCCGCGTGTGATGCATGTAAAATGCATAGATGAATTTTGCATATTTTCACATGGTTTTCTATTACATATTGCATCACATAAGGGTATAATTCAATGTTTTATAGTGTTTTGGGGTTAAATTACAAAGTCCCCCAACTTTTATGGAATTAACCGTGCCTGTCAGAAACCCCGTTTTCTATATTTTTGACGTTTCAGGGTCAAACTTCCGCGAAATCACCTGAAAATCGGCGGGGGTCATTTTCTTGGAAGGAGAAGACTTGCGGGCGAAGGATCCACAAGAATTGGGCAAGGAGGCCCAAAAGAGGACCCTCCACGCGGCCAGATTCCTTGGCCGCGTGAGAGGCCCCCTTTTGGCCCCTGTGGCCCCAATTCCTTCCATCTTCGACTTACCGACTCCGTGTTGACCTAAAACCGACTATAAAAAGGGCCTCCGTACCCTTACGGAGAGGAGCGCCACCGAAACACCGAAACAGAGACCAGAAGTTCCAGATTGGAGGGGGAAAACTCCAGCGGGGCGCCGCTGGTGTGATCTCCTACCCCTCCAACGTCATCTCCATCGACATCTCCATGAAGAAGGAGTAGTCCACCCCAGGGCTATGGGTTTGTGGAAGTAGCACTTGTATCTCTCTCTCTATGTGCTTCACTAATTAGATCCGTATGAGCTGCCTCACATGATTACAGGCACCGTTGTAATTCCTATGTGGTGGATCTTTTCTACGAGTTATTGAATCTGATATTGCAATTGTTTCTCTTGAGTTATTTGAGTAGATGTATCTTATGTACCCCGTTCTTATTTGCTAGCTTTGATCAATCTAGTTCTTGAGAGCGTGTGTGGGGTGATGGGTGCATTAGTTGGAGTAACGGGGGGTGGCTAGTGCTATGAAAGTGACAGAAGTTCAGCGATCCACTTAGGTTTTGTTAAACCTTTCTTAGTTACCTCACTAGGGATAAAAAGGAGTACCTTGTTACCGGGGATTTGAAGTGACACTAATCAATCTCCATGACTAGATCTAGCAAGTTCTTACTTCAACTTCATGTCACATTGCTTAAAGCTATACTCTGGTTTTTCCTTAATTATCGAGGTGTTATGATTTATTTCGCATCTTGGTGGAGTATAAGAGGGATCAATATGACCGTAGAGATCTCTATGCTCGGACGTGATGCCCATATGAAAGTACTCAATGTTAAACATGTTATTGTAATCTCACATGTAATTCTTTATGTCCACCGTCTACCACTTTATTTGAGAGAATGCAAGTGTGAAACCATGAACCACGGTCCTATTTTAATTATAAGAAAACACTCTAGTTACTTTGCTGCAATTTACTTTACTTGCACTTTACTTTATTTGCATCTCCAATTCGAATTTACATTATCTCCATCACCACTTGCATCACAAAAATACAAAAACAATCCATTGCATATTTATTTTCTCATTTTCATTTAGTAGTAGATTTAATTATTGCACATTTACTTTCAGTTTTGCATTGCAATTTAGAAGTCTCACACCTTGTGCTTGACAACCAGTTGGTGAGGTTGAGGGCACAAAACTCTCTATTTGTTTGCAGGATCCTGGAGGAAGTTTGGAAGACAACTTCTGAAATACTGGCTCCCCAAGAGTTCGATATAAACCCTCGAGTCACCCTCGTGGGGAAGAAGGCTTGCCACTAGCTACACACTCTGCACTTGGAGTCTCAACCTAGCCATCAAGCGTTTTTCTGGCGCCGTTGCCGGGGAGCCATAGGTGAAGGAGTTGTCCAAGGGAGCTCACAAGAAGTCTTCATCACCAACAAGGTGTGCAAACACCTAAGCTTGGGGAGGTTGCACCTACGTGAGTACCGTCCTTTCTATCTCCACCTTCTTTCAAGTAGATTGTTTTGTTTCTTGTCTTGTTTTTGTTTTTGTTTTTTTTTGTTCTTGTTTTTGTTTTGTCTTGCATATTTTATTTTAGTTTGCATTTTAGTTTTGCATTTAGTTATCTAGTTTATTTTAGTATTTCGAATTTTCCTAGTTACTTTACTTTTCAGTTTTGCATAAAAAATTAAAAACTACATAAAAACTGTTAAAATGGGTGATAGAACTAAATTAAGTGACTACACAAATACACCCAATGACCAATTCATTGCTAGGACAATTACTACACCTGAAATACAAGCTGAAAGCTATAAAGTAAGTCCTAGTTTATTGAATTTAATTACTAGAGAG